>JAUMTR010000013.1:4616674-4707681 GCA_032270685.1 Microctenopoma stevenorrisi | reverse complement strand
TTTAGGACCTTGCAAAAATATAAGTGTATATATAATCAAAATAATGCGGAAAACCCAACAGTCCCACTTGAGCAACAAGTTAAAAGCTGGATTTTTTATTTCTATATTATTGAAATAAAAATAATATTGTGAATTGATTTTGGGAGCGAGGCGTGGTGTGGACAGTGATGACTAAATCACACTGAGCATGATCAGGTTGTTGCACAGGGCCATTCACACGTAACCAATTGAAACATAAAAACATCCTTTTCATTTAATTTATAAAGGTCCATCCCGTGATGGGGGTCTAGAACTGATTACACCAGCGGATTGTAAATTCAAACTTAGTCTAGTCTAGTTTACAATAATATTACTCTAATAAGTCTACACTCAGTGGTTGGTGATGAAACAACAACCTGGAGCAAGGTACAGTGCTGTGAAACAGAAAAGGTGTCTTTGCATATTTGTCAATCAAATTAATACAGTTATAGAGTTATATTTATTAAGGAAATACAAGATTTCCAAACCTGCCTGGCCCTATGTGAAGACGTAATTTCATAAAAACATTTTATAAAAAGAACACCATACCTGCTGGTGGAAGTGTGAGGGTTTGCAGTTTCTACACCTGGATGACTTAGTGGAACCAGGAAGTTTGAGCTCTATAAAATGCCCTGAAGGAAAATGTCTGGCCATCAGTTTGACCTCAAGCTCAGGTTTTGTGTGTAATATCAAAATTTGTTCTGTGTCACAAACAGTAACAAAAATACCAGGAAGAGGCTGAATACATTTTCCCAGCACTGTATAGTGCACTGTATCAGGGAAATGGTGTCAATACTAATCATAAAGCTTTGCAGGATCACTATGGCCTGTAAATGATGTGGAAATATTTGGACCCACCATGACATTTGTTAGATTTAGCCATCTGGCCAAACTGGACAATCCTTGTTGGTTGCTTTGGATAAAAGCGTAAAGAAGAGCCTTGGTCATTCCATAAACAAAATAGGAAGAACTATCTTATTCCAGACCTCCGTGTTAGCAGTGGACTGTGATTTGTGAAAAAAAGGAAAAGGAAAATAGCTTGTTGTTCTGATCTCACTTTTCTCTGGATCACTGTGAGAAACATCTGAGCAACCACTAGGTTGTGCATCAGCTGAAAATGGTAGATGGATAATACACTGCCTGGACCTTGGTTAGCCCTAAAATGATCAGAATACACATGCACCGATAGATTAGAACAAACATGTGAAATGAATTCAGATGCAATGAAATATGATTAGATTTTTCAGATTAAGCAAATACTGTAATATATTAATTTCATGTTTTTCAGTTATCAGAGTGCACGCTGTTGCTAAAATGGTTACTTGCAACTGATTCATAGCAAAGCTAATATCAAAACTGTCAGCTGGTTTAAGTATTAAATCTCTCTTCTAACAGCTCGCTCTGCTACACACATATTTATCAAGATGTGAATCTTTCTGTGGCGTACATTTGCAGATAACAGCCCAAATAGCAGGCCTCCTTGAGAGTTTGACTATGTCACAGCGTTTCATCAGACTATCCCAGACTCTCAATCAGTCTGAAGCAGTTCAAATAGCTCAGCTCAATCTCTCAGCAGCCGACGCAAAGACACGAGGCCTAATAAGCACATGCTAAATGTGATAAGCTGCTTTGGAGCTGCGTGTTGCCTTGTTGCTTTCTTTTCACCGTTCTTTTCTTCCACCCGGGTGATTTACTCACTCCAGATGATGATGATCTGTACTTTCTGTTCAGCTCAGACTTACAGAAAATACACAATACCACAGAGCGGTGCAAATAGATTTTTGTCTCAATTGGTCCCTCGTGTCACAGTGGAAAGATACTTGGACAAAAGACGGGGTGAAAAGGGATTTTTATTTTAGAAATATTCAAGTGCTAAATTGCAATGTGCACTGAGGAGGTTGAGTTTAGTATTTTTAAGAGGCCCCTATTGGAAACTGTGACTGGAGGCTGAATCCAAAACCCAGCACAGCTCAGCACCACTCATGAAAATTCATTCACAAGTACCTGTGCAGAGGTCAAACCGAAGTTTAGGGAATATTGCCAAAACATCTCCCTCACGCGAAAGCCATTTTAGACACAGGCAGGAGAGAGAGATAGGTGCCATTTGGTTTCACTTAGTCTTTGCAGCAGACATAAATGGAAAAAATTTATCTCCTGCAGCCTGAAATTCATGTATATTAATATACTCTATACAGAAGTGTGTATGGGGAGTGTGCGAGTATATTTTTACATATGCACGTGCTCATCTCACTTGTGCACTTGAGCGTACAAAGACAATGAGCCATTGATGTGTACAGCGTTGGCATTTCTGTCCGTCTTACCAAGGGGCGCTTCGACCAGCTGGCAGATTGCACGGCTAAAGAGATGAAAAGCAACTCTCTCCAACTCGCCGGAGTCGTACTGATGGAACCTTTTAGGAGCAGAATTGCACCAGTGAGTGAAAACACGGCCAACACTTTGGCTGATGTCATATCCCAGCTGTTGGCTCAATCAGAACGGGTCCCACCACGACGAAGTGAGTCTCAGCGCGACGCATTCCACGTAACACGCAGTTGCTTAATAAAGCACAGGCAGCTTTTTGAAGCGCAGTGTCTCCGCTTGTACACTTGTGACCCCGCTGCCAACTTCCAGGTCTCCAAAGGCCTGCTGGTTAAAAAGAGCCGGC
Source organism: Microctenopoma stevenorrisi (assembly GCA_032270685.1). Lineage (NCBI taxonomy): Eukaryota > Metazoa > Chordata > Actinopteri > Anabantiformes > Anabantidae > Microctenopoma > Microctenopoma stevenorrisi. The sequence goes on along the minus strand of JAUMTR010000013.1, from coordinate 4,704,998 downwards.
CTCAATCAGCACACGCTTAGACTGGCGATGACTTCCATCCTCTTGTTGCTGTTAGTCTATCACTGTTCCCTTGTATTGCCCTCCATTTTCCATCCTCCATAACAGTCGGCACTCCCATGCAGCTGTTGAGAGGTTGTCCCTGTTGTCACTTTAATAGTGCCCTGCCCCCTCTGTTTAGCATCCATCTTTCAGCATGTGTACCTAAGCATTTTTGTTTGATGACATCTTCTTTGTGGTTTTCACAGTTCAAGCTGCTGATTGACCCCCCTCACTCCTTTCTACTAGCACCACTATGGGGAATGTTGATTGTGCCATACATTGTCTCATAATGTCACAGGGGACTGAGAGTTCATGTTGGAGCAGTGAGTTTGCTGTCTCCTTGTGTCAACAGCCATTTTAGCCTTCTTCTCACCAAGAAGGGCACCACATGGCCAGTGCACACTAGGAAAGGACAAGCAGTTATTTGGTTTTGACACCTAGTGCCAGTGAGACCTTAGCCTGACTGTCAGTGTGTGCATTTGTGAAAGTCCGCGAATGTTATTGTCTAAGGCTTCCAGAGTGACTATGGGAGCAGAATGGCCAAAAACCAGGTGTAGTCTCTTTCTCGCCCACGGCAAGGTGAGATATGTTAGCATTCATAGACACGAAGCACTAGAGGCCAACTAGCTGAAAACAGGAAGGAGAAGTGGACAAATGACATGCACAGGGGGTCAGGGCAGAGGGACGAGGAGACAGAAGACGGGGGAATATGGATGAGTAAAGAAGAGGAACATGTAAATATGTCTCCGTGTGCAGAGCTTGTTTTTTCTCTGTTAAATGAGAGGCATTGTTTTTTGTGTCATCAGGTATTCAGCACAAAGACTCGATGGAGCATCACGTTAGAGATTTTGGCAAGAGGAAAAAAAAAGAGAAGAAAACACAGAAAGAGAACTCTTGTCAGAGCTGACTTGATTAGGTATCAAAATCTTACAAAGCAGAGTATACTTATTTACACTAACGCTCCTCGACAGTTCTTGCAAATTTCTCCAATGTTGCCAAATGCAACTGTGGTGAAAAACAATCCAAACCCCCAAACAAGAGGAGACTCTATTATTATTTTAATTATGCTCTTTTTGTTTCATTTCCCCCAGCTGAAAGTCAGTAGCAGAGTGTGTGTGTGTGTGTGTGTGAGAGTGAGAGAACAAGCGTATGTGTCTTATGTTAGGAAGCACCCAAGTGATTGTTCAGCAGGTACAAAAGCTGGTAGGAATGGCTCATAATAAAGTCAATACTTATACATATTCCTGATGCATAATTTATGGCCACTTCTGTAGCATTAGAGCAATCACTGGAGAATTCCTTCACACCCCACCACAGTTTTGGATTTTTCAAAGTGTGAAGAAAAGGTGCACAAAATATGCCAAATTCAAAATCGGCATTAAAAATGTAGTGTGTTTAAGTAAAGCTTTAACACTGTTCAAATGTTCAGGTCACAGAAACACTAATTAAGAATTGAGTGCATATTTATTTAGACTGTAACTGTGAGATAAATCGCAGTTTTCTTTTTCTGAGCTCCATGATGTGGATCTTAGACTACATTTCATTACATTGCATTAAGTACAGAACAAGCGTGAGACTGTTTCCACTTTTAGCATAAAGCAAAAACATTCTCATTACCAACTCACGTGTCCACTGTGTCAGACAACAGGTTAATGGGGCAAAACAACTCAATTAAATAAGTCAACAGTTTGTGGTTCCCATCATTAGCGGTGCAGCCAAGCAGGCCAGAATATTACACATTCCAGACTAAAGCAGGCCATCTGGTCCCCAAGTGCACAAAACATCTTTCATATTAAGTGTTTATTGTTTTGTTAGATTGATGCTGTTAATATCAGCCTTTCAGAATGACAGATTAGCATCACCTCTTAATCAGCGCTATTAGGAGATAAATATCAGTAATTTAATCACCACAGCAATTTCTTTTACAATAATAAGATTTACGAATGTAAGCGATTAAGTCATTAGCTTACATCTCTGAAGATTACAATCCCCCCCGACTTTGGTGCATATGGTTTTCTGAAGATTACGGTTTCACTTCAGTCGCCTGCATTATTTTGTGAATGAGATTTGTTCTTCAACAAAGCATAAAGCACTTTCAATGGTACCATTTTCTGAGTGGACACGAGTTCTACACACGTGAATGATGAATGCTTTACTATTACAGCATTTCAACTGAAAAGGGTATACACTTGATAAAATAAAGCTGGGCTGTGGGATGACATGTCCAAACAGTTACCCAGCATTTCTCTGTCGCCGGGTGAACACTGGCCCATCGGCTACTTCTGGTTTCAACATTCTAAAGCTCTACTTTTTTTATTTACAAAGTAATTTGTCAGTTAGTGTTAATTTCCTAAATGCAAGATAAAAGGAGCACAGTGTGGTGAGAAAAAAGTTTAAGGGGAAAATCATAAAGACGGCAGAGAATCAGGCAAATTGCTTCCATGTGTCTGCGGCAGCCAGAGTTGGAGGAAGCGGAGTGCTGCCTGAATGCCCCCGACTACGCCGAGACTGAGCCAATTCAGTTTGAAAGGCCCAGCTCTCTAATGAAGGCCTAATTTTTATTGCCACTCCATTGACTTCAAAGCCATTCAGGTTGCCAAACATAATTTCACTGAAGGTATTTTCAGGTGCACTGCAAATAGTTCATAAATAATTTCCCCATTAGTTCAAGCGATGCACTTTTTGAGTGAATGTTTCGTCTGTTAGGTCCCTGCTATACTGTTCCTCCCTCCTCGTGGCCTCTCACCAGCACCAACAGCACACCGAGAAACCACCCTGCATCCTTCCTCCATGCCTGCACCCCGTTAGCCCCTAACCTCAGTCGTCCGGGAGCTTAAGCAGTCAAACACCGCTTAGTGGCTGCGTGAGTTTTCTCTTGAAGAAATGAGAGCGACAGCCTGACCATTTCTCAGGGCTTTCTGTCCTGCAGTAAAGAGCCCCGTAGGAACCGAGACACGCCTCTACCATTACAGGATTAGTGAATTAAAATAAATCCAACCCAAATAGGTCCAATCATTTTTGCCTTATTGGTTGTGACCACGCTGCCACTTTGAATGGCTACCTGCAATTGCACAGATGATATGCAACATTGCCACAGTATGCCAGGCTGACCGGGGAGTGGCCTCAATCCATCTTAAAGAGCTCTGAGCAGATTTAGAAATGAGAAATGAAATACATTTAGTGGTTTGTTTAATGCAAATGCTGATTTATTTAATTTGAGTTGGATATTTTCAGAAGCTATTCTGGGGGGAGTGAATGAGTGACTCTTACTTCACCCCATGTGGTCACCGGCTAGTCACGCAATAGTTTTAAAAACGCAGAGTTCTTCCTCTGACAGGCCGTCTTCTGTTCACCTGTAAAACGCTATGAGCCATATTAGTTGGTGCCGTCAGCTGTCCTTATTTCAGTGGTCTGAAACTGATCACACTGCACTTGATGCCTGGCTTACCTTTGAACCGGTTGGAGAAAGGAGCATTTCCCCAATAAAGATCAATATAGTTTTACCCTGCTTCCGTGTGAACGTTATAAACAATAGCCGCCAGCTTTTTTAAGGTGCCCAAAGGCGGCTATCGAAAATGTCGAACGTTCTGTCAAATCAGCATTTTAATGGATAGTGAAAGCCTCCCAGGATCCTGCAATCACAGGACTAATTCAAACCAAACTAATAATAAAAAGAATCCCTTCCATCAAAGCACATGTGTTTCCCATTTTTAGACATTCGCAGAGAGGTAGTGGAATCTTGTGGGGTCATGTCTTGACTTAGCAAGCTGTGAAACTAATTTCTCCTTTTGTCCCATGCTCTGTGAAGAACTTCATAAACTTCATAATAACACGCAGAAAGCTACGCAGGCCTAGATACGTTGAAGAGCCTTGGAATCAACTGGGCACCAAATGTAAATCTCACAGACAGGAATCCAGGCTGGGGGCCCATTAACTGCTCCCCTCCCTGCAGAACAACCCACATCTCTCCTCCTTTTTTACATTTAGATGCTATTATTGTTCTATAATTGCATTTCCTTCCCTGCAGCAGACCAGATTCTTTGAAGAGGGAAAAATGGAACACTTCTTTATTGTGAGCAGGCAGGTATTTTGCAATAAACTGGGGTGTTGTCACTGTACACATAACATGTTTAACGTGAAAACAGGCCATAAATCACAGCAGTGATAACTGATTACTCTCAACTCTTTCTCTCCCATCCTGTGTTTGCTCGGTTTATCCGTCCGATACGCTTCATTCCCCGCCCACCTATTCTAAATCAGTATTTGTTGTTGCTGCAGACATGTGTTTGTACTCAGGGGAAGTATGAAGTGCGAAGGTGCTTCAGAGGTTTTAGGATTCTGCCCTAACATTAAATTGTCCATGATATCATGATAATGTTGTTCAGGTGATGTGCTTCTATAAAGGCCATAACTTTGGTATAACACTAGCCTACAAATGCATCGTGGAAGCCATAAGACCTAGTACCAAGCCAAACTGTTGGGAAATGAACAGAGGGGAATTATTAAAACATATCACATTACAGATGTGAAGAAAATATCCCTCTCACTCTATTCTACTTCTAGCTACACTGTTAGTTTAAGTATTTCTTAATGTTTGGTGTTATTATTCTTGATCACTGGTTTTATTAGCATGTATGCTGATGTGACTTGTGGCCTAAACAGATATTTAGTGTCACTTGTTCCCGCAAAAATATGGTGACATATTGTAACGCTTCAGCCTCTGTATCATCATCCACTCCACTAAGATGTATTTTATGTAAAATAATTTCATGTAAATGTATAGATTTTCATTTTGAATGTCAAAAAACTCCCATTGAGTGCTGTTTGCTAGCTGTTAAATTATTTTTAATACAAATGTATGATCCATTTAAAGACTCCTAGAGACTCAGTGACACATAGGGTAGGGTAGTGGGAAGGTATTAGGAGATAGATTAACATCATTTTGATATTTGATAAGTGTCCTTGAAGAATTAAATTATATACTATAATCAAAGACATAGACTTTAAACTCTTGATGAATGGTTGGCTAGGCGCTGTGTAAAATCTGCTTTTTGATGAGTTTGGGTTCTATATAGGTTCATATTAAATCGCTTTATTCTCCAGCATTAATTAGCTTATTCAAAGAGGTATTAGAAAAGGCATTATATAGCAAGTCAGGATAGTCTGGTTATCAAGTAGAGGCCATTCAGTAGTCATTCATGAAAGCATCTGGATAAATGGACATATATAAACAGCCATTGTTCGTCCTGTGTTTATCTCTGTCAGTGTGGTGTTTGGGATCTGATCAATAACACAAGACTGATGTGAATCATGATTCATGACTACAGCCGTTCTAATTCCCTTACACACACAAACATTCATTAATGAGTTGTTATTGGAAGAGAGAGAGCCCTCGGTATCTGTTAAACACACACGGGTCTTCTTAATGAGCTCTCTTAACACACACAGTCGTCTCTCTGTCAGCTCTGGGCACAGACTTACCCAAATTCAAACTAGCACGCACTCTCAAAGCACGCCGGAGTCGTGCTATTGTTCCACTGTTGGTGGTGAAAATGTTCTTACATCTGAAACCATTACCTTAGCCATAACCTTGTCTCAACTGCAGGAAAATAAAAAGTACTCGCCTCTTCTGCGGGGACATTATTCCCCCTGCTGTTGGGATTGAATGGGTCCTTGAGTGAGTTTGATATTTGATGGATAGAGATGTCTTCAGACTGACTCTCTTTGCTGTTGCAGGCCCTAATCCAGGCCCCAAGAGGCCTCTAGCCACGTCCTTCATCCAATTCTGTCGACTCCCAACAGGAAATGAGGGCTTTAAGGGGCAGTGGTAGGGAGACGGCAGAGTGAGTCACATGCAGGGTACAGACACTCTGCACAGCCAGAACATATGTGAAAAGAAGGCATCCAACAATAACATTCAGCGGATGAATGATCCTAAACAGGGTACTTGCCAAAGAAACACACTTTCTTTGTCTTTCTTGCAATTTCTTTCATTTTTGACATAAATCACTTTGTCTGAACCCAACATGCAGCCCAGAATTTACAACAAGGAATTACTCAGTTCTCTAAAAACCATTTAAGTTCAAAGAATTCTTAAAAAGTTCAGAGGCTTTTGTCTTTGTGAGAGGCAACCCAACCCAAGCGGAGGTAACATTAGACGTTCCGGACATAATTAACCAGGGAGAGCGGCACGACACTGATCCGCATCAAACACTCTCTGTTTCCAGATATCTCCTTCAGATTTTCCACTAACACTTTTTAATCATAAATAATCACACACACAAAAGACACTCAATTAGATTGGTCTCCAAAGTCCTGGCATTAAGGGGGGAAAAAGACATTCCTCTGGTCCTTCACTAACTATCAAGCCAAAGTATAATTGCTCTCTGCTGACTTCAGACCAGTTGCAAGCTTGAGGTTGGTTGCCTTATTAGGGGATTTTCAGAGGGGCATAGATTGAGTGTGTTCAATTTAGACTGACTAGTATGAAAGAGAAGATTGGAATCAACTGGAGATGGTCCATGGAGATTAGCTTGTCCCTTGTTTTGATTGTTGCGCGACATGAAGTGAAATTATTGTCTGCAAAATGATGACGTCTGGAGTTTGTGCCCAAGGTTTTCCATTAGTTGGTCAGGTTTTCAGGGAGCAAATAAAGGCTCCAGTGAATGACAGCAAGTTTATGATGTCATAACATAACAACGTTATTTAACTTGCATGTTTTAGCCGTGTGATCGATCAGTTGTCTTTGTATCTCGTCCCCATCGCTGCTTGCTTTCCAGCTCCTTTGCCTATGTGCCAATTTAACACGTCAAAAAGAAGACTTGCGTCTTTTTATCAATTTATTATAAGTGGCATAAAATTGTCTTGACTCAAAAAACGTTCTGTTCCGCATATGGAGCATGAAAGAAATTACAATAAATAAAAAAACGTCAAATGCGCATTTTTAACTAATTAAGTGTTTGCAAGTTTCTGAGTCTTTTGTTTGCTCAGAGCAGCATGTAGAAACAATTAACCACATGTAATTTAATATTTTCTCAGTCGTACTTAGCAAGACTGAATTTCCACCGTTTTTTGCAATACATTATGAATATGATCCATTCTCTTTTTCTAATTATTGGTTTGCCATTTGAGATTCTATTCCCAGGGAGAGCACAAGCATGGATATGCTCTACAACATGTCACCAGATCCAATCAGCGATAATAGGAGTGATTGGAGTGGGTTTGGAAGGAGTGCGGGATTGTTATTGGCTGGTAAATGAATCAAGGAATCACTGCACTAAAAGGAATTCCTTGCCCCAAACTTCAGATTTTTGTTTCTTCTTATGCCAACTGAGATTAGTGCATAAGGGTTTTTCTCCCTGGCTTGTCCCCCCGGTGAAAGAAATTGACCTCTTCTATCTATTGCTTCCATATGAGAGCAGTTATCTCTCTTGCAAATGGAAATGAGACCCAAAATTGCAACAAATGGGGCCATGCCACTGAATGCAGATGTTCTCTGCTCCTCGCTCAGAGTACACATGCCCGATCAAATTAACATTAACCCCTCCGCCGACAGAACAGACATCTCTTTTACAAACCCTTCGCCCCAGCAATTTGTTTTGAGTCGAGGCTTGAGAAACAACTGTATGTCCAAATGTGATAAATAAGAAGTGATTGTGTCAAACACCTGGACCAGACACTGTTACCCTGCTGGAGAAGTCTACAGCACCAGGCGTATAAATCTTCTTTTTCCCATGCATGGGCCCATGTTGGCCGGCTGCTCTCACTCTTTGGCCTTTGGATTTTTACCTCTCCGCTGGCTATGAGGGGAACCGACTGTTTGACATACAACACCTGCTTGTGGGGTGATTCCTGGGGCTCGAGGCTGAGAAACTACAACGATGGAGGAAAGACTGATGAAAGAACAGAGAAAGTGGGGCAAAGGGGGAAGACTGTGAGTGGCTAACAGGTGCTTCCTCTAAGGTAATCTGGGAAAGGAAAAACATTGGTAATGTATGTAAATGGGAACAGGCTCTTCATGCCCACCTCCCTTCATCAAGTCTCCCTATCTCTTTGCTTTGCCCCCCCCCCGCACTCCCGCCTCCCCCCTGTATAACATGAAAACTGTAGAAAAGTGGCCTCACAGATAAATAATAATGGATATATTGGTTAAATGTTGATGAGTGCCTGGAGTGTTAATATGCTTCCATTCGGAGCAGGCAGAGGTCAGAGGAGTCGGTGGTTACCAGGAACCAGACAGAAACAACAGCAGTCTCATGATCCCATCCCACACAATGCCCTTTAGGGTTCTTCTGTAATGACCAGCATGTCTCAACGGATTTAGCACTTCATATGTCCACGGTGGATCTGAACTGTGTTTTGTTTACCCGGACAAACGCTTATCAAGGGGCAGATGACTGTATTCTTTTTAGATCTTTTTGTGCGTGTTTTGCCGTCACGCATGTGTATTTTTATCTACAATGGACAATTTGTTCTGATTTTATTTTCTGTCCGCCACCATCTGCTCTCCTTTAGGGACCCTGATTATGGCTAATGAGTGTTTTTAAGTCCAGTCCCTCATCTATCTCCACAGACCCAAAACATAGAACATGTCACTGCTGTTTCTCCACCCGTGGCTCTCGAGCTTCCACACATCCGTCTCTTTTCATCTCTCTCACAACACACAGCAGCAGCATCACAAGAGGGAAATCCATCCCATCATTTATAAGTCTGTCAGCTTAAAACACACAAATATTACATACGTGTAGAAGGCATGCAGAATTGAAACATACAGGTGCTAACTTCTTCGGCTGGGTCTGTTTCTGGTCCTGGCTAATGAGGAGCAGGTGAGTGGCTGTTGCTTTAATCAAGTGGAGAGTGGGCTGTGCACAGATTTGCAGCTTGTTGAAAGGCCAGTGAAACACATGGGCTTCATTATGGGGTTAGGGCAAATTCAGTCAGGAACAATTGTTTTCCCACTCCTGCTGCTAAACTGGAATAGTTTTCTCTTTATATGTGTGTGTCTCACACACACGCACACACACGCGTGTGCACATACATACCCAGAAAGATAATTCATTCCAAGTTTGGAAACAAGCAAAAAATATACTTGTATAGCTTTAGCTTTTTCTTACTTTCTTTTCTAAATACTAAATTTAGGTTTCAGTGTGTGCATTATTGAGAACAGAATATTTTTAATAACAACCAGTATTATTATTGTTTATGTGGTTAAAATGTATCTCTCTTAGTCTTTAGCAGCTGCTGCGGTAATTCTGGCAGCTCAGTTATCTGAATATATAATGATTCTTATGATGATGAAGATTTTACATCAACAAAATGTTTTCTACTAAAATGTGCTCTTTAAACCTCCAGAGGCATTGAACATTATTACTAGCAGTGGATAAATAGGCATTTTTGTACTTTTTGAGCGACTACTGTCGTTCTAATCAATAAAAGAATTTCAATTCTACTTGATTAGTGAGCTTTTGAACATTTTCATTTACAGCAACTACCAGAAGGGCTGGTAAGGGCATAGATTTAATAACGGCAAAAAGCTGATTGGGCATCACTCTTTCTCTTTGCGCATTAGTAACATGCTAGTAGGATCCAACGCCTAAACGCTTAGCGTCTCAGCAGTGAGATAATGAGTCTTTTTGCTCCAGTTTTAATGTATGACTGTTGTCGGTTTCTAAAATTTATCGTAAATCTCTAGTGGAACAAACGTTTTTTGTTTTGATTTGGCAGGAAATGCACAGTTGTCTCTTGCTCCGTGCTGGACTAGTTAACACGTACAGTAGCTAACATAGCTATAAACTCAATTATTTCTTGGCAGCAGAAATGCACACGCATCAGCTGCTGTGTGGAAGTAATGTTTCGAAATAAATATCACTGTAAAACACAGTTTCTCTCAAATCGACGAGGTTTAAACTGGAACTGAATGTTTACTTTGTATAGTTTACACATAATTATATATATTTCTGAGACGCGTTATTTGTCATGCTGTCATGACAGAAACACTAGCTGAATATGTAATGCTCTAAGGTTTTGTTTATTTTTGCACACAAATACACACAATATAAACAAAATCCACAGTGGCAAAATACATCTTTATTTTCTCCTTGTGTGGGTTCTTCGAAGATTTAAAGAAAAAAATCCCACAGACTCTGCAAGGCCACGGAGTCTACTCAAAGCTTTTTCTCATGCAAACCAAATCGCTTTTCTGTTTACCTTAACAAACTCACTTCGCATTCAGCGTTTTATGTATTTGTATTCACGAGAGGCATGTGTAAAGCAGTGTTGGCTTTCTGAGTCAAAACTTTAATAACTACTCTGTACTTTAAAAACATATGCTTTATCCTGTAGTTGAACTTTTGGGGGTGTTTTTTAGCAGCCGGGTGTGAGTGTAGGAGAGTGTGTGTGTGTGTGTTTGTAACTCTGCATGCGTACATACGTGTCCCTGTGTGTTAAACTCAACAATCTCTGCAGCCCAAAGTTGAAAAATTAAACTTGACCTGGCTCTGCATCTGCAAGACTTCTAGTGAACTTTGGAAGGTCATCTCCAAGGAAAGCACAAGGCCTGGTTTTGCATAAAACTCGATGGCTGATCTATGACAAAGCTGCTTAATGTGTCACTCCACTGACAGGCTCCCATTGGTCCTCATTAAGTCCAGCATTGTCAGTGGTGTCAGCTGGAGTCTCTCACCGTACACCAACACCCTTGCCATATGAAAGCAGGTGACAGGAGGAGTTACTGTCACAGAGGAGGGACTGTGAACTACACCAACCCCACTGTCAGCTGTTATGACTGTAAAAATACTGTGCAAAGATGCAATAACAAAGAGTGTTTTGGCCAGTCATTGCTGCAGAGCAGGGAACAATTAGGAATGTTTTTTTTTCTTCAGAGGTCTTTCCAATGGATACAGGAGGCTGTTAAGTTCTTTCAGACACTCTGCACCTGTAGCACTGCTCTGTGAAGCAAGGACAGGCAATGGGAGTGTGAAAGGAACTTCTCTTTAACCTTTGAACCCTGACCTTCACGCAGTTTCAAAGTGTAAAATGGGTGGTCGAAAAATACATGGCTTTATGTTTGAAGAAGGCATAGGAGAGTGGGAAAATGGAGCACCAGCAGCAGTTAAGTTGATGCTTGTTAGCTGTGCCTGCAGAAATGTGATAGCTGTGTGACCCCTTAAATTTTAGATGTCAAAACGTGCTGTTTGGACCATTGTAGTTGCTTTAATGTGGATAAGAGAGAGTTACTAGAAGATAAAATGGCAGACATTTATCATGGCACAAGTGCTGTTTTACTCACTTATGGGTTAAATGTCATTCAGTAGGCGAGAAGCAGAAAGACGGTGATGCACTCAGAACGTGCCTATCTGGTGCCAGTAGGTGCAGCTGTAGTTCAAGTCAGAAAAGGATTGAAATACATGTGGGAATGGGGGGAGGCGTCTGATGTATGGTCTGAGTTAAGTTTGAGTTAATTGAGCTATGATATTAACAGACCATGAAAGGTTTTGGAGAGCTGTCTTGGAGCTAAACCGTAAGGACCTGGATTAGTTGGCAACAGACATGTTGAGAGGACATTGGGAAACATTTTCCCTGGTTTCTCATTGAGCCTGATCATCTTTCTAAGCACTAAGGTAGAAAACAGATGCTGTTTGATTAGTCAGCATGCATCAGCGCAGACTTTTTTGGGCTTATGAGGAGAGCAGATACATCGTGTTTCAAGGAACTGACTCACTATAGTATATCTGATTAGACATCTGGGCTTTAATTTGCTTTCACCAAACACGTAGTCTCTGTGCATGTATGAGTGTCAGGTGGATTTCTCAGAGACCTGTGACCTCCACCGGGTAGGAAGTTCCGCCAGCAGGCTCTGCTATTTGTCTGAGGTGGTTCACTTCCTTTGGGTACAACCACATTTCCTGTTTGGCTGGTGGCCTCCTTGGTACAGTCGTATATGATGTATAATGAACTGAGCAGCAAAGTGTCTGTGCTCCTTCATTTGTGTGTGCCTGCCCTGCAGACCATAAACCTGTCTTAACTTGGGCAGTGATTAATACACCCATCACTTTCTAAATGCTGCCTGCCTGTTTTCCAGCCCCAGCCTCACAGCCTTCCATGTTTGCTTTTCCCCAAACACCCTCCTTAAACGACAGTGCGGGGTCAGAGGGAAAAAAGAAGCATTCTTTAATTTGATAATTAGTCCGTGGACTCTTTGGGGTGAAAGAACAGGATTGGCCTCATTAGCTGTAATTGTCTAATTGCTTTTCATCTAAATAGTGTGTAATTTTCATCTCATGGATTATACAAATACCATAAATGCACCTCTGTGTTGTTTGTATACTTTGCAACTCACCTCTGTGCAAGAAAGCAAATTCTGCTGTCAGAGCCTGCTCAAGTGAGAGATGAGTGTGTTTAAATAGTGAGAGGGTTGTCAACAGGACTGAAGGGGAGGGGGGTAAGAGTTTATCTTTTAGCAGAAGTGCAAATGCTGTGGATACACTGGCTCTGCCATTGTTTTTCCCCTATTCAGTGTTTTCTCAGAAGAGTGAATTGAGACCAGTGCCGCTGTCGTCACACAGCACCAACGTCTCTTCAATATTCAAAACTGACCCCAAATCCAAAGCAAAGTGGTTCAAGATGCATATTGTACAGAATAATATTTAGCTTCCACTTGTCATTAGTGATGCACAAACTCAAGACTTAAGCTCTGTGATTGTATGTATTTTAATGTTTTAGGTAGTGATTACATCAAAGTTTTATGCAGACTACACAAGCCTGTACTCTTCGACTTTTGTTCAAAGAGCCAGATATTTTCTAACATAGTTCTTAATCTTATAGTAATGACATGTCTGGGAGAGTTTCGTGTTGATCCAAGCTGTAGAACTGCTCCAGCTGTGAGTGACGTAACATTGTCTATGGAATCTGAAATTGAATTTGAAGTGGATTTTTCTTTTACTATCAGAACCGAGGGTGCTCAATCACAACTTAGCCACTAGTGACCAGCTGATGCATTTTTTATTAATCGGCACTGGCTGATGCCTCTGCTCATGCAAGTCAATTAAAAAAAATGTTTGCAGACACATCTGCAGCCTGCACATGAGCATTATGCACATAAATGTGTCTGAAGACTACATTTTATTAACACTTGAAGTGAACAAGCGAGCCTAAACTGCCATTCAAACATGCCAATGCATGTTTAATACAATTGATGAATTACATTTTTGATAGAACTGAATGCTGTGATGTTTAGCCTTTCTTAGCTTTAGCATTTAGCTAGCCTACTGGCACCAACTACATTTTATTAAAACACACTCCAGCTAAACAAATCTAATAAACTATTCACTGAATTGTTTTCTCATTTATACTTGTAGGTCACTCCTCTAGAAGTTACTGGATTTAATAACTGATTCTTGACTTCCACAAATTACATAAATTGTCCTGGATATAAACTATTTCCTCTCTGCTTGTAGTGAGTACTGTGCACGACGGTAACCCATAACTTGAGTAACTAGTCCTCGCAGCGGCAGCGGTGAGGCCTTCAGGGTCATCCATGTTTTTAAAACTTTTATTATAAAATAATTAATTTTCATAATTCCTTCAAAATGCTTATTTAATCTAATCATATTTGTGTCTCAGTAACGTATGGGTCATTGGCCTCCCAGCTCTCTAAAATTCAGCATTGGCCATTAAGAGTCCACTGATAGTGGACCTGCTAGTACACTGTAAATGTTGGCATGACGGACTAAAAACCAAATATCATCAGGAATTACACTGCATGTAACACAGCTTGTTATATAAAAGTGTAATTATTGCTTTTCATTTATTTATCAGACTTTTTGTGAAGTCATCAGTCAGTGTTTGAGCTAATGAAATATAGCCTTTACTCTAAGAACAATGCTACATGCTTATTTTTGTTTTCGATCACTTCTTTAGCCTAGTTTTAGTCTCTATAGAATCTATGCAGCAATCAGATATTTATTTCACATATATTTCTTTAAAAAAAACAAACTCGCAGCACTTTGAATAGCAACAGCACATAAAAACTTAGACAGCAAAATCAATGTCCAGCAATTTTTTTCAGATATTATATTGTTATCTGTGCTAAACTTTAATTTAAGCAATTGAAAGTTTGATAACCTCAAATAGAGAAAATGTGAGGAGAGGAGAGAGTTTGTGGCCTCTGGCGGTGTATGCGTGTGCAGAGGACCGCAATGTTTAGAGGGGTTACTTATGCACTGACAGACATAAACAGGTCAGCATGTCTACTGTGTACTGCCTAACTCCCACCTCCTCGTGTGTCACACCCACGGGAGGCATCAACCCTCAGAAGGGAAACAGGCACTGTAAGTGAGCATTCTCACCCCCGCCTCTTTCCCCCTCACTTATCTATGTCGGGACCACCTGCCAGTGCAGGCCTGTCCTTTGTGTGGATGTCTGTATAACCCTGGGATTCTGTTACTTTGCTCCCCAGGGAGGACAGACACTGCTGTTGCCAAACTACTAGTAGACTGAATGCTTAAACAGAATGACATACAGACTCGTGAGTGACAAGAGAAGTGCATCACTTATTTGTGCAGGTATGGACTACTTAATGTCCAACATTTTGGAGTGGGCTTCTGTTCCACTAGACTCTATTGCTTTTCACTTGATCTGAGTTTCCTGCTTAAATTGCATTATAATATAACTTTAAAGTATATTATAGTATAGTTATATTATAATATAACTTAAAAGTTATGAAGTTATGAAAGGGGGTAGCGACATATAAGTGCACACTTCAGACTACAGATGAATTGGGATGACATGATGATGATGAAAGTAAAAGAAGAAAAAATGTGATTGTTTGAAATAAACTACTACTAGGTTCAAAGCTACTTTTGATTTAGTTATTTTACCAAATGTGGTGTTTTTCTTTGTAGTCAACAAGTGTTAATGCCCAAGAAATTGCTAATGACAACGTACAGATTTAAAATGTAAACCGTTACAGTTATCTAGTTTATCTAGCCAGATACGCATGCTAGCATGTTTCCAGGACACGTTTATACAAGATCCCTTAAAATCACGTATGTACATAGTCATCATTTAAAAAGTTGTTGTCCGTTACCCTGTTTTAACGTATATGGCAACTAATCACTCTGGATAAACAGAAGATAATGTTTTCATTTTAGACCAGCCATCAAGCTTGCTTTTGTAAAACAAGCTAAGAGGATCATAGTTATAATCAAAAAATGCATTACATGGCACATGCCAGGGCACTATTAGTGGTTTGTGTGCACGCTTGTTCTGCGATGATGTGGTTAATTCTGTTTACACAGTTGTTAGAGTGTAGATTGATAAAGTGCATTTATGTAACTGAGCCCTCTTTCAAAAAGCTGTGTGTGGCTGCAGACGCACTGTAGACAAACATAATCTGAGGCTTCACCTTTTAGAACAACTGTCAGATGTGATTGTAGGAAGGTATTTGGGGGCTATTTCCCCAAAATGGTGTTATGCAATCATCGTGGATCACCAGCAGGAGTATATACACTAGAAGCATAATGAGTTTAGCATGTTTGTATTAAGTAGCTCTCAATCTCAGAGGTCTGAATTCGAAATGCAGCCCATCTGCTGAACAAGGCAGCGGGGATAGAGATGATTGCATCACGGGATCAACCATTAGTTCTGTCATATGGAATTCACTGAGGGACCACAGTGCAGTGAGCTCAGTTCATTCAGCAGCACACGGCGTTTACAGCAACAGTCTATCACCAGATCCGATCTGGAAGAGCTTGGCACTAAGAGCGGCATGGCCCTCATTTTAGAAATGAAGCATCTATTACTTTTTTGTTAGAGATAGACCGATCCACTTTGTTAACCCCAGGAGTACCCCCTAAGACTAGTCATTGTTATATAACAGGAACAGCTAATGGGTGCTATTGGTAATACAACTCATATGAGCATATAATAATTTGTATTTTTTATTGAGCTTTAAGGTTTAGGGAGCCTCATGCGCTGTACTTCTACAACATGAATAATTGTTCTGTGCAGCCTTTCTTGACTGACAAAAAGAAATGTGCAGGTCATTATTGAGCAGCTTTACTGGCCATGTCTCCTCTACAGATCTAGTTGGCTCATACTTTGAGTATACTCTTCTAAAAAAGCTACAGTCAAACTCAAACTGCTGCAGCACGTGTTGTTTTCAATCAGCCGCATCTCTACTGTACATATCTCTGCACTGGTTTCCAGTGGCTGCTCCCCTCAGGTTTAAAGCTCTTACACTCGCCAGTATTGTAACGTGTATGCGCTTTCTCGCCAAACAAAAGACATCTGATAGTTCTTACATTGCGCAGCACAAAATCCGAAACAAAGCTTTTTTTCCTGCCATCTGCTTCTAGGCGCGTTGCTTTCAGTGTCTTCTCACTGACAGTTTCTTTGCTTACTTTTCACCCCACATATACGTCACTCTGGATAAAGGTGTCGGCCAAATAACTAAAAGTGAAGGTAAATCCCGTTATAATACCAAAGCGAAGGACCCACAGAAATGCACCATTCTCCCCTGCTGCACAGCGCTTTGATTCTCTCAGCTGATTGTTTTAGTTGTACGGCCTGCACATTTTGTGTGGCTCTCTCACTGCTCTCGCCGTGTTTTAGGCCACCACAAGCTTTGACAAACCCACGGTTTTTACCGTCTACATGTTTTTCAATCACACCGTTTCTATATTCTGGATAATGGGAAAAATCTTGCATTGCATTCGTTGTCTATGTATTTCACACTTTTGTCAGCTAATGAGCTGTAAGCTGCATGGCCTACTAACAAGGTTCTAGTGGCTGTTGACTTGAATAACAACATGTTAGTTACTGAGTACAGAAAAGAACAAAGATCTTTTTCTTGTTACTGCTGGTGCCTGATTGTTCTCAGCCTTTCCCTGAAGACAGCTCATAATATCATCTCATAATCAGCTATCCTCTCCTCTAGATGGCCCCGCCACCACTCGCTTTCATGCCTGACTGTCGTTCAAAGCCCAATCATTAATGTGATTTATTTCTCGCTGTGTATTATTTTGTTTCTCTAATTTGTTTGGGTTTTTCAGCACGGGTGTAAATCAGAATCAAAGCGATTGCCACCGCTTTTCCCCGTCACCTCTGTTAATGGCCTGTCTACTGGAGGTTTGCACTGAGAAGAAGCAGACCTGCTGTCTACCCAAATCACCTTTCCATCCTTTCCTGCCTCATCGTAAACACAATGAGCCCATTGGCCAATGGCACAAACACCTTCTCTGACCAAGTGTTGGCCATAAATCAGCAGCTCTGGGCACTTGCAGGCCCAAAAAGTGAAAAGTGGCAATGGTGAATGACTAAATAACAACCGTTAATCATCATTAAGTTCGTGAAGATTTGATACCAAAGACATTATAGTTTGACACTTTTACCAACAATATAATTTGACACTTTTTAAGATATAAATGGGAACAAAATCTCAAAAACGCATGCATGCCAGAGATGAGGAGACTGCGTGAAACAATAGAGCGGGAATGATTGTCATCTGTCCGTCATGGGAAGAAGGCAAACAGCTTCTCAGGCGGCGTGATGCGTAATGTGATTGGACAGTGCTGTGACAGTGAGCTGTGACCTTCAGCTGCCTGCCTACTGCAACCCCAGCTTCCAGGGTTCTGGGAAGGGTGTCAGTGCTTCTGATCAATGGGGGCATTGGCACCCATCATGTCAAATCCACTCCATGTCCATTTCCCGTCTCTTTTGTCATCAGGCCTGCACCTTCCTTCAACTAGTCAATCACTGTGAGATATGGACTTATCTGCTCAAACGTCAGAGAAAGAAGTGATGGTACTGCATAAATTCACCCTCATTTTTTTTTCTTTTATATGTAGTATTCAGTTTTAAGGTTGCTGTTTTTCATCACCTCAAAGCGCCGTACTGTACGCGCCACTATGCAGGTCGTACATACACAGAAACAGCGCCAGAAGAGAGTTATTTGTGGAGGCACATAGCCACGGCAGCCCTAAATGAGAATTTCAGCAAACAAACACAATCAGGCCCCTATTACATTTCTCTTTCATGATGCTGAAAGGAAATGCAAACGAGATTAGATAACACAAAGGCCACAAGGCTCATTTCTCTCCCGTGTCTGGAGATTGGTAAATGTTCTAATTCCCCTCTCCACTCAGCTCCTCAGGCCAAGTCCCCCTTTTGTTGAACCCAAACCAACTGCATTAATGTAATGTAAAATTGCCTCTCACAGGAAAGTGATTTTTTTTCTCTTCTTTTTGTCTTGCACTTTTTTCCCCCCCGTCCCAACCCCGCTGTTTCTCTTAGACTGTGAGGACAAACCACTTGAGCTTTAAGTGGGCATGGCATTGTTTTGATCTGCACAATTATGGAATTATGGAGATCTGGCAGAGGTTTTGATTCATGGTGCAGCCTTGGCAGTGAGAAGAGTCAGAGGAGTCTGAACAGAATTTGGACTTTGGACGGAAAACAGGCACAGAGAGAACTGAAAGCACAACCGAGGGCCGTAACATCACAGATGTGTGCCGGTTCACAACAGGAGCGATAAATGGCAGCTACATAATTTCCCTTAATCAGATTGGAGCAATCAGCCTGAAAAAGTTTCCCATATGTCAGTGTAGCTGAGATGGTTGGGGGTGGAGGGGAGGCAGAATAAAGGAAGGGAGAGAACTGGAGTGGGCTAATTTAGAAAACGCCTGATAAAATAGCAAGAGAAAAGAACAGCGAGCGGCCGAAGTTGGGAAAGCAGTGCCAGGGTTACAGCCAGGCCACAGGCCACGGGGAGGCTACTATGTCTGGCTACAATTAGCCAGTCGCAGGAGAGATTGAGATGATGCTTCAGGGAGCTATTGGTCCCCAGTCATTAGTGATTACTCAGTGAGAAATGACTGACTCTGAAGGCTACGTGTGGCTGCATCCGCTAGTTTACTCACACATGTTTCTTTCCTACCCCGGCAGCGAGATCCAAACGAAGAAATGCGGGCTGTGTTTGTGATAGACATGTTTATGTGGTTTGATTTCTGCTGTTTCAGACGCCAATATGTATGGCCTGAAATGAAGTGTGACATCAGTGACACTTAAAATAACCAAGTGCACATATAAAATGTTGCTTTGTAGTGCAATTTGCCGCAGTTCTGCTTCGTTTTGCCAAACACCATCTCGAGATGGCTGATTTTCAAAAGTATGGCAGCAGTCTGTGTTAATGTGGGTTTGCTCAGGAAATCTTATTAACTATGAGCACTTCATGAGATGTGGTTACGATTGTTTAATTAAATAAGCATTAGGGGGTGTTTTCAAACTCATAAAGAAGTTATTCCATTTCCTTTGCTTTCAACAATCCCAGAAAATTGTGTGATAATTAAAACCCTGTAAGTGTTTCATAAGACGGAGCACGTTTAACGCCCGACACGTGGCTCTAAGGAGCACACGGGCTGTTTGAAATGAACCTATCCAGTTATCCTAGTTAGATGTGTTGCCATCTTACTCAGGTGACCAAAGTTAACTTTTTTAACTGCCAGTAAACTGTAATAAATGTATGCAGGCAGCCGGTTTGGAGAGCACTGGAGAGAAGGCACATGCAACACTATCAAAAGCCCAAATACCTCCACCTCATGGGTCTTTTATTAATCTCCATGTATAATGACACTATGACAAACACAAAACATAGAGTGGATTGTTTATAAATCCTTATCTTGTCTGCGGCGGTCTCTGTCAGGCCCGGAGTGAGACAATGCATATTTGTTTGTTATTGCAGCCGATGTGTAATGTGGTGAACAAACACAACATCTGCAGCTTGGCACAACACGAGGAATCTTCAAAGCCTCAATCATGGTGTATCCAGGGATTAAGTACATACACCCATATCCAGGCACACAGATGCACACACAAATGGCTCCACAAGTATACATTTTGTAAGTTGCTGGAAATAGCTGACAGAGTTCAACGTGAGTGCTAGTACTGATGATCTTACTATAAGGCATAACGGTAATGATTGGGAATGATCGTGTGGTTTGCTGGCTTTGTGTGTTTGCCCATAGTTTTGCCTCACTTCCACTCGACCTGCACCAAACTCGGAGCTCCAGATGTGTCTTCAGCATAGCACGGTCTCCCACACCTGATTTATATCCGCCTCTTACAGTGCTGCGCGCGTGCTCGCGCTGTGCATGCACGAATACATCTGTGCACATGCAACCATATGTGCTCCTACTGTATATGCATTCGAAGAATGAAAGCAAGAACTCCCGCTCCCGCACCCCCCTGCGCTAGTACACGTGCACACACTCACAAGCACTCACAAATAAAAACAAGAAATCAATGTAACCTGTAATTTTTACAGGGCTGATTTGAGTGTGTGTGACAGGCCAAATCCAATAGCTGCAGCCGGGCTGACAGGCTTGACATGAGTCTTGCCTTGCCGGCCCCTCAATTATGCATGGCCCAATGTTTCCCTGGATCTTAATTGAATCACACTGTCTCAAACTTGTTATTTCTAATTTGTTGCATTTGATTTCTGACATCAGCGCTGCTGTGTCATGAATTATGCAAACAGGAGGACCTTTAATTGTGAGTGTTATTAAAACAAAACTAATTGCAGATGATTAAAATGTGACTAGGAAGCAGGATGTTGGGGGGCTTCACCCTGACATGGTTTTGCTCTTAGTGCCAAATAATGATTAGGTCTCACGACTGTCTGAGCTGTTGTTGTTTTGTGCCTGTGACTGTAACCCTGGGTGGAACATGCTGCACGGTTTAATGGAGGGGCATGATGTAGTCTGCCGGTGGACTGCATGCTGCTCACAACCATACAAGAGGTGATGTAATGTGTGATGATGACACGCTGCATACACTCACAATTTAACAACACACACACACACATGAAAATGGGAACACAATGTGTGAGAGGAGACGACTTGGTAATTCATCATTCTAAATGTATGATACAACTTTCTCTCACTGTTATTGATTATGCCTCATGCATTTTGATAAGTTCTTCCAGAAATTCTCTGACTCTCCCCTAAATATATAGAAAATTGCTTTCAATATTGCCCTCTTTGAGGCAGACAGTATACAGACATTGACGTTAAATGAGAACCTCTTGGAATTCATTATTTTTAAGTGGATTTTTGGGACAAAGTAATAAGGGTTTTTGATTAGATACATGATAGTGCTATACAGAGAGCCATATAAAACTTCAATAAGTCAATATAGCTTATGCCTGTAACATTCCTAAATGATTAGCAGATAATGAGGACTTTATGTGGTGAAACAAAGAAATTAAAATGCTATGCTATCTTTGAATGACAACACAATAACCTTCTTCTTCTTATTGTGAACTTCTTATTTCATTCCTTATTTATGCAACTTAGCCCTGTTGAGCTGAACATGATTATAAAATAAGATATTATGTAGGATAATTGTGCAATTATTCCAATAAAGTAAAAAAACGTGCACGTGTAAGGTTGTAAGTGGTAGAACGAACCCTCCTGCTCCACTCATGAGAGATTTAACAATTGAATTGTGCCTGCAGGGCAACAGCTCAGCACCTGACTGTAAGGTAGGGATCCTCACGGCTGTGTTCCATACGGGACGTTGAAGATGTCTGGAAGTCATTTCCACACGAGGAGGTGGGAGGGAGGGCACACTCTAGTTTTCATGAATGTTCAATCAATTCAATAGGACAGCTTAACTTTCTCTTTCCCTCTCAGACCATATTTATAGGCCCACAGGCATTTCCAGGCTGCATTCAAAGGCTGACTGTGCCTCATACAAAAGCAGGGTAATTTCACCTTTGGGGAGCAACAGCTGAAATCTGTAGTGAAGGGGAAATAAGAAAAGAAACAAAGCTATGCAAAAGAGAGCTAAATAAAGACAATCCTACTTCATGTTGATAGGTGTGCCCAGAGATAAAAGGTTTGATTTTAAGGCTTCTGTAGACACACAACGGCATCTGTTCGCCACAGTTTGGCACACACAATGGTGCTACTTAGAGGATTAAGTCTTCTGATTTTGGTGATCCTTTGACCTCACGAGGTTAACGTTTTAGAGTTTGATAAAAATAAACAGCTTGCCCTGAAGTCTGGTGTCGACATTCATAGTGCTCAGAGGATAAAACTGTCAACTTTGCTGACTTTTTCTTTAGTGCTGCATATTTGTGTTAATTATGAAATGTGGTGAACATGGCAAGTGCTGCTTGTTGAACATTGTTTATATCAGTTTCTTAACTTGTCGTTGTGAGCTGTTACTATGCTGACATTAGAATTTAGCTGTCGGATTACATCTTGGCACTGCTAGCATGGCTAGATATTACTATTGTAAAAAAATCATTGTCTTATTCCTTTGTGTGGTGTGTTCAAAATTTTCTTTTTTTCCCCTTTGATAGACAAAATTCTGCTCTGATAGCTTCCATTAGAAAGGCACTGTGTACACAGCACTTCGGATGACACACCACTGGCCTCAAACTAATGCTATCGAGCACCAAACTTTTGGTAAAAAGCTCTGCTTCTAGCTAACACATCATCCATAATCCACCCAGGTCCAGAAGATGAGGCAGGGAATATATATATTTCCTTGAACTCCTAAACCCTACCTGTCACATTCTTGTTTCCCAGCCAGGGCCTCCTAAAATGCTTCATTCTGATTATGTATGCATGCTAAGCAGAGGGTGACGTGACCTGCCAATTCAAAAAGTCTATCTTTGCATAAAAGTCTATGTCAATAAGCTGCCTCGGTGGCTGGGTTCTGTCTACATGATAAAGTAGCTAAGTATATTTTGCCCGAGCCTACAGGATGGCTGCAGAACCTTGTCTGTGGAGATGACAATTAGAGTCACTTTCCACCCAGGTTAGGCCAGACAGGTCCTGTCAACCACCAGAAGAAGAGAATGCGGGCAGACAGAGAGTAATATGTGTACCACTCTGATTCTGCTTCACCTCATGATCCTTTCACTGACCACCAAGGGGAGGTGGTTGAAGCGGGTAGGAGGGAGGAAAGTAGAGAAAATAGAGGCAAATGCACCTCAGCAGTTACTGCTATTTCTAGTTTTAAAATGGTTCTGGGCTGTCAGTGAGTCATTTTTATATTTCTCAGTTGCTATGTGTCTCATATCGGCTTTCATGGGCTCTCAATGTGCTCTGACCCATAAAAGTGCCAAAGTAATCAACGTCGAGGTTATAAAGACGCGTAATATATGATGCAGCAGGAAATTATCTGGTGCAGCAAATATGAAACGCGCCAAGCGCATTGTAAATTAAACATCCGATGGGCATAAGAGCTCCTCTGAGTTTTATTGCCACACAGTCCAGCCAAGCAACCATTACAGTTGATGTGCAAGACGGCAGTGATCTCAGATCAGCTTTTGACTCTGACTCACACTCAGCCCCAATGTCTTCTTAACAAATCTAAAGTAGAGCAGGCTGTCAAACGTTTTGGCACAGCAGTGCAACTGTCAGGTTGGAGTGTGTAAGAGATGTGCTGCATGCCTCTGTGTTGCAACTTCCCCTGATAGGATTAATAATTTACATGGGATTACTCTAAAATTCCACCATTTGCCACAAACCTGTGTAACACGGATTTGTTGAACTGTCATAATAGCACATCACTCAAAGTAAACAATCATCGTCTCACCGAGAGCTGGAAGTAAATGTCTTTCTCTCAGGAAGTAAGACAGAGGAGGAGGGGAGGTTCTCGCTCCTTTTTCGCAGTTTCCCGTCGAGTGGCTTTCTCCTGGCTGAGGGAAGCGAGGTGGAAAGAGAGAGCTGTAATTGCTGTCAGTCTCTCCTCAGCACAACCTTAAAGGCAGGTGCTGTTTCGCAGCTGAGCAGTGAAAGTGAGTTTGGGCTGTGTGGCTTCCCCGCGAGGCCTCTGGAGGATTTGGTGAGCCGCCCCCCCCCCCCACCTCGTTGTTTACCTCTCATTGTCAACAGCAGTTTTTGGGTGCGGGGGAATCAGAAGGCTAAGAGCCTACCACACTCGGAAACAGAGAGATGGATAATTGAAAAGATTATCCTCCGTGTGCCAGCTATGATTTGGATGATTCAAGGAAAGTTTCCCTCCAAAAATATTGCACACAAATATCACAAAACAAAAGGCTTTCCTGAAAACATCAAGGCTCGGATTTTGACACGTCTGTGTTTACTCCAGATAACTTGTCAACCTTTTTGGCAGATATATATTCATCCAAACTCCCCTACTTTTATATAAAGCAGCTTCTAAGCTGACAGACTGCATCATTTTATGTACGTTTAGAACATGAGCCATATGCAACATTTCGGCCCCCCAGTCACTCCGACTACACTCGACTAGGAAGTGATTGAAGACGTGCTTTTGTATGCAGAATTTTATCAGAATAAACTACATTTGAACTAGTAATGCACTTCTACATACCACCATTTCTATATTCTTGCATGTGCATTTGTTTATAGCTGTTAATTACAAAAGATTGACATTCTCCCCGGCAAGTCGTGGCTGACTTAATCCCTCCTTATTGGCAAACATTAGAGTTCACTTTAAGTGTTGCCCACAGAGGTCAAATTCCCTGGTAGGGTGAAAAGCTGCAGGAAATTGCCTGCATTAGGGAGATGTATTGGTGTGAAAAGATCCCATGACACGCTGCCGAACAGGTCAGATGTGCTGTTTGTTCCTCCCTGCATTCTTTCTCTCCTGCTTTGTGCTTTCTTCAGACCAACAATATGAATGTTTAATCAGCCTTTTTACACCAAGTTTTCATTGATTAACCAAGTTCCTACGCCGGCCTCTGTGGTGGATTAGTAATTGGGTGGTCAGCACTGTGGCGTCGATTCTCGACATCTCAATTAAATCTCCCAAAATATCCAATCCACAACATCCGTCTAGGTTTTAACAATTTATTGACTTCGAGAAGTACATCACTGATGCACAGAATACAGAGTCGACCTGCACTTCTCTCTGTTCTCCTCACATTTCTCCCATCAATGCACTCTCTTCATCCTTAGCTGTACTATTCTTTTTAGCAGACCATTTATGACACGGGGCTGAATGTGCTGTCTGCCCAAAATTATACATTAAGGATTTGTATTTTTTTTATGTTCATTTTAAAATGACACCTATATTGGGACAGTGGGACTGGAATATTGTTTATAAATGTTATTTCCCGTCAAAGAAATTGTAGTTGTGCATAAGGTAATCCAGCTGTTACTTGTATTATGCAACCATTGCAGAGTTTAGGACACTTCCTCGTGAGACAAAAAGATACTAATACATTATTGGAGTGATTTTTGGAAATGAGCTTTTATTGTAGACACTAAAACTTTAAAGCTTTGTCATCCACCTTCCATTTGCATTTGGTTTTGTTTTGTTTCCAGAAAGTGTAGATGTGTACATTTTGGAAAAAAAACTCTCAGTCATAGGAGTTTATAGTATTCGTAATTTATTTTAGAGTTGGAAGATTTATCTGAGGAGACGCAGCAGGATACAGCTGAATGTTAGTGGCTTAAGAGAATATTGTGCCAGACAACTCCTTATTCGATGTGATATATTGACCTGCCCATATATTCAATTTCTTTGCACACACACACAAACCTTTCAGAGGATATGATCTGATGAATTACATTTGAATAAACTTGTTTAAGCAGGTCAAAATACAGACTTACCATATTACAGTATGTCTGCAAATCCAAAAACCCCGTACCCTAAAAGAAATTCTTCCATCTGAAGAAAAAAACTCAAACTCTCAGATGTTAATCAACACGTTTGAATTAGTTTTGAAAGTTAATGACTTTTTAAGCAGCCCATGGGACTTCCCGTCAATAATCTACAAACTCATTTTATTTTCTCTTTCAAATTCCCGTAAAGAGTACTTCCCCTCCAACGCCGCAAAGCTTTACTTTGAAATGCCTTCACTTTGATAAGAAATGAATTAACGCTTTGGAGAAAGGCACCGTGGTAGCACGATGCGATGGGCTCCTCTGCTCCTATCAGATACATATTCTAATTGCTCCATGCTGACCCCTACTCCCACTGATGAGCAGCCGGAGAGATTTTGACCTTGTGGTGTGTGTGAATCGATGGGAAGTTGATAAAGCCAAGTTCATTGCTGCCTAACATAAAACAAAGCTGATTTGTTTACCTAGCTAAGCCCGCGCGTGTCAATCCCATTACGGAATGATTTATAGACCAGCACCCAATGAAATTGTTTAAAGCAGATTAGGTAGAGCCAACGATCACCACTAATATGACAAGCTGATATGCTGTGACAGGTAACCAAGCAAACAAGTTCCTGAAATTCAGATTGAATTAGAATCCTAATAATCCTACAGGGAGCAGCAGATTTAATCAGGAGAGGAGGAAGACAGAAGAAGAAAAGGCTAGGAGGAAAGAGAAGAGGGCTGAATGGAGGATGCTGATTCTTCAGCTGCATAGAGGAATGCCACCTCTTCTGTGATTTACTTGTCAGGAAGCATCACTCGGCATGCGTGAAAAGGAGGGAGCGAGATGAAAGCACTAGAGATTAAGAGAGGACGAGCTGTCTCTATACTAATATGTGGACAATAATTTCAAGGTTTGCTCTGATAAAAAATACATTTCTGATGCTTAATAGTAAAGAAGTCGATTCCCTCCTTTTTCTATACACTCCTACATATCTCTGTGTGTATATATATATATCTATATAAATATCTCATATCTCATCTGAGTGTCTGTGTTTCAAAAATTAATTTAGTTAAAAATGGTATTATAATATCAAATATCCCGAGAGAAAATATTTGTTTTTAGAGTTATACAATATGCATGTGCTGTATTGTGTTACATATGAATGTGGTGCCACAAATAGAAATATTAATGTAATTTAATGTGCAAAGTCTCCACTAAAGGATACAAGTAGCTGATGTCCCTCTCAGAATGATAAAGGACTCCCTTAATGGTATGGATATTGTGTTCCAATAAAACCGTGTTTAAGGTCATAGTACAACTGGAACATCAAGTATTTAAAACTGGAAAAGTAATCAGAGGATGTAGTTTAAACCCCACTAATATCTCTGGGAGTTTCTACATATTCATCATTTGTCTGTTCAGCCCCTTTTCTTCACACACAGTGTCCTGTTTATTTGAAAATAATGAGAACAAAATGAGGAATAATACTACTTTTCCTGGACACAATAAGCAGATTGTATCTAAATTATGATATTAATGTCTAACTAAGGTGTATTGTGTGGACATTGGAATGTGCATGATAATCATTACATTTTGGGGGACAGACATTTCCAGATCTTTCTCCACATATATTATGCATGTTTAATATATCTGGTTCTCGCAGAACGCAATTAAAACTTTTTTATAGATATTCTTCTTGGTTGAATATTGGTCACCACGACGTAATCAAATGAATTTACTACATTTGTGCATCTCGTGGATGAATATTTGTGTATTTTAATGCATGTGTTTTCCTGCAAAGTAAGACAATAGAATGAGCAACTGAATTATGCTGTGTTTGTGGATGAACGTATAAAAGATTTGCACAGTTAAGAGACTTTTCATATATCTTCATATATCTTGTCTAAAGACGCTGTTGCTCAATCTAAAAAATAAAGCAGCGTTTTCTTTTGCACGAACCCATCACAGCCACAAACTGTTGTTAAACTTTGCCGTGTATTCCTTGCACATACAGTTGATTAAGCTTCCTCCATATAAATGTCAGCATTCTTCTTTTTTTCCTGTGATGAAGGGATGTGAAGAGGGGGGAGGATGAGGGGAAGACAGAAAGTTTCAGATGGGGACCTAATTAGGGAGCGCACAGCCCAGTTCTCTCCCCACTCCTAATGAGGGGTTTGCTATGACGCGGGCGAGTGGCATGTGTCACGCTGAGGCCAAAGTGGAAGAGTATAGAGCGTGGCGTGACCGACAAGCAGATCCCCTGCGCAGCGTGTTTCTACACCTGCAAATCCCCAACACATTGAAACCAGGCCCCGTTTGATGTGCTATTCTTTTCATGTTGAGAAACGGGTGGGACCGAGGAGCAGGGACCTAGTTGAAAAGAGGCAGGGGGGCTTGGGAGGAGTGCCGAGGTCTATTAGACGTTTTAATAATGTTAATTAATGAATAATAGGGTTTGTAATGAGCTACTGGCTGCATTTTATTCATGTGATTATCTCACTCGCTCTCTAATTCTCTCTATGAGGACTGTCAGGGGAAGGCAGCAATCATGTGAAACCCAAACAGACACACGTACTTAGTCTCACGCTCACACAAAGTTGCACATGAACTGCAGACACACCAAAGTGTTGGCTGTCGGAGAGCCTTATCTTAACACTGCGTGTCACAGCTACAAAGTCTTTCACACGGGGGTTTAGAGGTTTGCCGCAGATTAGGACGCAGTCAGGCAGCGGTGGTCAAGCGGTGTTCGAAGCTCCGCAGGGACCCAGCAGGCCCCCAATGACTTATAGACCTCCTCCAGAGGAAATGAGAGCATTATCAGCCACCAATTATAGGCCGTGGGGGTGATTTACACACATGCATGAGGAAATGCACAGGAACACATGCAGATGATCAACACGCACACTCTGTAAGAGTTAAACAGGTGGGCCTGTCTTTTCCACCATTATCTCTCCTCCCTGTGGTGTGTTCGCATCCAGAGAGAGAGAGAGAGAGAGAGAGAGACGGAGCCTGGTGAGCATGTGGACCCACTCGCTTTGCCTTTCTCTCGCTCTCTCACTCTTCAATCTTTCTTTGCTCTCCGTGGTAGTGGCTGTTTTCTACCTCGCTCAGAACGGCTGAAGAAGCACAGAACAGCCACTAGTGGGCCCCAGGAAGACATCCCCACGCCTCCCACTACCTCCCCCCTCCCTGCGTCTCTCTCGCTGTCTCGACAACATGCTCTCTTGTTGCTGGAAGTTGTAGAAGGGCCTGTTGCCAGAGACAATCCAATAAAACTGCACTGGACGACAGCCAGCGGGAATGATTTAGAAAACATAAATGTATTTGGATGGAGTCTGTAGTTATTGATTCACCTGTTCATTTGTGAGTGAAGTACTGAAGGAGAGGTTATTAATCGCCATATCAAAACATATGTTCTCAAAGCCTGGACGAATGCAGCGAGAGTATGTTGATGTTTCTGAAACCAGCCAAACATTTATTTCCATGAAAAAGTGAACCTGTTTTTGTGATCGCAAAACTTTGACACTGACATTTGACACACATCAAAAAACATATGCTGCACACACACACCTGACACTTTCCTGGCGAGCCCAATTCCAAGCCATTTCCACCTCATCTCTCTTCACTTTCTATTGATTTTAAAATCAATAGCAGCTCCACCAGAGCTGTCTGTGTGAAATGGTTTTACCCACAGCCTGCTTTTTGGCGGAAAGAATCTCAAACTACAACTGGAGGCGGCATCTCCACGCTTCAAGCTATATAATGATGGAAATAAATTAATGAGGTTAGTCTGGCCACATTATGTGAGGTGATGAAGAAAAGAAACCAAGTGTTAACTAAAAGCAATCACCAGGCTCTTCCTTCAGAGGAGAAAGATTCCCAGAGCAGGCTCCATCTGTTTGCACAGTGGTTGTAATGAAGTTATCAGTGGGCGTTGGACTTCTATAAACCCCCATCCAGGTCCGTAAAGATTCTCATTAAGCCTTTCCTCATTGTCAGCTGGAACACAAAGTCGGCCAACATTGTTCCCATCCTTTCTTCTTCTGCTACTCTTTCGCTCGCTCCTCTTTCTGGGAGCACGAGAACAAAAGGCAGCCCCGGTCCCAATCAGCGGCTCGTGAAGAGGGGATCCCACTCAGGTCTTAATCAGTGCTCTGCTTAATAGAGCAACACTTCCCAAATGTTATTAACCTCATCTGTCTGCATTAGGCCCTAATGGCCTCCCTCTCTGTGTATTGTTTTTGCAGCAGCTGGTAATGTACATATATATTAATCCACTCTCTCCTCTCCTCCGCCGAGAGATTGCGCAGCGCTCTCAGAACAAACGGTGCCCTTCAGAGAGCGAGGCAGACACAGGTTAGGAAGCCACTAATTAAATGTCAGACTTGACA
Source organism: Microctenopoma stevenorrisi (assembly GCA_032270685.1). Classification (NCBI taxonomy): domain Eukaryota; kingdom Metazoa; phylum Chordata; class Actinopteri; order Anabantiformes; family Anabantidae; genus Microctenopoma; species Microctenopoma stevenorrisi. The sequence goes on along the minus strand of JAUMTR010000013.1, from coordinate 4,674,960 downwards.
GATTAAAATTATGAAATTTAAAATCTGCAAGTGGCTCTTTGTCATTGTCAAATTAAGGGGTGCACCATGTAATGAAGGGGAAGGGGACGGTGAGCTCTAATGGATTGAAAGGGAATGTGCTTTAGCAGCAAGCAGCTTTCAGTGAATAAAGATTCCCCACTACCGCCTTAGGTACCATGGCTGCATGTTCACTTCTTCCATATTCTTCCAAGTCTGGAGGTCAAGAGGTCTCTCAAATGCTGCCAAGCCCATCCTGACCACTCCGTTTAGATTTTTCATTTCTCTGGCAACACAAATACCTGGCCATGAAACCGGTGCTCCAGAAAAGCTATTCCACCTTTGGCTCTCCGTATCTCTGCGTTAGGCACAATGTATGGAGACGTCAGCAGTCATTGTTATCTCCTTTGCGAGCCGTGAAATCACTGAGCATTGTGAGAAAATAGTCAAGTGCGACAGCCTGAAAATGTCATTTCTATGCAGGCTTTGGTGGGTTTTATTTTTTTAGTGGGTAATTCATCTTTGAGCACGAACAAGGAGAAACATTAACAAACATTTACTGAAAATAATGCATCAGAAAGTAATGTGTTCGTAACCACGTACACGCAGTCAACAGGCACAACATGCTGTTAAGGTAAAACACCTTTTTAACTCTTCCATAGTGAAGTTCTGTCTTTCAACATATAGTCTGGAAATGTTGATGATCTGATGCCAAAGTACGGCTGTGTTTGTCACACCAATCTGATCATTTTCGGGTCTGACGGGGTCTAAATGCATTTGGCCCCGGTACGTTCGGGGCCACAGACTGTAACAACCTCAGTATGAAACAGATGCAAAAAAACACGCAAAACAAGGATCAAAGCACCACCAGCATAAGAAGTGACAAGAGCCAATTAAATTTAATTACTCGAGCTGTAGTTTCATTTTAACTGCCAATTTTGATTAAGGTATCCACACACACACGTAACGCTAAAAGCAGAGGCCAAATTGTATTAGAGTAACCGTATTAGTGTACAGGGAACCTTGACTAGCTAATTGGGTTTAATTAAAGCAGGGCCAGGAGGACTGTAACAGGTTCAACAGGACAGACGAACAAGTCAGAGTTGTTGCTCGGTTCTGTTTTTTTGTTGAGCTGATTAAAACTGTGATGAGTTCATGGTGAAGAAAATCTCTGGGTTCAGACGTACATTCTCTGTCAGTTGTCTCACTGCATCTGTTGTTGTTTTTATCTGGCCAGTGAGCACAATGTGTGCACTCGGTTGTATGTCAGATTATATTACTTATACGCAGTGTTGGGGAGTAGTCAACTACTCTGTGTTTAAATATTTTTTTCCGCTGGCATGTGATGTTTCATGACTTGCGTGGTTATCTTTTGTTGTAATTATTTAGCTTTAGATAAGCAAACCTTCTCCGTAGGGTAGCCTTGCTGTAGTTTATCTCGTTCTGGTGTTTCAAAGTAGCTCAACAATATCTACACCAGATAATAAGCTTAAAGTAGCTCAGAGTTTTCTAATAAAGAAATAAATTGCACAAGAGATTTTGGTTGAATTCGTGCCCCTCGTTGCATTAGTGCAAGCTGGCAGTGGCAGGTCTACAGTGAAATCCTCATTGTTTGTCCCAATGGCATCAGCATGTTGCAGATCTAGAGCTTCACTACATAATCTCACTGATTTAACCCAAAAAATGTGAGATGACACCTTTAAGACTGGATGGTGTGTGTTGGAAAGGTTAGTGGGGAGTGTGAGTGGCAGGAACAGCAGTTAGCCTAAGGTGCTTCACTTTCATAGTCGCATGCCCTACTGTAAGCGCGCACACACTCACTTTTGCACAAAGGGAGACACATCTTCCTCAGGGATGAGCCTTATCTGCCTGCCCTCTGTTGCTATCCCAGTTTTCAAAGCATGTGCAGCATTTGTTTTCTCTGTTTGTCAAGTTACTTAGGAGCCTGTTTGTTCTTATGCGTGAGATTTTCCCTGTCATATAACTTCCCACAGTGAAATTTTCTGGGTCTATTTGAGCATTAAAGGCTCTTACTCAAGCATGATTTTGTGTGAAACTATTACATTTCTATGCTTTAAATGAAATCTTATTCAAATGTGACTGGACACTAGTAAGCCAGACAAAACAAAGGATAGAAATGGGACCATTTACTATTTCACTGGCATAGTTATGCCTTTACTAATACTAACTTTAATAAATAAATAATTACAAGAGTTCATCTCAAAATACTAGAATATTTAATACAGAAAATAAAGTAGTATAGAATATAAAACTATTTTTATATAAGCATTTATTATTCAAAGCAAACTCATTAGATTCATTACAGTGAAAGTTATGCATCTCAAGCTTTCTTGTCCTGTAATTTCACAAAAATCTAGTAAATTACCATTCACACTGTAAATGATGTGTGCATCTACCTTTAGTTCGGTACACACAACATGGGGAAAACTGATTTGACAGAAGATGATTATTAACACCCTTTACATCGAGGATAAGCCACAGAATATAATTCCTGTAAATGCTGGATGTCATTTATATGAAACGTTAACGGACGGTCAAGCAAGGCCGACTCAGGACGGAGCGGAGTGAGGGTGGAGAATGGACCACAACTGTTGCTTTCCTAGAATCGAGCCACTCGTGGACCGAGATGATCCTACTGAAGGGCTAAGAAGAAAAATAACTTTTGAGTCTGGGGGATATTTGGAGAAGCACAGAGTCCAAGTTATCCAGAATCCGAGTGAAGTGTTTTCACAGTGGTGATGTTAGGGGAATCCGTGTCATCTTCTGGTGTTGGACCACTGTATATGTATGTCCAGGAGACATTAGAGTCCTTCATGTATCTGACTGTCGACAAAATTTATGGAGATGCCAATTTCCTCCTCCAGCATGACTTAGCATCTGTCTACCGTGCAAAAACTACCACTAAGTTTTTTGCTGACCATGACGTTACAGTGCCTGGTCGGTCAACTCGCCTGACCCTGAGCCCCGTAGAGAACCTGTGGTGTGTTAGGAGGAGGATGAGAAACAGCAACACACACAAGCTGAAGGCTGCCATCAAAGCAACACGGTCTTCAGTAGCACCTCAACAGTGCTGATCGCCTTCAGTCCCACGCTGCAGCGATGGAGTAATTTGTGCTGATGGTGCCCCTAAACTATTGACTGCATAAGTGAACATACTTTTTATAACCTGAACTTTTAGTATTCTAAGTCCTTCTTTGATTGATTCTAGGAAATAACCATTTTTATTTGAGACAATGATTTTATTGAACTGTAAGCCGTAATGTTCAAAATTGAAAAAAAGGGCTTGAAATAATTTCCTTCATGTGTAATAAGTCTGGAATATGAGTTTCCCTGAATGCGTCTACTGGTGACTGTGTGCTTACATGTGTGAATGTAGATGTTGTTAGTCCATGTGTTAATCCTTTCCCACCTAAGCCGGCTCCACTGCGGCTCTGTTGCATTGAATCAAGTTAGTGTGTGCGCGTGCGCGCCCATGGGGTGGGTCAGCCAGGTCAAGCTTGACACCATTTTCCACCATTTTTTTAAGTTATTTACTGTGATTCCACGACAAGACAGATACCAGCTCCTACGACTCCACTGATGTATGTTAAGCGTGCTCCAAATTACCCGCCTGTTGGATCTATTGATGGCCCATTTCAACCTGTCACCTAGTCTCCATCAGCCTCTCAGTTATCCCCCTGCTCCTCCTCCGCCCCACCCCCCCAACCCCTCGCCTCCCTCCACCCCCTTCACCCTCCGTCCCTGTGGGTCTGAATAAGAAATGAGGTAGCAGGCAGATAGAGACCTCTGTAACCCACTGTGTGCTGCCTGCTACAAGACAATGGCCGCCACCGACACTGTTGTAAAAGTTAAACAGGTTTGTGTGAGAGCAGAGCTGGATCACACGCACACACACACACACACACACACTCACACACACACACACACACACATTCATTCATGCATGCATGCACAAAGACACACGCGCGCTCACGTCCCTGGAGAGACAAGAGGGGCAATGTAGACCATGACCGCGCCTGCTAACAGCCTCGTCTTATCACATCCTGTCATTTATTATTCTCTATACACGCTCCTGCTCCAGATAGTAGACCCCGTCATAGGGGAGATGAAGATCCCAGAGGTATCTGTTACAGGTCTAGTAATATGCTGTCACCTGTGTGCCACGCTCATAATATCCTGCGCATTGATTGAGGGGAATGCAGGTTAACATGCTCACATCACAAACTGAAATGATCAGGGGAGGAAAAATCCACTCTTAAAAGACTTGTTAGTGCTGCAAATCAACAGATACTCAATTTCAAAACTCCCGGCAGGCTTCAAAAAGAAAAAAAAAAAAAACTAAGGCTGTATTTTAGAGAAGAGTTGATGATGGGCCCTGCGGTCCCATTAGCAGTAAGATAAGATGAAGATGGTCAATACAGTGCGTGTGTTCGGCTGTGTGTAGTTGCTGGGTCTGCTCCGTTAGATAAATACTGCACTGAATCTAGTTGCACTAATTGACTCTCGCAGGCATTACTGGGATTAAGTTAGCTGGTGTCCAAAGTTCATTACGCAGATAAATGCATCTCTTAGCCCGCTAAAGAGCTTGTGTGCGAACTCGACTCCCACACAATACATGCTACAAAGAAATGCTTTCTGATGCAGAAGAGTTAAAAGGTTAGATCATTTCATGTGTTAGCACTTCAAATAACCAATATGGGAATGTAACACAGCAATTACGATAGTGGTACTTTACTTGAATATTTCCGTTTATATGTATTCCCCCCTACATTTCAGAGAAAAACATGCTGCTCCTCTGCGTTTATTTGGCAGCTATAACTTCCAGATACTTTGCAGATGCAGATTTTTGTATAAAATATGTTGCATTTTTATTAATCCAACCACCCGACAGCATAAGTAGTTAAACTTCTCTTTAACTTTCTTGTGCACAAGCTGAAGATATGTGAGTAATAAGAATCACTTGGTACACACTGCTTCTTGCATCACTGCAAATCGCCTTAAATTACAAAAACCGGCCCTGAGTGCTCCACGCGATGCAGTATCAATATGTGCTCTACACATTCATGCAGATCTTTGAGTTTGCAGAAACTCTTTACAGCAGTGGATTGTTTTGATGTCATCCTTGACGAAAAGCGCTGCAGTGACATCTGAGTTGATTACGGCAAAGCAATTTAACGTGTGATCTTTGATAACATTTGAAGCTCACTCTCCTTTTTTTCTCGCCCTCCGTATCTGCAGTGATGAGTGACACAACAGCAGGTGCTCAGAGAACCGTGGAGAGTGCTTTCATTTTGCCACTTATACAACAAATTACCCAGACAATGGACCTGGCGAGTCGGGACCTTAATTCAATTTCAACTGTTGACTCTGGGCATTCGCCCGCATGCATGCGCCAGCCTTGGGAAAGGAGATTCCCCTCCACAAAAAGAAAAAGAGGGAGGGGAAGAAGGTAATCTTAACACAGTCAAACAAAATAAAAGGTAATATTCTTTATCTGGCTGAAGATGGTAGCAGATGAACTGCCCTAATATGAGCACAAATATGATTTAGGGATTCCATGCTTCAGACATCCCTCAACTCAAAGTGATTCGGATCAATAGTGTTTGCTAGGCACAGCAGAAACGCACAGAGAGAGAGGGAGGAGAGGGAACGAGTGGAAACGCAGACATTTCACGTTGGCGGAGCACGAGAGCACAGCACCAGAGCTGTAGTCAAATTTCACTGGTGTCAAATTAATTTCCGCGTTATCTGGAAATTCAATTAGAAAGGACCCCCCTCCCTCTTCCACTCCTTTGTGAGTAAGAGAGTGTCGGACATCCCAGTGTGACAGATTACACTGCTCAGAGTGCATATCAGGCCGAAGTGTTGAGGCCCACTAATCCGCCCTCTAATTCTCAATTAGTGTAAAATGAGGCCATAAATCACACAGACAGGCCGATCGATGGAAACGTTGTTTTAAGAGTGATTGGCAGCCTCCCCAAAGGTTACTGTTTAAGTTGGTTTAAGGTTACAGCGCTCTCCAGGCTGGAGGCAGGCTGAGTGCGTGTGCATGTGCGTTGGCTTGGTTTGTGTGAGGGCTAGGGGGGTCGAACTCAATCTATATGATGCAGGGCCTTGGTCCTTTGGGGATACAGCAGAGGGACAGCACCAATTTTTAGCCCATCAGCCGTCCAATTTTTCTCCTTTTCATACCTGCTGTAGTAAATGAGAAACAAATTAAATTTCACCCCACTATCTCCACAGAAACCATTTAAATCCTTTATGGAAACCAAATTGTCCCCAGACAAATCGCCCCTGGTTCTGTGGAAATACACTATGGCGCTGCAACCGAAATAAATTTGTGTCACTCTGGATATGGCATTGTCTGTAATGCCATTCATTGGAGGATCCTGTTGAAAGAGAGAAGGGAGTAAAATAAGGGGCACTTTTGTAGGAACAAAAGGGGCGAAAAAGACCCCAGATCTGCATTTTCTTTCTCTACTCTCCTCTTCGTCTTTCTCCCTCTCTCTCTCTGTCTTTCCATCCCTCTCCCCAGCGCCCACTTTTCCCCTGTGTGGTGTTATTAATTTTCGGCCAGAGTTTTTGCATTCATGAGGTTGAGATTGAAATGGAAATGAGGGCCGACTGAAAGAGCGGAGTGAGCAGCCTCAGCAGTGGCCGCGGCCAAGCGGGGCCCCCAGCGCGGCACGCCACACCGCTGCTCAAGCGACACGTGTCAGAGGCAGAGGGGGACTCTGCGACCACCACCCAGCCTCTCATTCCCCCAGATTACCAGCCTCTGACATCAATCACCGCATCAGGGAAACAATGCATAAAACAGCCCCAACGAGGGCGATGAAAAATCACTGACAGTGCAGGAGTGAATGGAGGGAGGAGGGAAAGGAAGGAAAGAGGAGACCTTATGCCTTTCTACATTCACCCAGCGAGATTAGTCACATTCACAGGGGAGAAAGGAAGGAAAGAGGGAGGAAGGACATTACCCAATATTGATAACTAAAACGACAGAAACAGCAGAAATGAGAAATAGAAACAGAAGACGAAAAGGGAGGCTGGAAATCAGGGACCCATATTGACATGCTTACTGTTGGAATTGCTCTAATGAGGTGACAAGAATTTGTTCCTTCTCAGCATAACTCTTGAAATTGATCTTATTTATGTAACAGTTGGAGGCAGAAGTTAGAAATCCGTCTGTGCAGTTATACGAGATAAATGCAATTTAAGAATCACAATTATAGACAGACATTCATTTAGTTTCTTAAACCTGATTTTTGTAGAGTTTTATCCATAAATAAGCTATAAAGTCAGATTTGACATGAAGATGATGTGACTTTCTTTGTATGTCTCATACAACAGGGGAAGAAAGTAAAAAAAGTACTTGGATAATTTCATTTATTTAAATATTCCTTTCAAATGTAGTGATGAATTTACTCCACTACTTTTATTGACAGTTGTAGTTACTAAATACTTTGCATGTTTGGACTTTGGATTCTCCCTTGCAACAGTAGAGTGCATAAAGTCGATTTAATACACTCGTTAGGATATCGCAATTGACTATTAAACATTTTCACCATGTGAAAGAAAAACATAGCTGCTGGGTGGTTTTGTTTTGAAAAAGGGTTTATTGTGCATATGTTGCTAAAAGTGTTGAAAGTATCGCAAGACTGACCCCAGGACAGTTTTTTTATATATTAAAATAATATATTCCAGAAGGTTTAACTTACATCAGAGACTTAAGGAAATGGATCAGAGGAGGACAGTTGAGGGTGATCACGTGCGTGTTTGATTGACTGGCAGTGAGAGGAGATGGCTTTGCTTTCATTTGGACCCTGGATGGTGCCTTTCAACAAACCTGCCACATGTTGACTTTACCAAGTAGAAACTTTTTTCATTGCATTTTCAGAAGGCCACGAGTCTGGCTTTGCCCCAGGAGGTCACCTTTTACGACCTCGGGCTCATGTCTAACCCAATCGTAGCCGTTATTGATGACATCACTACTTAGGGGAGCTTTTTTGGGCCGGTGGAATTCCATTTCGTTAGTGCCAGACTGGTCTATTATTATGATCATTATTAACTGTGTTCTCTCTTTTTTTCTCTCTTCCACTCGCAGTTGTTCAGTGTCTGCTTTGTGTCCTCCACAGCAGAAACGCTAATGTGCTGAAAGGCTGGTTCTTGTCTCCCTGAGCTTATTGAAATCATGTGAATGCCATTTGTGCTTAATCCTTCTGGGTGTGCCATAAAGAGAAGAGAGTCGGCAGCTCCTGAAGAGAGATGAGAGGACCTCAGGGGATTCACTTTGGTTCGTTTTGTCTGCCGAGGAGGAGGAGGAGAGAGAGAGAGAGAGAGGGAGAGAGAGAGCGTTAGACAACTGACAGCCAAACCAAAATATGTCTCATAATTTGATTAGGTTACAATGACAATCTTTATTTATAGTCGGCCTCAGATGCAGGGAGGTGGGTGTGCTTTTTTTTTGTAGCTTCAGATTCACATTACCTGGTGCTGTTATCAGGGCTATCTAAATAAAAACAAATGCACATGTAGCTAGAGGCTAATTGACAACAGTGTGTCCGCCTGACACCTCACCCCAACTCCTCCAGACACTAATTTGCCTCATTAGATTTGTGATCCCTCATTTTATTTAGTGAAGGGTCGCCTACTCCTCAAAACCAGGATACGGAGTCACTGGAACACCTTCCATATGCATGAGAATTACATCAGAGACGGCGCTGTTGTTGAAGCTTTTGAAATAATAATGCGGCAAATGATAACGCCTCGGGACGCTACAACACCTCATTACAGCTCAGAGTAGTTCCTGTAAAGGGGAAAACAGGCTAGAATGAATAGGAAACATGGCGCTGCTTGAACAACAGTGGTATTTATATTCATCCGTTTACATCAAATTGTTGCTTTCCCATAAAAGCCTGAAACAGCAGCAGGGTTTGAACTCGGGGTTAATGAAAAAGTCCCTGGCGTCAAGTTACCTGCTCGTCTGCAGGCGAACCCGTCTGTCGAAACAAACATTTCATTTGTGCGCCACATGTTTCTCAGACAAGACCCCAGTAAAAGTTGTTCAATAAATTTTACCGTCTGTTTTACAAACCTCCCCTTTCCCCCCCGTGTCATTTTTTTAATTGAAAGTAGATTCTAACTCGGCTATAAACATCATTCCACCCAATCAGAGCTGGTTTAGATCAAATGGTTGTTTCAATGGGCCGCGTGCTTACAGATGCCTTCAACCTCGCCTTGTTTCCCAGGCTCTCATACTGTTAAACACTCTGGCACTCTTTTAAGGCTGGGAGATGGCTGTCACTGTATTTTGTCACCAAAGCATAATATTTCTTCAGCAGTTCTGAACCTGGCACTCAGCGGGGTAGAAATGAAAATAAGGCAGTACATAAACTGAGGGAGTCAGCCGTAAATCACCTAACACGCAGAGCAGGCAGCAGGTAGACGCGCTGCTGGCTGTCACGGCGCTCCCTTGGAAAGCAGATTGGACACCAGCCATCATGCTTTAATCAAACTGCACATAATAGACATGTCCCTGCTCTTTATGACACGCACGTAAGGCGCGCACGCACACACACACACACGCACACACACACACAGATGCACCTAAGAAGTGAGCTCTCAGACTTTTGCAACTTGTGCTATTTAAATGTGGCTTATGTTTGTTTGTTTGGGTGTCAGAGGTTATTCTTTGGTGGTATCCTAAAAGCGATCTTTGAAGCTTTAAAATCAGTGGTACACACACACACACACATTCTTCAAAGGTCGGTTCTCTTTACTCTGATATGAAACTGTTTTTTTTCCTGACATGCTGCGTGTCAAACGATAATGTTATTGTTGGCAAGACTCTTTTATAGCGGTATAATTTTATTCTGACTTTTCTCTTTCTTTTTTCTAATTAAACAGTAGATGTCTCACATGGCTGTGGGTTTGCAGCTAAGTGCGGTTTGAAAGCTAACACCAAACAGATGGGAAAGTATTCATATTCTTATGAGAGCAGAATTATGCACACCACTGAAACAATGGACAACCTTATCATACCCTGAATGATAAATTGTCCCAATGAGGAAAAATACCAGGATTGTGTGGACTAAGGAAAATAACTTCATTCGGATCATAATATTATTTTCAAATCTTCTATATTGTAGAATCTGCTTCACAGCTTAGAAACCAGAACTCTTATTCTTCGTGTTGTGCATTTTTCCACTGAATGCCGCAGCTTCAGAAATGTCAAAAGCTTACAGCGTATGAAAAGGGCGATGACATGTTCCCCTGTTAACTCAAACCATCATCTTAGTCAAAAATAGTATTTAAAAACAAACCAACATCTGCAACACCTCCCAAGTCGTTAGACTTCAGCAGAACACGCAGGGATGTGACTAATGATGCTCTCATCATGTAGGAGGCACTCGGAGGTAGTCTACCAAATGATTACTCACCTCAAAGGCAGCGTTGATTATGTAGAGGCTATTCAAGAACAAGAACAAGTCCTCAGGAACTCTACTGGTCAAATCAGAGAATTTGCCTCTGATGTGATTTTCTTTTTTTTAACCAATTTAGTTTTGTTCTAATCGTCCCCTCGCTCATTTCACTTGACTGAAAACCAGTGTGAGAGGGCATCTCAGCATTAAATAAAGTACATGAATCCTGCTCTTGGTTTTCTGATGAGCCGTACATGCAGCCGCTTAATGAAATGCCATTGTAATGTCATATCACCTGAAAAGTGTGATACACACCTCCACGGTGATACACGGGTCCCTGAGGGGGAGGGAGACAGAAGCAGGCCGATTTGAGAGCAGGCACCGGGGGACGGTAAACCAAAGCCCAATTGAGTTACAACTTCATTACCTAAAGCCAGTGAAGGTGGTTTAAAGTATATGAATGATAACCCAATATATTGGACATTAGCAGCACAGATTGACATGTGACAGGGGCAGCGTGGCAAAGAAAGGAACAGATGGCTCAGCCAGTCTCTCAGCGTCTCCGCTGTAACTCGGTATATCGTATAGAGAGGTGCGTTTTATTGATTGAATTCCTGCCCTCAGACACGGGTCCTATAGTTACATGTGTCAGCGCGGCTACTGGTTGTCAGAAACCCAACACCGGAGCACAGGTTGTGCAGCAAGGGCGGGGAGTGTCCTGTTATGCTAGTCACACAGTGGGTCCCATCTGTCATCTGAAATAGTGCTTTCCTGTTGTCAGGGTCTTAAAGACCAATAGAGCTTCATTATCACTTACAAATACGAGCGGGGATATTAGCAAGAACATCGACCTAAATTATCTTTGTACATCTTAAGATTTTGTATCTTATTTTGCATCTTTCATCAACTTACGACTGAGATTTTAGTCAACGCCTTTAAAAGAAAACAAAATTCAAAGCCTCATCTTGCAGAAGATGAACAGGTTAGTGTTTTATTTTTTTTTTGTAGCCTTGGATGTGATCATGTTGTTTGTGTTTGTGTTTTGTTATCCTGTCAGAAGGGTAATTGCTGCGGTTGCAATAGATTAAGGTCTTGTGAGAAAACAGAAGTATTGAGTGGACGCAGTTATGCTGCTAACCACAGTTTAATCACAGGAGCACATAATGACCCCACTCCCACAAACACACCACTTAATTGCATACAGAAGGCAGCAAAAATGTTTCCCTTCAACAAACAGTTCATCATTTGGTGTAAACTATAAAATGATGTTATATAATGATAACCGTCAACAGTGATCCAGTGCACCCAAAGACCTTTCTCATCAATTATCTGTTATTGGAGCCTCTGTATCCTGTGTATTGTGATATTCGTTTACGTTTGATGAATGTTGCGCTCGGCGGGTGTTTTGGTCCCCAGGATATCTTTCTCCCACTGATGTACTTATTAATAATAAATTGAGCGAGGAATGTGTGAGTTCTGCCTCCCTCCTCTGTGATTATAGAGACAAAAGAGCGTTTGAAGTATCCATCTTAATACAAAGACACTTTATTAGATAAAGCTAACTTGCCCAAGACAAATAGTGATGTCTCGGTGCTGGAGTAACAGCAGTGTTCTCGTCTCTTTCTCTGCCTCTCTCGTTCTCTTTTTCATTCTTTTTTTTTTTCCCCCAGCAAATTGTGGCTTTTACCCGTGATTTCATCATGCAGTGATCATCGTAGGAAGGGCGAGACTTCCACAGTGTCAGGTGAGGAGTGACCAGAGTGTAAGATGTGGTCTGAGGTGGGCTAAATAGCTTTTCTGGTTGTGTAAACCTCCAGAGGTTGTCTGCAGAGTCGTATGTCATTCATTGATAGCACCACATTGCCACCACGCACCCCTAATTTCCCCCCTCCCTGCCGTTCTAACAAAAACAATACATAATCGTCACGTGTCAGACATTCAAATGAAAACACAGAGAGCGTTATTTATGCCTTCACGCACCTCTCGCATGTGTGTTTTTTCTTCTGCTCAATCAAAGAGCAGTCAGTCACCTCGGCCATATAAATCACCCCCAAGCTGCACTTTGTGAAAACATGCCGATTAAATTTGTGCACCGTGGTCGGCCTGGGAAGGCAGTAAATTTTCCTAGTAACAAAGTTAACATTGATTCAGATATAAGCACTTGTCCGCGTGTAACAACGATAACCTTTTAGTAGATTTGGAAAACATATTTGACACCCATTAAAATAAAGAATGATTTTTCTCCTCCTGAGAGGAAGGCACAGAAGGTGTATTTGGACAGGAAGGCGGGGGTTAACATGCTGTGACTAACATGCAGTCCTGCATCCTGAGCAGCCTGGGATAAAAAGCACAGAGTAAACTGCCCATTAAATCACAAGTTTGAAAAATGATGTTGGCACTTGACAGCATTTGGAAGCAATAAACTGGACATCGTTCACCAACTAAGCCCCAGTTCTGATATGAATAAACATCTGCTGGTCTTTGTGTTCGACATGACAGCAACGGTCGAACACTCAAACTTACATTTGTTACCTTTGTTTTGATTTAACACGTGGTTTGTTCTGTTAATTTCATAACAGAAAGGAGCATGCATATGCAAACTCATAGGTCACCAGATCCATAGATTCAGATAAAGAGTCTGGTTGGCAAATAACAATGAATTACTTTGTTCATAAATGGGTCATTGAAAAAAAACAGAGTAATTAATTCTCCACAGCCAAAAGTAAATTCTTAAAATAAATAGAAAATTATGTTATTCTGATTCTGATGTTAAAAAGTCTGGTGACAGTCAACAACTATCTTAATAGCTTCACTGACAAGTACACATGGGTGCACTGAACACTCATCCTCTCATCAGATTCCTAGTAGTATGGCAAAAAGTCAAAGCCCAAAAGTGGTTCTGTGTTGGTTTGGTATGCATTCTCATCAGGTGGACCGTACCAGAGTTCCCTAGATGATTTGGATCGAGGCCACTTGTTTTGGGGGCTTCTTGGTGCGGTTGTTTTGGTGCACACCCAAGTGTGAATACTCTGTTCAGACCAGACAAAACGACCCTAAAGGCTGTTCGTGTAAAACACTCAGTAGTACAAGGTAACATCAGCACGCGCACACACACACACACACACACACACACACACACACACACACACACACACACACACACGGTACTCCCAGTCACTGACTCCACACAGTATGTTAGTCTAACACACAGTGTCGCCAGTTTAGTGTAAACAAAATACAATATTGGGAAAGATCATTAAAAAGAAGTTACGTACTAAACAGCTTATTTATTCTGTGTTTTATGACAGGATGAGAAATATGCATTTGGCCATGAAAGTATTTAAAGTATATAACATGACTGCAGCACAGGTAACGACATCAAGCAGCATAGCTCTCTGCATTCAAATGAAAGATGAAGCGCTACAGTGGCAACGCTTTGCCACTGTGCTCCATGTTTTAAAACAAACTCGGTCTGTCTGCCTAAATAAGCCCCTGATTAACAGGAATCCTAATAACCGCAGCAATTTGCACTTCATGGATTTAATCATATACACCTAAGTTACAGGCATTCACACTGCGGCGCCTTTATGTGCTGTGTGTACGAGTGTGTGTGTGTGTGTGTGTGTGTGGAAGCTGATGATGTGTTTAAATGTCTTTAAATAATTTCCCAAGCAGAGCAGCTAAACTCCTCTCCTCTTTCATGACGCTGTACTATCAAGGCATTCAGTGGATGGTTTCCATTTTCCGTGTGTACATAAGAGAGTATGTACGTGTGTCCATTTTTTACCAGTCGTATTTTCATGTCATATTCAGGTTAGCTTCGACTTCAATGAGTTATGACAAGATAGTCTTGAATTTGTAAAAGTATCAAAGAACAAAAGAAAGAACAAGTATGCCTCTCTCATTTCTCCTCTCCCAAAAAGCAGGAACACATGTCAGTTGGTTGTGTGTTCTTCCCAAGGTAAAATATTTTTCCTAGCAAAAGCACCAAAGTGACAACTTCATCACTGAAAGTAGTTTGTCCTCTGCAGTTCAGTGAAAATATTATGAGAAGCTGAAGAAGCAGAGCCGAGGAGGAGGGGGCTGGGATGAGTGACGGACAGTTTTGACACACTGGAGCACTTAGACAATTACTAACAGTTTCTGCCAGTCACCACATCTGACACAACACAAACACAGCGAGGATAATTTTACACTACACTGGCGGGCACGGGTCACTTTAAAGGAACACGGGGAAGCCCGTTTCAGCTTGCATTTCAAGGCCAATCATCCAAATTGGCCCCACAACAAAACCAGCTGCCTGAGATGTTCTCTCTTTCTACCACGCAATTCCCATAACAGATGATAACCATGAAAGCGGGAGAGAGCGCCGATCTTTGAAGTGCAGCTGTCAGTCAACGTGTGGGAACCGTGAGGGTGAAATGGTGTACAGGTGTGGGAGCTGACACAGTTGGACCCCACCGGGTCAAACTGATAAATAGGAGGGGAGAGGAGCGAGCACGGAGGGTGCTGGTAGTCTTGTAGCATAGTGAAGCTATATTATATGATGTATGAGCCGTATGATCCCAGAAAGAAGTGACGGCACCTTAATAAGGAGAGAGTCTTTGAAAGCAGCGTTTTGTATTTACCTGGGTATATTAGTGTAACTACATTTTTTATTTATCTAAAATTTGTATTTCTATTTTATTAATCTTTCATTCATTCACTTTCTCAGATGCATGTCACAAACAAATGCACTGCAGAGCTGCTCACAGCCTCTCATTGAGTTGGAGCCTGCTTCAAGACATCATCCTCACCCGTGTCCACTTTCTGCAGAGATTTCTTTTTATTTTCTGACTCCGTTTTGATTAGAAGCAGTGCAAACACAGACGCAGATTTCAATTTGGAATATGCTCTTCGTAAGGGCCACTGACATTAGTAGAGTCAAGAAACGCAGACAGAACCTCCTCAGGACTCCAGTGGTTCAGGTGGAAAAAGGATGTGTGCAAATATTTCCTATTTTCCTACTCTCCCAGTTTAAGTAAAGAGAGGCTGAGATGAAACTGACTCTGTGTGTATGGGTTTACAGGAAATGTTGACTAACAGGGAGATCTTTCCTTCTAGTTGTTCAGGAGCCCTTTTTCTCTGGGACCACATTAATTAGATACCGTATAGTAGGCACCTACCACTCAATGGGAAAATTAGAATGGTAGCTCAATGGGTTAAGCGTCTGACTGGGGTGTAGAAGGTCGCAGGTTCGAATCCGGTCTGATTCCTAATTCATCCCCTACCAGGTGTGTCCCTGAGCCAGACACCCAGCGCTAGCTTCTTGTAAGTCGCTTTGGATAAAAGCCTCTGCCAAGCAAACTAAAGTAAAGTAAAGTAGAATGAAGTCTCTGGCGTGTTTGTCAGTTTTAAAGCCCAGCAAGCAGCAGTTTTTATTGTCTACAGTGTCCAAACCACAGCACATTCCACTTTTTTTCATGTATTACAGTTAATTTACATGTTCTTGAGGGGTAACCCTTTTTCCCCGCGCATGTCTTTGACCTGATTTCACCCTCGTGTAACTTCAATGGCTCTAAATTTGGAACAGCTCAAGTCACTTGTCATATGTGACAACACTGTCACTTTTGTTCACTCCAGCTTGTCCGTGCATCCAGGCTAATTGTTCCCCAGATGTGAACATCCCCAGCCATCTAATCACACTCTATTGTGATGTCTGTGGCGGAGTCCAGGTTAATCTGAACTGAGCGTGAATTTCATGAAAAATCAAAAACATCCTGATTGGCTGACAGTCCTGGTTAGCTGCGTGATTTCAGAGTGACTGCGCCATCTCCAATGGACCTGGACCTCCTACTGATGAGTGCTCGATGGAAATCTGTTTGAAAGACACTCCTGAGAGATCTTAGAGACACACACACACACACACACACACACACACACACGTATACACAAGCACAAACACATGGATTATCAGAGAGAGAGAGAGTCCAAACTCATAACTGTCAGTGATGGACAGGTTGGTGCTGAGACTTTTTGAAGTGACAGAATGGACCAGGTTTCCGCTACAGACCCCTTCTGACTGTTTTGCATTTTTCTTCTTAGCTTTAGATGCTCACTGGGAAATCACAATATTTATATTGTTGGTATTTTTATACAATGTCTGTCTGGATTGTTTGACTGGGCAAATTAAAGGGTGTAATGGTCGGAATAATTAGGAGGATAATGTTTTGTTCCAACAAGCACATCGCCAAACAGCTAAAAGCGAAGGTAAGGAGCAATTCCCTCCTTCTGTATACACGCCAACACATGAAAGTCATTTAGCTGCACTTAACTGCTGAAAAACAATTAGGGCAAAGCATAACAACATCTGCATGCACGACTTCTGTAACGTTTTTTTTTTTTTTTTTGCATCCTCCTCCTTGCCAGCAGAACAAGTATTGGCAATCCTCAAGTGCTAGGTACACTTCATGAATTTTACATTATGCCGGATCATTACCATAACGATGCTATAAAAGATATTAGGAGCCTTCAACGCTGCTTTCTCCTACACAGGGATCTCTCTTAGATCTCCTGTCAAGATGGTGGGTATCATCTACCATCATCTAGCATATACCATGCACAGGCCCCCTCTCCTAATGAGTGTGTATGCATGTCTGAGGGTACAATATGTAAATCCTTGTGTTGAGCGATCGAGAGGGGGGTCGACATTGTCTCCGGCACTGTGGGTTTTTGAGTATGCGTGTCATCAATCTCTTTAAAAGAGGTAGCTTCTCAACCACTATATTTTCTGATTTATCTTGAAATCAGGGAATGCTTTTCATGCTATTAGAACCTTTTTTTTCTGTTTTGTTTACCAAACATGAAACCTAATTTCTTATTTCTCATTAGTTTGGACAAACTGTTATTCCAGCTGTTTGGAGGAAGCAAACTATCAGATATAATGTGTCTGCGTGTGCCCGTGTGTGTGTGTTAAGCACACCTTTTTTATGAGACGTCGTTGGTTTGAAAGACATGTAATATGACACGGAGTAATTAGCATTATCATCTGTCCTGCTATCGTCTCCCCCACTCCTCCTCTCTTCCTGGGCAACGTGACGTCCTCTGAAGCGGTAAAATGAGGCTGGTGTCTGTGTTGCCCTGCCTTCATCGCAGCGCCTCACAAACAGGCTGTAATTATTTTCTGCCGGGGACGGCACCAGTGCGGGGAACAAAGTGCACAAAAAAAAACACGTTTGTGACAATTGAACTGGTTTGTACAAAATATGAGCTGCTCACATGTGAGATCACAAGCGGAAGGGCATGTTTCCACAGACACATGCGCCTAGACAAAAACAAATCGGAGATAAACACGGACACCGACCAAGCCCAACTTTTTCCCCTGGTTGTCTTATTATACTGGATTTTTTTTTTTTGGGCACAAATTGATTTGCCTGTTAATGCAGAACTGTCTGTTTTCTGGTGATTTTGTTACCACAGGACACATGCAATCACATGTTCCACTGTTATCAACCGCCAAACAAGACATGCACATGCAGGGTGATATATATGCACACATGCCACTGTATGGATGCACAGAAAGCAGCCATCTAACAATCACTCAGCACACTGCAGGTTCCTTCCTTCTATCTGCTGCTAGTAAATTGGATGGTCTCCCATACATATTTTCATATGCTGATGGCCACATTACTGGTGCAGGCATCCCGCTGAAGTGATTTGTGGTGCTCATTTGAAAGTGATAGGACGCAGGCAGCCACTGAACTCCTACTCCGTGGTGGCTATTATCAGGTTGTCTTTATTGCTTTACAGCTGGCGCGGTAACCTGGGCACATTGATAATGGGCTGTTGTGCTAATAGGCTGATAACACATCCAATCCATCACCAGCTTTGCAGGATACATGTGCTGTTTGCTTTTAAGTAACGAATAAAAGCCTGTAGGCACCGAAATATTCCCTGTAAGTGAAAAATGAATCTTTACATTGTGCTAAGCTTGTTTTAACTATGGATAACAGGCGTTTTGAGGCAAGAACAAACAGTTGTTACTGACAAATGATGTAGCACATAAAGTCATAAGTACTATGTACAAAGTTGCTCATTATTCACTCTGAACTATTTTTCTTATCAAACTGTCAGACTCAGTGGTTGTTATACAACGTGATTACCTTCCTCTCTCTCTCCCTACCCTCCACATCCCCTATCCTCCCTGTCCCGCTCTCCTCCATGATTACCACACTGCCTCCAGCTAGTGAATTTGAATTGGGGCCGCCTATTATTTTCCCCCCATGTGATAGTAATTATTTACAAATTTGTGAGTGTTCATGTGTAATGCAGGATGCTCTATAAGGAGTTATGTGTAATAGTGGGGGAAGGTGGCAAGGTCTTGATTTTGAATATAGGGCTATTAGTGCAATCACATTAAAACTCTGCCACAGGTAGTTGAGAAGTCAGGGTGGAAGGGCCCTGAGACACTGTTAACCCAGTCACATTAATATTATAGATTGTCATGACCACCTTTGTTTTGCATTTGCAAGAGGCTTAGGATCCCAGAGATGGGACTTGGTGAATGTGATTACCCACAAAAAACAATGGGGTACAAAAGGAGCATTGCTTTTGGCGCTGCTGTATTCAATAACCAGACAAACACACCGGATTCTGGCCCATTATATTTCTTAATTTGGCGAATCTTCACACAAATTACTCAGGCTGGTCTCATTCGGGTGGAAGTACAGATTACAGAGGGAGGATGTAATTGTAGGAGACATGGGGCCGCTCGCTGGGAAAGTAGTGAAGCTGATTGCACAGGAAGTGATATTATTGGCTAAGCATAAGAAGCTGCAGTAATGTGGCAAATTCTAAGGCTCCTTAGAAATCTACTTATGAATATGACAGTCCCTCTGGGATTTTGGTTCCAGCCCAAAATGCCTGATTTCCAGGTAGCTTTTCTTAAAAAAATGTTACTGTTTTTGCCGTTTATTTTGTAATGAAATTGTGGGAGCTAGTGAACAGTGCCCATTGCAAGTTTTTTTATATATTTAATTCATAAAAAAATCAAAGACAAGCAACATGCAAACAGACAAGCACGCCTCGATCACTACACCAACGTTACTGTGAACCATGCTTGTATTATATAACGCGCTTTGATTTTTTTTTTGAGCACTCGCTAAAGATCTGGATGCAACAGCCTCTGTTACGTTAATTCGTCTTGTCTGTTGTCCCCCGTTTCAGGCAGTCCAGGTGTGTTTGGTGATGGAGAGGTTTACATCTGTGTTCCACCACAGCTTTGCACCGTGTGCACAAAAGTTGCATGAATAACCCCCGTAATTATGCAGAGCATCAGAGGATTACCTGGTTCGTGTTGGTACAGTAAATGATTAGGGAAGAGAGTTTGGTGAAGTATGTTTGTGCCATTGGCTCCTGCCGATGGGTGAAATTTGGAGAAAAGCTTTGGTGACTGGACAAAACTGCTAAATTTTCATTCAGTGTCCCAGAATGAACAACGATTGCAACATTGTACATTCCTGGCGGAGTTAATCTGCGTAATATGGTAATCTTAACACATTTAGGCTCATCAATAA
The DNA here is from genome assembly GCA_032270685.1 of Microctenopoma stevenorrisi. NCBI lineage: Eukaryota > Metazoa > Chordata > Actinopteri > Anabantiformes > Anabantidae > Microctenopoma > Microctenopoma stevenorrisi. Next base: position 4,654,964 of record JAUMTR010000013.1, on the reverse strand, counting down.
ATACTGAATTGAGCATGTGTAATTATGAAGTGTACACCACTGCAATGAGTGTACTATAACCATTCTAACACAGCTTGTGCTAATTCATGGCACCCAGCCGCTCATGGCCTGAAGCACGCCACAAGGTGGGTAAACACACGCACTCAAAGCCTGCTCGTTCTCTCAGTGTGAAAAACACACAAGGCACAGATACCCTGCAGAGCCAACATTTTGTTACAAAAGGCTTTGTTCACTATGTGATAATAAAGAATAGGACACGCGAAGGAAAGCCTGTTAGAGCGGTCGTGTTCCTGGATAGTCTTACATTCAATTCATTAAAATACATATCTGCTTGTGGTTGTTATAATAAATCAGCCAACAAGCATCACGAGTGGAAGTCTTGCACGCTATTGATCACTTGCACCGGCACCGTATTGTTTGATGGTGTTCAAGAGGAAAAGTGGTTAAGATGATGGATGGATTCGTTGCCTGTAAAGAAGCTGACCTGTGAGAAAACCCAACCGTAACCACACCAACCTGAAGTCTAGGTGGTCAACTACCCTAGTGTTATATTGTAGATTTTGTTTGTTTGTAAGAAAGTAAACAAGCATATTGATTGTGTGATATTTTGCCTACATACATATATATATACTGTATTTACTAATTAAATCTAACGCTCTGTCTCTATTAGACTTGATCTTGTCCCTGCATGTCATGCATCATATTCCAAATATAAGGTGGTCATCCATATTCACACGCATCTGAATCATATTTCCTATGTCATGTGGACGTTTTAGTGTCGAGAGAAACACAATCAAATCAACAACATCCATTTTAAGGAAGGAATTGTACTTTCTTGTCAACAAAGGTTGTAATCCGGGGCAGCTGACCCCCGTCTTGTCCAACGCTATCTATCCATCTACATTTCACTAGTGTATTTATGCAGAAGCTGCTGTGGCCAACATGCTAAAGGGTGTAGAAAGGGCTTGCATGAAGTCGATTCAACATTGCACCTTGAAACAAAACAAAAAAAAGCACAATGTTATTGCCTGAAAACATCCAATAATCGCCAATTAGATCATCAAAAACTATATTCCCAGCAATACTCCCACAAATCATAAAGCCAGGGCTAAAAAGAAAGAGCATAGGAACCCTACGGCTATTTAACTTTAAAGCTACTACTACTTCCAAAACAACATAAAATAAGTAATCGGACTAAAACCTCAACCTTTGGAGACCTCGCTCACTGCCTGATAATTTTCTTCTTTCTTGACACCATCCGTCCAGAACATTAGGTCTGCATTTTCTGACCCGCTGGGTGCTATCTCACAGGGAAATCTGAAATGAAGAGAGTCTAGGAGGGACTCAGAAAGGCTGACCTCCACTGGGAACCCTACGGCCCCATGCTTGTTTGACTGTAGGGTTCTGGGCCTACATCGACAATTTCAAAGACAAGGTGAGATTGTTGCAAACAGCTCGGTTATGTGGCGAGGGCACAGCATGCACACAAAATCCACGCGCACGTAATGTGAATGCACATAAACACATGAAGAAACGCACGCTGCTCAGTCTTTCTTTGAGGCAATTGCTGCTTTCAAACAGGATCTATAAAAGACGAAACACCTTTGCACCCGCATCCCTCTGATGTCGGGAGACGTACCTGCAGCCAGGGTTATTAGTTACAGCTTGTATTGATATGCACCGTGCCCAGCGCAGCGTGTTGGCGGGTGAAACCACTATGCGTTTCTCCCACGCCTCTTCCCTTCGGACAAACAGATGCACTCTGGCCTCCAGCCACAGCGCTGTGTGGGATATGTACGTCTAATTGGCTCTGAGAATAACTGCAGCGAGAGTGAAGAGTTTAGCGAGCAAACTACACCAGTTCAGTCAGTGGATTGAAAGTCAAACACAGATTTATTAAATATACACTAGATACATTAGATGCTTATTTACTTCTACAGAGGGGCTATATTTTTCCGTATAAGCACTGCGCGTGATAATAAATTCAGTCTAAACCGATAGGCTGCTGAGCATTCATCATAACGAGCACAACACCATTTCCTGCCTCCCATTGAAAGTCATCTGGTGTGGGCTGCTCTTCTCAAATCACAATTGAATACATCTTTCACGGCTTCATCTAATAGATGCTTCTCTAGTCAAATCCGGCGCCGTTAAATTGCTCATCTATATCGCACGCCTGTAGGGACAAACAGTACAGCAACTCAAGAGGGATGATTCTTTTTCATCAGCATGTCCCACATTATGTACCTGTGACGTTTATTTGCTGTGCGGATGGAGACGGTTACCAAGCTCAGCCGAGCAAAAATAAAACGCTCTCAGCTCTTCTCTAAAGGCGATTATGCAGCACATTCGTTTTAGTTAGTGTGTTAATGTGTGTGTGCGTGTTTGCAGGCGTCAATAACACTCTATAAATTCCTCCAACACACTGGTAATAACTCACGATAGGGTCGTCTGCCCTTTACTTCAAAGATGTATTTTTGTACATATGACTGCCAACAAAAAGCAGTGATATCTATGAGGCAGAGCTAGAGAAGTGAAAATCCTAATGATCCTGTTTATTAGGCAAGTGAATCTGTCACTGCGAGATAATATGATGCCTTACTCAGAAGCATCCTGTAAATAAGGGTAATTAGGCGCTCTGTTGTCTTCAAAGCAAACAGCAGCCTTGCTGGAGTCACTGATGTGTCTTTCACAGCAGTGATCATCATCAGAAATCGTACGGTCCACACAAATGGCGGTAAACGCGCTATGGTTTTCAAAGCCGACAAATGGATTTACACTGTTTCTGCTCTGAAATGATCTCATGCCATTGCAGGTAGGATTAATAATGCAGTCCAATTAGACTGCCAGTTTAAGGGATTTCAACTAATGACTATATTTTAAGATTATTATATTTAAAGATTAGGTATTTGTATACTTTGTAATGTACTGATGACCAAAACGAAGAGCAATGACTACATCTAGCAGAACCAGCTTCATTGTTCACATGGTTAAGCGTACGTGTGTCACTATAGTGCTTTGAAACGTTATTTGTCTTCATCCTAAAATTTCTTCTGGAACATCTATTACAAGCGAAAGAGTCAGATCATCAAAACATTTGATTTTGTTACAAACTGAATGCAGAATTCAATATTATGGAAAAAATACCTTTTCAAATCTGCTTAACATCGCTGTGGAAGAATTTTGACCCTCTCATCTTTGAATTGAGTTGTTTTAGTTCTGCCACACTGGAGAGTGTTAAACATGAACAGTTTGTTTAAGGTCATGCCTCTTAATTAGATCCAAGTCCAGTTTTTGACGAGGCCATTCAAAAGCCCCTTTTCCAGCCGTTCAGAGTTACACTTGGTTTGTTTTGTCCTGCTGCATAATCTGAGTACACTTAAGCTTAAGGGTAACAAACTTCTGGTAGAACACAGAATTCATAGGCCCACCAATCCAAGCAAGTCGTCCATGTCCCGAAGCTACAAATAAGCCTGAGATCGTCACACTGCCACCTCTACATCTGTTCATCTGTCGGTGCGATGCTGTTTCTGTTTTGCTCCAGATGTAACAGTATGCACAGCCTCCAAAACATTCAGCTTTTGCCTCATCGGTCCACAGAATATTTGCCCAAAAAGATTTTCGGATCATAAAGATGTGTTCTGGCAAATGTGGGAGGAGCCTTTGTTTTCTTTTTGGTCGGCGGTGGCTTTCGCTTTGGAACGCTTCATTGGATGCCATCTTTGTCCAGTCGCTTTCTTATTGTTGAATCATGAACACTGATCTTAACTGGATCCTGCAGTTGTTTAGATGTTCTTCTGTTTGTTTGTTTTAATGAACTCCTGGATGAGTCGCTGTTGCGTTCTTGGAGTAATTTCGGTAGGCTGGCCACTCTGGGAAGGTTTTCTCCATGTGTGTATAATGGCTCTCACTGTGGTTGCTGGAGTCCCAAAGCCCTAGACATGGCTTTATAACCCTTTAAAGGCTGGTACATATCAATTACTCATTTTCTCATTTGATCTGAAATTTCTCTGATTGTTGATCAGAGGTCTCTGTACATGTATGTAAATATTCCTTTAAAATCTGTTGTTTACAGCTACAGCATGAACAATGTCTACTCTGTGTTTCTGATCAATTAGATGTAAAAAGTAACTTTTCTTTTAAGATCATGGTCATTCCTATGTGTCCAAACCTTTGACAGGTGGTGTACTGGGGAGTAGTAACAATTAATTTTACAGTAGAATGCTGGTTGTTCAACTACATTAAAACTTACAAGTAGTCAAATTACTTTTTTCACAGTTTTTGTGATTGTTGAAATAAACTATATGAAACCATAAACTATTTTGATAGCATAATATAAAGCACAAACTCTCAATATTAAATACCTGAAATATTTCTTTACGTGATGACTACAAAAATACTACCAATACTAACAATAACACCATATTGTGTTTCAGTCCAAAAAATATTTATCTCAATGTCTTACACAGCACAATTCTATATTATCCACAATTCAATAATCTCTTGTGAAAAAACAAAAGCTGTCTGTTTGGTCTGTGGTATTGCACAATTGACAGGGAAAGCATCCATCTGTCCACATCCAGCCTCAGTCTATTTATAAGGCTGCCATTGACTGACAACTACTCCTTAGGCATATTATAAAAGACCAGTGCTGGCTGAGAGGTTGCATGTGTTGCTATTGATTACCAGTCAGAAGAGCATAAAACATTTGGGAAACAGTGAGATGAGTAGCAATCAGGAAAGCTGGCTTTCCCTTAGGCGATTTATAGACCCATTTGCCTTTATTGTATGAAATATTCTCATATTCTTCACCTGAAGGGAGAGCAATAAACAATCCATTGTGGAGTGAGTATCTGCTCGTAGACTGGATGCCCCCTCAAGGCACTGCACTTTGCCAGTAAGAAAAAACAGCAAGAGTGAAAGGTCAGATGTGTGCGTATACGACAGATTTCTGTTTTACGTGACTGAAGATGACCCCGGTGTGCTGTCATGAGGATTGTTTAGCTTCCATTGCATGCATTTATATCCATATTTATCACGTGTTTACTAGTACACTGAAGATCGGTGTATGGCGTTAAAGGTTCGGATTCTTCCCTGAGGTCACAAGTTGTGGAAGTGTGTGATATACTGTGCTGTACACAACACTGCTGAATTCAAACGTGAATTTATTGATTTTTAATTTCTAAACTGTGCATTAGTATTTAACCTAAATCATGCAAGATCATTCTCGCCTGCATATAGAAGATTACTCATACACCAGCCATTTAGCTGTTTAGCTTTCAGTCAGTACAGTTTTAGTGTTGTATTTGCAGTTTTGTAAATATATATCTCAATATGTATTGATTAACATAAAATCATTATCTGAGCACTAACCACTCAAATTAAGTTTTCCACCCATCTGTTTTCTATTAAGAGGGGGAGAATGCATAATTCATATTCATTAAATAATCCTGAAGCAGCAGTTACAACTTATGCTGAGATTTCAGGAGTGTTTTTACTTGTGTAGAATTTGACAGTGTTGTTTTTATTTTCTTAATGACCACAACAAAGATGAGGAGTCATCGTGTTGTACTATAATGTGATTAGAGAGAAGCCCTGACCCGTCTGGTCAAATGAGATCATTTTTGCAGACTGTGCCCTGGGCCAAGCCTGTGTAATTAGCTGCACATTGTGTTGGCTTATTGTACCAGTTGCTCTCGTTGCTGCTCGTGAGGAATCTCTGCTGAAGTGGCCAAAACAGGAAGCCGTTCAACTGAAATGTATAAAGTAGCTCAGTTCTTTCCCCAATACAATCAAATCTGTCATTTTAGAAACTGTATACAAATGATGTGCCACATCTCATGAAGGTGCATTTCTCCATATAAAGACTTGAAATATGTTACTATGGGTTCATGTTCCCCACCAAAGTTGCTGCACCTAATGAGCGTGATCTCTCCTGAGTGTGTATTATTTTTTAGAGGCCAAAACATTGGTAATTGCTAATTGCACTTCTTTTGTTTGTGATTTTAGTGCTTAGCTTGTACCAAGTCTAATGTGTCATATTATTTTTGAAATGTCAGGCAAAGGTAGTTGAATTTTTTTCGTGAGTGAGTAGAATTCAAATTCAAAGAAAATATTAATCACACCAATGGGTGGTGCTTCTCTAAATAGTGAACCCTAAAGTTTATTCCTCTTTCCTAGTCCAATCATTTGTCTGTACTCCCTTAATAAAAATGATTATTTTAGGTGCATTTTGAGTTACATTGCAGCTTAATGTTATTTAAACATCAGAAGGAACTGTTCGGTTATTGCCATTCATTCCTCACAAGGCCACGTTTCGTAAGGTGATACGGTTCGTTCTGTCGGGGTTGCACACAACATTTGTCTGCTTTTGAGTGTTTAAAGGATAACCACTCATTTTTGACATAACTCTGTCAAATGTCAACAATTTCTTGACACTGTGTTTTTTACTTCTCAGTTATGAATACAAATCCGAACCAGGCTCATAAGCAGTTGTAGAAAGTTGAGTGATTTTTCATTACTGCACACAGAGAAATGTCGACCATATTTTATGTAAATCGCTGTTCCTTCAACCTAAATGTTCCCTGAGGATGAAAATCTAAATTTCTGACCTTCTGACCTTAAAAACTATGGGTTAAGATCAGAGACTCAAAAGCTTAAGCTGTCCATCCACTCTCAAATCTCTTTGTGGATTTGCAGCAGATGATATGTGTTTTATTTTTACTTCATAATGGTGGAAAAATAGAGGTGAAAGAATGATTCTGCCAGCATCACTCTTCTCGTGTTCATGTGATCACATTTTAGTCTGAGAAACCAAAACCTGACAAAAAAAAACAAACCCGTTAGTTTTCCAAATCAAGTTGATCGCAACAAAAATTCTTGTACTGTTTTTGCATTTTCCATTTCATTAGCAAGACTCCACAACTGTATATTGTTTTCATTTGCATCTAAATGCATTTGACCCTCAGGCTGTAAATGACACGTAATTCTCTTCACTGAAGTGTTCCTTGTTTGCAGGGCGAGCAGCAGCAATTGCTTAAACACAGTTTGCAGCGATGGCTGTTTGTTTTATGTCTGATTGCGTTGGACCTGTGAGACTTCTAAAACCTCTTCCCACCAACTCGGGACACAAAGCAACACAGGTTTGTTTTTTATCTGTTCAGTGGAATAAAAACATTGTGTCTCCTAGAAAGTGCTAGTTTGACTTCCTCGCTAGCCTGTGACGACAAACATGTTTCCTGTTTGGGCTCCGTCCACAGCCAACATGTCTTCCAAAATACAAATGAAGCACCGGAGTATTGAGGAAGCCTTGTGCATGGTTGGTTTGGTTAAGGACAGAAAAAGATTTTGTTTTGTTTGAATAGAAATAAACTAAAACAGCCACGTTTCCACAGCATGATGTTTCCCTAACTTTAACCATGTGCTGTGATTGCCTTAACAAAACCAAAACAACATTGCTCTGATTAATTTAGCGTTGCAACATCAGATATCTTAGTGGAAAACAAATTAAAGACTGGCTAAAGTAAAATCACTGATTTGGTTTTAAACACACTGAACATATTAAAAAAAAATTTTAAAAACTCTACAATAAGGTCTGATAATAAAATAAAATTAAGACTTATAATTAAAACTCCAGCCTTTTACAACAGTACGTCGTCTAACCTAGCTGGTGTGGCAGTTCAATGTGGTTGTTTATATAATATTTGATTTTCTAATGAACACCATTTCCCATGAGCTGGAGTCAGCGCTCGACAGAAGAGGCGAAACCACTGGTTGATATGTGGCACAAAGCTCCGAATAACGGCGGGACACACAGGACTGAGTCCTGTAGATGTATTTAAACAACAGACTTTAGAGCTAGAATGTGGAAATAATGACTTTACAAGAGAGTTTTGGTGAGTTTTATGGATGTGGATTAAACGATCTCATGACGTTAAACACCCCCTCTGCTGTTCTCAGTGGCTTCACCACTTATTATTTATTCTCTTTTAAAACAGGAGGGCTGCTTATTTTATCATGGGGTTGAAACTTTTTAATACACTTTTTGAATGTCTCCATCCTTGAAAGGTTAATAACACATTTTCCTGTGGAGTGACTGACTTTAAAATACACTGTCAGGCAGCGTGTTAGTGTTCAGTATTTATTGTGTATTAAAACTAGACGTTTCCTCTTCTTCCTCCTCTGTGTTGATAAAAACTTTATTGGTGCAAAACGCATTTGTTATTGCACATTACACACTGTTGGATGAAATGTAATGAGCTGTGTGTATCAGTGCTTTAATTATGCAAAGAGAAGCACATAATAGAACAAAAATAATAATAAATCATCACACGGGGCTGAAAAAACACACGAAACCATATTTAATTGCAGTACCATCAGCAGGACTTAGCCCCAAAACAGTTTCTGTGAGTGTCTTTACATGTCAGCAAATTTAAAACATAATTGTGTTTATTTTTATGTGAAAATGTGGCCACGCTGGTTTTGGAGAAGATATTTGAATGGTGTTAAAACATGTGTTTTGCTTTCCCACATCAAAACGAAATGTTTCTGCGACATCTGCAAATGAAGTGCTGAGAAGAAAAATGATTTCATTGACCTTTGCTCCAGTTTTGATCTGGGTGGGACAAACAAAGTGACTGGTGGTGGTAGATCCACCTTTCTAGTGACACAAAAGTTCAAAACAATGAAATATTTTAGGGGAAACCCGACATGTTCACGTAATAATACATTTTCGCCTTTTTCTGATTTTCTCGCGGTAGCAGAATATTTGATCTTCTCTATCTGTTCCTAGTGACAAATGCCATTAAAACATCACCTCAGACCACTTTCCTAATTGTGAATTCAGCTGACTGAACGTGTTCTGAGATGGGAAATGCGAATCTGAGACCCCCGGCAATCTGAGCTAAGCTAATGGTCTTGGAATTTACTCTGATGCTCTGTTGTGATGGTTTGCAAACGTCTGCTGTTGACATCTGTTCTGATTTCTCATGATCATTTCTCCGTAATCATGTTTGCTTTACCGTTTAGATGAATTTTTTTGCAAGTGCTCACAAGCCAAACGGCGTCAGCTACGTTTTGTGTATGTGTTGTCTGCAGTGAAGTGTAGCTCTGACAAACAGGCAGCCCAGCTGGAAATAAAACTACTGTTTGGTTGGATTATTGATCACATTAATATGCAATGATTATTTTCTCAGGATGAATTTGTTGTCTAAATACTGTTTTGAAGATGTGTAAATAAAAAGAAAAGCTTTGAGGAAGACATCAGTAAAAAGGGATTTGACATTTAAGCAACATAGTTTTGAAAACGGCTCTAAGTGAAGTGCTTGTTACTCAGCACTTCAGTGGAGGACATTTCAAAAAGGATTATGGTTTTAAACTGCCGCTGCTGAATGTTTATTTGTGCCGTATTTACGATACCGAAAGAAAAAAAAGAGAGAGAAAAACAATGATGCATCATTTATCAGAAATGTTTTCTTTTCTTTAATCTGAAGCCATTTTTATTTTTGAAAGTCACTTGACAGTAGAGTTCGTATGCGCTGAGTGATTGTGGGCAGTTCAAAGAGAACACGGGGCTAAAACTCTAATCTATAATGTCATCAGGACTCACACAATCAAATACGTACAACTATGTACTACAAAAATATTTTAATGTTGGTGTTTACAAAAATTAACCTCGGTCGTTAATTTATCGCATGTTCTCTTTTAACTTGTAAGACGGTTATATATGTGTGTGTTTTTCTTCACATTTTGCAGCATATCGCGAAACAAATACATAAGCAGATTGTGCTGCATTGCTTTCTGGGAAAAAATACATCAAAGCTGCTTTATTAATTCATTTTCATACGCGTATTGTATGATTATTGTACTGGATTCTTTGAGCGTGTGAGGGGAGGTGAACAAAAACAAGGCTCTGGTGATGACACTGTGGCACTGAGCCACAGAGAAAACTCAGTTTAACCAGAAGAAGAAGAAGAGCACAGAACATGGGAAACACAGCAGCTATTTCTTATTTCGTCTGTCTCTTACCACAGCTAGTTTAAAAGTACCATAAATCACATGAGCGTGATGAAAGGCAGCAAGGGAATCTGACCTAAGTGACATGAAGCTGTAACTTATTGTTAAAACCATAACTTTGGAGATTTTCGTCTCAGTATTTACAGATGGAGCCGATACTTTTAATAACGACTGCATACTTATGGGACATTACACTGCAGAACATTTGTGTTTTTATTAGATTACAACAACACAAGCTGAATACCTGAATAAAAAATAAACTGCTAATGAGTGTAACATAAACGGCTGAGCGGGATGTGAACATAATGATCTGTTGTTTTTTTATCTTCTGATTTCTTCGAATTTCTTGACAGTTTCTACCTCCAATAAAAAAAAAGAGAAAGTGTTGACCCAGACTTAAAATGTTAGTTTTAATATAGTTTTGCACTGTTGATGACTCCAGATACATTTACGTGCATTATCCAACAAAGCAAACCCAAGTCTAGCCCAAACAAGCTGGGATGAAAGCCGGCCTTTGATCCACAGCCGACCGTAGTGACTTCAGCACTTTGCTCGATTGTTTTCAGCTGAGGTTTCTCTGGGTGGCTTCACTTCAAGTTGCAACCGAAGCTGCCGAAACAGGATTTAGTCGGGATTTAAGAACCACAGAGTTGTTTCACACAAGGCTGATGCAAGTAGCCCCTCGAGTTATTGTGATATAGCATGAGAAAAGCTCCAACTTCACGTGTTGGTGCCAAATTTTCACTGTCTTCTCAGGCCCATAAGCTCTGTCATGTCACACCAGCACCAGCCTGGTGCTGAGGGTGCGGCAGCTCACATTCCGTCTGATCATAGTTGTGTGTGACGTTTCAAAGGGGATTACGTGAATGAAATGTGATAAAAACTATTTTCATGTGACCCCTGTGCACTTGACCTCTCATAGGCTAGCACGGCGTAGAACCGAGGCTCAGACTGCTGTGACCAGACGGACTGAGAAGTCGACAGCAAAATGTGTGAAGAACAAAAGCTGAGGATCAGGACGACGGGGAGCGTGTCCTGATTCTTCTCTAAAACTCCAAATACCTTCAGGCGCAAGGAGTCAAAAGTGACCAGCAATAAACCCAGATGTAAGTTTATTAGAGCACAGCCGCTCACTGAGCAACACACACACACACACACACACACACACACACACACACACACACACACACTCTTCCCCTCTAATATATTATTGTGCATTTGTTACTTGTGGCCAACATAAATAGCTTTATGTACTCGAACATGTTGACAAAGCAGCCATGGCTCATTGGCGGTTGATGGATGGCTGTGTGTGCCTTGCTAATTATTAGAACACATGAAAGGATGCTGTTATTTCCAGACCAGGCCCAGCAGGCCTCAGCTGGAGGGGTCACTGGGTAAATACGGAGCCATCAGTCTGCAACTATATCACTCAATCTTGATGTATGAGCAAAGAGGTACAAATTAAACGCGCGGCGGCCTTCTAGGGGGTACTGCACTCAACAGGACGCCATTTGGACTAATTTCTGCATGGGGTTCAGACAATAGGCCACTTTACCGCCTGGTGTAATTACTTTGTGTACACACATCTGGAATTAAGCTCCCAGAGGAAACTAATACACTTGAATAAGGAGGCCAATCATTTTGGATGCAAAAATGTATGTGCGGGAAGAACAAGTGGAGAGAGTGTGCGGTGGGGGCGGAGTAAGGGGGGGTGTACATGCTGCTGAGAATACACCAACTTTTGACCTTCTCATGTGATCTGCTCAAAGTTAATCACAGCAGATAAATCAAGGAGAAAAGATCCTTTTTGAGATCTGAGCGCACAACATATTACTGTACATGCCACACATAGTGTCCCTCAGCTCTCCTTCTGTTTTCCACTGCACATGCAGCCATCTTGCTTCCATTTGTCGACGCTACAGCCCCACTTTCCATACAAATGCTATCTTCGTCATTTTGACGGAAACAGCCAGAGAGTTGTGCCCTGTAGGAGGCACCAGATTTGAGTTGCATCTGGAGTTTACAGCTGCTCGATTTCCTTCGCTGGCGAGCAGGTCAGATTGGACGTGACGAGCCGCCCTAGCTAACACGACACACTGCGTGAGTGCCAGCTCAAGACTGACAGTAATATCGACCCACAGGTTGACGGCAGAACACAACACTCTGTGTGACATAGAGAGCGTATGCATCTGCATCGGGAGCTAAAGGTTTTAAGGTTAGAGCTGTTGGTAAAATGTGCTTAGCTCTGTCTTGTTTGAATGATATTAGTGTTAAATTATGTTTCTTCCATATGCAACGTTTTGAAAACTCCAGTACAAATATTTATAACTTTATTGATAGTTTACTTGTACAAGATGTACATTAATATTTTGTGAATTCAAAGGGGGAAAACAAACCGTACGATGATTCATGGTTAGGCATGCTTGCATATGAAATGATAATCATTTTAATGGGTACAACAAATTCCACGGAGTATTGTTCAGTTCAACCATCCCTGAAATGTTTGTAAACTCGGACACGCTACATTTTTTTAGGCAAACGATGCACTACAGCCACACCTCCTAATTCAAATTTAACACTTAAAAAAACATACAAAAATAAATGCAAAGCCATGTAAAAATGTACACTTGTAGTTCAGCTATTTCATCTTTCATAGACTTTCAGACAAAATAATAAATAAAACACCCATATGTTTAATTTAAAATGGAGACATAGATAAACAATTGTAAATGGAGGTCTGTTGGAACAGAAGTGGAGTTTGGAGACTGTTAGAGGTACGTAAAGCTTAAACAGATCTACGTGTATAGCGCAGCTCTGACAGCAGTGTTTAAAAACTTGTCAAAATTATCTCTGAATTTCAAAATAATCCAAATGTTCTGTTTTGTCTGGAACAATCTGTAAAATACAGTCTGAATTATTTGGAAATGAATGATGAAATGTCACATATAACATGCAGAATTAAGCTAATCATATTGTAAACAACTGCTTGGTTTGGACTACAGGGCTGATTTGTTGATTTCATTATGAACATCTTCCAAAATCCAAATGGATTTTGTCTAGTGTTGAAAGAGCAGTGAAGAAATTCTTAATTTGTTTCTGCAGCTTTCACAGAAATGTGCTCATGTTTTCCTCGACAGGTAACAACTGTACCTGATGCAAAACGGCTTGGATACATAGGAGGTTAACATTGGATATGGCACCTGGTTTTTAGTGACTTTTCTTGAACTCAACGAAATTCACACCGCTGTAGGAAAACTGGTGTGTCTGGCAAAGAAATTCAACACTCCGACAGTGCATGAAAAACAACATAAAATCATTGGATCTTTATCGTTGAGGATTAACTGCTAACTGTTTTTACTTTTTTGCTATTTACAGTATTGCACTTAAACTGCACACCATTGCATTTCAGTCTGACTGATGCTTTCTTCATATTTTTAGAATTACAAAAAAAGCAAAGGAAAAAAAAACGCATTTATACCCTTCATCCAAGATAATGTCCTCTTTGTGGATCACATGACGATATCAAATCCCCCACCCCCTTTAGTTAGTAAAGTAGTATCTGCTTGTAGTGCCATTTGTAAACACCCACATACAAGACCTGAAGTGCAAAGGCTATCTTCACTTCTTTACCCAGAACACAACACGATAAACAGAAAAAATAAAGACTGAGAAAGAGAGAGAGCACGCAGTGAGGAGAAATGAAAACCAAGTCTCGCCGACACATGCCCAGCAACACAGAATAACGTCTCTCCCGTCTGCAGCCAAGCAGAAACGGGAGTTGTTGTTGTTGTTTTCGCTATAGCACAAGTCCATATGAAGACGGAGATCGAACCATAACAGAGACCTTTCACTTTGTAGGGTTGCGGGCATGTTCAATGGCAGTGTTAAAAATCGTTGTTGAGCATTTATGTCGGGTGTGGATGGAGGCCAGTCCCAGAACGGTCCTCTATTAGAGCTCATGCACTTGGCAGCAGCAGGGAACACAGTGGTTGGAGACAAATATGGCCTTTTTTTAAAATGTTTTCTTTTTTCGTCACGCTTCTACTGAGAGTTGGGGCAGGGGGCGTGTGTAAAGGTGAGGGCCGGTCCATTTGCCACGGTGAGATGGCGTGCGAGTCTGTTTCCCCCCATGCTCAACCGTGTGCATTGTCAACATGGCGGCAGCCAGCGTCAGCGAGCCTCAGCTTTTGGCTCTGCTGCCGCCTGCTAGTTTGCTTTGTTTTAACGTCTTCGTGTCTGACGGGCCCCGGCCTGGCCCTCAGACAGACATCCACATGTGTTTGTACGGTCCTTGGGATGTGATCTGTGCCTGGAGTGGACTGAGCCACTGGCCCCGCAGAAGTCCTGCCTGTTGGGCGAAAAGTAAAAGGTGATTTCATTGGTATTTAATTACCGTTCTCTACAAGTGGTTTGTTTTGGCAGCTGGTTTTGTGACAATTTTCTCGCTCCCTCCTTTTTATTTTCTTCCTCCACTGTTCTCCCCCTTTTCTCTCTCACACACCCTCTGTCTCCCCCCTCTCTGTATGTGTTCCTCTCTTTCATTCTCACTCAGTGTTTTTGTTTAGTTTAGTTTTAGCTGTGAGTGTCACGGCCCTTTCACAGGCTCAGTCTTGTGTGAGAGGTGATTATGGGCATCAGGCGAGCAGAGGGGCAGCCCGGTGGGGTCAGAGTCCCAGAGCCTCGGCGTGTTTTCTTGCCTTGAGTCGCAGGTCGGCGATGCTCGAGTTCTTGCTGTTGCTTTTGGCAGCGGCCGCCACTGCCGCCGCTGCAGAGGCCGAGTCGGCGAGAGAAGCAATAGGTAGTCCGAAGGGGGGGGGTGGGAACATCAGGTAGGGAGCGTGAGCAGCCAGGTGAGGGTGCAGGTGAGGGTGGGAGTGGGTGACCCCGTCCAACTGGAGCTGAGCTTGGACCTGCAGAACAGCAAAATATAAAGTGAGTCTATGCCTGAGGCGGCGTGTGTGTGTGCGTGTGCGCGTGCGTGTGTGTGTGTGAGGAGCGTTGAGGATTTAGGTTTCACAGTTTGACACTATTAAATTCCTCGTCAGACGTTACCCCCTCGAACCTGTTGCTTACGTTGTGTTTTCTAAGAAAACACACCGGGACCTGCGCTTTAGCCCTTTCTTCATGTCAGCTATTCTAAAAGTGAACGAATCATACGTCGCTCTCAGACACCACATCCAGTTTAATCGGCTCAAATCAAAGTCTTTCTAGGACCCAGAACAGATTTGTTTAATTCAGACTGAGGACTCCGTTATACCCTTGGAAATATGCAGTTTTGTTATCTTCATTATGTATTCAATTGCATAAATAAAAAATTTTGCATTAAGAAGAAATTCAGATATTTGGAGTTATAAATATTTATCCAGACATATTCCTGAGTCAAGGGAAAAAAGAAACCATAAGGAGCATAGAATATCAGTTTTCACATTCTTGGCAATTATTTTATATGAAGTAGGTGAAAATTAAGCATCCGCTCACTTCAGAGGGAGAGAACTGATCCTGTTGCCATTCCTCATGTGTTTCAAACACCACAGGAAGAAGTGGGAGAACTGAAGTATTTCATGTTTTCTCCTCCAACCAAAATAAATTGGTAGAAAGTCAAAGTTGTAACTTGACTAAATATTATTTTTTCTACTTTGCTCCCTTTCATATTGGCTTAAAATACTGAAAATGACTCAAGTTGAAGTTGCTTAATGAAAGGGAAAATTAAAGTAAACCACAAATGCATAGTTGCTCAGCTGCACTGCAATGGCACCAAAACAAAAAACAAACAAGTCCACATCTCTCATTCTCTAACAATCGTGTAAAAAACTGCAGCCGCGACCAATAATTTCCAGACCTAGTGTGGAATGACATGTGATAAAAATGCAGAAGCACTGATGGAGAATTTCTTCTCTTTTTCTTTTTCTCTGAAGCTCCATCTTTGGGGGACATGATAAAAATAAATATGTCTTTGACGAAACAGGTGGTGAAGGTGCTGACGTGTTCGCTTGAGAGCTGTTACATCTTCGTTTGCACGTTTATTACGCTTGTTACAACCTTCACAGCCTTTGTTCATTTTTAAACAGCCTTTTCTTTAATCCTTTGGCTGTTGTTGTCCGAGAAGGAGTCACGTGAAGGTTTGAGGCCTGATTCAAACCACAGACCCTGCAGCCACACGATGTGACCTCGCCAGGCCAAACCACTCTCCTCATTCTCTTTTTTAAATGCAGCATTGTAGTATCGGCGCGTGCACTGCCTCTTTCAACCACATACGGCCAGCTTCTCCCAGCATGCAGGCCTCAAGCCTCCACCCCTGTCAGTGTGGCTCAACACTAATATCCATCAGAGCCCACTCCACTCCCAACTTTCATCATCTCTTTCATGTGCTCGCGCCTGCCGCGCTGTTGGTTTAATTAGGCCGCCGCTTTTCACGTGGGTCAAGCAGGCAACACGGTAGCCAGGACGCACAAGCAGATAGCAGGAGATCAAATGTCTGTCCAGCTCTGCTCTCCCTGTACAGCCTCGCCCTCTCCACGCAGCCACAAGGTGAAAGGTGCACCCCCATCCTCACACACACACACACACAGTCTCATCACTGGCCTCTAATAGCTGCATATGGCCTGTATGTGGCTGTATAAATATAGAAGGCCGACGCAGGCTCTGATTCCACGCACATCAGCTTCATGCACTCAGAGAAACACACATCTCGCTCCTCCTGCTTTAATGCGTTCCTCCGTCTTCATCCCTGCTTTAAAAGATGCTGACTAGCCGTCTTTTTTTCTACAACTTCGCCTTCCTTTAATAACTTTTCTGCATTTAATTCAGGCTGAATATGTGTTCCCTCAAGTCTCCCAAGCTCTGTCCATTGCTGCTAATATGAGAATGTGGCCCACCTGTTGGAAGGGCATCCGGAGGGCACCCATGTTGACGTAGGGTGCTACTCTGCAGGCTTCAAGGTGACTGCCGCTGCCCAGAATAACACCTGGAGAGAAGGGAAAGATGTCTGTCAGGCAGCCAGACAGTTGTTGTTGTGTGAGATGGGGTGGTCACAGTTTTTCCACATGCTGTTTAAAATTGTTTAATTGTGTCAAATTACAAAGCAAAAAAAAAAAAATCAAAAACAGGAAAATATTTAAAAAAAGATTATCCAGAAGGAGAAGAAGTGATATTTACCTTTGTGCATCTGATTTTCTTGTTTTCGACATTTTGCTCTTCTGTTCTGGAACCAAACCTAAAAATGAATATTGAAAAAATTATATTAGATACATTTTTACATGCAGAGAAAAAAAAACAGAATTACATTTAGTTTTTCACCATTCATATAACTGATGTCTTTAATCTGTTCAGAGATTTAAATTTAAAAACACTGCAGTTTATGAACAAACCATGATTTTATAAGCAAATAAAATGTGTGAGCAAATTAAATATCATTTAGCTTTTTGCTGTGGTTTGAAATAAAACAAAAAGTATGTTAAAAAAATAACTATGCATCCATGAGATCAACGGCTGGAAATAGTAAAAAAATTAGCAGGTCTGAAAATAAAAAAAACTATTCGCGATTAAACAAAACGTTTTGGGTTCAAATTGAATAATCAATATAATAGTAAAATTCTACTGTGGTATCAGAATAATTTAGCGAAATTCAAACTATCATAAAATGAGTAAACAGGGAGCCTCCACAGCCGCAGCGCAGGGTGGATGCTGGGGATATTTCGTTAGGATAAAAGGGAACCGTCGTTAACCACCTTCCAATTTGCTGCGTGACTTTGAAGCTGCAGGCTGCGGCCTATTGTTCATCATCATCAACCTAATTTAGCCTCCGTGAATAACATTACCCCCCCACACACACACCCTCCGACCCCGCGAAGATGATCGTTTACAGACGCGAAATTAGCGACCACGAAGCGCGCAGACTGATGATGACGACGATGATGATGATGAGGAGTCAAGGTGCCGTGAAAAAGCCATTTTCCGCAGCGTGGATTGGGCCACAGCAGGAGGCGAGAAGTGAGGTGAAAAGAACTCCGAAACGTGACTTCACATTCAATGCGCAGTGATTATTAGTAGTGTGGTTAATGTTGATCTCGCTGTTACTGTGTGTGTGGACGGTACAAAATGGCACAAAGGGTGTTTATGAAAATCCCAGGTGAATGTACACAGACGCACAACAGACTAATCCCTCAGATAAATCAATGCTAATATTAGACGGGCCCGAGATCAATTCCAATTACGCGCCAGTATGTTAAGCAAAGTGAACTACACCGGTTCAGACAGTTATTTCTTCATTAAGGGCCACTCAATGATGCGCTTCACAAATACCCTAATCTCATTTCCTTTTTGATTTTTTATTAGAGACAGTGAATAATGACATTTAATTTAGCAGCGCGCCAGAAACCCAAAGATATTAGTCCTAACCGAATTACTGCCTGCTCCTCACCAAGCTCTCATAACTTTCAATTAGATTCATTGACAGCTGCTCGGAGCGCAGGTTCACAGCCTGCAACGGCCCTGCTGCAATCCGCTCTCCCTGAACGTGGAGGAAACGTGTCCACGACGAGCCTTTCAAAGCACGCTTTCCCTTCTCAAAGCAGAACACCAGCCGCATAGTTGGAGCGCACATTCTCATATTTATTACTGATAACTGCGGCGGCGTCCCGCGTCGTCCCACCGACAACCTCAGCGCGGCCGTCGCTGTGATGGGCTGCGTTCACCCGTTCAGATAGCTGAACAGCAGCAGAGATGGGACCAAATTGAGTTATTTCTAATGCGTTTTTATGGGGACACTACATCAAGACTGTGGCAGATATTACAAAGAAAATGAGGAGAGAAACGAGTTGACATAAGCGCGCGTCCCCTGAAGCAGCCATTCAGGCTCTTCATTCATTTTAATCATTGGTTGGTTGTTTTTTTTTCTCTCCCCAAGGCTACACGGTCTGCAGGCCTGCTGCTGGAAGCTCAGTGGGTTGTTAAATCCCGGATGATTTGCATCAACTGGATGATAATAAACCACCTCTTCTAAATACAGACGTTATTGTATTGTTTTTTGGTTTAGTGCTTCCTAAATACGCAGAAGACCCACGCGCGACAACTGTGGGTAAAAATGTGTTTAAATAGGAATTAAAAATTTAATTCGGTGCGATTTACGAGTTCTGGGAGATCCGCAGTAATCGTGCAGTTCTCGCACGAGTCGTTTTACGGTTCGCAGCTCACCGCAGGAGACATGATGAATCCTAAACTCGCAGTAAATGAGCGACTGAGTGGCAGAGATGGATTAAATCCCCACCTGAATATGAGAGGCTGAATATGGTGGAGCAGCGTTTGTAAGGTCAATCTGGCTCTGGACTAATGAGCTCTTGACTTTCAAAAAAATGTATTTTAATTTTTTCCCAATCACACAATTTTATGTCGTTTGCTTTTACTTCCTTTATTTGTCACATCAAACGCGACTTTACTGATTTACTTTAGTTTTTGACGACTTGAACCTCAACATGAAGTAAACCTCTGTTCGTTTAATTATTAGAAATAAAAAATAACCACACCTTTGTATAAACTTCAATATTCTGACCAGTCAAATTGTTTAATAAGTAAATGCATTTGAGAAGAAACCCCCCGAGTAGTGTTTGTTGCGCAATATTTTTGTTGATTTTCTTCTAATTAATTTTAATCATTGGGCTGTTTGGCTGCGACGTGAATGAGTGCATCAATAACGACATTAATACATGTCTGTGACACCAGCAGGCTGCACACACGCTGCCAGTCCCTGCAGGAGCATGACGGGGCCATTCCTTATCACACACAGCGAGGAGCGTGGGCTGGGTCCTCACCTGCACTCTGGCCTCGGACAGTCCCAGCCGCTGGCTCAGCTCCTCTCTCATGAAGGCGTCCGGGTAGTGCGTCTCGTCGAAGAGCCGCTCCAGCTCGTTCAGCTGCTCCAAGGTGAAGTTCGTGCGACTCCTCCGCTGCTTCAGTTTGCCCTGTGCGTCCTCGTCCTCCGATTTCACGTCCTCCTTTTTCTCCTTACAGTCGTATATCCCTGTGAAACGGTCCAAAAGAAGATTCAATTGTGGCCAATTTCCTCAAGGAGCCACACACACACACACACAGTCTTTAATCCACAGAAACACACACACCACAACGTGTACTTTAATGTCTCCCCCCCTGGTCTGCACACTGGGCACTAACACGGGCCTTAGGCCTGGCAATTTGGCAGCAACACACACACACACACCCACACACACACACACACATATTACACACGTATTCCTTCAAGAGGCCTGGTTGCATTTCCAGCCTCCATAGGTCAGTGTGTAATGTCAGTGGCGTTATAACTGTAGACCAGTCAGTGCAGGGCATGTGAGCTTAACAGGCTTTAACCCATTTACAGAGCAGAGAATGAAGCCCTGGCTGAGAGTAGACAATTTCGACCTAATTACCAGACTCCATAAAGCACACTGAGGTTAATTCAGGCTACTTCCAGAGTCTTCCAGAAACGTGAAACTTTCCTTTTCATTACAAAATGTACCAGTGTCCGTCTAGGTTTACATACACAGGCTATTTAGCTGTACTGTTCTGTTATCACTGTGTTATTATTAGGAGGAGACTGAACCCTTGCAATCACTGCTGAACAAATAGCTGTTTGTAGGATTAAACCCCTGCAAAATGTCTGTTTCTCATGAAAATTATTCGATTTCAGGCAAACGCCAATCATAACATTTCAGTATCTCCAGATTCTGACTCCCTGCTCGTCTGCTGGATTTAATGAGTATAAGTACAAGGCAGAATACTACAGAACAGTACCGCTGCTGCTGCTGCTGCTGCTGCAGGATAAATATAGAAACAAGTTACATTTACGCACTAAATGTCTGAAAGTCTTCTCCCTGCACGCTGTCTGGCTGCTGAGTGAGAAGAGGCCTGTCCTGCTGTTTGGCTGCACTTTTCAACACATTCATAAATGACTGAACACGTTTTTTTTTACAGGCCGAACCATTTCTGAGCCAGATTTTAGCAGCTGAAATTAGATTTGGTTTGACTTTGAGCTAGTAAAAGATTACAGCGGTTGTACGTGTTAAATGAGAGGCTATATCACAATACTAGTGGTAAACCTTTTATTAATGCAACATATGATATAAGATGTTATTTAAAATACACTTTAAAAGACACAATTAAATAAAGTGCACAGACATCCGCTTTCATACATCTTTTATGACCATTAGATGCGAAATAAATGAGTTTGTTGGTAAAATAAGTGCACAGATTTAATTACATTTCCCGGTGAAAACGAGGAGAAACGTCGCAGCGAGTTTGTCCAGAAACAATCAGCCAACGGTGAAAACGACGGCCACACTTTGTGCCCGCCTCCTGCTATGAAAAATAATCGGCGTAAAAACGGGATTATGTCTCAACTTCCTCGAACTAAAACCGTGTTTACGCGCGGGTTTGTGTGGACAGAGGAGAAAGAAACGAAATGAACGGCGGCTCCGGGTGTGAAACAGACGAACTTGAGAATATTTCCCAACCCCACACGGAACATTTGTTTGAAATACAACCTTTAAAAAAGACCTTACCCTCTGTTGCCCTCGAAACATTAAACTCCTTCAGTTTGTCCTTTTCCAGCTCGACGTGGTCCTTGAACAGATGCACCGGGCAGTGGCTGCTCTCCGTTATGTCCTGCAGGTTTGTCTCCGGGCTGCCCAGCTCCCGCGCCCGCGTCAAGCCGCTCTCCAAAACTTCCCTGTACGTGATACTCTCTTTGCTGCTCTCCTTGGTTTTCTGATCGAAAGATTTCGACACGAATGCCGTAAGTTCTTCCATGGTCGGCTGCGTGGCTCAGTAGTGGTCCAGGTCTGGGAAATCCACCGTGAATTGTCAGGGATGTACCGTGTACCGCTCACGGATACGCGCTTTTTTGGAGGCTGGCAGCAGCGATGGATAGGAGGGGTGGAGAGGAGGTGAGATCACTCCTGCTGTTGTGACTGTGTATTTGAGAGCTCACTATTTATACACGGCCACCTCAGCCCAGCCCCCCCACCCCCTCTTCTCTCCGATCTCTGTGTCTTGAGCAATTACAGGCCAGCTCGACTTTGCAGAATTCAACTTTCAGCAGCTTTTTTTTCTTCTTTTCTCCACAAATCAATGATGGAGCTGATGGAGGCGGTTAATTGAATTACGGGGTCATTAAAATGCCTACGGTGACTCACTCCTGTGAGCGTGTATGTGGCTGTTGTGTCTAATTAATTCGGCGAAAATTTAATCCCGACATACAAATGTTACGGTTGTGAGATTGTCCCCTGATTTCATTTTTTCTTTCCTCTTTTTTTTAAAGTTTATTGAGTTGACAGATGTGTTTGGAAACTAATCTATCCACAAGCCATCTATAACTGTGGCGTACCAGCTGATTGGACTTCTTGATGGGGGGTTTACGCGGGTGTGGAAAGACTCAACACCATCAAGTCTGCATTTAGAAGTTGTTATTTAATAAAATATGTATTTATATATGTGGCTGCCTAAGCCTACATATAAAAAAACATCACATCTGACCTTATTCACACAGAGTAAATATCTGAAATACTTTTATTTAAATTACCACTCTTACGTTTTATTCTCATCTCATTTACTTCTGGGGATTTCTTTTTGTCGCTTTAAAGTTATTTTTTTAGTTTCAGCTTAATCACTCACATTCGCCTCACTCAACATCCACAACACAAACCACTGAGGAAAGTAGCCAACACGCTGCAGCAACAAACACACAATTATGGCATAATGTTGTAATTAATATTTCACGGTTGTAAATTCTGTTCCCTTCTGAGTATTCACTTGTAATCCTTTGTGGTTTCCTGTTACAAATATGGGCTACAAATCAATAGATATCAGCAGTGAAAAAATGTTCCCTCTATTTACAGGATTTTCATGGGAATAAGTGAGCCCATAATGGCTTAACGTTATCTAAGTCGCTCATCAGTCCAGCACACAAACACAAAAGGCCGGGAGAGGAGTGGGATCCCCTGGGTGTGCCGCCCTGAGCGGCCCGCCACTGTGAAAGTCTCATATCTCAGCTCTCTAATGACTCGGTTTGATGTCTCTCCATTTATCAGCGAGCCCGCCTCACATCACTGCGGCTGACGCACAAGTCGAGGTCTCTCCCTTGTGCCATGAACTGCGCCTTTTGTTGTTAATAGACCTAAATCCTCTTTAAGACGCAAATCTGCGCTCCCAGTCGTGTGCCTCCACATCATCCCACAATAAAGTGCCGTTTACGAAAGACGCACGCGAGTAGCCCCACAATCCACTAACAGGGGCTTCCCAAAAAATTATATTACAAAGGAAATATGTAGGTATGTCTCCCGCATGTGGCATCTAAAAGTGATATGTAAAAAAAAAAAGATAATTTCTGTTTCTGTTCAGTGCGTAATTTTAACAACGTCCAAAACACTGAGTTTGACATTTTTACCAATGTGTGGAAATAAATTAAGGCGTAGATATGAAATTATGTTGATCAAAAAAGCTCCAGCTACATTTTATACGTTTTATACATTTTTGTTTTTAGTTTCCAACGAAATATTCCTCCACAATAATGAAGGCTTCAGGCTGTCAGTGTTTAATATGAATGACGCTCACAGTCCTAAAATATGTAACACCGAGTTTCCTTAGAATTGTTATTTATTTTCTTCACAGCAGCAGCAAACACATTCACTGTAACGATTTCTCAAAAATGATTGCTGTAATATCATTGACTCGAGGCACCGGGCGTCCAATGAGCAGCAGCAGCAGCAGCAGCGCAGGAAGAAGAAGAAGAAGACGCAGGAACATCAGAAGAAATCTAGGAGGGATGCTCTTCACGCACCAACGCTGGTGTCGCTGTAGTTTAGTGGTCAAAAACTCTTAAAGGGGCCTCAATCATATCTTCTGTTGCTGTTCATTCCCCACACACCCAGCACCCCTCCTTCCTGAAAAAAAACATGGCGTGTTATTTTTTAATTATTCAGTGGCTTATTTGTTACCAGAATTGTTGTTATTTTACCCAGCGTGGCTGAGCACAGGGCAAGGGAGAGATCTGTGGCCTGAAAGGTTTAGGTCCCAAAATTA
Organism: Microctenopoma stevenorrisi; assembly: GCA_032270685.1. Taxonomy (NCBI): domain Eukaryota; kingdom Metazoa; phylum Chordata; class Actinopteri; order Anabantiformes; family Anabantidae; genus Microctenopoma; species Microctenopoma stevenorrisi. Next base: position 4,630,886 of record JAUMTR010000013.1, on the reverse strand, counting down.
GTAATGCAAAATACTACTGCAACAGATTTATTATCATTATTATTATTATTTAAGTGGTATTATTCCTCTTCTCATTTTATGTAATTAAAATGTATTTTAGAGTTTATTTAATTCAATTTATTTTCATTTTGGTGCAGATTAACATCAATGTATATTCATTATATAGTGATTTTTCTAACTCAGTCATGGAATTGAGAGCACAGCTAATCCACATAATCACCTAAGCTCCACGGTACCTGGGAAAATATTAATTAGTCCACCTTTTATTTTGATGTGTTGAAAATATTAGGAGTGCCAAACATTTCATAAGGCTCCAGGGGAAACGTGTTTCTTTACAAGTAAGATGACAAGCTTTTACCAGCATGTCCACAAACCTTCTCGTGTCCTTATTGTCCATTTACTGCTAATTGGGGGGCTGAGGAATTCCTTCTCTACCTCCCCGTGAAAGCTTTGGAACATTATCAAGACATCAGCGGACTTAAATGCTCTCTTCCAGCGCTGGCTGGAAGGGTAAGGAGGGGAGGGACCGTGGAGAAGAGAGGGTGAGAAAGTGGGGGACATACTGGAGCACTGAGTGAGTTAGGACTGTGTTGTCCTCCCTGATTGTACATCAACATTTACATGTGAAATAGGAGCATGAAATCTCTGCAGCCCGCGTGAACATTTGGATCTCTCTGCTCTGCTCGTGTCCAGATTCCCAGATGAAGGGAAGGGTATACAGGAAAAGCTGGAGCAGCCGCTGCCTGCCTGGACACTCCAACAAATACCGCAACGCTATTTCAACCTGTTCTCTCTGCCAGACTGATGCCTCATGTGTGAAGGGATGGATGATCCTAAATGCAGATCTTGGATTCCGGACGTTTGCCACAGTATTTTTGTTCCACTCTTGAGTTATTGACCGAATCGTTTGTTTGGTCAGAATGTGGAAATTAAAACAAATCACAACTGCGTGTGATTGTTGACATGTACCAATCTCTCTGCACCACGCTCCAGTGAAATCATAACATATGACAGATGTGATTGTCTAAATGTTTTACTTGGCCTCGAGAGAATAGAGTGAGTTTTTGAAAATGTAACTTAAAAAGCAACTACTGCACCTCTAGCTTCTAATATAATTTCCAAGACCATAAAGCTTCTTTTAGAGCAGCGCTTATCTCCAAATATCATCATCTTGTTCTATAGGGACGGAGGGGGGGGGGGGGGCAAAAATGCAATAAAGTGGTATTCTTGAATCTGATTCAGCAATGCGCCGATGCTGTACAGATGTGGTCCCGTGCAGAACAGAAAATTGGATTCTTCCCCTGGTAGGAAAAATTCAAACCTTTCCTTTGTGAAGAAGAAGAGTTGTTTTTTTTTACTCGCAGTCATGTTAATGACAGTGATTGTGTGTTTGTTTATTAGAGTCCTCCAGCGTGCCTGCTGGCGGCAGGAATATCGTGGTTTGCTACATTGTCTGGTGCAATCATTTAGGTCCTTTTCCAGTGCTGCAGCAGTCCATGGAGACTACAGGCTGCTCTGTGTTCAAAAACCTCGTCTGCCATCTAAATGAGGCTTTCAGGGCAAAAAAAAAACTCAACATGAAAATACCACAATATGCTGAACATTAGCCTGCACTCGAATGGGATGTTTTGGGAGTATGTTGGTTCTCCTTTTTGGTTTGTTATTTTTCCTCGTGTATTCTCTAACTGCTTTCTACCCACAGGGCACCGAGGCCTCTTGTTGAGGGGGGGGGGGGAGGCATGAAATTGACATTACACCCTTAAATGCAACAACGATTTGCAGGGAAAACACAGTAATCCACTGACAATGCTTGAAAATCAAACACATACTCTCTCGCTCTCTCTCCCTTTCCCTCTCTCTCGCTCTCCTTAACAAGCTACAGTTTGCTCTTCAGGTTAAATCTACTCATTAATCACTAGCGTCTCCTTTAAAATTCCTCCTTTTATTTCTGCAAAAAAAAAGTGCGAGTATTTTCCTCAAGTCCTTAAAGGATACTGTTGTTCTTATAGTCAAATACTCTGGGGAAATGCAACGATTTATACGAATCAATAACACTGAAATAATTCATGACTGATCACATGGTGTTTTAGCTCCTTATTTGCAGTAGAAACCCATGTTTTGTTTTCTCCCAGAGGGCAACATGAAAGACCCCGGGAGAGGCGGGAAGATTTGGGAATGGAACTGGAGAGTGTGCATGAGGATAACAGGAGGACATTGATCATTTGGTGCACACAGAAGACGAGTGAACCTGTGTGTCAGGGCTAACAAGATGTATCATTTATACATTATTTAGATGTGTCTGGGCTTCTCGTGTACATTTTATTACATCAGGTTTGCGTCATCATCTTTTCAGAAGGGGACACAGCGCCGTGACCTGAAGCGATAAGAAGAAAATGCTACTTATGCAGTTGTCTAATTTCTATTGTTCGTCCACCAGCAGAGAAAGAGAAGGAGCACTGCACGAGACGGGACAGCAGTCGGTTTGATGCTGATTTCAGTTACGTCTTTCAGTGCTTTCCATTAGAAATTACCATTGTGCGTTGTGGGAGCAAATAAATCCCAATTTGGGCAGTGTTAGTCAGTCACAGCTTGTAATAGAAATTAATTTTATAAATGTGGAGATGGATCAAGTTCCCTCTTGGCAGGGGAACCATCCCACAGACATGTTAACAATGCCTTCAGAGACCAATGAGGCCCATTTACAATAAGTGTCTGTTTTAAGTCGCTTGCTTTGTGTGTGTGTGTGTGTGTGTCTCTCACCACAGCAGGCTATAAGGGGTCCCTCTGGTGTCAGTCGGAGAGCAGCCATTTGAGGCAGACTAGCTTTTATGGAGTGATGCTACACTTTCTCAATCACACAATTAAAGCCTGTTCTGGAGAGAGCAAGAGAGAGTGGCTGTCTTCTTCTGTGCACAGTGCAGAGAGCAAAGGAGAGGGAAAAAAGAGGGATAGCATCTTTTACAGAAAGTGATTTATGTTGTGGTGTGGAGAAAAGAGGAGCCCTTGATAGATGACTTCATTAGAATTAATTAACAGAACTGGGGACCTGACACAGACACAAGAGACGGAGGAGAGACGGAAAGGGAGAGAGTGGATTTGATGAGGGGGGGGGGCGAGGAGAAAGGGGTTCGCTAAGGAAAACAGAGAGGTAGATGCATAGGAGGAAGAAGAGGTGAATGCAGAACAGATGCCAAAGATTAGGATGAGAATGCTGCATGAAGAGGTGCCTGTGTGTGTGTGTGTGTGTGTGTGTGATCAGTTAAGAAAAACCCATGTAGCCGGGACACAGAAGAAAGTCCCAGTACAACCACATCATGCACTCCAGGCTCTTTAGGAGAGGGGCACAATCTGTATGTATTTGTACATTACATGAAACCCTCTTGTGACACACCGACTCTACCGCATGAACGTGTCTGCGGGTGTGTTGATGTGTCACAAGTCGGTTCAGTGCAAGACAGATTCGGCATGTGCCGCAGGCTGTGTCTGTTGGCTGAAGGCAGGCTTTGATGGGCCAAATCACTGCCTCTCTTCTATCAGACATGTCTATCATCTCATCCCTTTGAATTTCACATCTCTCCTCCGAAGACAGAGGCCAGAACTCCAGTGGCTGCAGTCAAACTTCAGTCCACTTTGTGTAGACCTCAAGCCTATTTTGATGTCTTTAAATGTGGCATTTAGACACTAAGTACAGGTGGAACGGCGTGTGAAATGTTTCACTTATCACAATATGCCTCCGCCGTGACGTTTGAGGCATCTGCCGGACACGGACGGGGGGGCTGCCACTGAGAAACAGGAACTTTTAGCCCTGGAAGAAGGTGGAAGGAAGGCTGACACAGACAGGAATAAGACTTCGCTGTGTGTTAGTAGAGCCGGTGAAAATGTCCACGAGTTAAAAGAATGCAACGAAAGGTTTGTACGTAAGTGGTGAGATCATAACTATGTCCTCTGACTAATGAGTAACGAGAAAACCACCGACAGGCCATCATTAGTAACATTCTGCTTTACAAAATATTACTATCCTGCTGCAATTTACATATCATGTTTCTTACATGTTGTTTCGTGTGTCAGTGAAGTGGGCAGTCATTATCAGCTGCCAGTTGAGCTGCTCTAGGCACTGAACACCTGTCACTATCCATCCATCCTAACCCAGGTCTTGTGCTAGTCAGAAGACCTCGGCAGCCTCACCAGCTGAGAGCATCAATTAATCGAATGCACTCTAAATTAACTTGATGCTTCTAATCTGTAGGTACTGCCGACACAGACGTGATGCTGAAAACTCGTCATTTTGAATATAGAATATGTAACATTCGCAGTGCAGTCCCTCCTCTTTTTTTTCTTTCTTTAATTACATCACCCTTCTCATCCTTCCTTCCCTGTGGCCTATCCGTCCACCTCAGCTCTGATGGATTCGGGCTGAATGGTCACGTGACATGAATTGGTAATCAGTAGAAATTAGTGCGTGTTAACAACCCCTAAGCTGAAAGATGATTCCCCTCTCGATATTAAAGAGATAACGCAGCAGAAGAGCAAAAATCAAATGGCCCTAAGCCTCCAGCTATGCTCCTCTCCAAAGTTGTTTTCCTGGAAAATTAGGCGATTGACTAATGGTGTAAATGCTGTTAATTACCAGCACCAGTACCCCAAACAGTCATCTCTGCCTGTAACTAATAGGAAATCAATTAGCTAATGAATTGGTCATTAAGTGAAAAGCTAATCTTGGCCGAGGTATTTTTAATGATTATTTTTTGCCTATGATCCTGGCTAATTGCCGTTGTCATACGGTGCTCTCAGCTTTCAGCATGCCTAATGAAGCTTCATTAGATCATAACTGGCACTCTTGGAAGATTCGCGGGCAAACCTGCTTCCCAATTATTTTTAATTGCCAGACATTCTGCACAAACAAGTGCTGCTGCACCTTGCAGAACAGGAGAGCTCGGGCCGGCTGTGCTGTGTTTCCTTCATGACTTCATTTGAAGCGATTAGAGCGCGGGGCAGGGTCGTCGCCGAGCTGCTGTTGTCTGTGGTGGATTTAAAGAGCCCATCAGCTCAAACTGCTGGGCTCATTGTTGCGCTTCCTGCCTCGCTTTGATTTGGACTAAGGAGAAAAGCTGCCGCTTCCAAACGTGGCGGAATGGCTCCGTGTCGCCCATGTGTACAGGCGCTGATGGACAATTTCTTTCAGCTCACAACACACACACACACACACACACACACACAGGGATGCGCACACAGACAAAGAGATTTGTGCATTTAACTGGTATTTCTGTGCAATTACAAAAACACAGATAGAGACAAACACAGAAGCCTAAACACACACACACACACACACACACCACCTGCACCATCATACCTGTACATGTGTCATTTGACAAAAACAAAGGAGAGAGAGCATCCCTCCCGGGCATGAATAATTAAGATAAGACAAAAGAGCCTTGTTTTTTTTCTGCTGTGTCTCCTTCTTTTGCATGTCTAGTAAAACCCCAGTGTAGTGTACTTTGAGTTATCCACTAATAAGATGGAGGATCATTCTCTCCATGGTGCTCACACAACACATGTTTCCAATCTGACCCCGCGCAAGTATCTCTGTAACGTGAAGAGGCTTGTGGTGAAAGCAGAGCTGCTGAAGCTCTGTCAATCCCACTGATGCGTTTCGACAGTTCATCCTGAATTTGCCTTTTTCCCTCAAACATCAGGTCTTTTCCTCCAGCGTTGCTCTGGATGACAAACACAAAACAATGCACAGGCCTGATATGTTGTTTTTGTTTCGTAGCGAAGATACTAAAGAAACGCATCCAAAAATCAATAGCCGCTTCTCAAAACGGCAGCAAACGGCGCAACGTTATCGCCAGCCGTGTAAATCATAATGTGCTAATAATACAGTTATCACACAAAAACGCATTCCTCTAAATACAAGGCAGGTTTTTTTGCCAAAACATTATGCCCTTCAGTAGTCATTCTAAATTCCTTCATTCTGTGGCCAAGGCCTCAGACGTACAACAACGCCAAACACGTCAGCCCAGGTGCTTCTGTGTGTGTGTGTCTGAGAGAGAGAGAGAGAGAGAGAAACACACTCTGAGAAGAGGGAGGGCTCTCTTCACCGGCGTGCTGAAGTTTGAGAGTGGCTGAATGGCACTCCAGATGTCTGTCAATATTTAGCAGTAAACATCTCACAGGCAGGCGGAGAGATGTGGCGACGGAGAACACAGGAGGGGCAGATAACTTTTCCTTTACCGGGTTAAACTGGAAGGTAAAGCCCGTCACAGCTGTGACGCCTCACAGTCTCACATTGGGAAGCAGCTTCTTACTGATCTTACTGAAAAATAAAGGATTTATAAAAAAATGTAATATTTACATAATCAAGGTCCTCGCCTCCTGAAATATAATTTTCTTCTTAATATTCAAACATTTTAACAAAAGTAAACTACTATACTATAAAAAATTTAATTCAAAATGTCCCAAAAATAACAACTTGCATTTGTGTGTTTAGCTTTGTAACAGCTAATTACGTAAAGCTCTGAGTATCTAATGTGACATCATTCAATGTTAATGTCAAGTGATGAACTAGGATTGCTCTGGTTTCCAGACTGGTGCGCCTCAACAGATCACATTTTCATTCACGTTTATTCGCTCGCCGTAACACACAGATGAAGACACAGACATTACACTGATTTTAAAGGGCATTTGTTTTCTCAAAACTTATTGTAAAACACAAACAGTCCAAACAGTGTTTCTTTCTGCCTCGTTCTCCTCCTCCGTCCCGCTCACACACTCAAATCACATCACAACACATCTAATTGAGGTTTATGATGCGGGGCACAGCATATGCTCATTGAGCCAATTGAATCATTAGAAAAGCACACAGTAGGCTGAGGACCTGCCAGAACTGCAGCTGAGGAAAATATGTGAGGGCCTGGATTGCCTGTCCAAGACTGTTACTGCGATGAAACGCGTCAACACGTCAACACAGACACACACACACACACCTCGCGCGTGAAATGGCATTCTTCTGTTGTGAAACTCTAACATTGGGTTGTGTGGTTGCATCCAGGTTTTTGTGTTGCTGTCACCCCCACCCCCTCTCTCCTGGAGAGTTGGTTATGCTCTGACATCCACACACGAGTCCACACTTTCTGTCTGACATTGGGCCCTGTGGTGAGATGCTCCTTGACCGGCCTTGATCCACAGAGGAGAGAGTAAGTGGAGGGGAAGTGAGATAGACAGGAGCAAAGACAGCCTGTCAGAGTTAAAGGCAAACAGACATTAGGCTTTCCAGAGCTGCAGTTGCTCTCTCTGACTCTCCTCCGTTCCACACTTTATAAAATTTACATGATGCATCAGAAAGGCCACAAGAGCCTCTTTGATTGTGGAACTATGCCTGAAAAATACATCAGTCACCATCTTTTCTGGCGGAGAAGCTGGGAGACAGAATGAAAATACACTTGGCGCGTTCACACACTCGCTCGCGCTCAACATTTGCAAACAACATGGCAGACATAAAGGCTAAAGAGAGAAAGAGAAATAGTCATAGACAGCACGCAGAGACACATTTGCTTGCATGCAGGCTTCGCCCCGTGCATCTGGGAAACAGTGGGATGCGGGGCCTTAATGTCATCTCTGATTTCTGTGATCTAAATGTATGAGAATTGATGGTGCCTTCCACCAAATGTGGTTATGGGGGACCTGGTTTCTTTATTTAATGAAGCCAGTGTCACACCGGATCTGCGTCCTTGCCTTTGGAAATAGTAGCAGGTGTTGGTGGCAGATTTCCCTCAAACAGTGCCACTGAATTAACAAATCAAATTAACATATCACTGGCGACAGATCTGGGGACCTGTTTCTCTGGCACGGCTGTCCCTGTAGTTTGCCTGTTTGGACGCTCCCCTCTTGTGCCCAGATGTCCCCACTGTGCCAGCTTCCTGTGTCCCAGAAAGCACTGAAGCGGGCCCAGGCTGGAACGAAAACAAATCGCGGGCAAGGACGGAGCATTTCGCTCGCTACTCAAGCAAAAGTCTGTCTTTGTAACACTGTCACAGACTCACATCCCATCACTACAGCTCCTACTCGTTGAGGTTTGCCATATGTTTTCTGTGTTTATGCATGAGTGTCTGTCTTTATGATACACAGATGACATGTAGAAGTTTTTATGGTGCTAATATTCCTGCCATAGGAAGCGAAAAGGCTGGCTAACCACTAAACACCTCCATCACTCCAGCAGCTGGATTTAAGTCGGCGGATGTTAAGAGGTTGTGTGCGCTGAGATTAGGTGGAAACTGGTGAAGTTACTGGTGATGGGAGCAAAGCAGCTGAGATGTGAGCTCACTAGGATCGGGATATTTTCCATAGACAAATAAAAGTGGTTGATGTGGTGTGTATGACAAATGTGTTACTGCATTCTCTAAAAACACTTTTCTTTTTAACTTTGCTCAGTCCACAACACAGTCAGCAGACATCATATCATGAGACATCGTTTCTTAATTTCTTTCTAACCGCTAACCACATTGTAGTTGCCACGTGCGGACACGGCAGACAGCAAGAAAGTGCATCAGTGATATGCACCTTCCTGATAAAAGCCATTTATGAGGTGAGAACGTGTGAAACTGTCTGCTGTTTACCTGTTGGGCAGGTAGTATGCAGTGGGCTCAAAAGCAGTAGACTGCTGCTGCTGCTGGAAACAAATCAGAACCAACAGGCTGAATCAAAACAATGGGCTGAGCGCCACTGTAACAGCGAAGCACAGAGGATCTGCAGAGTCTGGTCATTCCCTCCCTTCTCGGTTTGTTACTTTGAGCAACGCATCTTCCATTATTTCTTTACTTCATTTGACCCACTGTTCGTACACAAATATTGATTAGAGAGGAGCAAACTGAGTAAATGAATTCATTTGCAACCAAACAGATGAATGTGGTGCGGAGGAAAACATGCAACGAGGACTTTTCATTTGAGTGAATTTGGATCCCGTTGCTTGCCGACGTAATGTAGCTTTATGGAAAAGTAGAAGCGTCTAAACTGAGTGTAAACTGGCTGTCACAGTCACTTAGAGCCTCTCTATCTATCGACCTGATGTTGTGGATGTGCTGGCAGCACAAACAGAGTCAGCGAGGAGACTGTCTCCCAGTGTTAAAAACAGTAAGCAGCATTTAGTGATATTAAACAGAATATTAATGGATTTGGAATGAAGCTACTGAGCACCATTAAAACCTCAAAGTGAGTTGATATGCAGATATAGATTCCATTACCTCCATTTACCTTGGCTTCTATTCACTCGCTGACAGTGGTAAACAAAAAGCAACGAGTTCAAAAATGAACAACTTCTTCCCGGCGCGAGCTTCACAAAAACCGAATGTGACGTTACGTTTTTCTAATGACCTAATCTCGCTGCTGACGGCATCCGCCAGTGAAACTTCAGGGACGCTACCTGCTCTGAGGAGAACATTCAGAGTGAAGGCACGTGTCCAGCCGAGTCTGGCACCGATCACCAAATGAGGCAGGACACCGGAGCTCAAGTCGGCTGCGGTATAAATACCACGAGTTCTGAGCTTTTTTATTCATAATTATTGATTCCAATCTTCTCTGGAGCATGTCTCTATAGTACGCGGATAAACCGTGACAGCCTGGAGAGTTATGCTAATAGATGTGTGCGGTGACAGGAGATGGCTTAGTCAATCATAAACACCTCTCATCTCATAATCACAAGCCAGAAGCAGGCCAGGGATGCCTGCTAGATGCACTACGACACAACACTGACAAATATAATGATCAACAATCGCTGACAATCTGCAGCAAGCACGCGCGCTACGCAGGCACACACTTTCAGAGCCACAAGCGTGGCAAACTATGAAATATGTCATCAGTGCAGCCGAGCCTGCATCTCATTTCAGAAGTAAGCAAATAGAGGAGATTCCCTGCATTAAATGACGAAAGAAATCCCAAATCAGGTGGAAAATAAAAGTTTGCTGCTTCCTTTAACAAAGGAATAGCAATTCTGCCGGGGTGCTCTCCAATTCCCCACTGTTGGGAGTGTGGGGGAAAACACAGCAGCAGCCACAATACCTCCCTCAGCTCTGTCCATTTCCATAAATGCTGCTGGCTGTCTCACCTACACCAGGAACACTGCTAGGCTAAATGCCCTGGCATATAATTTCCCCCCTTCTCTCTCTCACCTATTCTGAACCAAATGTTCATTACCATGCTGCCTGCCTCGGAGAAAGAGAAGGAGCAAGCGACGAAGAGTACAGAGCTGAGATCATTGACAGCTTGATGTGACGAAGGTCAATTGAAATAACAGGTTTTGGTGTGTTTATATTCTAAATGGGCCACTTGTGTCGGCTGTTCTTGGCTTTCTGCGCAAGGGGAAGCTGGGGAGCAGAGTAGCTATAGGGCTGTGTTGGAAGTGTGCGGCCAAGACACACACATGCACACATGCTCTCGCCGTAATGAGCAGGTTATGCTAAGGCACAGGCTGCTAAAATCTGTAATTATAATCAACCTTGCTCTCCACCTCTCTCCCTCATCTCCATCTCTTTTCCCTCTCTCTTCCTTTTTTTTTCTCTCAACATCAGTGAGCAGGCATCAGGGAATCCTTCACTAAGCACCAGAGGTAATGAGTTTATTGATTAACATGCAGAGATGAAGCGGCTCGCTCAAATTAGTGTTGTTTTACATTACTAGATGGACTCGGGGCACTTCAGAGCGCAACAAGACCATTACCTCATCTCGGTCCCAAAACTCACATATGAATCGACTCCATTACGAATATTAAATAGAAAATCTTGGCCAAACTCTTTGCAAGGTGTTTGGATTCTTGAACATCCTAAGCTGCTTTGTTCACAGCCAGAGAGTTTCGGCTGAGTGGTAAATCTTGATGAATGCCGCCGTGTGTTTTCAACGCTTTGGTTTTTGTATGCAGGTAGGGTGGGTGTCCCTGTCAGACGACTGGCAGCTCTGCATATGTCAAACCATCTGGATGAGGAAGAGAACATGTGACCCACACTACTGGTCTGTGACACAGCTCTTTGACAGGAGTCCTACAACTAGTAAGTCTGTGCAAGTGCTTGTAGGAATTCAACAAACCTTAAGAAACGCGTATGAATGGATGGAATGAGTGAATTCATTCTTATATACAAAGGTTAGTTTATCATTTAAACCCTCTTTTTGAGGATTGGCTGCAGGAACAATTCAAAATATGTCTATAAATCAAGGGAGCCAGGAATCAAACCGCCAACCTCGGGGTTCGTGTGTGACTATTCTACCAACTAAGCCTTTTTGCATCTCAAAACGCTTTAGGCCTGTGAGTCACAGGCACGGTGAAAACCAGGACCTTGCTTGATTCATCCCCAGTCCAGCTGGATCAATTAGGGTGGTAAAAATGAAAGAGCTGCTCGTGAGAAAGATTCTTAAACCCAGCTGCATCGAACAAGCTGCTTTGCTCTGAGAGAAGCCTCAATATCTAGAGCTTTAAAATATGATGACCATCAATTAACCTGGAGCTTAATCAAAATCATCCTCCCTGCCATTTCTACTGGAAACCATCCACAGGGGAAAGATGAGCTGCCACGCGATCTACCTCTCTTTAAAACGTCCTCGCCACAAACACCCACACGAAGCTTTGTAAACAGCCTGTCATGTACTCTCAGTGCATCACACACTCATCCTTCAGGAAGGTTACCATTCAGAGGAGGATCCCTCAACTCAGACCTCCTCTTTTGCCACCTGGATTCTTCCTCTGAAGGTTCCTGGTGTGCAGCATGTCAGAGGCCCTATGAAGATACCAGCGGAAATGGCAGCGCAAAGAGGTAGCGTCAGTCTCTCACCGCTGGTGCCTCTCTCACGCCACTTTGATGTGATGGGTGCTCTTTGCTTTGTGATGTGGAGGAGCTGTCAGATTAGTGGGCCTGTCACGGCTCTGTCTGCTTGTCTCTTGGGTTTGACAGAGCCTGTGATGGAGCTCAGACTAAACAAAAGGGTTATCACCTTCCCTGTGCTCGACCGAACCACTCTTTCATATGCAGTGAAGGGGGCGTGGGGGGGCTTCCATCCTCAAATCAGCGGGAAGTGGAGGAGGACAGCATGTCCCCCTTCAGCCACCATCAAAAAAAGATGTGGGTAGCAGGAAAAACCGAGCGATCTGTATTTTTCTCTATCTGCGTATCCACTGTATCGTCTTTTATCTTCATACGTACATACAGGCACACATAGGTTCCTACAAATATAGCTCCAGTCAGTGATTTAGTACACAGAGAATATGCATGGAGTACTGTACGCACTTATTCAGAACTACCACATGAAGTGAGAGAAACTGCTGTGTAACCCCCATGCATCCTCCTACAGGAAGTGCTTGCTGTATGGACTTCTTCTTGAACGCAGCTGTTACTTGAAATGAGGCGTGGAGAAAGCGATCCATTCCCCCGGACACCTGGCGCCCACAGTCTACAGGTGCGGCGTGCGTGCGCGTTTCAATGAGGTGAAATAACACACTAATGAGGAGAGAGTGATCACTGCTGACACAGCCAGGCTCAAACAGTAATATGCACTTCCTGTTTCAAGTAATTCCTATTTCCTGTTTGACTTGTACTATAATTAAGAGGCCGAGGCCTTAGCTACAGTTTCTGCAGCCTGCATTACTGTGCGCCTCTGTGGACAAGTTCCGCAGAAAAATGCAACGTCTAGTCTTCACATATCACAGAAAAGTGTGAATCAGAACAAATGATTAGCAAGATTGCCTCCAGCAACAGATACTCTAAATACAAACCATCCTGGTACCATGTGGCACAGACAACTCTTCAGCGTCTAAATGCTTCTATTTTCTATTCATATCTGGTGGTGGTGCAAAGTTATTATTTAGACCCTTCAGCAGTATGTTGACATGGTCACGGCCAATTATTTAACACGACTAAAAACATGAGCTCATATAAATGCGACATAGAGATCTGGTTTCAGGGCTCCCGTGCGAGGCTAACAGAATGTAAACTATGAATCGCGTCGTCACAACTAACAATGATTTAACTGTAATCTAACAATTCAATCTATTGTGTGTCTTCAGCCTAGGACCAATGTGCAGGAGCGTCCCGTTGGGATGCTGCACAGCACCATATGGCCTGCCATTGCCTGAGAGGCAGCTGAAGGCTTGATGAAGATTATTAAAGCCACACCTTGCAGAGGTCCTCCTCACATGACAGATAATGAAAAGAATTATTAGTGGAAGTACACTGCTTTCTTCTCCCGTCCTCTGCTGAAGGAGACATCTGTTATTTAAATAATGGTTTCAAACAAGAAGGAAGAAATTGTTACCCAACACTGTCTCAGCAGCTGATGACAGAGCGAGCGGAGTGAGGAAGAGAGACAAACGGAGCGAGCACGAGGGAGCATATTGAGGTGGTTAATAGTAAAAAAAGAACAGTTTGAATTCCAATGACAGAGGAGGACATAATGAGGCGTTTTGAAGTGACACGAAAGACGGAGGGATCTAACAAAGGTAGTCAGCTGGCGCTGCGTGTCTGCACTACGGGTCAGCTCGCTCACAAACACACGCACGTGCAAACACACGCACGTGCAAACACACAGCGCTGCAAACTAGTTGCACGCGTGCAGCGAAATCTATGTGTACGAATGTGCAGGACTGTAGAATTTGCTGTCACATATTTCTGTTTGAATTTTTCTATGTTGAACCATTGATGTGAAAAAATATGGACTTTTAACCAGCTCATTCACACACTGCACACACAACGCTACAGACATACTGCACATTTAGCCGAAAGGCAAAGGTACTAAATGAATTAAGTTAGTATTATAATAAAGTGAGATACACTCACACATAAAATAACAACATATCTGTGTGTTTCCATGTGTGTGTATTTACATCTGCAGCGTTTCCATTTGAAGGTGCCCATCTCAGCAGCGATAATAAGGAGCATTGTGTGTGTGTGTGTGTGTGAGTGAGTGTCTCCCCAGAGGAGTGAGTGACAGCCTGAGCAAGCGTGGCGATACACTTATTCACACTGATGGAGAGATCAGAGTGAAACATGGCAGACATTGTCATTGCAGTCTTACACCAGAGAAAGGAACGTTTCCTAACATTGATGTTACAGTCCTGTCTGGCAGACGGCAATGCTCTGAAGACAAACAATCGCGCAGGACGGCTTGCAAGTGGTAAGAGGAGAGGAGAAATGTAGGTGGGCTGGTGAGGGGAGGAGAATGTTGGATGGCTCCCATGGTT
>JAUMTR010000013.1:4529378-4616664 GCA_032270685.1 Microctenopoma stevenorrisi | reverse complement strand
ATTTTGTTTGGATCCCTTTTTTATCTCCCCCCCCCACCCCCCCCCCCCGCTTTTTCTGCACTGATTTTACAGTTATCGCTTTTTCCCACGTGTTTTGTCTGTATTTATTCCCTCTGCTCCAGCCCAGCTATTACAATAAGCAACATACAGCATGTGCTGAACGTTGTTTTTATATAGCACTGCTCTAGTCTTTTCACTATTATGCTTTACTACAAAGCATCTGAATCAGGTGGGCCTGTCAGTCTCCTGATGATCCACTTATTAAACTGTGAGAAGGTGGTAGACCAGAACAACACAGGCACTAGAAAATGGTCCAACATGCAGAACAGCTCAGCAGCTCGCTACCACGAGTAAACTTTCATTTTTCATTTTTCAAACCGTTACTGCATACTTGTGATTTTTGCACTGCAGCACGTTTTGTCATGAAAGATCACCACTGGATTTACCAAACAGAAGGCGCACCTTTGGTTTTCCTCCCCAAAACTATCAAACACCACCCACGGGCCTGTGCATTCACAGATGGTTCGCCTGAATAGACGCACAACTACAAACTGCTGAAAGATGGAGCAAAAGAAGAACAATCCGCTTTATTGTCAGTGAGTACATGTTACAATGAAATGTATTCTCTGCATTTGACCCATCCCCTCTTGGGCGGAGCAGTGAGCAGCCACAGGCGGCGCTCAGGGAGCTAGCGCTGGGTGCCCCGCTCAGGGACACACCTGGTATGGAGGGATGGGCTGGGTGCCACAGCTGGGAATCGATCCTGCTATTCCTGCATCCCAGCCCTCTGCCTTAACCACTGAGCCGCCTAAACGAAATATATATATACATATTTCTTTACAAACATTTTGTATTTCTGGGAATTTGAATAAAAAGTGACAACATCTGTTGAAGACAATATGAAGGACTATGAAGGAGTCATTCAGGCATTTGTTTGAACACACCAAACCTTGAGGCGATATTGTGACCATATAAAGCTTAATATGTATTTAACTTTTTTATTTCATTAGATTGGATTATGTTTGACCTACAATACTGTGATCAAATTATCTTGACAGATATTCACCAGAGTTAAATTTAACACTGTCAGTGTTGGATTTTGCTGAATCCAGCACAAATTTGACATAACATCTGTTCTCCTTTCAATTCATTGTGCACAATCGTCCACTGGGGGATGTAACAGGAAACTAAGGGACATGTTAGCAATGAGCAGTATATGTGGGGCCAGTTGTGTTATTTATATTTGTTGTTATTCTAGTGTTATTGGTAAGATCTATGTCGATAGAAATCTGTGAAAATCCAGGGTAAACACCCATAGTGTCCATGTTTTTATCATTAAGAGAGACCAGCCGGTCGGGCCAGGCTCCCTCTCCTCCCTCCCTCCGCTTTCTTCCTTTTGGTCTTGTGATTAATGTCGGCGTGTTTGACCGGGGATCCTGTGCTGGTCCCATGACTGGCTTTAGATGGAATCTAATAGGAGTCTAATGGGGTCAGGCTCTAAATTGACAGTCTAGTCATAGGAATCAATAAGTACACAGTGCAGGACAAGCAGAGTTTGTTGTACATGTACACAGACACCTGTTGGCTAGAAAAAGGAAGGTGGGAAGGAAGAAACGAGATGGCAGGAGGATTAGGCTTCAGTGGACGCAGGGCATTTGGCATGGCAACAAAGGCACAGGCACTCTCTCATCTGTCATAGCATTAGGACTCTCATAAGTTAGCTATATAAGCATTACTGTCTGATGATAATCAGCTCTCCTTGCTTTACTAGGGGCTTCTTGAGATGTTGTGTAGAATTGTGTGTAGAAAGTGCTAAAGCAGCTGTGTGTATGTGTGTGTGTGTGTGTGTGTGTGTGTGTGTGAGTGAGTGAGTGAAAACGAGCACGCGTTCCTTAATTCCAAGCTGCAGTGGGAGAGTGAAATAAATCAGGACCAGCTGATGTGTGTTTACCTCCGCTAAGTCCCAGGAGACTTTGGGTAATTGAGCATGAGGAGATCAGCAATAAAAACGCATTTTGTACCGAGACTCACTCACACCTATCTATACACACCCCTGTTGCTTATTGAGACAGTTCCCATGGTAGTGATGCGGGAAATGTGTCTGGTTTAGTAAAGACAGGCAGGTGTTTACGATGATAATTCCCCTACTGGGCGACATGGACGTCGAGTGAGTGTTTTAAGGCTTGTAAACTGTGTCATGTCATGAAAACAGGTGACAGCTTGCGCTTTATACCTAAAGGAGTAGTAAATTCAGCATTTTGGGGGGGGTACTGCTGGTGTATGCCTGACCTGACCTGACCTGCATTTACTTTGATAATTGACCATTGTTGATGTCTCTGTGATGGTTTCAGATTCCAAGTGAGTTTCCTTTTTTTTACAGTAAGCTGAATATTTTTAACTGCTGGTGAGAGTAAAGTTGACTGGTGTAAATTTTTTCGTAATTATTTGTTGTCCAAATAATTAAGTGATAAATGGAATAAATAATCAGAGCATAAAGCAATGATGGGCATACTTGATAAACACATCTACCACATTAATGAGTTCAGAGGTGCTAGTACATCCCATTCCCTGTAATAATGCTAAGTTAAGCTAACTGGCTGCTGCCTATAGCTCCATATGTATTGACCAGAGTGGAATTCATTTTCTAATCGTTTATATCTCTGCAAGAATAAGCACATTTGCAGTTTTTTTTTCACCACTCTTCTTAACAAACACTGTCGCTCTGTCTTAAACTGCTACGTATTTCACACACAGCAGAGTCGAGCAGTGCAGCGTGTGTTGGTATGCATTCGTGCATCTGAATAAATGCATGGGTTTATGTGTTTCTGTCAGTGTGTGCATGTCGATGGCATCCCTGTAGTCGCAGTTCCCCTGCTCTTGTAATGTATCCGTGTAATGGTGTAATGAAAATTCATGATGAGAGTATGTTAACTGCATTAGCCAGTCTCCCGAGTTCCAGCACATGAATAAAATGAACAAGGGGAGAAAAGAAAACAGGGAAACTCATTTTGATGCCTAATTATTTTTGGACTTGACAGCCTGGCAGCGGCCTGTGTGCGGGTGTGTGTGTAGGTCGTCAGTGTTGCTGAGTAGATGCACAGCGGTAAGCAGGGCCCTTCATTATGGGCCATAATGAGTACATCCACCCCAGATACAACAACCCGGGAACCTTTGTTGCATTGTTTGTTCAAACACCTTGAGCAACAAATCAACACATTTTACATGGCTCAAGTACCTGCGGTTTTTATTTCTCTAAATGTGTAACAGGCGCCGATCGTGCCTTGGTGTATGTTATTCCAGACAGTTCCTTTCATTATGCTTGCATACACATTTTGACATGCAGAGATCATTATAACTATACAAGCATAATGCCCCAAAACCATCAAATCACTGTAAGGAATGCACGTTTTAGCATAACTATGCCATTATACACATGCACAGAAATAATTCATCCTTAACTGCAGCTTACTGTAGTTAAGAATGTAACGGTATGTAGTATTTTAGAAGAAGGTATTTCCAATTTGCTCAGCGTGTAAACCTTTTATGGTAGCTGTGCTCATACTTTTATTGCTACCAGAGGTTTTTCATCCTCTAATATCATCCTTGGTGTGTAAATGGAGGCCTGTTAATGTGAGGGTTGAGCTGCATTCAACCAGAGCTGGTATTTCTTTGTGGTTACTGACAAGTAGCTCTGTAATCCACCGTCCAGCGTTGTTAGTTTAGTAGAATCACATGTTGTCCTCCACATGCGTCGCTCGTAACAAAAATAGAGTCTCCTGGAGATTGTGGTTTGTTTGATTTTGCAGACAATGATTCAGGGAGAAAAGCAAAAAGGAAAAACTGCTGAATATGATCATTCTGTGAGGACGGGGGTAACATGACTGAGAGCAATTCTTAATAATAATTCTCTTTTCTTTCCGCTCTCTCTCACTCTCTCTTGGAAAGCGTTGCACTTCATGTGGCTAATATTCAACTGACTAAATGTTTCCTACCTTAGATAATTAGAATCACCTGTGTGACACAAATAGCTCTGCGTGTGTGTGTGTGTGTGTGTGTGTGTGTGTGTGTAATCAACCCCAGGGGACTCAATGAATCCTTCCTGCCCATGATGGAGACGCGCTCCAGTGCAGCGGATGCAACACAGGATTCCCGAAATCAGTATCTCCCAGGATTAGATGCGGAATGAAAGCAAAACAGGGCATCCGGATGGCCTTTATTGGTTTATGATTGCCCTTATCCTAACCACATTAACCTCCTGATTGCTTGAACAGACATTATTAGATTCTTCCACTGGAACAAAAAGAAAAGAGGAGAAAATAGAGGCTAACAGGCAATCATGCCCACCAGCCCGTGTAAAGGATTTAAGGCCAAGGACACAAAGAGAGAAAGAGAGAGAGAGAGAGTGCACGAGAAATGAAAAGGTTGAGAGAAAGAGGAGAGGAGGTGGTGGAGGAGGAGGAGGGGGGTGGGGTTTTCGATCGTCGATTAAAGTGCAATTGTGCAATTTCATTCCTGTTTCAGCACAATGAGATTAAGCTCAATTTGGACCTGTTCAACAGATCTGCTCACCTCTGTCTGAGGCGCACCGTGCAACACACACGCACACTCACTCCCATGCGCGCACACACCTACACACCCCTGGAGCCCCTCACTATGTCAGCACCCCTCCAGGGAAATCAGGCATCTGGAGACAGGTCAGCCCTGGCCCATGTATATATTCATGGGCTTAATCTGGCATCATTTCTCTCTGCTGCCGGAAAAAGAAATGTATTTAATTTACACAATCCCCATTTGGCCTGTTCACCAAGTAGAAATACATAGGGAAAGTAGGCCCATAGTCAGGTCTTCCTCCGTTCAGCATAAACTAGTTTTCAGGCGTGTGTGCATATACAAGTTTGTGCATGTTTGCGCGTGACAATATACTGTATGTCAGCATGCATAGCAGCATCCTGTCTGTGTACCGCAGCGGGGGAAAATCTTATCATATTCCAGACCTGTACAGTACACCCAAACAGTGGCAGCTGTGCTAGTCAGTTCGAATGGGAGGATGGGAGTTGTACCCAGCAGATGCTGTGTGTGTATTAAACAGATTAATTATTAAAACATGCTTGACAGATGAAAAGTGGGTCCTCGGGCTATAAAGGAAAATGTTTATTCTTCTGCCATAGACTGTAGTACACTTAGCTTCTGCTCTCAACTTATCCTGTGCCTCAATGAGGAGAGTAAACACTTTCTCTGCTCTGTGTGGCTGGAATCACATACATAATCATTTGAAATGGTCGCCTGGGATAAACCTTCAAATATGAATGTGTGTTTAGTGATTTGGGTGAAATATGATTAGCGTGCAATACTAGCATGTACACGTGTGTGTGTGTGTGTGTGTGTGTGTGTGTGTGTGTGTGTGTGAGAGAGAGAGAGAGAGTAAAGTTAAGTAGCCTGAGGACAGACCCAAATTTTGTTCCAACTGTGCACCTAATCACATAATATTATCCATGTTCTCACTGCCTTGTATAGAAATGTTTGCTCCATTGTTTCCTTTCCAAAATTTAGAAAGGAAGAAAGGAAAGGAAAGAAAATTAACTTTTTTCCATATTTAAGTGCAATATAATGCAGTAGGATAGGTATAATATACTGCAACAGGCAGTGACTGTTATGATTATCAGAGCTAAAAGGTTTCTTATTTTTCCATACAGTCAGTAAACACATTCTAAATGCTAAAACATAAAGCTGTCAGTAGTTTTTCTAATCTGATATTGTGATCCGGTATAGCAGGAATTAATGTGTAGACAAATGTCTAAGGAAGAAAAACGTTTCTTTGACTTGGCTTAATGATGAGGAGCCATATTCTTGCAACAACTCTGTAGCTGCTGAAGACAAACTACTATCTGTGTCTGTCTATGTCAAACACATATTTAAACTAAACTAAAGTGACCAAACACAACATTGAAATAGTTAGAAATCACCTACACTGTTTAATTTTGGCAGGTGTACTTCTAATGTGAATATCTGTTTTGTTCAAATGTACAAAAAACGTAAACGTGAACTTCCTGTATATGAGTAAGTCCGACCAATTTGGTAAGCGACAACTGTTACATGTTATCTCCTAATCTGATCAAAACGTAGGTAAATATAAAAATAAAATCTCAGATGCAATATAAATGGATTCTAACCAAACAAACTTAATAAGCCTATAGTTATACGTCTGCAGTGGGTGTCAGAAGTGCATTGAGTCATATTGCATGGTTTTCTTTTAAACCGGTCTGTAATGGGGATAATGGCAGGAGGCCTGAATGCAAGCTACATCTGAGGTGAATGATTTGAGAAAAACTGAGAGCTGACCAAAAGGCATCCTAATAGCTCATTGAGCAAGATGTAAAAAAAAAAAAACATTAGGATGCGGATACAATGAGAGTAGATCCAAATGAGGACAAAGCTGGTTTGTAGCATCTATGAAAAATCTGAAAAGACTCTTTCTGCATGGTCCCCTTACTTTAGCTCAACAACTTGAGTTCATCGTCCACTGTCGACAATGTGCTTCAGCTCAGCAGGCACAAAATACCTGTGGTGTGGTGTGTATGTATGTATTATATCTCTGTATTACCTCTCTAGTGCAAAACACCATCAAATATACATCCATGAGTATATCTGTAAGACAAAGACAGTCATTATGCAGCATGTTTCTTTTTTTTTTTTGGACAACAACTGTGAAATGAATTGCAGGAGAGCCTCGGGAGCAGACAAGGGGGGTGGGGGGCAGCCAGACACATCTGTCTATGGCACAAGGAAGGGACAGAGAAAAAAGATACCACCTGCTCATTTCTCTAGTTCTTGGCTCCATGTAAATAGCTGACAAATTATTCAGTGTAGAATCTGAGCTTTCAAGCCCTTTCTACAGGTGGAGGCCAAAGAAAGACGGGGCAGGCCTTACAGATAGCTACCCCATCACCTGCAGTCACAGGTCACATGGACTTTTTGGCTTGAGGACAAACCCAATCACCTTTTTTTCTTGTTCTACTTTACATCTGATTAAAAAATGTTTCCCTAAGTTAGTTCAGATACAGCTGAACAGTTGCTACATCACAACGTCTGCTACGTCCATAATGTCAGTGAACACCTAAATGCTGAGTGGTGGGCCATCCTCACATGTACACATAAACACACTCAGAATGAAACAATTTCTCCCATCCCCCACACTACACACACCGAGGCATAGACACGGGTTGCTGGGCCCCCTGTTGCCTCATCTGTCAGCCTCCACAACACACACACACACACACTCCCAGGGGACAGGGTCTCAGATGCTGATCATCAGTATTAGCGGGCGGCTGAGGGATTAGCATCCCCCTGCAGTGACCTACAGGTGTAGCCCTAGGTTAGAGTAGACACTTATCTTCTATAGTATCGCTGGGCCCTGACCCCCGACCCTCACCAATCGCACCTCACAGGAAAAACAGCCCAGGCAGACAGATGGGGGCTGCTGTTCCATAGCCGGGTGTAAGGAGCTAGAGATAATGTGTAGATATATAGATCGACGGGTCATAGACAAGTAAGAGAGTAAAACGGCTTCTCAGTGTTTCACTCATAAGTGCGTGATGGTGGAGCTGAAGCTGGAAGGGAAGTTGGCAATAAAGTCATTGGTAAATCAAATAGGAATCGCTTAATAATCTATTGATAAATACTGATGCTTCTCTATTTGTATTCATTAAAAGTACATTTAAAGATCATGACTAAAGCTGTGACCTTGCAGCTTCACAGTATCTTGTCATGGCACATCGTTTGTTAGCTTTCAGCTAACGTCTCATTTCGAAGTTTGTCCTATGTGTAATTGAGTCTACATGAGTGGAAGTAGTTAGAAATGATTGAAAAATCAATCCCAAGGACTTAGGTCTTCATTTGAGTGACGGCGCCGCGTGGGAAACCAGCAGTTGGTGGTGGAGAAGTGAAGAAGAAAGAATGATACATAAACATTTATTCTTACCAATGAATAAATGATACCTATTATTGTTTTTGCTAAAACATTTGCATTTGTCCCTCATTTTCCTGCGTGCGCTCCTTTTGTATTGTCCCACAGGTTATTACATTTTTGATTTAACACAGGAGAAAAGGACGATTTGATAAACAGACAAAGTCAAAACAATGTGATGATCGAGGCAGACAAGAAAAGGGCCTTTGGTTGTTGATGCTCATGTTTTGTTTGCTGTAATATCATCTGAACCTGGCTTGTGTTGTTGCCTCCCGTCGGACTCGCCTCGTTCTGTTGACATTTTGCTGTTATTTGTACACTGCAAAGCGGTCCATTTTCCCCGCATCAAAAGTGCTTTTACGCGCGTGTGTCAAGATGTCTTTGGTGCTTACCTTCAGCTCCTGTCAGAGAGCGAGAACAGGGCCTGTGCTCAGGAGCAGAGGGGGGAAGGCTGCTTTGTGCCCTAAGCGCTTTTAGTGAAGGCGAGAACTGGCTCAAAGGCTGTCAACGCACACGCAAACCAACATCAATGCGCACACACACACACACACACACAAGCAGTGTTTTCACTCTCAGCTGCACTCCCAGTAAGAACCGAGTGTTTGAAATGAACTCGGATTCATAAAGCGCACGTACACACAAGCGCACACGCTATGCTCATTACACAGGTTTCTTGCCTGTGTTTGTCTTTGTCAAAGGCTATAGAAACATGAGGGTGGTGAACGCAGCCTTGATCAAAGAATGTAGAGTTAGGACTTAGGACCCAACAAAGGAAAACTGCCCACAGTATGAAACAATGTGTGTGCAGCGAGAGCGGTGTAACAAATGACATCGGCATCGTTCTTTATGAAACAACAATTACGAAAAGATGTTCGCGCGTCTTCCTGCGTTGCGCAGCAAACCCACCAGATGGAAACGGCAATCTGGCGCTCCAAATGCTCTTTTGGTTTTAGCTGTTACCGCGGAGAGGACAACAGGGTCAAGCTTCCACTGTGAACTCTGCAGACAATGGGAATTCATTTCATTAGTGGACTTGCTCATGCGAATCACGGTAATTAAAATGATTTATTGCAAAGTTCTTAAAAAACGACTATCGTGTGACGGTAAACTTCACGTGTTTTTATATATATTATTCTCAAACCTTTGGTCATGACACCAGGAAATCTTTCACACTGATTTCACATTGTGGACAGTACTGAGGTTCTCATCTTCATCGGGTAAAGTTGATGGCGTGTTTTCTGAAGCCCCTGATAATGAACGTATTTGTCCGAGCGAACACTCGCAGCTGGTCTCAGTTAACTCACCCATGCTCAACTCCAGCAAGTGTAGTTTTCAACTTCATGCGAAGATTTCAGCCTGAAACAAGTACCTGCAGACTATCATCTCCCAAGTTCAACATTACATATGCAAACCGGAGGAGTAATTCAGCTTCCTCGTTCCAAGTAGCATGTGCCTTGTCTATGGAATTTTGGATCTCAAGCATTTCTTCCCAGCGAATGACAGCAGTGCAGCCCTTGTGTGTTGGAGGCTGCCAACCACTAAGCAGTCCTGGCATTCTGCAGACAGGCCAGACTTGCGGTTGTTGTTTTGCTCGCTCCTTCTCAGTCTTTGGCTGCAGGCTATATGCAGAACACAGACAGCTAGCCGGTTCCCACACCAGAGCTCGGCGCTCAAGGTGCTCAACCCCATACTCTACTCTGGGTACATTAGCAGGGAGGCAGCTAGTGGGCAATGCAAGAAAAAGAAAGGAAAAGGAGGAGCGGAGGAAGAGGGCAACAAGTAAGAGAGGGAAATTATCAATCAAGTGTGCGCTGGTTCAGAAATGAACAACAAACGGCAGAGCAGCTAAACACAAGAGGGATCTGCCACTGAAGCAACAAACCAAAGCATCTGTGCCATCTGTGCCTAAAATTCACTTTCTCTAATTCAGCATTTTTTTTTACTCTACTTTGGTTTCTGCTGTCAAAAAATGGATGACCACAAACTCGCATTGTCTCATGTCAGAACGTTTTTAGACTATGTTTGGCTTTCCTCTGTGAGCCACGAGCAAATTGTGACTCAGGCTAACCATCCCCTATCATATTATTTCAATTAGAAATGACAGCGGAGTCAGATTGTTGTCATCCAGGAAGTATTTCCCAGTAACCACTAGCTGTTTCTCTTCCTGGCTTCAGGTACCATCCTAAACTTGGCATTTAAACAAGCTTATCAAGCCTGAAATTCCAGTTCTGTTATTCCACCTATTTTAGAGGGTTAATCTCAAAAGGGGAGAGCACAGATTTTTCCTGACAGAGTGCAAACACAAAATAACCCTCAGCCTGCTTCTAATATCTGGTAATTATTTATCAGACCTCCAGCTGGTATATTATGTCCCCCCTCCCTCCCGATGCGACTGTTCGGTCAGGAAGCTCAGACAGTCTGAGGCCTGCTCATATATGCAGTTTTAATTGAGTGATAATGAAGAGAGTTTGTCTAAGATGAGGTTAACAGGAGTGTATTAATTTCAATGGGACCTTCTGGATTATCCCTGGCTCCCCCGTCTCCACAGCCTCTGAGAACAGGTTGATGTGCTGTCCACACGGAGAAGCAGGACCACGCTGCATGTCTTATTGGACCACAGGGCAACATAAGGGTCATTAGCATGAGAGTCAGACCAAATGTTTCTGTGTGTATCTGTCACGGATCCTGCGTGGTTTATCCACCTTGACACAAACTTTGACAGAAAAAAGTTAGCTAACAATTGAGGAGGAGCGCTAATAACCAGAGGGCAAAGATAAAACATTGTATCTCTCAATCGTGATGTAGATTTTTATCTTTCTTCCTATTTCTCCCCTGTCTGTCTCGCTCCTTTTCTCTCTCTATCCTCCACCATTGTTGTTATCAAATGATACAGTTGCTCAAGCGCAGCGTTTGAATCCTAAGGACCTCTGGGAGCAGATTTGTCTCCACCAAGCCCCTTCTAACGGGGATTAAGAGGATTAAAAACCATAAAATGACCCCAGCTCCAAGTCCCCAGAGCCAGGCCCAGCTTGCTTCAGCCAGGCCCAGCCAAGAATGGAGCACAGGCCGCAGGCCTTCTTTACCAACGGCCTCTTAAAGCTCTCCGTTAGCATGACAAAGGAGAGCGCAGTCCCCTGATCCGCCAAGGAGGCAGTACAATGGTGTGGCTGCTTTCTCCCCTGCTCATTTTCATGGAGACAAACAGCATTACACTTGGCAGTGACATTGTTCTAAACTCCAACATGGAGCCCCTCTTTCTCTGCGGAGCTCAAGGTGTCATATTAATTATTTAAATCTGATGTGGATTTCCAGCGAGGGATCCCTCCAAGGCCTTACCCGCAGCCAGAAGGTCTGGGATCTGCATTCGTTTGGTTAATTAGACCTGAAACCAAGCTTTGATCTCCACCAAAATCGGAAAAAAACGGAAACTTCCAGAATGAATTATTTTACCCCTAACCTATTTTTTTCACTACAGACCTTTCCTACTCATTTTCACCCCCTTTATAATGTTGTGAACACAAATGTGTGTGTTTGTCGTTCTGTGCGTGTTAGACTGAATTAGAGTGTACAATGGCTGAGTTTAGGGTGAAGGATTTTGCAGTTAACCAGCTTCATAAGGTCAATGATGAAGGTAATTGAAGGCCACTTTAATCCACTCAGGAGGCCTGACAGAACCATTTACTCATGTTGTCTCACAGAGAAGGTACAGTTGGACTCAGATGAAAGAAAAAAGAGAAGACAGAGGGAACACGACAGCAGAGGCCGGGGTGGTCTCACTCTCACAATTTAATTTAAACATGCAAGTGAAAACTTATAAAGGGAGAGACATAAATGCAAGAAAAGTTGGAGCTGAGTGTAGTGATTTAAACATTTTGTACCACGATGACAACATAAAAACAAAGCTTTGACCGCCGTTCAATGTGAGGTTCGCCACAGGTTTTCTACAGGCTAGTAGAAATCTAAGGTCAAGAAAAGTCCTGCAGGCAGCGCCGTTCAAGCCCAACTAACAATGACGCCCAGCAGCAGCAGCAGCAGCAGCAGCAGCAGCACAGTTGGCAGATGTAAAAATATATCACGGGGGTGTGTTGTGGCATTTTTTCAGTTACTGGCTGGGTTTAAGCTGTATCAGATGTGTTTAATAACACGATTGTGACAACGGGTCACACGTGAGTGGGTGCGAGAGACAGGACAGTCACTAAGACATGCATTAGGCTTCCCGTTGTCACCATCTGAGATATATCTTCAGACAGCTCTCTCCACTGGATTCCATGTCATTCCTCTTTGAACGGGCAAATTGACAAGTTTATGCATAATTGAGGCTTGTATTACGAGACGGAGAATGAGAGGATCGTCGCTCTGATTGTGAAAGTGGAGTGAGTGGGAGATATAGGAAGATGGAAGGAAGCGAAAGGGGGGAGTCGGCTTCTCGTCTGGTCCAGAGAACAAGATTGGGGAGATAAAGGAAGCATAGATGTGGGGAGCGAAGACAGCTAGTTTCACCGAACAGGGAGAGCTCAGCTGGATCTTCTCACCTACTACACGCTGAGCGCCCTCAACACTGCCACTGAGGCCAAGCTGCGATGAGCTCTGGGGACCGTATGTGAATTAAGCCCTCTGGTCTACCTAGAGAATTAATTTACTCTCTCAGTAGAGCTCAAAGCTCACAGAGGAGCAAAGACACGGGAAAGGAGGAGGCAAACGTGCATGGTGGCAGTAGATGGTTATGCTCCATGGCATTTACTGCGCTGTGAAAAGGTGTTTGCCCTTCTTTGTCATATTTTCACAATTAAGAGTAAATACAAAATGCAGTTTTTAAAGGATGGTTTAACTTTTTAAGGGAGAAAAGCTTTTTGAACCTGTCTGACCCTATGAGAAAAAGTCATTGTCCTCTGATCCTGGTTGTGCTACACGATAGTGAAATCAACTGGCAATGAGTCAATCACTGTCCCGTTCTTCTTGTTCTAATTCAGCCACATTGAAGGTTTATTAAAGGTCACTACACAACATCTCAATGTGATATAACCCCAGACTTTAACTAGGCTTTTGTTGTTTTTTGTTTTTTTGAGTGAGGTGGATTTGCTGGCCTGGATCATTGTCCTGCTGTAGAAGACAAGTGACCAAGTGTGGTAGAGCTTGAGGTCCCAAACTAATGGCCAGACATCGTCCTTCAAGAGACTCTGGTAGAGTGCAAAATTCATGGTTTGATCAATTACAGCAAGTCCTGAAACTGCAAAGCAGCCCTACACCACCATGTTTTACTCCTGGCATACTGTTGTTTCTATGGAATATTGTGTTTATGCCAAAAGTGAACTGTTGTCTCATGTCCACAGAATATTGTCCCAAAAGTCTTTGGGGTAATCCAGATGCTTTTTGGCAAACTCTTCAACGGGCGCCATTTTTCTTCACTCCCTGACATATTGTTGAATCATGAACACTGACCTTAACTGAGGCGACTGAGGCCTGCAGTCCTATAGATGTTCTTCTTACATGGACCTTATGAAAAGTTTAGGCCACATTCAGACCAACCTTAGGTCCGCACAAAGTCAGACCCACAGAACAGTGGGGGTGCCAACGCTTTCTTTCTACCTTTTCTCCTAATCACTGTATCAAAATCTAAAACCACCATGAAAACATTTGCAGGAATCTATTTCTATTTCTCTGAGCAGCACACTGACACCAACGCGGCCTCCTCTGTTTACACACAGGTCTGCTTTCGGTGTGAATCCAGCTTAGACACGGAATTAGGTTTCTTTCATCGTGCCCTATGCCATTCCTATAGCAGTCCTGTTCAGGATTGCTATAGTCCGATGCCTGATGCTAACACAAACCGAAATATGTTGTACATATCTTGTTAGATGACACAGAAAGTCCTGCCATCAAACACAAAAAAACAGCTGCGGAAGCAAAATCCTGAAATAAAATTCGACTTGAAAGGTCGAAACTCGGTCACTGTGGGCCTCTTGTTGCCATCATTCCATCCCCTCCTGTACGCAGCCAATTTAACGTCTCCTCTTGGCTCCATTTCTCAGATGTAGATCAAACTCACGCACAAATGTGTCTCACTCTAATCTCCCATTTATTTACAAGGGATACCCCCTAACCACACTCAGGCGTGTGCGCGTCCCCACACACACACTCACACAAATGACGACTTAATGACAGTGAGTGAAATAATCCCCCGCCTCGCCTGTAGCACTGTGGGCTTGAAGTTGACCCCCTGCCCTCTAACACAAACACACGTCCACACGCACGCACAATCAGCGGGGCCCTCTCCTCAAGACCGTACGACCAACCCTCAATGAATACAAAGGATTGTGGGGATTAGCCAGGCATTTGGTCGGGCATTGTTCTGGCCTACTAAATGAGGTTTGGCCGGTGGCAGCCGGCACGGGGGCTGGGTCCTACGTGAAGCTGAGGCGGAGGCAGCGGCTGCCCCTTGGAGGAAGAGTGATAATTACCTCTTCCTGAGAGAGATGACAGCTTTGGCCTCTGTGTCCCTGAATCTTGGACATTAGCAACTGAATAGAGAGCTTTCATACTGTATATCATTTTAATCTTTCATGTTCAGATCCAGCAGATGGCTTATTACTGGCCTGGGTGAGGAGGCAGCTAGGGAGACAAATGGCCCATGTCTCTTTTAAGGAGGGATGCCGGGGAAATGGCATTCATATAGGGCAAGAGCAGCAGATAATTGTATATCTGGCTGTTTGGAGGTGCGGCGGCTGCTCACACACTGCTAGCCTATAAATCATAAAACTATTAATCTTAGACAAATCCAACTTGGAAGGCTTGATGGAGGGCAGCGAGTCTGGAAAAATGAGATCCCTCCGCGATATGAGGGATTCTTCTATGACATGCATGTTAAGTCTTCAGGCATGCTCGTACCGCTGAATACATTACATTTGTTTACATTTGCATTTAACCTTCCTCCTACATAACAAATCTGATCAACGAGATATCCCGCCATGCACTGATTAAAGTATCGTGTAGTCTTTTCTTATTATTCACCTCATATATAAATGATCTGCTTTTTCAGTTACTCTCATCACTTTTTTTTTTGTTTAGTCTTTCATGGATTCAGATCTGACAATTGACTTATTCATGTTTCTTGAGTTATTCATTATTTGATAATGAATATTAAGTGTGTAGATTTCTGTGGGGGACTACACTGCAGGACACAACGTTTCCTATGATCGCCAGAACAAGGCAGCGGTATAAATCATCAGATACTGGCCAGAGAAAATGCACAGAATCCAAAAGTAATGAAAAGTCTTGAATTGCCTGATTTTTTTATTATTAGAGGAGGTGTGTGTGTGAAGATATTGCACATCTGATTTCTATTACATTTCAATGTAGTTTGCATTTAGAGAACATGCTATATCTATCTCCCTCTCTCTCTCTCTCTCTCTCTCTCTCTCTCTCTCTCTCTCTCTCCCCCTCCAGCCTGCTGTCTCTCCATTGACATCACCCATCCAAAGAGAAACAATAAGGTTTCATCTCCTGTACTGACAATGATGCATGAGCCTGATGGAAAACACTTTTCAGGTGTTGCCATTATAAAGCCATTTTTTCCATGAGCCCCGTGTGAAAGAAATACAAAGACCAGGCCCAAAGTATAATACTCTAATATCGCTGAAGCTTTTCATTGGCATCTGTGGAGCCTGGGCTGCTGGATTGTCTCCTTTTCAATTACCTGATCTTTTCAACTCGGTGGGTAATAAAAAATGTGAAGCACAGTTGGAGCTCTGGAGCAGAAAGGCGTCTCTTCACTCTTCCTCTGTCTCTCCTTTTCTAATCATCTCTTTCATGCATGTTACGTACCGTACGCTCTCTGGCCATCGCTGTACATCTAACGCAATCCAACACACTGGATCTGCTGTGAATTCCACATTTACATGCTTATAATTCCTCAGTTTTTGTTGAAAGATGATCATTCTACTCTGTGTTTATAATAAAGATTGGGTGGCTGGTGAAACTGTGAGGACGTTGTTCTAATGTTTTGCCCCCTTATTAGTGTAAATAGGCTGGCCGGTCTATCCAGACGCCAGATGTTCTAATGTTTTCCAGTGATACAGAGCGAGGAACAAGCAGTAGCTCATTCAGAGAGACAGGTCTTAAGGAAGACCAAAACAACACAATCCAGATTCAAAATCAACATCACTCTATTAAAATGATGAGTTGAAAAACCGAGTTGGATCATTTTTAGGCACCTTGTTCAGCAAAAAAACACACACACACATCTCTACAGGCTGTGTCACACATGATGCGGGTATATGAAGCATATGCTGCACAACGGTTCACAGACAACCACCGCACAGAAAATGTTAAACAAATATTTGATGTCACATCACAATAAGAACATATATGTTTGTGAAAGTAAACATAAACTCGTCGTCTCTTTTTCCTTTTCTTTTTTTTGAAAGCATAGCAAAAAGACTCATAGCCTTTTATGAAAGATGTACAACACTATACAGGAAAGGAGGACGGTTTACGCCGCTACGATCCACCACCAAAGCGGCTGCCTGCTGATTAGGGGCAAATAAAGCAAGCTGCGTCTTTTGATTTTTAACGGAAAAACAAAACTGCAAGGAAGAGAGCTCCGCTCACTGTCTTGTCAGTGCTCCCTTCAGAAAAAGAAAAAGATTTCAGTTTTCAAAGTCACACTGCAACCGTGACTGCGTTGTCTTTAAACTGCGGTTGAAGTTCAAAACCTCGCTGCTCTTTCGATCACGGCAAAGTGAATTCACTACACAGGTTGAACACAGCAGATGTGAGGGGAGAGCAGCTTGGCCTATTCTCCGTGGAGCTGCCAGAGCGGGATGAAAAAAAAAAATGCTGTTTGCTCGCAATAAATAGCAACATTTGATAAATGTGGTACAATCAGTATTTTGTTTGTGAATTTCTAATGACTATCCCAATAGCCTCATTGTGTATCCAACAAAAAAAAAAACACGAGTTCTACTTTAAACCAAACGAAGCAGGTCTGGAATAAACACATCAGTCATTTTTGCATATTGATAACATTTTTTTGCTTTTGTTCTTTGCCTGCTGATGCTCCTGCTTTCACACGTCATTGTTCATGTTAATCCAACACCAAACAAGTCATTTTATTTTTACTATGGACTCTCTCGTGACTAATTACTATTCATGTCGAGCGCTAAGTGATGTTTCACCCCTAGACGATAAAGAGGGCCATGTTGCTTTCACACGGTGAACCAATAAACTTAGACCGTATCAAAAAAACGCAACGATTTGGTCGACAGATCAGCGAGCGTGTGAGCAAGTTATTCAGATCATAGTGTGTGGAGGCTACCTCCTACCGCACAGCTTTAAGGAGATCTGAGGGACAAGGTTGGCCGGCTGCTCGGCCCGCTGGCCGAGTTTTCAGTCTCCTGTGTGCGAGTCATTAGAGAGCTGCAGCAGTGGGAGCTGTAGGGTGTCTCTGTTCTGCGGGGTGATCCAGCAATGACTTTGAAACAGAGCAGGACCGTAGAAGTACAGCAGATGGAACTAGACGGAGAGGAAGACGAGGAGAGAGAGAGAGAGAGAGGCACGCCTCATTAGCACTATCCCAGAGGTGAGGGGAAAGGGGCAGGGCGGACTTCCCACTGGCCTCTCTGTGACTGGTGATGTCATCAAAGTGTTCCCATTTGTCACTGGGATTGTTCAGGGATTGAAGGGGAACAGCTGGAGTGGGGTTTGAGCCAGTGACCCTCTAATCATGATGTTGTTGGCCTACCACCTACAGGTCACAGTGAACTGCTCGCACTCATGATTCCGGTGCAGAAATCGCACCGGAATCATGCAAGCACAGAGCACGTGTGCCGGCCCAGTCAAACCTTTAATGTGTCTGGTGCGCACATACATGTTTTCTCTCATGTGCTGTCACCAGCACACATGTGACAGATCAGAAATAATCAAACTAGTACAGCGTGTGACCTCTTGTCTCAGTGGAAACTATGTCAGGGAATCACTTAATTGGGTCGAGGTCAATGTTGCTCCACAGAAAGAAACGTAATAAATAAAAGATTAAACACTTATTTCTATGTATCTTAAAATGGCCGCCTGAACCTGGTGCGTGTGGGTGAGAGAGAGAGAGAGAGAGGGAGTCGATGTGAATATTTGTGTTACACAAGCTTTTGAGAGTGATCATGAGACACATGTTAGCAAAAGCATTGAGCAGGTGCTCTAATAATTGTCCTCAGATCAACTGACAACTGTTGATCTCAAAGCAACTGCAGCCTGTGAAATGAACGCTGCGTGTCCTTTTAGGTATTTCAGCCGTCATGCTCGCCTCCCGTCTCACGACCTCTGCAGCGAACAGTTGCCAGTGATAGAAGACGGGGGGGGGGTGATATTATGACAGCCTGTTAAACTCAACTACCCAGCAAACCTCGTCCCACAGGTGAAGAGCGATCAGGGCCACGGCATTAGAGCAGTTATGTATTTGAAGGCTGCTGCTCTCCGGCGAGCAGCTCCTCCATTATTTACATCGCCTCTGCCCATGGCCCCGCTTCGTGCGCTGACAACGCAGACGCCATAATTGCATCTGATTGAGCCGTGCCAACTGTCCCGTTTGATTCGGGCCCAGGCTGAGACCTCTCACTCAGCTCCCCGGAGGTCAAGAGGTCGGCTGATGCAGACAGACATGCACAAACCGTCCCCAGAGCGCGGCCAGGTGACGGAGAGATGATGTCAGATGAGAGAATGGACGGAGACAGTGAGTCAGACAAAGGGGAGAGAAGAGGCAGAGTCACAGAGAGGAATGGGTCACAAGGTCGAGGCGGGCGATAGTGATTGATTGGATACATCACCAGGTAGCTATTTTAGGGTTTAATCAACACTCCAAACATACCACACATGCACACACACACACACACAGCAACCAGCTAAATGCACAGACAAGTAATGAGTAGTAAGACACGATCGGCAAAGCAGAGGACAAAGAATCAGGTTGAGTTATGTTTGGATCAGAATGTCAGGGTAGCCAGTGCACATCAAAGTACAAACCAGGCCAGTATGACTTCACAACGATATATTGTATGTAATGAAGCTTCAACAAGACTGCAACCCCATCTTTTTCATCTTAAGAGTTAATGAAATGTGAATTCCTCTACTTCTTTACACCTGATGGCGAGAAGACTTCACAGCAGTGGGCGCTTGATGCACACATGATGGCGCACGAGCTTCCTGCATCCTTATCAAGGCACAACATGATGCACGTAAACTATAACACACAACTTAGCAACACGCATTTCGCAGCATCAGGGGTCAAAGGTACAAACTCCTGGTGGGCCGCTATTCACCACTTACCCAGTATCAAGTTTAATAAACTGTTGCTATGAGTAACTGTAAGTTTGTTAAAGTAAACCTAAAGTGCTGCGAGGTCACCGTGCTACTTTTGCAGCAATAAAGTCAACATTTCCGCTCGGGAAAATTTATTTAGGCGTAATTTGAGCTTTCATTTTTTAGATAGTTAGTCTTACAGCTATGAGATGTTAAAAGAATCATATCACTTTTGTTTATGAATCGGTGAATGTACAGAAAGCAGGCTTTTGTTCTGCAGCTGTATCACACACTTCACCCAGCACGGCTTCAGGAGGCAGTTTGGACACATCTTACTGTACGTCTTTATCAAAACTGAGCTGTATTAACATAATTGTCAGCTGTATCTTGTCTCTTTAACATCATTTTGGATGTATTTTTAGATGTGCAGCCTGCTTGAGATTCACCACCGCTAATTAAGTAGACAGAGGCTTTCACCACGCCAAATAAACTGATGTCTTTTCCCAGGAACTCTACGAAGACTGTCAGATGAACCTGAAGACACACGCACACACCAACACGCGGCTGAAAACAAACGATCCTGCCAGTGGAGGGATGCAGAATCCATCCTGATTACTGCAATTGTCACAGTCTGACCAGCAACGTTGTGAGGAAGCTTAAAGGGACGACTACTGAAACGGTGAAAAGTTTACCCGGCTGATGAATAAAGACAGAGGGAGAGAGAGTGAGAGGAATGGGAGGTGTTGGTAAATTGAGTGTGTTCCTGTGTGTGCATATATGTGTGAGAAAGAGAGAGAGAGAGAGAGAGAGAGAGCGAGGGAGCGAGTCAATGAGATAATGACCTACGTGATTGATAATCGATGGCCTCCCTCTCCTTTTGTCTCATGTTTCTGTTCTAGGGTTGTGTTTTAATGTCGCTCCTCTGCTCGCTGACCTCATTAAAGGATCTGGTTACCCTCAAACAGCTTTTTAATTTAGCCTAATGATTTTTTGCATAATAGATCAGATACCTGGTAAGCCCCAGGGAGCGGCCCTCTTCTTCAAGGTGCCTTTATAGTGAGAGAAGCTGAGGTTTGGGGCGCTGTTATTGTGCTATACGTGCTTTTGTTTTAATCTAGGTTTCCTTCTTTTACCTTACTATTAAATATCTCTGTTTGTAAAATGAATTGTTTCTCTCAATTTACCTTCAATTACATAAAGGTTTTCTATGAAGACACCCCCTTTCACACAGGTATTGGTAGCATATATGCAATACAATATATAACCTCAATTTGTTTTATCATTTTTCACAGATTTAATTTAAATAACACATTGTTTTTTCCAAACTTCCATCCTGAAGCCTGGTTTCATCTAGTTTTATCCAGCTTTTATTTTGAAACGTTACTCAGCATTTTTTACTTCCTGCCTGCCTGGCTGCGTAAACGACTCCACCTGTGCCTGGTCCCTTTGCCATCTTATGATAGTGGTTATGATCTCTAACCGGCCTCTAACTGTGAATCACCTATTTCGGCCTGTTTCCGCCCTCAGCCCTGCTGTTCTTCTCTCTGAATATAAGCACTCTGCCTGCCCGTGTGCCTGGATTTGTCACAAGCTGCTGAAAGACTAGTGTCTAGTTGTTTTAGGAAATGCCCTGACCTTTTTAAAAGATCCTGTTCTGTTTTCTGGAGCCTGATGAAGCATATTCGTGACGAAGCATGGAGTTTGTGATAGTGCTGCATTACATCATAATTCTCTGTTAGATTTCTGTATTATTGGCGTTTGTATTAGATTGTCGTTAATCTTTATATTAAACATAAACCGTGAAACAATGAGCCCTGACTATTGGCAGTACTTTGAGCCAGCATTGTATATTTGTAGTTCAGCAGCAGAAATGTCCCAAACACCTACGTCCTCAGAATAAAAATGTACAGCACTCTTTCTCAGGTCCATATGCATTTCTCAGTGAACAGTCTTGGGAACCTAAAATATGCAGCGCTCATAGCTTCCTTGTATACACAGCGAATGAAGTGTCACACACTAAACCCGAGTGATGAATGGAACTCAAAATCAATTTCCTACAAATGTCTTGGGAGGGATTCATCCACTCCATATACAGCAGAGTGAACTGAAATCTGTGTTGCTGACTGCAGTACTCAGACACCAACACAAATATATTCCCATCCCACACCCACACACACACACATACACACACAGTGTGTGAGTGTGAGGGGAAGAGACAAGCTGTGTCCCTGATCAGCAGTCACCCAGGCCTCTTCGTCTCGACATGATCACTGCCTGTCATTAGTCGGTTACGCTGTAAATTATTTAACCATGCACATGTTTAGAACCGTCTAAACACACCAGACACAACGCCACGCGCAGCGCTTTCATGCGCCGAGCGCGCTGACACACTCTCAGAAAATCGGACTCTCGGAATGAATGAATAAGTAAGGCGGGAAATAAATAAGTAAGCGAAACAAACAAAAAACAAGTTGGGGTGGGGGGTGGGGAGGGGGAGCCCGAGCAGGGGGATGACGGCGTAATTTAGCACTCGACTTCAATCCCAGTCAAATTAAAAGGGAATCTTAATGCATGTGTCTCTCCCAGTATAGATGTGTTCTCTGCCTGTGATACGGTGCTGAGATGGTAGACACAATATGCCTGACAATCTATTCCCACACTGGCCCCGCTGCCACTCAAACTAAACAGAGCGCTACTGTAGCTATTAGACAGGCTCTTTTGGGGGAACCGGTGTCGTTTCGGTGGCAGGAAAACTATCAGGGCTCTTTTGTGCTCGCGTCCCGCGTGCGCCCGCTTGCCTCGGCGTAGAGGCCTTCGGTCGGTGTGTCGCGTGTGTTCAGCACGGGCAGAACTCAGGAGCGTTCGCCGGGGCTGCTTCCCCACCGCTGAGCATCGTGAGGCCTCTGCAGCCAGAACTTAGAGGAAAACATCGCGCGCAAAGTGGGTAAACAGTGTCTGACATGTTTTCAATATGGTTACATTAGAACAAGCTGCGTTTGATTGAAAAGCTAATATTCAAGCCATGCAAATCATCAATCATGGGAAAAGGTCTATTAATTATTCAATAAAACAGTCTAATTTGAGAATCAATGTAGGGAAGCAGAGAGAGGGATGGGGGGGCTCCCAGCAGAGAGAGAGAGAAAGAGGGAGGGAGAGAGAGAGAGAGGGTAATATAAAGGAATAGGGAATTACCCCTCTCTCTCTGAGCTGTGGCCCATCTCATCCCGAGCTGTCAAAAACAACTGCCGCTCCCGCGTTTCATCTCGCCAAGTTTAAAGACGACTTTGGAAACACTTCATTTTCCACACGAAACTCGTTAGGTCTTTGTTCCTCATTAGTTCATCTGCTTTTCTCCGCTTCTGTCTCCGTTACTCCTCCTCTGTTGTCTCCCCGCTGCTATATCACTACTTTCTCTTTTCTTCGAAGTCGTCGTTACGGCTCTTACGACCGCCTGGCTCGAGCGTTTTGAAGTTTGGTATTGTGCCCTCTGATCTCTAGCAATTACAACTGGGCCAAATTTCTTCCTTGGGAATTCATTATTTACGTTCAATTAAACAAATTCATCAGCAGTCTCCTCAGTAGGGATCGGGCTGTGTAAGTGGTCGCCTGTAACGAAGCTGGGGTACAGACCAACTCACTCAGCCCTAATACAAAGACTAGTGGTGTTTCCTGCAGCCAGGCCCCGCGGCCCCCAGCACCTCAAAGGTATTTCCACAGGCTTCATTACTCCCTGAGGAATAAGAAAGTCCAACAGAACATGCGCTTCAAAGCTCATTAGTATCTATTATTAATGAATTAATATCCAATATCTTTGATAGACCTAGGCTATCGTTAAAAGTTCTGGACCAAGAGTTAACTTCATTCCTCATTTGGGCGGCAGCAACTTAACTTCTACTCTGCTGACTTTCTTTGGGGGGTAATTTGGGGCCTTGCGGGGCCTTAGCCGCTCCCTCGGTTGCAACGCTGTGAACTCTTTATCTGCTCACACTCACAAAGCACATGAAGCGTCTATGGGGCGTTTAAAGCCGCTCGACCACACAGCCACAGCCGCCCTATCTGATAACAACTGCGTGCTTTATGAACAGAGGAACAGTCGATAGTAAGTGGTTGTGTGGGATTCGGGGAAATGCTGAGAGGATTTCGGTGTAACCACAGCTACATTAGACATAAACACATTTACACGGAAGCTGTGGAAACACAATGTCTGAAAGATAACTACAATAATTAGTCAAATCACAGAGTGACATTGGTGATATTCTGCATTTGTCCTGTGAGCAACATGTGTAAATCCAACACGTGCCGTTCTGTGTCTTTAATAAGAAAGAAACTGAACGCCTAAGAGATGTGAGGGGCAATAGTGTGCCACCAATAAATTGGTGTGTTTTCATGGCGCTTGTCAAAATCATTCTGGCTTTGTCCTTTAAGAATCAGTGAAAACGAAAATATCTCTGAAACAGTCAGCTCTACACACGTTTCAGGTACCAGTGAGACGATGAAATATGAGCAAGGAAGACTGACATGAGCAATAGATCAGTGAGTGTGAAGGCTATCAGACATCACTGGGGGTTTATAATACTAGGAGAGAGGATTTTACAGTCATCTTATTCACAAGGTTGAAAGACGATGGTGCAAACAACAACCTTTACTTTACTTTGCTAGGCAGCTTTTATCCAAAGCGACTTACAGGGAGCTATAGTGCTGGGTGTCTGGCCCAAGGACACACCTGGTACGGGACGGACTCGGAGGCAGACGGGGTTTTGAACCTGCGAACTTCTGCATCCAAGTCTGACGCTTAACCCATTGAGCTACCAGGACGACCTTACCTTAACTGCCCTGCACCTTTTGCAAATATTGCTCAATGCATTAAACACTTATTCGTACCTTCTAAAGTTAAGACGAGTCCAACCGTAACCCTTAAATCTTCATCCTAGAGCAGCTCTTTGTAGGGTCCTAACAAGTGCAGTGAAGATCTAGAGCTCAAATTGTTGCAACACCGTTCATTAATCGTGAGTTTGTGTCACAAGACACAAGATGATGAACGAGAGAATCTAGTGGATGCACTCAAAACAGAATTCATATAATTGAATGCATGCTGGGTACTTAACCAGCATGGTCCTAGACACAGAGAGGAGTAAGAGCACAATCACAGAAGACTGCACAAATGTTTCCCCTCTCTCTCTCTCTCTCTCTCTCTCTCTCTCTCTCTCTCTCACAAGCACACACACACATAGAGGGAGGATCATGAAACACAACACCAAGGGCCCTATCTGTGCATGTTAAACAATACTCTGACTGTCAACAATCAGGCATAAATTAGCAGCCGTGGCCTCTACTGTATTTATTCTGGTAATTACCTCCCAGGAGGGCACACATACACACAGACACACTTGCCGACACCACAGCGTGGCACGACACACTCGCAGTGCACCAGCCCCTTGCCTCACAGTGTCTGAAGGAAGGGGGGTGGGGAGGCGGGAGGTGTCTGCAGACATCCCATCAACAACACGTGTGTGTGTGTGTGTGTGTGTGTGTGTGTGTGTGTGTGTGTGTGTGTGTGTGTGTGTGTGTGTGCGTGCTTAGGAACATATGTGTGCGAGGCAAAGAACTTATTCGTCCCTTTGATTGTGCGCTAGAGCTTTAAACCATCTGAGTCAGTGAGCTGATAAAAGCTAATCATTCTCCTCCATTAGGGGACAGCAACCTCTGAGACGGATAGTGAAGGATTGATTGACAGTTCTGAAAACATTACAGATTCACATATCAGAGTTCAATAAAAACCTGACAAAGAAGAGTGAAACAACGAGAGCGACAGAGAGAGGGAGACAGGAAGGAGGAGGGAAAGGAGACGCGAGAGAGGGAGACAGAGAGACAGGGACACAGGCAGTGACAGCCACATGAAATCTCATCTCCATTTTTGACAATGGGGAAACCATCTGAAGAGCAGAGAACAGAGGGAGGAATTTAACTGCTTTCATCTTGTCATAATTATCTCCAAGAAGCCACATGAAAGGGAAAATCTGTGTTTTTTTTGTTTATAAATTAGAGAACAAGGACATTTTCTGTGACAACTTTGATGGCATTTTTCCTCTGTGCATGGTTGAACAGTCCTGGGCTAATGATCCCTTCTCTTCTTAAAGTGGAGAAAAAAAGCGCTGATGAAAATTGCAATAAAAACGACACTAAACACAATTTAGAAAATGAACGGAGAGCTGAAGTGTCAAAATTCAGAGAGCATCATTATCAAAATTGCTACAATTGTTCTACGCTCGTACATCTGTGAATATGTAAGTATTTCCCCATTTCTTGGCATCACGGTCTGCCACGAGAAACATACAGTAACATGCAGCACGGCTGCTCGGACTATTAGTGAGTGCGGCGGGGTTTTCTTTTCTGAGACTCAAACATCATTAAAAAAGAGCCAGGGTCATTTCTATGATCCATGCAGTTGGGCTTTCATGGGCAGATCAACAAATGGAGGCCGAAACTAACGGCAACAGCGATCAATAGTTCCCTTCAAGACACACAGGAGCACTCTGGGTATCCATCAATCTCCACCCTCAGACAGGAAATTAACCACAACCTAGAAATAATAACTGTGGGTAAGTTGGCGCCTTGTTTCCAGAACAACTTTGTCCAATGATGACGCACATTTCATATCTATCCCCAAGATTGTCTGACTGTACACTAAACAAACAATCCATTAAAGGCTCAGTTCGCCCCAAATTACAAAAAACATTTGTTTTCAAATATCCCTCGAGCTTTGTAGTTATGAAACCAGAAAAAAAACCCTGTAGTTTCTTGAAAGATTCTGAAAGAAAAAAATTCCATTTACCCCCAAAATATTGAGGTGTCGGTGGGTGGTAAGCGGCAATTTGACCCTTTAATGTCATACACACAGTCCCCAGAGTGGTCATAAAAACACACACTCCTACACACTTAGCTGTAATGGAACATAATACGGCAGCTCTGTTGTAAACAACCCACATTTCTATTTACTTTTAGCGTTAACCAACCTAAGATACATTTACTTCTGTACAA
This sequence comes from Microctenopoma stevenorrisi, assembly GCA_032270685.1. NCBI lineage: Eukaryota > Metazoa > Chordata > Actinopteri > Anabantiformes > Anabantidae > Microctenopoma > Microctenopoma stevenorrisi. The sequence continues at coordinate 4,590,377 of JAUMTR010000013.1, read as the reverse complement.
ACAACACACAAGAAATGTTTTCTTTAACTTTTGAACCTGCATTAGTTGGTTTCCTGTGCATTTAGATGAACTAAAGGGAGAAATGTGCACGAGCATGAGAAAAACTAAACCAGCTGTCTTCCAGACGGTGCATACCTACGGTAGTTTCTTTTTAGCATGACTATATGTTTCTGTGTGCATCAGAGTAAAAGGATGAAGCCTGACTTCAGCTGTGGAGTTAACTGTTTACACATGGTTCCAGGAAGTAAATACCGTACTTTGGCAGTTGCAGAGAAGAGGAAGTATTAAATCGATTCAGTCATACTGTTTAAATGCACATGTTGCTTTCTTCAGGAGATTAGTTTGGAACTCACACACTCCTGTAAATTAGTAATGAGACTAACGTGTCTGTGAAGATTCTCATTCGTCCAGGTGGAGATGTCAGATAGTTTAGTCAGAAGTCCAGCTGCCATGACTAAACCTTCTGACAATGAGACTGTCATTAGTGGATTTCAGATAAATGTACATTTGTTCATTTAATTTAATTTAATTTAAAACAGAATTACTGTAAATGTATATTTCTATAAATAAATAAACTCATTTTTGTCACTGACATATTTATTGTATGTATTTATTTATTTATTTAATGGTTTACTTTTATTTTATACTTTTAAACTTTCAATAATAGATTATTTTAAAACCATGTGTTTGTCATTTTTGTGAATTATCAGTAAAGAAACCACACACAGACCAGAGGACAATCTGTCTCCTTTAATCTGCCAAGTGCTAAACTGTAACTAATAATATTATGAAGAAACACTTCATTAAAATGCCTATCAGCTAAAAGACATACAAACTTTCCCTGTTCCAGTGGTAACACTGTGAACTGAACGCGTTTTGTCTCATACAGCTGAAGTGCTGCAATCAGCAGCTGCAAGCAGAGCCTAATTTGGCCAAAGAGGATGTGAAGCTGAGCCAAAACATGCACAAGGCAGACCGAGTCTAATTAACGTCTATTCAGAGCTAAAGCAAGGGAAACGGCCAGGTTAATTTCTGCTACTGTGATCCAGCCTGATGATGACTCACACAAAACCGTGTCTCTACATGAGCGCAGCTGCGGCACTCTTCTGCATGTGCTGCTGTGCTAGTGTTTAAAGAGAGCACACGGGGACGGACCAAACAAGCCATATGTCCCAACGCTCTGCACATAAGGCAGCAAAATCTCCAGTCATCCATCACTGCCTTGTTAAGAGAGGAGAGCAACTGGGCAGTGGGCAACACATTGCAGCAACATATTGTAGGAATACCATCACACAGACATACAGGCCAAATGTTTATTTTTGCATGTTTCAGACTCACATAACAGGCAGTCTCTCCTATTGATAGGGAAATCATTAAATGTCTTCAGCCTGTCCCTCTGCCCGTTCTGTCCTGGCTGTCCGTCTCCAGCCATCTGTGGGCCCTCTCACCTTTGACCTTTAGCAGAGGTCAGCACAGGTCATGCATCTCAGGTTCGGCCATTGTTTCAGATAAGCAGACAGCGGCTGTCACGTTGTCAAACACAGAGATCTGTGCAAACGCTAAAATATGCCACAGCGTGTCTTCAACTCTGGTGATTCACACTGACCAAACTTTTACAACATGGTCGGCCTATACTCCACAAATCTGTACCATCGTGATAGAAACAATTATACCGAGCATGAAGAAGGATTGCATAGAGCAAGGGGTACTATCCAGGGACATCATGCAATATTTTGATCAGTCTACATGCGGGAGGGTGGGGCGGAGGGTGGGCACGAAACCTGTGGGTGTTACACGGCCAAACACAAACCAAAACAACACAGAAAAGTTGTCTACAGAAATTAGGCAAACAAGCAGCCATAGACCAGCGAGGGGAAATGCTCAAGGTTTTCCTCTTCACTCGGTGGTCATACACATTTTGTTTCTCCATCACCTCGACGCTGCCTCTTTTTTTTAGCCTAATTGCAGTTTATAGGGAAAGGGTAATCACTTGTGAAACAGGGCGTGTTATTTTCTTGCCCAGAGTGTGAATCCTAAGCAGGCCAATCACCGGCTCTATCGCTCCATCTCTCCGCTGGCTGAATCCTAATGGCTGGATGGAGAGAAGGAGCACGGGGAGCGGGGAGAGAGAGGGAGGCTGACAGCGGGGCTTGACATGGGCATTAAATCATGCCCCGAGGAATCCTCCATCCACAGGCTCCTGACAGCCGCGCTGTCATCATGGCCAGGCCACTTCCTATGCCTCTTGACAACACTGGAGCAGAATTAGTCAGAGCATCAGATGTAAATTGGCGCTGTTCAAGGATGATAATGAGCACCAAGATACATGTCGGTGTCACTGATGGGACGCCATCATGATTGGCTGTCCCTCACACCGCGCTCCATTAGGTCTAATGGTATTCAGGCCAGGTACGGGCGGAAGGTGAGAGCAGGGGGAGCAGCGATGGACAGGGAGAAAGTTTTCTGTTGTGATCAGTTTGTTCTATTTGTGCATGTTGGTTTCTGTGGGACCCTGTGGACATACGGCAGGACATTCACAAAGGGTCCAGACAGACACCGCTGACAGCCTACCTCACACATACACAAAAAAGAAAAAGAAACTCAGTGAAAAGATTACACACCTTTTATAAAGTTTACATGTACAGACAAAAAGGACAAATCCAAGGACAACATCACAGTCTCAACTCATACACCAAGTCACCTCCCCAATCCTCCAGCCCATCGAGTCAAACTGTTGGATCGATTCTCTGTCTCCCTGCGTAATGTGTGAATGCAGTGTGTACAGCTTGCGAACATAATGCAGTAATAGTTGCCGGGGTGCCATTTTCCCTGCCCATGCTGAGGATGAGCCAGCCAGAGCCTGCCCCAGATGCATACATTTCCCATAATGAGGCAGGTGGCCTCGACAGACGGCTCGGTCGTGTGGGTGACACCATGTACACCGCAGCTCTGGGCATCTGACTGACAGACAGTACCAGTCCCTTCCCTCCCCTGCTCTCTCTCTCTCTCTCTCTCTCTCTCTTTCTTGCTCTTCCTCTTCTCTCTCTCTCTTTCCCTTGTTCAGTTTCTTTTTCTGAGTTTGTGGAAGTGTGTGTGTGCGTGTGTGTGTGTTTGCTGCTTTGTTTCACTGCGGGGTTCGGGTAAATTCCTCCGCTCCACGGCAATTTCAAATGAAGATGGCTGAAGGTCATTAATTGAACTGCTGTTGCTCTAACAGGGTAAAACTCACTGCAATTAAGGCTGAATAAATAATTGATTATGTATATTTTCTTGTAATTGGCTCCTCATTACCCTTCTACAAGCTGAATGCTAATTGATGCTGGGAGTTAATTATCATTTCACTATGAAGTTAGCAGTATATCCAGAGAGATGTTGAAGATGAAGCATCAAGGTCCCATCATGGCCATTTCTATAAGCACCAAGGTCAAGTGCCCCCTCTCCAAAAGAAAAAAGAGGGAGTGGTCAGAACATGAAGTGATACAAAATTCCCCGCCAGCCAGCTAATTGATAGTATTTAGGAAACTAGCATAGGAAGTGGTAAATGGCAAGGATTAAGCCAGAGGCCTTCAACAAGAGGATCTTTTAACAAGGATTCCCCAAGGTCTAACTAAAGACTAAAGATTAAGACTCAAATGTAAAAGTAGCTCTAGCCTCTAGCTGACAAAAAAAACTATGCACATTTTCACATTTAAGACAAAATTATCCAAACTGAACAAAAGTCTGTTGAAATTGAATTTCTATTGTTAATAAAATATAAACTTTCATCCATGTATTACCTGCATTATTCAGATTTTCCTTTTGTTAAAGGATGCAGGTGGCAGGAGAGCATACTAACTCCTCACAGAAAACCCAGGGCCAGAATATAAACAAAACATAATAATGACAGCAAATCTATTGTGTTTAGTTTTCCACTTTTTCAAAATAAGAGCACGCTGGCATTGCTACGGGACACAGTGGAGCATGGTGTAGCTCTGTGTAGCACAAATTTGTCTTCACTCTGAGATGCTGTGTGTGAGCAAGTTTGCCTTGAAATGTGACTGTGTGCGAGTGTGAGGGAGAGAGGGAAAGAGCTGAAAAAGAGCACGGGTTCCAGTCTTTTAACAAGTTTCCTGCTCAGTCGGAACAGAGACAACCGTCGCCTTGTGTGTCAGGCTTCCTTAATGGAGTCCTAACGTGTCCGGCAGCGAACAAAGGCCAGAGAGTCTGCTCCTCTTCACACTGCCTGCCTTACAGGACCCATTCTTTCTGTCAGTCTCCCTGTCTGAGGTGTCCACTGACTTGCCTGATTTCATTTTCTACAACAGGCCAGGCCTAGGGCAGCTGTGCCAGCATTTTATGCGCATGACAAAGACTGCAGATTTGAGCACATCTGGTCTACAGGCCTGCATGTACTGTGACAGTCCTGTCGGGGAACTAGAAGGCACAGATGCTCCTCTGCTCCTATTACAAAAGCTTGTGTGATCTGGAATAGCTCTAGTACAGAAAGCTAAAAAACGCTCACTTGTGCGATGTCAAACATCGCAGAGATATTACAGAGATACGGAAATAGATTCATGGGGCAGCTGCAAAATAACGGAGTATCTGTGAATCCATAGACCAATCAGGTGGACGCGTAAATGAGTCTATTTGCGCTCATTTTGGCTCATTCTTTTCCTAACTGTCGGTTCCTGGAAAGACTGGGTTTCAGTGTTGTTCCGCTGTGCTGTATATTGCTGTAGTGAGCAACATATTTTTCTTTTTTTGTTTCTGAACGCGTTGTTTTTGTCTTTGAACGCTCCTTCCCTAGTGTCCTCCCGCTGCTTTCTGCATGTTTAATGTATCAGTCATTCAGGTGGGGAGTGACTGGTATGGCATTGTCTTTTAGAAGCGAAGGATTCTCTGTTTTCCAACTGCAGCGCCAGGTGTAACTGAAATTGACACGTCTTTCGATACATGCAGGAAATATGTTATTGAAAGAGACATCTTTTATTCTCCAGAACTTTACATCACACGCGCTCTTGGCCGAGCGCTCTGATCTGGATCCCTCTGTGGATAAAGGGGAGGGCAGGGCTCCACATGTACGAATGTGTGCGAGTGTATAAATAAATAAGTCCAAAGACAAATCGATTAACACAGAAGGATAGAAGTTTACTACAGGAAACTAAGCAAGTGAAAAGAAAAAAAAGTTCTATGGAGCTCCTACATTAAAAACAATACTGTACATTACAGTAAATGTAGTGTTCGTGTGCACTGTGATGTTACTGTGTGTATCAAACATCCTTAGTTCAAGGTTAAGACTGTAGGAGGCTGTGAGCTTTGTATAATTCATAATTTGTTATATTTGTTATTTATTTATACGATTTGATGAAACGTTTTAAGGAACAAAGCGCGCGAGCGAAGACGGGGAGAAAACACAAAGAAAATACGGGATTCAGGAGAAAGGCCAAGAGAGGTCAAGAGGCTGCAAGAGATTAATCACAGAATGATTAACAGCATCAGAAAATATGTTGCTTCATGTACAGTATCATGGAAAAACTCAAAAACATGTTTTCAAAGCAGATCAATAAATATTCTTGCCTGACAACACACACGTTGTGCAGCAGCCCTCCAGCCGCTCTCTGGGCATCGCTGCGTTTAGTGCCCACGGCTCTGGACCCAGCCTAACAAACAGCTGGACGAGGGCCTGAGCTGCTGTAGGGCAGACGGGTGAATCAGGCAGGAAATGAGAGACACTGGTCCTGGAAGTGACACTATTTGGATCCACATGCTGGTTTTCATCTCGGGATGTTTGAACATGAAATCACTCAGCAAATGCACACTGGCTGTTACAGGAACGTCTTTGCTCTTGCGGGTGTTTTCTGGCCTGGTGATGCATTTGAACGCAGGTTGCAGTGTTTAAACTGGAGTTTCACTACACTCTGTCCAAGGCCTCAACTCATAGTCTCTCACACACTCACACACACACACACCAGATTTCACTCTCTCTCTCTTTCACTCCCTCGCAGCCCTTCATCCCTTTGTTGGAGTATGCATAACCATTGAGGGAGTGCCAAACTGGGCTCAGCCCGAGATGCTGATACAGTAGAAATCTTTGCTATGCCTTTAATGAGTACACACACACACACACACACACACACACTTGCACACACACTTTTCACTGCCTGGCTATTAGGCACCAAGAACAGGAGGAAAACTATTTGAAAGTGAATTTTAGATTTCTGGTCGTGGAGCTTTGCCTAGGAGTGGCAGCTGAGCAGAGGTGCAAGCAGTGCACACATGCACATCTCATACACCTCACTGTTTCGGCTCCAGTTACTCTCGCACACAGCATGGATGATCAAAAGAGGACAACGACTGCCGACCATTATGCCAATGACACTTTGAGTAAGAGTCCAGAGAGCACAGCGACATGACAGCCATTAGGGATTGAAAGTGGGACTTTAAAGGAGGGCTGAAGGATAACTGTCAGTGCAGAATCAAAGGCGGAAAGTGAAATCTTCATAATGTATTGCACTGGAAAATTCCTGCTCTGGCTGTCTCTCCTAAAAGTATCCCATACACCGCTATGCCATTCTACTCCTCCCAAAAAACATGAAACAGCCAGGAACAAGGGCGTGATGAGGGGAGTTCAGAGACTGCCACTCTATAAATGAAAGCGAACAGAGGTGTGGGCCATTGTGCGGGTGGTAGACAGATTGATCATTAGGAACTGGACTAGGTTACAGTCAGAGCACAGGACTCCAAGATAGCAACTCCAGCACTGAACCTCTGTTTCCCCCCAGCTTAGATCCAGCTGACAAATGTGACTGAACCAGTATGAAAGCACAATTACAGCTGGTGGATCCCACTCTGTGACAGTGACGGCAAGGACTCAAACTTTTCTCAAAGCAACCAGCCAACACTTTGATACTAGATGTCCAAAATGTAGCTTCATGGGATTAAAATTGCTCCAGTTCTTGAAAATCAACAATCTGGCACCTGCCACCAGTCTAACATGGATTGTCCACTTGTCGCTAATATTGACAAAGCAGAGGGCAGCCTTTTTTTCATGTGCTGCTTTAGTGCGCTTCCCTGGTGAAGTCAAGGCCTGGTGCTGGCGCTGACCAAACACTGCTGCTCTCTCAGCTTGGCAGAAAACTGCTTCTAATGTGTCTCTCTGTCGCATAATCAAGGATTTCACACTCTAAATCTTTGATCTGGGAGAACCCTCTCTGATGGGAGAACCCTCCAACCATTACCACACACACACACACACACACACACACACACACACACACACACACACACACACACACACACACACACACACACCCTGTGCACACACCCCTCTTGGATCTCTGATCTCTGTCCAATTAATGATGTCAAATGAGTGTGTTTACAGGCTCATTAGACTACTGCTGCAGAAGTAGATCACCGCCCCGCATCATCCAACACACAAGCACACACCCACACACACAGAACATGCACATGCACCAAGACTCTTTCAGTCTTGACATGGCCCTTGGAGGAAAGCCCGATGGCAAATCACCAAAGAGTTTCTGCCACCACAGTCATCGCTCTGTGCAGTGACTGAGCCATGATGGCACAGGTCCACACACATGCACTAGATGTACAACCCAGCTGGACCAATCTGGAGGCTGTTCAGGGTTGGTTTGGCTGTAGCCAAGCAAATCCACTGAAGAGCTCCAAGAGGAGAGAGACATAGGCTGAGGCCAAGGCCTGGGGACGCACTGACAGGTGTGTGAATCTTAATGGAGTCACAAAATAAAGAAAATTAGGTGCATGCGTGAATAGAGGGTGAGGATGGAGAGGAAACCAAAAATGTGAGAGAGGGCAGTAGAGCTCATCAATTCCATCCAAAGATTCTTCATGTTTCATTCATCGAGCAATCAGTTTTGCACTCATAACAACGTGTTACCATGCAAAGCAGCATGAAGCGACCTCAAGTCGGAGCTGTGAACACCATGTAGGAATACTTCAGCGCACCTGCACTGCCACCTACTGGGTTGGAGGTCAGCCTCAACCCCCAACTGAGACCACCGCGGGCCAGAATTCTCACCTTAGCACTCGCCATGGAGCACACTCGGGCCTCTGCCTTTCAACCAGCGGTAATTGCAACACTAACGAGAAGAGTGTGAATCAGAGGCTTACACGCAGACAGGAAGGCGGCTTTGTCAGTGCTGCTTCAATTACAGAACAGCCTGTCTTTGTAGAGCCCAAAGACGAAAGGGTTTCAGAGGAGTTATGAGGATTAGAGAAATCAGGGAGGTGGGGGCCAGATACGGCCTCTGTAATTCATATTTAATATCTGCATCTGTGTTTCACAGCACCTAGCAGGCCACCGGTGACGTAATCACCTCCTTAATTGGGTAGCAATGATTGTTAATGCATGAATTGTGTGCAGCAGCATTTCCCATCGGAAGAAAGCAAATAAGACCAGAGTATGGTTTGTTTGTTCTTTTTTAATCTCACCGCATTCTGTTGCTAAACACGGAGTCTAACTGTTATTTAAGGTTGCAGTGGACATACTCCACCGAGTCTGGTAGGTTTTCTCCAGGGAAAGCTTTTTCCTGACAGTGTGTGTGACACGGTGACCTCAGTTATAGTGACATAACCTGTGGAGAACAGTGCTGGCTCAGCAAACACGGCTCTAAACAGTCACTCAAAACATCATAACACTCACACACCCGGAGGAAAACACACACAGACACAGACACAAACCGAGAAGTGACACTGACAGTGACAAATACCTCTTTCTCAGTCGCTGTACACACACACACACACACACCAGGAGAAAGTGCACAAGTAGGGGAAATCTGGCACACACACAGACACACAACAGCCGGGCCTGGAACATTACTATTCTATTGAGGTTTTATCAGCACTACCTTCTCCTCCCACTGGGAATTCGAAAATCACTGTATTTTCCACACACACAAAAATCCACAATTTTCCTTTTCTGCTACCTTCCCTTCCCTTTTCCAGTCCTCCACCCCCACCCCAATTTTTTTAGCCTATATGTTTTAGCCTGGGCATCTTTTTTCTATCCTCTGGTCCTCTCTTATCTCATTACACACTCTTCAGGCTTTGTGGTTAAATTATGTATTAAGGTCAATGTCAAAACACGGAAGATGTGTAATCTGCAGGGAGTTTCCTTTTATTCATTATTACAGTGAAGGCTGAGCACAACTGTCAGCCAGCCACGGTTGTGCTCAGCATGGAAGCTTATGTGCTCAGCGGGGCCCCACCAAGCCTCTCTCCCTCACTCTGCTCTCCCTTACTCCATCTCTCCCTTGGCTTTCCCCTACACACACACCCTCTTCATGCTTCCCTTCCTCCGCCCCCTCCAGGACGGACCCCTGATAGATTTACCCAGCTAACCCGACTCACTTGGGATCTCCCTCTTCTACAGCACCAATCTGAGAGCTGTCAAGTGCACCTATATGCCAATGTCATAAATCTGAGGGAGAGAAATGTGCATGCCGAAGACCAAGGGGAAAGAGGAGGTAAAGGAGGGGAGACTAGAGAGAGAGGAGGGTGTTAGGGAAGGGGTGAGTGTCATGCCACCCGCTTGTAGTTTAGAGAATTTGTCTAATCTGGAATCATGTCAGGATACAGCAAGGCTATGCGAGGCACTCACTCTCCTCCTCCTGGCTTGTACACGAGTGAGTGAGAAGAAGAGAAACGAAGAGATGAGAGGACAAAGTGAAAGCAGCAGTAAGAGACTGTCTCCTGCTTCATTTGAGGTAAAGTGATGTTATGCAATGACAGGACAAGCTATCATCCCTTTGCATTATGCTGTCCTCCACAGGGATTTGGACCTGGAGGTGCTGGCGCCTTCCTCTGCTGTCTCACAACAGCGCAACACTTGACCTCTTGTTTTCTTAATTGCTGTCAGTCATTGTCAAATTCCCCTTCTGTCTCAGATATGTACTGACAGCTGTAGCACAGCCAGCTTTGAGGTGCTCCAAATGCCTTTAACCTTACCCGGCTCGTAGATCTCTTCCTTTAATGGCTCACAGGGAAGGAAACAGTTTGATGAATCTGGTCCAGCTTCGTTCCAGCCAGTGTAATTATCTTCCAATTAGATTAATTCAGTTAGGCCTCAGTCGCATTTACAATACTAACGGCATTCCTGGGAGGCAACCACTCTGTCATGTTAACCATTACCCAATTATGTCTGTAAGTGATAATAACTGCTGTTATTATCAACCATGCAACATGCAGATATAAATAAACATGTTGGAAGAGGAGAGGACAGGAGACAAGGAAACAAAGAAGATAATTTGAACAAAAAATAGAAGCAAGGGGAACAGAAGAAGAGAAAAGGCACAAGACAAAGACGACTACCAAGGTTATCATGCATTTCTACCACTGATGGAGTGAGGGACAGAGAGAGGTTAAAGTACTCAAAGGCACCCAGACACAGAACCACGGAGGCCAAGGTTGGCTTTTCTTTGAAAAGAAGAGCACACACCCTCTCTCAACCTCCCCCATCTGCCTCTCTCTTTCTGCAGCCTCTCTCCCGGTGGTTGCATCTTTCCTCTCTCTCAACCTCATGTGTTGTGCTTAGGAAAATGCCTCCTGACTGGTGGGCCTAATTACTGGCTCTTTGCTGACCTGTGCCGGGCCGGGGCCTCGTCAGAACACTGATTCAACATGAGCCCTGCACCGGCCAGCACCTCACACTAATGAATACTAATGAATAATTATCACTGGCTGGCTGGCACGCCGGCCCACTGCAGGGACACATGTTAACACGCCTGCCTGTAGAGCTGTAGAAGCATAGAGGCCCATACCCAGCAAACAGGCAATCCAGTCCATGCACAAGGCTGTGCAGTAAAATATGCAAGTCTCCCTAAAGGGGATGCAGAGGAAACATACACGCCTCAAGGTTAAATAAAAGAAACAGTGAGTGGACTGCAGAGCACTGACCCCACTGAGGACTGTTTTGATTGTCATGACCTATATGAGGCGTATTGGGACGAGCTGTGGCAGTTGATACAGGTTAAATGGACGCTCAGCCGCCTTTCAGGTGATATGATGAAACCTGTCGGCTCAAGTGTGGTGTCAACGACAGGATCACTGTAAGCCCCTCCTCTGCTTTCTTTGGCTCTACTGTAGAAAAGATATACTACGATATGACTGTGGCTGGTTGTTGCATTTCAAGCATCGTCTTCTAGTTGGATTCATTCCGTTAGGTTGACAACACAAACTGGTATTTCAAGTCAACAGTGACTGGAAAACAACTATTTCTGTGGAAATCAATTATGACTTTACTGATATATTAGCAGTCCTGAAACGTTAGGAAAATATAAAAACATTTCCCATAAATATAGATTATTTTTCATTGGATGTATTTAATAGATCAGGATTCAAACACTGCTATTTGTAAATCTAGTATAAGTAAATCTACTCAAGCACCGTACTTTCAGATGTGTATCTTACTAAAACATAGCACTGAATAATTTTAAGCACTAAGTTCATTTTCATGTTTTACTTTTAGTTCAGTTTTTGTGCTTTGTGTGTTGGTTCTAGTATGTCCCACAATGAAAACTCATCACTGCAGCAAACCGCTGAGCATAACAAATATTTCATCAACAGATTTTATGGTGTTATTGATACATGTTGAACACTTTAACGTCCTCGTGTGAGTATTGCTTAAAACACCATTTACTCTACACACAGTTTATGTCGTGTCGAAGACAAATAAAAAGCAGTACAGCGAGTTCACAGTCTTTTAAATCCACTCATTTTAATAGCAGCAGTTTTTGTATCTTGCAGATTTTTGGACTGAATTACACCAAACTATCTCTCATGTGCACGTGTAACTGTGTGTGTGTGTGTGTGTGTGTGGGGGGGGGGGTTGCAGGAGTGTGCACACGTTGATTTTCCCCCTTGTGAGGAAATGTAAAACTTCTTGGTGTGTTATTTTTCTCCCCACCATTTGTTCTTTTGATCTGTGTGTACATTATCTCCAGTGCTTTGAATTTCAATTTCACTGTCATGTAAGCTCTTTTCATCACAGCCGATGGTTGCAGCTCTAATAATATTCAACTTTTAGGTCACAGCGGAATGCTAATTAGATTGCTATTTTAATTAATATGTCCCTACAGGTTTCTATATTAGATCATTTTTAACACAGTACCGTGCACTTTGAGCCAGTAAAGTACAATAAAAACCCAAAATAAAACACCTTCAAAAAAGGTGCACAGGAGTCGTGCTCGTTTGTTTGTTTACATAAATTGCTTATTGTTGCTTAATAAACTGCATAATATCCACACGCTGGGGCCCATTTGAAACTGTTCCAATAAGCCATAATAGATGTTTCTGATTTTTGTTAATAAATCCATACATGAACCTGTTCACAAGATAAAAGCCTCAACTTAGCTGGTTATTTTCAAGGGCAGTGCAGTGTTGGATTTGTTTCAAGCAGAAGGAGATGAGTAATATTACAGACTCTGTGGGTGAGGGCTGCTGCTGGTGGCATTTAAGGACTTAAAAGTGCTTCGCTTTCCATCAGAGTGTCATTTGTCTGTCAGCATTTCTCTATGTGTGCACGTACATGTATCTGCCTGTGTGTGTGTGTGTGTCGCACCCTGGGTTCTCTGATGGTTGTTTTGTCCTGAAGCTCGCGGTGTCCCATTCATCATGTTGAGAGGGAACACAGAGGCCTGGGATATGAGCACTGCTGTATTCCTCTCATAATCAAAGGTCATACTGGGGTCTGGTGTTCAAATTGCTTTACTTCATTGGGAAGCAGGTACTCACATAAACACTCTCACACACACACACACACACACACTCAAATTAGTTGCCAAAATGTTGCCACTCTAAATATGCTGTTGTGAAGTAGTCATCCTATTTATTCCCATAACAATGTGCTGTAACACATCTGAGAAATTAGCAAACGCACCATTTTTCAGTGTATATTCTTGAGTTTTTCTAATGGTGTTCACTTCATTTGAGCTCTAACTGAACGTCTAAAACATCCTTAAGGCACAGAAGAGCCAGGCTTTAGCACACTAACAAAAATTGATATTCATGGATGGGAAGGGGGGGTGAGTATTTGGATGTTTATTATACTTTAAAATGATGTGATCCGCATTTCGCTGCTTGCGAGGTAATTAATGTTGGGAAATCTTGAATTAAAGATGTAAATCCTGACACTTTGGCAGGGGGGCTGGTAAGGGACAGTGGTCTCCAAGGTCTAGATTATTCTTAGCGTATACCAATTAACACCATGTATCTTCTTTTATGTTCACTTCAATTAAGAGCCTTTACAATTTTTAAGTTCTTTTCTTCTCAGTAGTTAGAGAATGTCAGAGAGTCTGATCAAAGGCATTAGTTGCCATCCCGTGTATCATAGGTAATGCTGCTTTGCATAAGGAAATCTGCATATTGCTAAGGAGGTTTTCATTTCAGTTTGCATGAATTATACAGCCAGAGACGCTGCGTGAACACACGTATGTATACAAACCCCCCCAGACAAAGAATTCAGTTCTGAATCATCAAACTCCTTTCAATCTTGGACAGTTGGGTTTTCCGCATCATTATGACAGAGTACAGTGATGAAACAGGCCAACACCATGTGAACGGGTCCGATTTTTATGGCTTCCCATTGTTGTTCCAGCTGTTGGGATAGTTACAAGCAGTCACTCACTGTTAGGAGTGATAATAACATAACAGAGCGTGCGCAGAATTGTAAGCACCCAATAACTTCAGCTCCTGAAGTAATCACCACCCGATTTGTGTGGGTAATTTCTGTACAACTGTCTCAAAAAGCTATGCTAGTTTTCACCATCTTTAAATAGGCCTGCATATCCACATGGGCCTAATGTCCTTTTCCCGCAGTTTTCCTTATTTTCGTTTTCTGCTCCTGCTTTTCCTCCTACCCTTGTGCTACCTCATCTTTAGCCTCAAGATGTCAATTTCACATGAGAAATCAAATAAAACACCCTCATTTTATCCAAACTATTCAGAAAGAACTTCGTTTACATGCTCGCGTGAATGCGTTTGTAGATTGCAAACGTATTTGTCCAGCTCTACGTGGCTAGTGTTGAAACATACAGTGAACAGATGCAGAAAGAACAAACAACCTGTTTGTTTGCGATAATCACTGGTACTTAATTCCATTACACTGTCAGCTACCGATAAATCAATGAGCAAATGAACTGACCAGCTATGAGAATAGCCACCCAGTGTGTGTCTGTATTATTCTATTGATGCTCCACCAAGAGCCATCCTGGAGATATTGAATGCTCTTTAGGCGAAGTGCTGACACCATAATAAAAGGCCACCACAAACTGGCCGGCCGTGCGGTTTGGAGGCTTCAGGCTAAAGAGACGGACAGCCTCTGAAGAAGAAGAAGAAAGACAATCTTCAAAGTCAATACTGTAACCAAGTGCTCTATGTGGTCACATTTACTGCACTTAATGAAACTACAAATAGCCCCTTACACAAAACGAACACAGTGGACACAGTGTATGAGGCACAGGCATGGAAGTGGTGCAGTAGTCACAATAATTATATGATAACTGGAACAATAAATTATGTGTTCAGTGGCTTCTTTTGACACTAATAGTATCCTTGACTTGTTTTGAAATCTGTCACTTGAACTGAAGTCTTTCCTGATCCACGAAAATAATCTAGATTTGTGGAGTATATATTCGAATTGACATTGCATAGAGTTTATTTTTAAATCTACTCAAATGCACTTTCACCTCAGTGAGTGTGCATCTGTATTTGACTTTTCTGATGACAGTACATTTAATCCATTGTTCGTGACTTCATAAAAAAGGAAGGGTTGGCAAATTCAAACATCAAAACATTAAGCTGGGTGCTACGTCTGTATAGCTGTGTGTTTTCATAACCCAAGTGTCTCAAAGCATTATTAACAAAAATCTTTTGCTCAGCCTTGCATTTCCAGGGCCAAAAAAAGCAGTACGAAGAGGCTGCACTGGGGCTGCTGCAAAGCACACACAGCGCAGACAGCCATCTAGTGTTGGACACGAGCAGATGCATCAGTCCAGAAGAGGAAAGGCACTTCATTTGCAACCTATATGACAAGTTCATATCTTCAGTTGGTTTTGAGGACCACAAATGAGGGATAATTCTGTTGGAGCGGATAAACTGAAAACTAACTAACAAAGCCCGGATTAAGATGGGAATTATTTGTTGTGTGTCATCATTATACTCGCAAATTGGGTGGAAAAAAAAAAGACTCTCATGTCCTTTTGTGCTGTGGACCAAGGCACAGGAGGTACACTAATGGTCAGAACTTTCAGCCTACGCAAAACACAACGCACCCTGGTTTAGCCTAATAGCTAGCCTGCTGTGAGAGCTTAACCTCTCCTAGTGATACTACTGAAATAACAAGGCTCTGGTTCCTGGAGCCTGAGTCTACCTATTTTACATGAAACCTTTTTATGCTATTGCCTTGTATCTCTGTTCTGCATCACAACCTATGTTTTCATTATTGTATTTAACCCGAATAAAGAAACATTATAAACAAATGCGTGCTATTTTGTGCATATCGAGAGCATGAATATGTATTTGCTGAGTATTCAAACAAAGACACAAAGGGAGGCTCAACCTGTTGTCGGCTCAGCCCCTTTTTCCCTGCTGTGAAAACCCTGCTCCCTTAATAATCACACATCATTATGACAATAGATGTTAGGCAAAACACATAAGCCACACACAAATCACACAAGGAGGCAAGAACACAAGCAGACAAATGCACATAAATACTGTACACCGTGTTTATTATCAGAGACTCCTTCACCTAATGTGTGAAGATCAAATTCCGTCCCGTTTAAGGTCTTTAAAAACGTCGGACACATGTTTACAGTTTATCCCCTCATTCTCCTTCTTGCTGCAGAGGTCTCGGCTCTTGCAGTCCTGCACATACCGAGCTGCCCTCACAGACTTATCATCTAATTGCTTTTCATTGATCCTGTCTGGTCAGGTGCCTAATGTTCATTCTTTCCTAACCCTCCATCCCGAGCACTGCCAGCCCTAATCAGAAAAATGTGCATCCCCTTCAAAGCATATAAAACAACCAGACAGCAAAAACAGTGAGACAGCAGAGGATTGTTTTCATACTGTGTGAAAAGGTTCCACTGAAAAACCCCTGCGAGGAGAACATTCGCTCGTGTGTTTATGGGCTCACACGTGTACTCGCATGAAGCAGGATATGTCCTGGCCTTTCGTCAGTTTCCACGCAGACCAGATGCAGACATTTATGTTCATAAGTACTGCACAGTATATTAAAATTCATTGAGGACAGGCGGTAAAACGTGAAGCCTCATTACCTAATGACACAGAGAGATTCTGTGCACTGGACAAAGGGGAGAACAATAATGACTCTGTTTACTTTGGATTTTGAGACAGTGGGTCTCATCCGGTAAGGTGAACAAGATCAAGGATTTGGGACAGATACCCTGAGCTCCTCCTAGAGATTAAATGATGTCAGCATCAGAAGTGAAGGCCAATGTGCCTTGGCAGGCGCTGAGCTGGGCTTCTGAGAATTTATATGACTATCAGTGGACAGCATATGAGTCTGAATAGGGTTTTTTTCGATAACACCCTGAAGCTGGACTAAAGCCATGAGCCACACACACACCATTACTCGTCTCCAAGAAGCTGTATCGCCGCATTGGTTTAATATGCAGGCCAGTTCTTGGTGGTATCAGATCAATGGAGAGTTTCAAATCAGACACAGCCGCTGTGACAGACAGAGGAGACCATCTTTGGCGCACATTAAGAGAACACTTTCCTTCCCCTTCAGATCACAGTTTTTCCCCTTTTTTGATGGAGCCATTGAGTAAGACTCAATTGTTTTGTGATGCTCATTAAAAATATTAACTTAAACATGTAGAGTTTTTTTTTTTTTTTGCCTCAGATTGAGGGATTGGGTTACTTTGAAAGTAAATTATGCTAACCCATCTCTGGAAACAAATGGCAGCGTGGACTTTTTTGTTTCCAATTCCAGTGCATAATTAATAAACAAATAAATAAAATCCTCTGGTAACACTTAAGTCACTCTTAAGAGTGACTCTTAAGAAATCGGTGTTATGGTCCAAAAAAGCGCTGCACTTCAGTTATGTAGCTCACGTTGTGTTCGTGGTAGCTTCTTGATGTACGTGGTGTTTTATGGTAGATGGAAGAAGACAGTAGCAATTGAAGATTTTGTCACTTTTAGTTTTTCACCACATAAACTAAACCTCAATCAAGAAACGTACCCATCTGCACGACCTGAAAGCAGCTCACCCACACTCTAGTTTACATTGTAGTCTCGTGATGCAATATTCAAAGAGCTCTATGATCTATTTATCTCACCTCATGTACGCCGTGTTTCATATATGTGGTATAAGAAGGCAGCCGTCTGTTGCTCACTCCCTCTGAGCTTTCCTCTGCCTTTTCCCGTGCATTATTCAGACATTTCCTGAAGTAACAGCCGCCATCTACATGCAGACACGCCGACCACTAACACGCCACACTAATGTGATGTAAAAATGAATGATGAAATTCAAGGAGGCCAAATGAAAGAGAAACCGATGTGTGTGTGCGTGTGTGTGTGTGTGTGTGTGTGTGTGTGTGTGTGTGTGTGTGTGTGTGTGTGTTTGTGTGTGTATGAGCTGGCGTGAGCTTGTGTGTGTGTGCGTTCAAAGGTGAGGCCTTGGGTGATGGAGAATAGGATTCCCTTACCTCCTATAAGTACAGAGGAGGATAAAAGCCAGCTATAATGACCTTGGTATAATGAATGCCGTGCTGATTTCCATGATTTCCACACATTTCCTTAGAAGGAAAGAGGAAGAGCTTTGTCTAGTGAAACATTGGCCAGAATCGAACACAAAATCTTGTTCCCATGTTCAGGCCATTATGTAAACGACTATTATCTTGGGACAATTCAATAGATCAAACACATTTTTCTCTCTGGGCTGGCCGTTTTTTAAAGGTGACCAATTTACGTGAAATTTCCTCAATTCACAAAGTTATTTAGAAAGTGATGTAATGCTTCTTTCTTTTAATCTTGAAAGCAAAGGCAGCAGGTTGTCTAGGGCTGCTCAGTGCAGCTAATATGGCACAATGAAATGAAAGGCTTCAAAAGAGCTTTTCCACTTGGAGCTGATGTAGTGCTGTGGCCGACCTCCAAATATGATTAGACTGCAGTAAACACAACAATAGCAAACAATCAAAAACTGGTAATTGGTGTGATCCTCTGTTCCAACAAAATCTTGATTTGCTATGAATTATGAGCATTACAGCTTCAGCGTGCCATGCCCCTCTGAGGATATCAAAAAGCTCCCGCTCTGCCTTGACGGGCTTGTCTCATTAAAGGAGGAATGGAGGCCAGTGTAGGAGAGAGATGTACAGTACCTTCATCTGAATAACTGGCATAAACCCAGCTCTAATTCATGTGGTCTGTGGGCCCGATATACGATGACTGTGCTTAAGTGAGCGGCGTTTGTGTGTGTGTGTGTGTGTGTGTGTGTGTGTGTGTGTGTGCAATGACAGAAAGGTGCATCCAAGGTGAAGTGTGCCCTCTACAGGCAGCTGTTACACATTATACACTTTTGTGAATCAGCTGTATCTGCCTGCGTTTCATTACCACTGAGAGGAAAAGGTGCAGATTTCCTTTAAAGCACATCAGTGGTAAAGTTATGATTTCTTGAGTACAGTATATACTGTAGGAGTATGCTCACATATCTGAAAACATAGAGACAGCTTTTTTTTGGCACACTCACAACCAGGTTTTCCTGCTTAAGTACTCCAACTCCATACATGCCACCTCTTTCATTAATATGTGATGAGAGAGAAAATCTCCAAAGGCCCCAATAGGCAGAGGCATTGTTTCTCTTTTAAAGTCATCTCAGATGGAAGGAGCAAACTTCAGAGCCTTAGTGAAGTGTCTAATGAAAGAAGTCTCCTCCTCTGCGGCTCCATTTCGCACAGCGTATTAGGAATCTAAATGTTGACTGAAGACAGTTTGATTCTCCTTCTGTGATTTTCTTAAGGAATAAAAACTGTGTGGCGTGTTTACAGTGTAGCCATGAAAGAGCTATGAGAAGGCTCATCACTAGCCGATGCCATTTTGGGAGGCGGAAAGTGAGGTTCATACCACAGTTCATTTGAACGCCATATCAAACAGAGAATGTTTAAGACCAAGATAAAAGCTATTTCTGGTCAGAAATATCACTAGGCCGGCAACATTCTTGTAAAATTGCTGCTTTATGCTAGCAGTTATTTCAAGGTGGTCTATTATTGGAAATAACATAGAGAAGAACAATATCTATAAATGAGTTTCTTTCTGTTAACACTGGAGTAGTGGTGTGCACTGACGCTGACAAAGTCTGTGGGAAAACGGACCATTGCATTGACTGAGGGACCACAGATGTACTGTACAACATGTGCTGAAATCTGAGAGTTTAAAGCAGCCAATATCATTATTGGCTGCTTTAAACTCTCAGATTTCTGCACATGTTGTACAGTAAATATATTTCTATTTTAGTTTTAATTATTTATCATTAGGACTTCAAAGAGTGTAGGACTGTTTGAAGTATTATATATATATATATATATTCTATTGTTTTCTACAGTGGACCGGTAGTGAGCACTCAGGTACAACAGATTATGAAAGAAAATATGAAAATATGAATTCTCCTGAATTATTTTTTCTAAATATGCATTGTATATACCAGTTGACATTTTTAATGTTCAGTAAGTACTGTTTTTATTAATATCAACTAATGAGCTAGTCAGTACTCTGTCAGGATTTCTAGTAATACATTTTAACGTGCACATTTGAAAAACTCTTTTTTATTTAACGCTGGAAAAAGATTGGGTTTTTTTTTCAATCCAACAACAAGAAAAGAAGACGACAGGGACAGATGGAGACACGCATGTAGCCCTTACACACCACACACATTATCTGGTCTAATACACACAATCTAAACACACAATGGAAATAAAGAAATTAATGTTATTATTACAATGAACTGTGACTATTTCAGTTTTCCACACACAACTACTAGATACTGTGTTATAATGGGAATTTGTACAGGTTACACTGGTGAGAAGAACATTACTGTACTACGAACAGGCCTCAGACTAATTAAGCTGAAAGAATGCTGAGTAATATCTCACAAAACATTCAGCAGCATGCATCTCTTTCTGATCTTTGATTTATAAAAATGTGTAAGGAATCATTTAATATGACGTATGTGACACGTTGTTTTAGGAAGAAACTTTAAACTAACCACAGAATCTTTTATTTCCATAGTCACACCTCAATGTTTCTGCTGATCCAAAATAAATTAAAAAACACCTGTGAATCCAATGAGGTCAAATGCTTTCTAAGTATTTATTTTTGGAAAGGTCACTGAAAAAGTAACTGAGAACATACAATAGCCAAAACTAAAAATGTTCACTGTAAGCACATTACATCATTTTGTTTTTTGCCTTAGTTTGGGAAACCTGCAAGGACTTATTTAATAATACTTAAATTTGTTGGATACTAAACCGCCACGGTTTCTCTTATCTGACAAAACAAGTTTTATTTTAAAAAGTACATTTAAACCAAAATTAAATGCACACTTTTGCTAATTGTAAGGTTAGCCACACAAGAAGCCACAGACTCACGTAATGTTTGAAGGCTTAGAGAGGAACGAGGGGATCTGTCACCTTCGCATTGACGTTAATGTGAGAGAGAGGACCCAGTAACACTGTGAATAAATGTAAAACGATGTTACAGGGAGACGTACTTGTACTCAATAAACCATTCTTTGTATGTTTTATTAATTTTTCTATTACCGTTAATGTCAGCTAAACAGGTGATTTGTTTTTTTTAACAATTTATCTAAACAATCTCGAACTAAACCTTAAATTAACCGTGGCCTATCGCCTATTCTACCATGTACACAGACTATAGCACCATCCAAATAACTCTCTACTGCGCATAGCTACAACACAACACTTTCAACTTTATTCATTCTCCTTATTAGAGCAGATTGCTTATCGCCTACTTCACAGAGCGTCCATATAGCATAGCTGACAGCAGTAAGGGAGAGCTGCACACATGAACTCCTCACTAACACTTTCCTACGCTAACCAGCTGTCCCCCTGTGGTTTCAGCCTCGGCCAAACCTTTGAAATGTCCTTCAAGGCGTGAAAAAACAACATGCACACTGCTTTGGGTAAAATCCTATTTGTACACTGTAATTATACTTTGAAAAGTTGCAAAGTTTAAAGTTTCAAGACCTTCACTTTTTCTCTTTTCATTTCTGATATTGATTAGGCTGTAAAACACATGTAAGGCTCTCTGTTCTGAAGAACAAAGAGGTTTATCGTTACGTGCTGCGCCTCAGACAACTTTGAATGTTTCAGATTTGATTTAGCGGTGTTATCAAGGGAAGCAATCAGGACTATTCAGTCAATCATTTTTACCACCATGAAGCCACCATTAATTTGCTTTTAAGAAGAGAGTAAGGCACTTCAGGCACGTTATTAACTAGACAGAGGTTCGGATGATAAGTGTCTTTAATGGCTATCATGCAGAAAAAAATCAATAATGTCATGTCAGGTAAAATATGTTACTGTGATATATTTTCATATATATTTTTTAATTTATCTGAAAAAGCACACGCATTATAATCGTACATGTTACATTTCATTGATAAAGTAAAGGTAACAGACATAATCGGTTACGTTCCCTGCATAATCACAATGACCCAGCTACACTGTTCACATAAACATACAGTAATCAAGTTGCTTTTGAATTTGTGTAATTAATACCTGACTTTGTGACCTCAAAATCTACTTCACTAATGTTCACGTTGCACGATTATAATTTAAGTGCAACCACAATGTGTTTTCTCATTTGTTAAATATGGAGTAAATTATTGTTGGTGGTTGAGCTCTGCGTGAGTCAGGTCTAAAAGACAGAAATGCAAATGCCCTTCCCATTTTTTTCTTCTTTTTTTTGCTGTACATGTCAGAAATGGTGCTCATTATATAAACCAACCTTTTCAACTATGTTGTGTTTCTTGCTTTCTATGCTGGAGATGCAGTGAGGGAGCCACAATGTCTGGGACCACTCGTCCCTTCGGTAATCAATAAGGATGTCCAGATCCATACACACCAGGTGCCCAGTCCAGCTGCTTCGAGAAGTAGAGAAAGGAGAGTGTAATCAAGTACAGATGTATCGTTAATCATGCAAAGAAAGTCAAGATCAAGTTTGTAAAAGGATAAATTAAACATAGAGGACTGGTTTCCTGGAAATGGTTACTGCATTGATGACCAGCTCAGATTTGGATGTTGATTGAAGCCAATCACAAATTACCAAATAATACATTTCCAGTGGCCTGGTAGCTCAATGGGATTAAACTGGGATGCAGAAGGTGGCAGTATCAAATTCAAGCCCAGACTTATAGCCTATCCCCCATACAACATGTGTCCTGCGTTAGCTCCTTGTTTATTGCTTTGGATAAAAGCGTCTGCAAAGTAAAGTAATCATAGCAATCATTATTATTATGACTGGTAAAAATCAACAACAATAATGTCATACAAATGAGAAAAATCATTTTACTACTGATTAAACAATATTTTAAACAAAGGTGTTGTACTGTGAAATGACCAGTTACCAGTGGGTTGTGACGAACTCTCGTCGAATCTCGCGTTAGTACGCGGTAACCAGGGGAACGCGAGAATGAAAAGTTGGTCTCTCGTCTGCTCTGATGTTACCCAGCGAAAGAAAACACCAGAGATGCCCTAGCGTTGTTTTCCTCGTTAATTCAAAGACACGCAGACATGCGTGACACAGTTTCGCCTATGATGAAAGTAATGTAGAGACATATTCATTTGACATCACCGTTTGTTCATCGCAAGGTTTGTATCTGTTACCCAGCTAGCATTAGCTTGCTAAAGCTAACGCTATTCTAGCAAGCAAACCGTAGTGTTTAGGTTGTCAACACCGACTTTACACATTCTGTAGACTCCAGCTACTTTTTCCCAAGTTTTCATATAGATTATGGTCACGTTAGTTAAGCAAATGCGGGCCCAGTTCCTGATAATTGTATTAAAGACCAACGTTACCGGCGTTAGGTCAGAATGGGTTCACGTTTATTTTTGCCTGCGGACTGAGGTATTGACAGTTCGCGCTAAAATTCAATAACGTCACTGTGTGTTTGCTGTGTACTAAAAAGCAAGCACGGCTGATACAAAGATATTCCCAGTGGTATGCAGTAGGCAGCATTCGATGCATGTACATTACATCTGCTTATCGATAGTACAGGGTCGTCTTATTCATTACAGAACTAAAGTCGTGTGCTGTGAGACTAATGTTACACTTATTTGTTCACAGGTACAGAGTTTGTCAGAGAAGGAGTCATCAAGGAATATTTTGAACAATGCCGTCACCCCAAGTCCTTCAACCTGTTCTTAAAATGAAGGTGGATGAACTCTTTCTCAATTGGTTGAGTGACCACGCCACCCAGTCACTACTCAAAGATTATCTCGACCTA
This sequence comes from Microctenopoma stevenorrisi, assembly GCA_032270685.1. NCBI lineage: Eukaryota > Metazoa > Chordata > Actinopteri > Anabantiformes > Anabantidae > Microctenopoma > Microctenopoma stevenorrisi. Next base: position 4,566,876 of record JAUMTR010000013.1, on the reverse strand, counting down.
ATTAAAAGTGGACAGCACCTTGATCTGAGCAGTGTGAACACCCAGGACAAAAGATCACCAAGCTTCAATGAGAACAACAATGTGGCATCCCAAAAGAACCTGGCAGATAAGAAGCCTGTTGCCATCATTACACCGTCCAGCCCCCCATCTGCCATTACCCTGCCCTCGGGCAGTAGTAGTAACACCAGAGTGACAGGCCCCAATGGCAGAGTACTACGGAGGTCTGTCAGCACAAAAAAGGTAAATTGTCTGTTGAAACAACACGTTAAAGTTTTAACAACATTTAAATGGTTGTCTTCAAGATTTTATAAGCATGCATTTTCTGGCATTCTTGAACACCATACAGTTGTGAACACGTTTTATAGTTGCAACCCAGTCACAAGATTTCGAGGGACTTAAAGTGGAATATTCAATGACTTCAAATATAATCAAAGTGTGGCATGTTCCAAAATATAGTTTCAGTAAGTAATGTCTCTGTGATTGTTGAATGTAATTTAGACAATCAAAGGCCATCATATATATTTAAATGTTTATATTTCAGTTTATAAACATAGAGACATGTAGATTGTACACTATAGTCTGACTTCTACAAATGACAAAATGCTGTATAAACCAGTGGTCATAAATAGATGGTCTCTTATTGGAATTAACATAGAGAAGAACAATATCTGTAAATGAGTTTCTTTCTGTTAACACTGGAGTAGTGGTGTGCACTGACGCTGACAAAGTCTGTGGGAAAACGGACAATTGCACTGACTGAGGGACCACAGTTGTACTGTATAACATGTGCTGAGTTTAAAACAGCCAATAGAATTATTGGCTGCATTATGCAGCACTTTATAGTAAAAAAATGAACTTGTTAGTTTTCTCTGACAATCTACAATATATAATTTCGAGACTGTTGCTGCAATTTCCTGTTAATTTTCAGGCTTTACGTTTTATTGGTGTAGTTGTACACCAATAAATAGTGTACGAATAAATGGATAACTTAAATACTCAGTTTATTTTGGAAGCCTGTGCAGTTTGATGCAGAATTACACATCAATTTGATGTTAATAACTACTTTGACATGTCAAATTAATTGTTATGTAACTTCACGTGGGCTACAAACATGTAGGCGCTGCAAAAATAATGTGTCTCCACATTTTTTTAGGAAGATGAATGCTTTAACATTCCTGAACCCATTATGAAATGCTTTTACACGTTTAAACAAGATTTAGAGTGTGTTAAGGTGGCATTTCACAGGGCTTTAATCTAGCATTGCTTTACTTTTAAAAACAAAGGTGTGGCCTCCTTTTATTTCTGGAGACACCCTAGGTAGTGTGCACTTGAGGGTGTGTTGCAGAATCATAGTTTCTGTAAGACCGGTCTCTGCTAGGCAGTAAATATAAATAGTATAATCTATAATAATTTGCAGATGAAAAACTATTTAAAATCATCAATTTAAAAACAACATCCTGTTGACCAAAGAACTTCACATGGTCATAAATAAAATAAATAAATTGAAACATATTGAGCACTCAAGAGTAAGAAGAGTAAAAAAAAAATTAATCACTTGGAAATGATAAAATAAAAATAAATAAATAAAAACAGAGACATCAGTAATAGTCAAAAGCAGTCAAGTCCTGAGTTTCGTGGCAGAAACTGTAAAGGCACAAACCCAGCATTTGTATTTAGCCCCAGGGACTGGTAGCAAAAACTGGGCTGACGATCTGAGTGATCTAGATGGTTTGTGCAGCTGCAACAGTTCACTTAAGAAAGATGGAGCCAGACCCTTTAAGGCTTTAAAAACAAAAATCAACAACTTAAAATCAATTCGGAAGTGAACTGGAAGCCAGTGGAGAGAGGCCAGGATTGGGGTTATATGAAATTTTCTTCTACTTGTTAGAAGAGCATCAGAATTTTGAAGCATCTGCAAGTGTGAAAAAGAAGACTGATTAGTACTGAAGTACAGATCATTACAATAGTCAAGTCTTTAACTGATAAAAGCATGAATCGTTTTAAATTCATTAAAAGAAAGATAACATTTGACTTTACCAAGCAACCTAAACTGGAGGAAGTCCCCTATGCCAGCACAATCTTCATATCCTACATGTAGGAGACTTAATCTGTTTATTTACTCCATCTTGACTCTACATAGATTTCAGTTCACACTTGTCAATCTTGGATTTGGGAATCTTATTTTTCCCAAGCTTACCACAAGAGGCTGCTGACTAGGCTACAATATGAAAGGTTCTGAGAAGCTGTTTGTAATGCACTGTCATTGTGGAGCCTTCATGTCTGTAGACATTTACAGTGATTATCAGTCAAATACTTTCCAAATGTCCAAGCCTCACCCATGTATTAGTGTGACATGAGAGATGGGAGTTTTTGAACCTAGCCTATTGCTGGCACTGTGGTTACTTTCACCCTATCAGTTGTAGATCTCATTATACTAGCATTTGGAATCCACTGTTTGAGTATAATAATAATATGGAAAAATAGAATATTTAAAAAATGACTGGGCAGAGACTCCCACTCTGTCAGAATGAGAAGTGCGCCATGACAGTCTGAGATACTGGTAGACTGTGGACATTAGCGAGTGTCTTGACAGTGAGACAACCAGACAGCTGCAGGCACGTGCTCTAGAGACTCCACCTTCTACATGTTGTTGACATACTAAACACAAGCATGAGGAGTCATTTATGTGCTCACTGGTGTGACATCTGTTCTCCCCCTCGCTGACTGATAGAATAGGGCTGGAAACTGGAAACTAACGTTTAAAATAAGCATATTTCAGATACGGGGTTAAGGCTAAGATGCACAGTTTCTTATAGTCTTTGTATGATCTGGTGAGATGTATTAAGTGATCAAATAGCCTAATCATAGAAGCAGCATTGCAGCTGTGTTCTGGTTTCTGTGGTGGGCTTTAGATTCAGTGTGTAACGATGAGTTAGTTTTGAGAATACAAGAAGTGTGATGGAACTGTAACATGCTTGACAGCTGGATATAAACTTAATGAATTTCACGTTCATATTTTTGTCTACTAATGTGCCTTGAGATGACTTTCTTGTGATTTAGCACTATACAAATAAAACTGAATTTAATTAATCACCTTTGCCCCCAAACACCGCCCTCATACCTCAGAGTAATACAGTTCAGCTGCCGGACAGTTTGTATATTGAAGTGTGCGCAAAGAAATGTGTCATGGCATATGGTCACACTGTCACTTAATATCAGTGGGATTGTGGGGTTGTATAAAGTAATACTTCTATTTTAAGACAACAAAATGAATTCCTGCATACAGAGGCATTCTTCAAAGGATTACTCAAAAATTCAATTTATGTCACACTGATGCAGCCTGGAACAGCTGGTCTGACTTTGACATCAGACACTGATATAGATAGCCTTGGTTCCGTTGTGTTGGCATTAGATCCCAAAAACTCTGCCAGTGAGATTAGGTGTGGCAGCACATTTTTGCCCGGCGTAATTTACTCCAAACCGCTTTAATTAGATGCTTCTCATTGTGAGAATATGTGGTAGTAGCTCTTCTATCTACACTTTCAGTTTCATCCTGAACAAAACTAAAATTGACTCTGCGGTGAGGAGAATAAGCCACATATGCAGACACTGAGTGGTTCAAATAGTACACAGAAGTGTTTTTCCTTTGAAGTATTTACTTTTTCCACTGTTCTTGTGGTCTACATTTAGTATCACTGGTTGTTTCTCAAGATGTCTTTTTATAACACGCTTGTTTGGGCTCAGCAACATAGAAGCTATTTGAAGCAGAGGTCTGGGGTCACGTTATCAGTTGCCTGACCTGTCAGAGAGATCTATGTGTCAAACTGTTTGACACAAGTGCTTTTATCCCACAGTCATGGTACGTTGTCAGCCTCAAGTGTAAGGTTTCAGACTTTTGGTTTTGGCTAGGACTCTGCTAATTTAGGCCTATGTGTGTGATAGAAGAAATATGAAGGTGGGTGTCAACAAATAAATTTTTCTAAGAAATAAATATTTCTTGGCCTCTATGGCCCCATCAAATTCCAGTTTGGTTTGGTTTGTTTATAACAATTTTGAAAGTGGCCTAAGTTTATATCTTCCATTTGTTCGTTGTTCACAGCCACATAAGTTGAGTTCTTGTTGGAATTAAAATCCTAGAACTATAATGTGATACCATTGTTGTAGTAAAATTCATCATGAACAAAGTTAAGTACACAGTATATTTAAAGATACAGTATGACAATTATATATAAGAATACATTAAAAGTCTCCACTTCTATATTCACAATTGCTGTAATGTTGTAGAAGTGTGGGAAACCCTTGTGTTCTATAACCCCTTATCTGCAGCTTCTTTCTTTAGTGTTTTGACCCTTTGCTCCACTTCTGGCGCCATGTAGGCTTTATTGTTTTTCCCCCTCCCCCAGCAAACCTTTATGGTAACTGATAGCTTGTGTGTGCTTTTGCATTATTACTCTAATGCTGCTCTGCTCGCATCATGTTCTACGTGCTGGCATTCTCTGAGCCCACCATGTTGTCCGTCAGTCAGGCTTATTTTTGGCCCACGTTCACATGTATCCCAAATCCCCGTCTCAGACATCCGATTGTAATGGATTGAGCTAGAGCTTTCTTGGTTTTTCAGCAGCATCTGTACTGTACCCATGCTGTGAAGCAGTTGTGGCCCTACCCCAGGGTGGTGAGACGGTTTGGGTGACCTCTGCGTCGACGTAATCATGTTTATAATGCACATACCAAAGCTAGCCGAACAGTACTGTGAGACATCATCGCGTGTGCTTGTATTGACAGTTAAGGGAGGCCCTCATCGATCAGGTTTTCACCAGGCTTCAGTGATGTATTTCTCTCCGTGTGGTTGGCAATCTGCCCTGCATGTTGTCCCATCAGTATTAGTTTTCTATGAATAATGTTGAATATCCTGTTGATAGTATCTTACCAAAAATGCAACTTTAACAAATGCAGAGAGCATCCAGACCAGCCAGTGGTCACTAACTCCAGGCAGCATGTCTTATCATCTTGTCCACATGTCCACATTCTGTACAAATCAGGTTTAGCTTATGCGTTTTGGCATACTGAGGGGTTAGCCCCATTCTCATGTTTTGCAGTTTGTCACAGTGACACACGCAGCGATAGTATGGACATAATCTGTCTGATTGATAGGTCAGGATAATGTTACATGGAAAGCCTGTTTGCAACGGCCCTAAGATGATTTGCTTAATGATACAGTTTTCTGCAGCTTGTCCTTTCTGGTTATTTAAAAGGCACACAATCATACAGTAAGCTTATATTCAGTAACAGTATTTTTGTGTTGTGTATTCTTAGTCCACGCTGCTGTTCTTACCATATTTGCCTGTATTTTAAAACACCCATCAGGCTGTTTCCCCATACAGTATGTAAACTAACACCTCATTATACGTGCTGCGTTGTGCCACCCCTGTCTATAGAACACACTTCAGATTTTGTTTGCTCAAACAGAAAAAAACAGACCGGCTCAGACTGGGAGCTGACAGTCTCATGTGATCTACCTAGTTTTATTTTGACCTTGGTGTTTTCTTTTCCATATTTGGTTTGAATTGATGAGTATAAACAGAAGTCTGGCACTGTGAAAAACCACCATGTGAACAGCTTATCAAGCATGTGCAGCATCGTATGTGGAGGATAACAGGAACTGGGTTTGCGCAGAAACCAGTGGAAAACTGTGGACTTTGTGATCCCGTAATCTAAAAATACTGTAGGTTTATGTTCATCCCGTCTATACAGTAACAATAATATGAACCAATTCTGTAAAGGGTTGTTCATGTTGTGTATTCGTGCAGACATCTCTGTACCACTTTTGTTTAATTAACATTACATCAGTAGGTGAGCTGTTAGATCAGCATACATATGAAGAATTGATGTAATTGCCATCACTCCAATGCAGCAGCAACCGGAAGCAGATGTTTGTTTGGGAACTAAAGTTACACCCTTGTTTCCCCAGATCCAGTTTCTAAGATTGTCCAAACAGTGCTTTCTGGTGCTTTTAATAGCGACAGACTGGGTCGGTCATCATTCTTTGAATTTGACCCCCCCTCCCCATTCTTCGGTGCCCATCAACTATAATAAGGTGTGCAATGACTGGCATCCCAGGCTTGCAAAAGGGAGAAAAAAAGCCCTCCAATTCATTGGATCCAGAATAATTGACTACATTGTATGTATGTATAATCTGGTGATACAGGTATCTATTATGAAGCATTCAAACAAAAATAGTTTTCCCTATTTGCCTATGCCTTGTTAAGTCTGTTTTATGTATCTGCCATTCTTGCCGTTTATGCTAAAAGCTAGAAAACTAACCGATGAAGGCAGACTTACTAAAGTAGCATGGCTTTCACTGTATTCCCTCACTCAGGTGTTTTTTTTTGGGTTTTTTTCCACTCTGTCCACCAGCATGTTCGTTTTATAAGAGGGCAACTTTTATTGGTCAGAGTACATGCAAAACTGCTCTGAAGTGTCTTGAGAGTGTGGGGGCGTTTCATAAAGCAAGCCAGTGATCTTGAGGAGTTTGTCATTATGATATTGAAGTGCATCCTGTGTGTCTGCTGCATGCTGCAACAACAGGTCTGTTATTTTACATAACCTTCCATGAGCACGGAGGAATGCAAACTGGAAAGGGCAGATCCTTTGCACACACCCCTCCCATCCCACACATACAGTAAGTGACTCCCGTACACGTCCACCCAGTCACTCCTTATCTCCCCAGCAGCTTTGAGGCAAGGGCTCTTTGACCCTGTGCAGTGTGCACGCGTATGCGTAGAGACTGGGACGGCGCAGCAGGCAGTGCTGAAATTGTGCGACCAGATCTGGAATGGGAGAGAGAGTCACAGTAGCAGCTGCTCCTCTGCATTAAGACAGAGGACAACACAGGGACACAGACACAGAGGACTTCCATTGCTACCACTGTCCTCTGCCTACAGTGCTCAGCACAACTGAGTGATTTGTTCAATCAAGAGTGTCACACTGGATTGAGTGTTGTTTGTTTATATGCATTCCCCTTGGTGTTTGGCGCGAGGATGAGGATGAGGGAGCTGTCTCTGCATCAGGACCCTGACCTGAGGAAGGAGTTGGCTCTGCTGGCACGCGGATGTGACTTTGTTTTACCCTCTCGTTTCAAGAAGAGACTCAGAGCTTTTCAGCAGGGACAGGCATGTATTTGTATAAATGTACTCTGTACCACACAGGCTCTACCGGCCTGTCAGCCAGTGTGCAGGTCTGTTAATGTGTGCTGGTATTTATGGGCTTGGCTTAACCTCTTGGTATTCAGATACCATTTTAGTACACATATTTCTGTTAGACATCATTGTTAAACTACACTGTATAGTGTTTGTATTTATCATTGTTTCCAGCAATTCATAACAAAGGTGAACTATAGGCAGTGATGGAACCAGTTGCTCCTCAGAAAAGCTGTTAACTTTCTCTAAGCATATGTAGAATTACCACACTACTGCGCCGCAAAATGTGTTGCTCAACATGTCCACTTGTTAGGCATATAGTCTTCCAGTTGTCTGTATTCTTCTGTTTTCCACAAGTTTAATCTCTTGTGGTATGTAGTGCACAGCCACGGTGCTGTCATCTTTCAGATCTCATCATTGCGAGTATTGCAGAATGTCATGTGGCTTAGCAGTTGTGCTCAAGAGATCTGCTAGTGGTTAGCATGAAGCAAGATAGAGTGGGGAAGGTGTGGGGCTGGGCAACAGGAGATGTTTATGTCCTTTTATAGCCATGGCTGACACCAACACACAGGACAGAAGAGCAGATGATCAGCAACATTTATCATTCAGCAGGCTAAAACCAGCAGATTACCACTAACACAACACAGCAGTATCTACGCCAGTACACATACATGTAGATTCGGATATGACCAGCTTACCTATGTTGTTAAAAGTTTAATTGTTATAGACCCAGTCTTTTGTGAATGTTCTGTTATGTCCAACCAGATGCGTAAACAATGTTTAGCAGAGGACTCTGGGGTTGTGTTTATATGATTATTAAGGCCCAGAGAAATTGATCCAGTTAGCACATTCTTGAGTCATAAATAAATAGTCTGAGAATATAAGTCTGTTCTACTTAAAGCTGATTTCAGTAACTGGTTGATATGTGCAACATAACAAATTTGGATCCTAATGTTCTGAGTATTTTTAGGTGTATGAGTATGAAAATATCTTCACTGATCCATGTCCAGCAAAACAACACAGAGGAGATTTTGTGAATATATATGATCTTGTCATAGTGTGTCAGTTGTGCTCAGTCGATGTGGCAAATTATACGTGTTAGGCTTCAGATTTATTAGTACATCACCACCAGGGCCTGATATTAGATGATGAAGCAGGTACTGTCATATCCAGTAAGGCCTGCAGGCTAACAGACCCTAAGTCTGTTAGCCTGCCTGACCCTAACTCTTAACTGAATTGCCAACACCGCGGCTGTCTAGTTGTTCCTTGCTTTTTCTGTTTTGGGCACACACATTTGTTGGGGTTATCCCTTGCTAAAGCTAATCTTATTACATTTGAGTGTGTTAGTTTGTGGGCCCATGACACAGAATCAAAGTCATCTGACAATAACATTTTGACCGAGGAAGTTTTAGTTTTTATTCAAATCAATATGTATTGTGATAGTGTTTGTTTCCTGTTTCACCAAATTTCCCCTAGTCTGATGATGATGTCTTCATCGTCTTCTTCGACTTTTATCTGTCTGGGCAACAATTCAACACCGAGTAATGCTTTGTTTATCTATAGAAATGTTGTCATTGACTTCTGTTTCATATCTCCTGTTGTTTACAGCTGCCATTTTATGAACTTTTAAATCACTAGCTGTGCTGTTGAAGACCAAATACAGTTTTCAAGATTAGTGTGTTGCCACATCTGTAATGTTCATGGCATTAATGTTCCCCTGACTGCTGCTTGTTTTCCCTTTAAGATGCCAACGCAAAAAAAAAAACAGCATGTGTTTACCATATGAAAGTACGGTACACATGTGCACCATTACAGAGTGCACCTCTCGCAAAATTACCATATAGATGTCATTTGTAATTGCTTTTCTCAGCTTTACCTATATTATCATGTTCTGGAAATCCCTCTAATTCTTTGTAAACATACTTTGATAAACTAATGGTATTAACAGGTTTCTAACAAGGCTAGTTTAATCACGACTTTGTGGTTCAAGTCTTTCTCAGTGTGTTAATGTAATATCTGCTGACATGTGCTAATTGAAATCTATTACAGGGTGCTAACCTATTATAGGGGAGTGTCCATCACAGGGGTATCTCTTACAGATAAATATGATCTGTTGATTATGATCTATGAGCTGCTGAGAGCTGTGGTTACATAAGTGCAAACTGTAGATTTTACAGAGGTGATCCTTAGCCGCAAATGCTGGAAGGCTTGAGCTGAGAGAAGTTAGCGTTTTCTCGCATTGGTGTCTAACAGTTTATTTCTGTTTGTCTCAGGCCCAGGTGAGGACGGAGGAGCCGGTCACCACTGCACTGAGTGAGAGCATTCCAAAGTTTTACTTCCCACAGGGCCGGCCCCAAGCCAACCTCAACATTGACAGCCTCATTTCCAAAATTGAGAAAATATTTTCCCAATTCCCAAATGAAAGGGCCACCATTGAGGACATGGGGCAAGTGGCCAAGGTGAGAGTGTAATTTGTAGCGCTGGGGTTCAGCTGCCATCCAGTAAATTATTTTAATTAGTGCCATTTAGCTTCTGACTTTATGAATGTTTGCTGATTTTTAAACCCCACGGAAAATATTATCTCCCTGAGGAATGTGAGCAATGGCCTGAAGGAAACCTGAGTGAAGAGAGAAATGACAGCTAGGTTTCCTCAGGGAAGTCTTTAAGTGATGTAACACTGCATTTTCAGTCCGAACAGTTTCATGTGTACGGGGCTCTTTTCTTGCTTTGTGAAACGTGGGCGCTCGTTTAACACCATACACTTGTGTCTCTTGTGCTCCCTTGTCTCCTCAGGCCTGCGAGTGCCCTCTCTATTGGAAAGTTCCATTGTTCAACTCGGCTGGAGGCGACAGGACGGGCTTCGTGTCTGTTCACAAGTGTGTGGCTATGTGGAGAAAGTAAGACAAAAGCCCCTCTCATTCTCATTAGACCACTGGTACACATACAGTTCATGAATCCCTTCTAACAATGTCATTCGAACATTTTCCTCGTCATTCTTAAACAGAAATCATTGATCACAAGTCATCGTAAACACCCACAAAGGACTAGTTGCTGTATATGTGCAGCATATAAATGAAAATATCCAGTCAGTGTCAGGAATACTATAGGGCTTTTGTAATGGTGACTGTGCACCTAACTGTGTGCTGTTGTTTGCAATAGGCATGGTCTTGTATTAATGTGTGAGCCTCCAGAGAACTGGACAGACCTGACCTTTGACTTGAGTTCCTGACTGAGCCATTCTTAGATGAGAGGCCACAACAGACGCTTTCATTATTACGCAATCACTACCCTAACACTCCACTCTTGTAATGACCAGGCAGTGATTTAGAATCCTAATTTCAGAATGTATTATATCTGCTCTTGCACTTTTTAGGGAGACTGTTTAAACCGTGTGTTGCTAACGGAAAGATAAAAAGACACTGGAGCATGGAGGAACATGGAGGGAGTAACCTTTCAACCATCTGTTCTCTCTTTTCCTCTCCAGGACTCTGCAGACCTGCCACGATGACGCTTCTAAATTTGTGCACCTCTTGGCCAAGCCTGGCTGTAATTACCTGGAACAAGACGACTTTATTCCATTCCTGCAGGTACTGGCTGCAGCACACCCAAGGAGGGGGCTGGACTTGGCAATGCTGGATGGCAAAATTGCATTGGCTTGGGTGGTGGTGGTGCAAACTGGACTTAATTTCTGTCTGTCCTGCTGAGGCAGCGCTTTTTCATGTGGCGCAGGACTAATTCAGGGATGTTACTTTAAGCCAGTAATATGGTGGAAGGGAGTTTAATGATGGGAGATTCCACTGGTGCAGGATTCTAGCTCAGCAGAAAGGCAGGAGGGGGAGATGAAGATGAGAAACTGCCTCATGAAAGTCGCCCAATTAAAGCATCTAAATAATTCCAGGAAAAGGGACACGTTTCATGTGTATACTGGGCAGGAACAGGACTTTGGTCAGTGTTAGCTTGTGTACGCGCTGTGCTGGTTATTTGCATTTTCACTCCACCTGACAAGCTGTTGGTGCACCACACCAGCTCCACCCCACACCTGATTCCTTTTTATTCTGGCAGGAGCGAGCAGGCCACGCAGAACACCCGTTAGCAAACGAGCACAGATGCCTCGTGGCACACGCTGTTTAATTTGTATGGTTCCACACAGCAAATTGCCTCTGACTGTTTTGATGAATGAAAGGCGGATTGCAGTGGAGTTGATTTGACTGTCCCCGCCTGTTTCCTGTGCCCTGTGATTTATGTGTTTCTCTATGATTTAATTTCTCACAGTAAGAGTCAAAGAGGCACGACGGCTGCCCTGAAATAAGGCCTTTTAATTTCATTGCCGCCTTTGTATTTATGTCAATAATTCTTTACCCCCGAAGAAGAGAAGAGTAGAATAGGGGAAAGATATGAGGGAGTTTCGTGGCAAGAATGTTGCTACAGTTCATTCGAAATGCAGCAAACCTTCTGTGACTTCATGGCATAAGGAAGGAGAGAATGGAAAGAGCAGTCACTAGCAAACGCCTTTAATCTGCCCTTCCCACCCCTCTGCTGTCGAAATATAAAGGCTTCTGCACATCTTAAACCGGTTGACCCAGTGTTTTCTAACTTCAAAAAACATTTCAATTTGACGGCCTCTCCCAACAAGGCCCGGAGCCTTTTCTTTACAGAGCGCAATTTATAAAGCACGACAAGCCGGAGTGACATAGATAGACACTGACAACTGCTGATGTTTCAATAAGTTTGCATTTATATTCCTGCTTTGAATGTTGTGTTCTTTGGAGCAAACAGAAAGACAGATGTGGTTTGCCATTTAACTCCGACTCTGCAGAATTTAGCTGAAGATAAGGTGTGAGGATTTTTTTTGCATTTGTGTTAGTTTTATAGAGTCTGAACTGAGTTTATTTTGATTTCAGGATGTTGTGAACTCCCACGCAGGCCTCGCCTTTTTAAAGGAAGCACCGGACTTTCACTCACGATACATCACCACGGTATACTACAAAAACACAGTGACAGAGCATATTACTGCTGTAAAATTGTCAAATATTAAAGTGACGCTGCAGTTATTAACTTGCTCATTATTAATGTAGTTCTATATGACAACACTGTTGGTTTTCAGGTGATTCAGAGGATATTCTACAATGTGAACCGATCATGGACTGGAAAAATAACATGTTCTGAGCTCAGAAAAAGTCATTTTCTTCAGGTATGTGATTCTTCATTGATTGATTGCCTGTCTGTCTTCTTTAGTTGCAGTTTCTGAATTTTGCATTTTCTTGGTCTCTTTACTTCCTTTCTGTCAGAATTTAATTCTCATTACTTACAATTAAGTTAATGAATTAGTTAATTCAATACTTAATTATACAGCTAACATGAGAGAAGAAAATAATTAGTTCAATAAAAAGACGGACCGTGAACAAGGTACATCCAAAGTATGACCCCTCATTAAATAAGAAAACCACTGTAAGAGTAGAAGAAGAAGAAGAATCCACTTTATTGTCATTGATACATTTTTCACATGTTACAACGACATTGGTCCTCTGCATTTGACCCACCACCCTTGGGGGGAGCAGTGGGCAGCCACATGGCGCCCGGGGAGCTAGCGCTAGGTGTCTCGCTTAGGGACACACTCGGGTCTGCTGCTTTCCCAGCCCTCTGCCTTAACCACTCTGCTACCAGGCCGCCTTAAGTAGGGCGTAGTAGTAGTAGTAGTAGAAAATAAGTCAATCCACACAAATAATAATTTGGCATTTGTTTGACTAACTTTTTTCCTGCGTCATCAGAATGTGGCATTGCTGGAGCAGGAAGAAGATGTGAACCAGCTGACAGAGTTCTTCTCTTATGAACATTTCTATGTCATCTACTGCAAGTTCTGGGAGTTGGACACAGACCATGATCTCTACATAGACCAGAAGGACCTGGCACGGCACAATGACCAAGGTGCCCATAAAAACCTCACTGCCTTCAAGAGAGAAAACTACAGACAAATATGTTGTTCATCACTTTACTTCTTAAAACATAATAAGTAAAGTAAATGATCTTGTTTTGTGTTTTTGGTACAGTCAGTAGTCTGAGACTACATGTATCAATAAAACATATTTGTCAATTTTATTTGGTCCAGGTTTACAGCTCACACACACATACTGGGGGGGTTGATGCTTCCTTCCCACACACTCCACAACACATGTTCTTGGTTGATGGTCTGTGAGTGAGGCAGGGGAAATGAGACATAAGATCAATAAGAGAGCAGCATATACACTATGCTCCAATGACGCCATGTCTGGAACAATTTCTACCACTATATCGTCAAAATGATGACCAGAGGACTTATAGTATTGTCAAGATAAAGTAAGAGAGCTGCACCAGCCAGCCTGAATTTACAGTCTGCGAGAATGGATTACATGTGTTGTGGATAAAGTTGTACTTAAAATGAGAGAGCTGTTGTGTAAGAGAAACTGTTTTTGCCGACAGTCTGCATTGTAAGTAATCTTTTGCCGTCTGTTTTCCAGCCATCTCGCATAGGATGATTGAGAGGCTATTCTTAGGGACAGTAACACGGTAAGCCAGAAGTGTACTTTCTGAAGGGACACGTTTCACATTTTATGGTCGAGTGCTGCATTTATTACTAATTCATGTCTCTTTTTTTGTTCAGGGACAGAGGAGTGTATAAGGAGGGGCGACTAAGTTATGCAGATTTTGTCTGGTTTCTCATCTCTGAGGAGGACAAGAAGACTGACACCAGGTATCTAGGCACACAAACTGTGTCCAATATCAGTCTCAGTTACTATATAGCTCACTACATTTATCATACAGAAACTAAAACATTTTAACATGCCATAACACGTCTGCTGTAAAAAAAAAAGGTCCATCTACCATGAAAAGTAAATGAGTGAGTGATTTTTAGACACCTACATGTAAATTGCATCTTGTGCTTCATGCTGTAATGCACCTCTGCCTGTGCTCAGCATAGAATACTGGTTCCGCTGTATGGACCTGGATGGGGACGGGGTTCTAAGCATGTATGAGCTGGAGTATTTCTATGAGGAGCAGTGCCAGAAGCTGGAGGCCATGGGCATTGAGCCCCTTTCCTTCGAGGACTGCTTGTGTCAAATGCTTGATCTTGTCAAGCCTGAGGGTGAAGGTCAGAAGGTTTTTACATTTTTACAACCTCAGAGGTTCACATGAGTTTGTTAATTACTTTAGATTTGATTAGATGTTTCATTAGATCTGGGGTCTATAATGCAGGCATGTGGATTTGTCACACACACATTACTTTGTTAGCACATTCAAGTCTTCTAAGGAAACTCAGACATCTTAAACTTTGGGTGTGCTCAGCAGCAGCACCACCATCAAGCATTACTATTTTAAGGCTTAAAACCAAAGGTGATTTTGCTGTCACTGAGTTTTAAAGTCGGCTGCATGAGGAGGTTGGGCAAGAGAGTCGCAATGATGTGTCAAATCTGCCTTAAAGTCAGATTCACAGCTACGTTTAAAATCTAGATAGTCAAATGTCTTAGTGAGGAGTGAAATAGACAAATGTAAAGTAAAGTGAATATTCTTACCTTGCCTAGGTAAGATCACTCTGCGGGACCTCAAGAAATGCAAGTTGTCCCACATCTTCTTCGACACTTTCTTCAACATTGAGAAGTACCTGGAACATGAGCAGAAAGACCCTTTCTCTCTAATTAGGGTGAGATTAAACCCACAAATGATGCCACAGGACGAGAGATGTTATCATGACTGTTTTTTTTGTCAAAGGTCAAGTGGCTTATGTAATTGTCTTGTTTTTAAGGAGATGGAGACATATGGACAAGAGGTTTCAGACTGGGAGAAATTCGCTGCAGAGGAGTACGATATCCTAGTGGCGGAGGAGGCTGCAAACGACCAGTGCAATGATGTGTGAGTGTCAGATGTGTTAAATAATCCCCCACTCACTCAGAAACTTCATAAAACAGCTTTACTCTCGAAAGCTCCTAAATGTAAAAGTTCATTGAAAGCAGCAAAGAAGATTGATTTTACCAATATAACATTATCTGAAACAGTTATTTAAATTGGACCATTGAGAACACAACACGCCTCGTTACCAAAGACCCGGTTAAATAAACTGCAGCTTTAAATAAGCCCAGAGGTGCGAACAGTGTAAGACTGGATTTATTCTTCTTACACTAACAGCATTAGACTTTTTTTCCTGCTCCGGTTCATTTTAATATCTATTTCAGTCAATTTCCTATAATTACATTATTCACATTTTCTGTTTTGTACAGTAAATCACAAATGAAACACTTCTCAGGCTGGTTTCAAGCAAATACCCGTATCGCCTTTATAAAGCATTGTTGCATATAATCTGCAGAATAATATCTCACAGGACAATATGTACGTTTTAATCAGTGGGCCTATTTACACAAACACAAAAAATCTGATCATTATCGAATTATGGAGTAATGAGATTATTCAGTGGTTCAGGTATCAGAGTTTTGTGGTCATGTCGAAAAGCCCAGAGATGCAGAATTATATTGTTTGTTTTTAAATGAGGAAACTTATGTGTGGTAGGAAAAGTAATTAGACAGTGATGGCGTAGTACAAATTGTATATTCTTGTATTTATTAATACTCCGAGTTTTAGAAGTTGTTCCGAGTATGTACAGAGGAAAAGCTTCCTGCATACTGACGAGGCTAATGTTCCAGAGCTAATGAGGATTATGTGCAGGAGCAGAAAGTGAGTCAGTGATAGATGAGGCTGTTGACAGGTATGTTGTGTGGCGGTTTTAGGAGCTCCACCGACTGCTAAAGACAGGCTGCTAACCAGAGCAGGTAAGACACTCAGGGTACCACAAGGGTCTTTTTCTTCTTCTCCTCCTCTGGGAAATTCAATCCTAAACACACTCCTAGCTTCTACATCCGTCCCACCAGTCTGAGAAATCTGGGCGTAATGTCTCCATCAGACAGTGGCAAGAAATGTCAGCCCTGTAGCTTACCTGGTCTTCTGCTTTAAAGTGGGATTTGTTTTGTTTGTAAAGAATTGTAACGTAGATAAAGATCTGACCATACTTTAAAACTATATTTTATGTATGTGGGTAATCACATAGGATTGACTACTTTTTCATGCCACTGTTTCTTTTGCCAAAAAGTCTCATGTATTTAGGCTGCGTCTGTTTTTGAGCTTCCTCATCTACTGCACCATCCTGGTTATGTCTTCACGTGATGCTCCTGTGTCTGTGGTCGTCTCCTGTTTGTTTAAAGGATATTTTGGCAATTTGGGAAATATACTCAATGACTTCCTGTCAGGAGTACAGTAAAAATGAAATGACATTGTGCAGCGTGTCTGAGAATAACAACAAAATCCACCTTCCAGCTACTGTATAAAGCTCATTGATTATTTGCATCATAGGGTGCTGTGCACCACAATAGGGTCTTTTTTTGTTTGCTGGCTTTATATGCATTTAGTGTTGATCACCACATAATGTTTAATTGGGTTCATGTTAGTAACATCATGTTTTTGAAGTAAAGAAATGGGGGAAGTAACATTAATTATTGAGCTTTAAAATTAGTTTAGATGGATTTTTTTTAATTTGGACGGAGCTGAGCTGTGTCCAGTGTTTTGTTCTAAGATAGTGTGCTGCTAAATGTGACTTATTTACTACACAGCCAGGAGAGAGGCATGATTCTTGGTATGTGGCTCAACAAAAAGCAAATAACCATCCCAACATTTCCCAAATGTCAAATTCCTTTTTATCCCTAACACATTCTCCATGGAATCGTTTTGGTGTCAACATGTATTAAAAGCAGTCGCTCTTTCTGACATTGTCTTTCTCCATGTGTCTGTGTAGGTATGAAAATCCTTTGAGCCCTTTAGGGCAGCACATCTCCAGCGAGCTGGGTCTAACAAAGAGACACTTCTTTGAGATCCCCACCCCACACTGCAACCTGGACCTGGACGAGTACGAGTACGCAGATGACTTTGACCCTGGTTCTTGTAGTGCTTTCTCACAAGCGTGCTGAGGACTGTGAGCTTCCGGAGCTGAAGCAGCAGTGAGGGCGACGCGATCGCATCACATCAGAGCTGCCACAGAGTTGCAGGTCTGATTTCCTGTTTTTGTGTAAACAGGATGAACACAAAACCAAAAGACTCGGTCGGAGCACTGTCACAGTCAATATGTGGTGAACAAATGGACACAGAGTCTCATGACACAGCACCAGACGTTCTAATTTCCTTATCATCATCTTCGAAAAACAACCAGCACATTTTAGACCTTTGCTCTTTCCTCACATGTTCAAACGGGAAAGGTTGTGTTCTGCATGTAATGTTTGTATAAATAATGTTTGGAGCGAGTATTGTTCCTCTTAACATCAGGATTGCGTCATTTTCACATGAGCTAAATCACATTCTTCACACACGAATTGTTAGATGTTGATTCGAATCCGGTTTTGAACTAATTGTCATCTGAAAATCATTGGCTAATGTTACATTCCAGTGATCGTTTTGGCTGTAAATTCATTTACGGTTTGTTTTTCTGTTTGCTGCAACTGTAAACGAGCCACAGTCGAGCCTGCTGCGCACACAAGCACACGGTGTACGTTGTATAGGTCTGCGTTATGGCGTGGGCTCGCTGCGTGTGTGACACAAGGTTATAAATTATTATAAATAACTGTAAATATTTATTTGGTGCTTGCTGTGTTGTAAATGATTTTGGCAAGTGTTTTAGATCACTTCTTTTTTCTATGTTATAAAGTACTTAACTCAGATGTACTTTGACAGAACAAAAGGAACCAATTTTAAAATGTTTTGCTTTTCTTTGAATTAATAATAAAGCCTCGGTTAATGGAAGAGTAAAGACTGGGCTCTTTAATTTGTTTTAGCTTGTTTTTCACTTGTCCCTGCCGAGACAGCTTCTGGTTGTTACCTGGCTCAGGTGATCAACAGTGGGAGAGAGAGTTGGAAACACGCATGTGGCTCTGTAGGATCAGAGCCTCCCGTTATACAGATGACGAAGGCTGCCGGCGAGTATTTATCATGTGAAATGAACTATTTAAAATACTGCATCTTGGACAAATGTGCTTTTTTGAGTATTTTATTTCCATCAACTTTCAGTAATAAGTTATTTTTGGCAAACCAAAACACTGAAACGTGATTCTTAAATGTACCGCAAATAATTCTCACATCACAGACCTGAGTGCGATTCAATAGAACATTGGTCACATGGTTCATTTAGTGTCACTGGTAACTTTCAGGGACAGTTGACAGTGAAGCTTATAGCTTATAGGTGAGGCTGAAAAATAAAATATAAAATATACACGTGGTCCTCAGATGAAAGTGGTAAAATATATGACAATACACATAAACTCACATTATGTCTATTTTCAATAAATTCCACAAAGAGCTATATTCATGTTTGTACAGCACAAGATGCTGTGTGGACCTGCGATGTCCACGACTAATGAAGGTGTCTTCCTAGCCAGCCGGCACACCTGGAATCTTTTAGCTGCTTCAACCTCGGCTGCTCCTGGTGGTGCTTTCCCCCACATTTGGCGTCTTACTATTTATGGCAGCGTGGTTCTTTATATAGGACTGATTCTGAAGATGTATTTATGGGAATCTGGAAACACTGGTGTTTGTTTAATACTCGCTCTCACTGCACGGACTATACTTGTTAGTAGTAACAGATTGATGCCCATAACATAACCGCTGGAGGCAGATGACCGACCAACCACCCTGAGCCTGGTTCTGCTGGTGGTTTTTTCTCTCCACTGTTGCCTTAGTGCTGCTCAGGTGGGACTGTTGGGTTTTTTAGATAATTCTAAGGTCTCAAACCTGTAAAGTGGGGCGAGATGACTTCTATTGTGATTTGGTACTATATAAATAAAACTTGATTAAATTAACTGAGTTGAATAGTTGGCTTCATGGGATTTGTTGAAAATAGAAAAAGATACTAGTTACCAGGAGCATCTTTCTCAGACGTTTTGTTCCCCATCGTCCTCGTGCTTACAGTTCAACCTCCACAGCATCGTCGTCCTGCTCGTTGCTGAGGACAGACACTTCAGCGCCGAGTCTCTTTGCAGGAGGTTCCGGAGGTAAAGGAAGTGGATCCAAATCAGGTGTCTTCTGGTGGCTGCGGAGTTGAGATTTGAAATCAGCTTTGTGAATTAGGCATCTTGACTGTAAAGCTGGACTCTCACCTGGGCCTGGGAACTTTACCGACTTTGTCAAGCGGACTAACTGCACAGGGGGACTTGCTTCCTAAAAAAAACAGAGACACAAATGAAGCAGCTGGTTCTTGATGACAACTGGGATGTAAAAATGTTTTTTAACGTACTACCGTCTAGTTTTTGTTTGGAGAAGGGGGAGCGATTGGGCAGGTAGGGCCTTCTGTCAGAGCTAATGTAGGACACAGCATCATCCCCTTCAGCTGCTGCAGCCAACAAGGACGCGCGGTAGTAGATAAGCGGCTGCCAGCACTCCTCCCTGAGGTCGACTATGTGCTCTCCAGTGTGCTTCTGCAGGTAGAAAAACCTGGACAGGCAGGAGGAGACTTTCAGAAAACCTTGTTGAGCTTTCAGAAAAATAAGACTGCGTGCTCCACACAGCACTCACACTGTCTTCTTGTCTGGTTTGAGCAGCTTGCTGGAGAACTCGCTGAGGATGGTCAGGTAGGAGAGGTACGGTGGCACAGGTGTCTCCGGAGTCTGGGTGAACTCTTGAAACACGAACTCGATGCCGTTCCTGCGTTGTCAACAAGGAAACACAGACTCACGAGCTTTAAGCGTGAAAACCTGCAATGAGAACAAACACACCACACGAAGTACGAAGAAGCGAGGCCGCGCTGACCTGTGGATCACAACGATGCTTTCACGAAACTTGACGAGGTCCCCGAAGGTCAGAGCGAAGCGCCTGGCCAGCTCCTTGATGCTGGTGAAGGTCTGGACTCCTGGTTGCACCGTACCGCCGCACTGCTGCTCCTTTTTAAGACGTACGAAAAGCTGCAGAAACACAGTTAATCGTCAGCATCAGCGAGCTGCTGGGCAACACCGCGCGGCTCAAATGTGGTTTTCTGAGGTGTGCGGGGCGACTGTACTTGCTGCAAAGACAACACCAGCGTCCGAGCACTTTCTATCTTATCCATCTGTCTGGTCCTACACATCGTCTCCTTGATGATGTCTCCAAAGTCGTTAAAGTACTGGGGACAAAAAGGGAGGATCAGGAGTATTCTAGGCGCCTTAAGTGGCTTATCATTGCGGTGGAAATAGGTTTATGAAGTGGTTCTATACTTGAATCTGTACGAAGTCAACAAGACTTAAACATTTTCAAAATAAACGTGGAATAAATCTAGACTACTAAAATATACAGACTGAACCTTTAGTCCATGCTTTCCTTCTGATGTTGTGTTCAACTATTTCACATATACCATAGTAACCTCCACCCTAGCAATGAAATGAACCCCTGTGAAGCATTTAGGTTCATCTCCAAAAACGCTGAACTGGTCCTTTAAGGTCTTAACCTTTTACCTTCATGTAGTACATGAAGACCTCAGCTGCCGTGGTCATCTCCAGCACTCCGTGAACTATCAGTTTGCAGAAGCCCGCGAGCAGATTCCTTCGTCCATGAAGGTCGTCGAGCCTCTCCGCCTCAGAGTTCCCGCCGACTGATGGAGCCAGATGGCGTCAGAGTATCCGGTTGGATGTGAAGTGGTCAAGAGAGAGAGAAATAAAGGGGGAGAAGTAACGAGAGTGATTGATCGCGATAAATCATAAAACAGCGAGAAAAGAACAAAGCGCAGAGAGAGAAAAGCGCTTTTTAGCGCTTTGAGTTTCGGGACAATGGCTTTAGCAGGTGGAAATCAAAGATAACTTAAGACGAGAGTTATGGTTGTGACACCATGTGGCTTCAATCTTTCACAGGGCTAATAAAAGAGGCTCGGAGGTGAGCCAGAGTTAATGGAATTTTCTCACGGAAAGAGATTGCCCTGATTTTATGATTTACCTCGGTGGCCTTGCCCTCCGAGTGATCTCTGATCCAGCAGCCAACAGTCTGTACGACAAAACCGTTACCAGGCACATCCAATAAAACAACAGCATTTCATTACATGTTCCAAAACCAATAATCCCGTGTTGTATTCGGTTGAACATTTAAGACTTTCCCACCAGGACAGTTATTGACTCCTCTGGAGTCCCCCGCATTTGGATGCACTATGTCCCTGAAAGTAGAAGCTACTGTAAAGATAATAAAGTGTGTGCTTATAGGCAGTCATGAATGAATTCATAAGTTTACCTGCATGACTTGCACAAAGAGAACACCCCTGACACATCAACCTTGTTTTTCTCATTTCAGAACAGACAGGAGCATACCGTCGTCATCGGTTTACAAGCCGCGATCACTTTGCATAACAAAGTCTTACATCCTCTCATACAAATTACTCAACCTGTTTAAGTCTGAGGATATTAACGGGGGTTCTTTTGTAATTGAGGGTCAATTGTCAGGTCGCGTTGGAAATCAGACCCCATTTACAGTCAGCAGGCAGCTCTGCAGAGACTTATTAAGGCAAACGTGTGGCTGCGCATTTAATATCTGCATGTTTTAAACACGGCGAGCGGCTGAAGGCCCAGCAAATCAAACAGGAAGCTCCTCCGGCAGAGTGAGAGTGCCACCTACAGTGTTTTCTCCGGGGTGTGTTGTGCTGTGGCTGCTTATCCAAAGAGGTTTGTTTCAGTATCGTCATGTCCTTTTCTTTATTACCTTTTATTTATTTCTCTGAGCAAATATGTTCTGTTAAAGTTTGTTGTCATATTAAATCTTTACATGAAACTAGAGAATTTTACAACAGTAAAACTGCTGCTTATTCATTAACGTGTAAAATACTGTATCAGTCACAGGAGACGTTTTCCTCACACTGTGTGGAGAATTATTTTGCTGCTGGTGTTTTTGTATTTCTAGTAACACTGCTAATTTTACTCAAGTAAGAAAAATACTCTTTGTATTTTTGTCGCAGGTCTTTTTCTCTCCCCTCATTTATCGTCACCTTCCTGTCACAGCCCAAAAAAACAATGAAATACAATAAACAAAGAACAAATACTAGACAACAATGAAATATACTCTAGTTCTGTTATATGATTATTATTAAAACTTGTATTAGTTAAACACTTGTGAAAGTAAGTTTGAAAATTAAAAAGTTTAATAATATTTAGAAAATTTTATTATAAGTCTTATAATAATAATTATATTGTTGTTTAATCTACATCCATTTATGAAAATATGCTTCTTGGAAGCAGGCTGAGGTCTCACCTCTACTTTGGCTCTCACAGTCTGGACCGACCAGGACGCGTGTGCATACAAAAGTCAACAGCGCCCTCTGCAGTTTGGGACTGGGCGTGTAGAGCAAAGGACCAAATGACGTGGGCTCCCACACGTGTAGCTGGTAGGAATGTGCCGTCAGGACGTCACAGACACTCAGAAAAGCCTAGAGTGTAAAAAATAAGAAGACATTTAAAAGGTTAGAAGGAATAGTTGAAGTTTTAATCGTGGATTTGTGTTTTCTGTGGCACCTGTTGTTGCACTCGGTGGTCAGAGTGGGAGAGACAGCGGTGACTCATCTCGCAAAACAGACACAACTGCATCCTCTGGGCTACAGCCTTCTCCTGAAACACATATTAACCAAATTGTTGTTTGTTATTTGGTATTTCCACCTCTTTTCTGTTCTTTAAATATTAAGGAAATAATGTACTTTCAAGCAGAAGTCACTGTATAATATAAAACTACTAAGTACCACATTCGAATTGGATTTAAGAGCCAGTGTGTGAAAGTCACAGAGATACGTTAAAAGCAGCAAAATGGTTTCATACAATAAAAAATGATCCTAATGTTCATGGACGTTCATGTAGTGTGTGTGTGTGTCTCACTCTGGATGTTAGCGTTTCACCACTTGTGTTGAGAGACCAGAGCACGGAGTAACACAAACACTGCAGTACTTCCTGTAGAACCTTCACAAACAGAGAAGGGACATCAAAGACATTAAACACTGAATAAACGAGGGAGAAGTCTGATTGTGGGGAAGTCAAACGATGGTACCTGAGCGGGTGCTCCGCTCTGAATGCTCTCCGCTGACAGGAGAGGAGACAGCAGCTCAAACACCTTCCACGGAGAGAGGTCATGACAGCTACAACACGGACGACACACATTTATAACCATCACACACACACAACACCGGCAGACTGTCATTTGCACAGTTGTCAGCCTTACTTGTGGAAAGCTCCAAGTTTCCTCAGCGTGACTAAAAGTTCTCCCGTTTTCTCCTCGTCAGCAGAGAAACTGTCACCCTGCGACCGACAAATGAAAATGCACCGAGGCTTCACCTCCAGCAGCGCTGAGAGCTGCTCCACCCAGCGCTGGACCAGAGAGTCTCTGGCACCTCGGCTCACGGAGAACCGGGCCGTCTCCTCCCCGCACAGACTGAGGTACGCGCGGGCTGCCGCCTCCAGAACGTCAGCTCCCGAGTGACGGTCCAGAGCAGCCTCCACCTGTGCCAACAGACAGGACAGCACCTGCAGAAGACACAGAACAAGACACCTAGAACGTGTCTGGTGATTTCTCTGCTCATTTTCAGTAATAGGTTCACATTTCTGGCGTGCAGACCTGCGCGTCTCCAGCCTCAGGACACTCTGGTACAAAGTACTGAGGAATCTTCATCAGGGAAGCAACAACGTCCGAGCTACCTGAATACTTAACAAACAACATCATAAAAATAGAGGTTATCAGAACTGTGCAGCTGTTTTTAATACTAAATTATAAAAGGGTCAAATGTGAAATAAACACCTTGTTCAGTAACTTTGGAAGCACCAAGATGAGATGTTCAGTGAGTTTATTACAATCGTCAATCTGCATTTTCTTTTCTCTGGCGCTCATCACCTGCAACAGCGAGAACCCGCGTTACGTCATCAGGTGCATCGTTTCCCATTTCTGTTTCACGGGAACAGAACAAACCTTCTTCGCTCCACTCCTCCCAGCCAGAGCAGGGCCCTCTGAGGCCTGCCGCACGGACGCCACTAACACGTCCACAAGCACCATTTGCTCTGCGTTGGTAAGATCTGCCAACACACACAAAGAACGGCACCTGCTAAAAAATAACATCTACCAAAACTTATGTCCACAGCCTGCAGCTCTGTGGTCGTCGAGCTCCAGAGCAAACTCTCTGCAAACGTCTGTCCTCTCTGCTGCTCTCATAATGCACTAGAGTAGCTGGGGAACAGACTAATCATGACTACTCATTTCAGGAAAGACCTGAGGATTCGACTGAACAAGACTCTTCAATTCAAACCAACAAACCAAAGAAACGTAGTGTTTACACACAATATTAATAACTCCAACCTGGACTCTCCTGCAGTAGGATAGATGTGAGCGCGGACCAGTCCTTCAGCAGAGATCCACCACAGTCCCACAGACTGTCCACCAGGTAAACCACGTGCTTATGCAGCTGCAGGCACAAACAAACAGTTTAATTGTGAGTCGGATTTAAGGCTGTTATAGTCAACCTTATGTCTGTGTGTCTGTGTGGGACTTCGATGACCAGATGCATGCGCTCTGCTGCTTGGAGATCTACATTGGAGAATCGTGCTCACTGGAGGAGGATGATGTGCAGTAGACAGTTGTAAAAAACAATTAAGATGTACGCTTAATTAGCCACCGCTAAATTAGTTTTGATTCTAATAACTGTCCACCTATTTCCCCAAAGAGCAGCAAGGGATCAATAATCATATATATGTGATGTTACATCTGACTGGAGATCTTGGGATGATTGTTGGTAGTGTCATGGAGTGGTAGTCTGGCTTGAGTACAAGTTTAGTCTGGAGATTTCAATGAATAGAGGCAAACACTGAGGCCAAAGCCAATTAAATCCACGGGCCCATTGTAGCAGAACTGATTGCATCTGCATCACAGCTCCACACTTGACAACGATAATGGCGATCGATAGGAAACCTCTGAAAAAAGACCGGCTTAAGATTGTAGAATTAGAGGCAGGTGTAAAGATGGAGACACGTTTTTAATTAGCTCTCTCTTTTCTGCATGCTTAAAAATGAATACGCACGTACGCGTCAACGAGAATCTCAGGTGTCGATTAATGCACACGTGCTTCAGTTACTGTTCAATAAAATGGATTTGAGTCAGTTTAACAACATATATTTTCAGTTTCCCGGTGTGTGTTACAGCAATTTCATGCACAGCTGGATTTGTCCTTGGTTATGACCCTTTAGCCCTTTGTCCCAAGCTAATATATGTTCCTTGGTGCAATGTCCTGCTTTGCTAATGGGAGTGATGTTCTGCTCGGATGACATAATGAGGAACAGCATGTTGTACTTAAGCACTTAATGTGCAAGCAATAAAAACTGAGGAGCTAATAATGTACTGGACCTTAAATAAACATGTTGCTGATTCAACAAGTCTGTGTTTTTGTCTTGGCCTTTACCTCGGACTCCTGGTAGAACTGCAGCAGAGCTTTCAGTCTTGCAAATGTCTGTCGTTTAGGTGCCTCTTCCTCCTCCTCATTATCGTTTCCATCCTGAGAATCAGCTGCAGTGCGGAGAAGTCTGAGAGAGACCAACAATACTCGGGTTAACACTCAATTAGTGTGTGTTTGGGTGGTTTTCGTGACAGAGCTCAGTCCACCTTGAGAAGAGGAGCTCCCCAGCAGCTGCTGCTAGAGGGCGCTGTGAGGAGTAAACAAACCGGAGGAGCTGCTTGTAGTCGTCTGGACTGAGCACCTCGTCGGATGTTCTGTGGAATCACAAACGCATTAGTGACTGCACAGTATCAGTGACTGGAAATGAATGGGAACAACTGTTCGGCTAGTAACTGACTTAGAGATGAGAACCAGTAGTTTCATGGTCTGTAAGGCCACTTCGCTGTCCTTATCCAGGGTCATGGAGATCATCCGGTCCTGGAACACAAACACATGTGTGAATCCGTATTTTACACGTCGTTAAACCGCCTCGTTGATTCTGAATAGATCCATTTCTGAGTGCAAACCTTTTAGGTGTTCGCAGGAAGAAAAAGAAGAATGAATACGCACGTGTGAACACAGTCAAGTGTGTTTGACACAGGTGTTTACTCAAGGTGGAAATAAAAACAATGTTTGCCCATTTAAATCTAACACTCCTTAAATCCAGGAGACCTCGTACCTTGAAGCGGTTGTTGAAAAGGTCTAGTTTAGGCAGGAGCAGTGGGTCCCTATACAAACCCTGGAGACATAACACACACTTGAGACGCACATCTGGTATCTGAAAGACAATATCCAGAAGCGTCATTATTATATCATCCACATATGTTGTCCTATCGCTCTATAGTACATGTACTTGCTGCTGTTCACCTTGTCATACATCATCCAGCCTATGTATTTGAGGTAGCTATCATTGAGGAATACAGAACTGTAGAGTTTCATCCACGAACCCAACTCCTCCATACAGATCGAGCGAATTTCAGGAAGCACGTCCCTGCACGGGCGCAGAAACAAAATGAGCGCCGCTCTGTATGAATAGTCTAACGCGCAGTGGAAGATTCTATGTGAAGGATTCACTCACCGATATCTTTTCAGAAAAACTCCCTTAAAGATGATGTCCACCATGCTCTCTACCTCCGCCCTCTTCTCCAGCAGCTTGAGTAGAAGCACAGTTGCCACGGCGTTAGAAAAATGTGACTGACTCACATAAAGCCAAGACAAAAGGTGTCTTACGTCTTTGAGCTTCTTCTGTATCTTCTCCAGCTGTGGAGTGTTTTTCTGTCTCGTGGTCTTCGTCTTCTGCACCTGACACAATTTCTGACTGTTCTCAATCCCAACACTCAGACTTAGAGCCACGCTCAAGAGGGAGCTCAGCAGCTTCACCGCTTATGAGGGATGCGTGCATCAAAAGCCGAGAAGAGGTTAGTTCACTGAAAGTACTTCCTGCATATACTGCGTATGTTTTGTCACGATTTGTGTCACTCACCTGCTAGAGTGCACGTGTGTCTGAAGGCTCGCACGTAAGAGTTTGACAGCTCTGCGAGCAACGAGATGAGCGTGTTCATCAGGTAGCTGTCAAAAATGACACTGCGTTGACACTGAGCCACCAGCACAGACACAAAGTCACAGAACTCGGAGTGAAACCAGCGCCCATACGGCCCAGACTGGGTGAGAGGATACTCCACACTGTCCTGAGAGAGGACAGAGGATTAATACATCAAATCCTTCACATGTGAACACAGGAATCAGTGAAGTACTACTGACTGTATCCATGGGCCATGTGACTGTGAGGATCCAGGGAAAAGCCAGAAACCTCTTGTACTGCAGACCAGCAACCTGAAACACGCCACAAACACTCCAATGGTTCCGATTCACAGTATTAAACCTGATGTAACGCTGAGTCTAAAGACGTCTAACCTCATCCAGCTCCTCCACCATCTTACTCATCACATCCCTGTCGTCTTTACTCTGGCACATCTCCGCTGTAACCACACCTGGAAGAGACAAAAAACAAACACAGAAGTGTATCCACGTTAAGTGTGTGTGTGTGTGTGTGTGCGAATTAGCAGCTGTGCACGTGTCTTCTTGCCTTTGCAGCCACAGCACTGGATGAAGAAGCCGATGAGATCCAGAAGAGCAGAGTCTCTGTCCCTCACATACGCCTCAATCCAGTCGTCGATCACCGCCTGCTCCAACACAAAGTGTTTTAATTAATACAGTCAAAGACACACATTATTAGCTGTGATGCTAAAAAGCCCACTCCAGAATGATCAAACCGTGTTCTCTCATTACATATCAAAGGTGAACTAATGTTTTACTTCTAATAAATACAAAAAGGATCATTTGTCTGATTTGACACAAGAGGTTTGACAGACATCTCTTTGACGGCTTTTCTATGAACAGTTTTGACTTGCAAATGAGAAAAAATATGAATCTAGAGGACTAATCGTCGTCTTTTTATCGGAGATCTTACCTGCATGGCACCCCTGCCCATGGTGACCACCTCAAACAAGGTGACAGCCTCCACTCGCTTCTTTTTACTGTGGCTGCCTCCTGCTCTGCTGACGCTGCTGCAGCTGGCTTTGGCACTTCTGCGTTTGACATTCTCGGAGCCGCCGTGCGCTCTTTTCCTTCTTCTCTGTGCGATTTCGAAAATGTGACGGACAAGACAGAAAATGTAGATTCTTGAAATGAACCACCGGTGTCCTGCAGCATCTTTTAACCTCTAAACAGAGAGCCCTTCACCTGAGCGCTAACAAGCTTCAACACAATTAAGCAGCACTTGGTGACGTATAATATTATTACTATTAATCTGACTTTTTAATCACTGATATATACAAACATTAGGAATATCAAAAAATATGAAGAATCTCAAATTATAATTATTTTTTCTTTGAAAGATCAAAAATAATAATGAAAAAATGTCCTCAAAATTCCTTCTTTTATGCAACCAGCAGTCCGAGATTGAAATAAATTCATCTATTTATTATATATTACAAAGAAGGAAGGAAAGATTTTTGCTGCAAAAAAGATAATGTGAATTACAGACTCCTACTCTTCTTGTAATAGTTACTGGCCCGTGCAGGAGCAAAAGGAACCGATGAAGGAGTAGAAAACCACCTACGGCAGTCTTTTGTCTATTCTCATTCCCCAGCTCGTCCTCCGAATGATTGACAGCTGCTGAGGAGTTTGCCTGGTCATCAGAGTTCTTACTGGGAAGTCAAAAACATGAAAATAGATAACATAAATAAATACATGACAGCCATGGACCAGGACAATAACCTGTCTATATATTGGTAACAGGTGCTTACGTCTGCCCTGAGGTTCTGGATGTAGCTGTGGGCTCTGGTATCATCTCCTCAGATATTTACACGAGGCTCAGAAGTGAGTCTGTGCATCTGGAAACATCATCTGGTTTGTCTAGCGAGTGGGTGTGAAAAGAGGCAGTCTGTATCAATATTATAATATTAGTCCTGAGGAGGCTGCTGCAAGTTTTAATGTTTTGACTGGTTGAAATAACATAATCCATCATGTGCAAACCACATTTTATGAACATAAATATCATAATACATAATAACAGCTATTTCTGCATCCGGTGATTATTTCTTTAACATAATTCACACAATAAACATCAGTGTGTTAACACTAAAAACTATCACAAGTAATTGATTTAGTAGGGGCGATATATTATTATTTTTTATTTCTGCTCATAAAATTACTACACCTAATTACTGCAGCTGTTAAAACCACCTAACAGATCATATTTCTCCCTGACATGATGGTAAATCAGCTGCTTTTCACAATAAAAGCATGTGTGATTATGTGTGGTCCTGGTTTGTCTTGGTGTTGGATGAATTTTGTGGGGTGGCTGCAGGATGGCTGATAATTAGCATGAACATGGGGCTTTAAATGCCCCCTAGACTGGAAAGTGCTGGTGCAGAAACAAAGAGTTGCTCATGGGCACTACAGAGACAAACCATAGATAGTCCTCTATAAGCATATATTATTACAAACACTATACTATCTGCAAACATTCCCTAAACTAGTTCAAATCTGTATTCAATGTGTAAACATAAAAACTGACTGACAGGCAATCAGACAGTTTGGTGGCTGATTAACTTTCCAAACTTACCTCTTACTTTACGTGTCTTCATTCTTCATCAAAGTTCACCGACGGGTGATTTTAAAATAACACCAACAACAATTTATCTGAGTGAAAAAATTCAAGTGTCTCCACGACTGTGCTCCTTCTCTGCCCCGACTCTCACAGTCAAGCGCCGGGACAGCCTAACATCGATCTGATTGGCTGCCGCTGCAGGGCGGACCAGCGTGATTGGATGCTGCCTACGCGACTTACACTGAGGTCCCTCCTCGGGCCGCAGTGACAGGCGGACGTCGTCCAGTTTGTGTTTTCTGCATCGCAGCAACGTGAACATCTGCAGGAAGAGACGCTTCTCGCGCAGGACACATGAGCTAGCGCGAATCATAATGAGGCTTTGGTTTTATACAACACCTACAAATAACACAAATACAATAATTATGTGCAGAATTCGTTATACTGTATCTTTTTTTTATTGATTTCCATTTATTTTATGAAGTTAGTGACTTTACAGATGCAGATTCTTCATCAACTAATAAATGATGGTACACCAATTTGTTTTAACCACCTGGCGGAGCACAAGTAGTTAAAAGTAGCCCCACATTTACCAGCTGACTAATGCATGACGTTCACATATTTAGTCTTTCTGTACCTCTGGTGTATTTCAATTAACTAGCCCAGTAGCTGTCGATTCAGATGGGAGATGTCATGGCATTTCCTGGTTCAACATTTTTGCATCAATTAAACAGCAGGAGGTGCTGTTTACACACAAATGGGAACTTAAAGCAAATCCAGCTGCAACTAAGCAGCAGTTTTTCAAGTAATTACATGAGAAAATAACAGAAACACTAAGTGCATTTTCAGAAATAACATTTTAAGACTCTCTCCGAATTATCTCTCTGAACAGTTTTATCCAAAACTTTGTGAATGTTTCTTAAGACGTACTCATGTACATAAGTAAAAGTAGCACTACTACAGTGCAGAAATCCTGCATTTACAACAGTATTAGCCCAAAAATACTAGAAAGGAAAAGTATTCTCATGCAGAATGGCTCATCATTTTCACAACTTTATGTCATTTCAGCTTGCCCTATTAAATCTGATTGCTACCTGTTAGTTAAATAGCCCACGAGTCGGCATGATGAAGTTAAAGCAGGCATTTTCACTATTATATAACATTTTTACACTGACAAAATAACTTGCAAATCGATCAGTGATGAAAACAATCATGCATTGTTTTCCAGCACCTGCGCTTTACCTACTTTAATAGGTGCTTTAAATGTCTGTTCTTGGTTATGGTCACACCTGAATTGACATACACAGACGCGTTAACGGGAGACAGCAACCGTATCTCCCTATTGCATTCAATTTTATTATTCCACTTAAAAAATTCTAACAGTAGTGCAAGGAGGGATTCAAGAAGCGTACATTCGTTTCCAAACAACTGACTCACCACAGGGATTAAAATGGGTCACATTCAGAAGGACAATTCAAAAACCTACACAGATTGTAAATGGAGTGTTCTGTCTGATCCCACGAAAAGTTGAATCAAACCACGTAGCACCTTTTCACAGTTCATTAAAGGCAGGAGACTCCCGGAGACACCCGAAGCATCACAACATTAGGTTTTGTAGATAGCGAGGTGTTTGTCGTGAGTGAGTCAGGACAGGAACTGGGACACGTAGGTCACGGCCTCATGAAGGTCTTCCGTCAGCTCCTCTGGCAGCGACAGCACCACCGATGTTAATCTCTGAGTTATTTCTAACATCCTACGGCGAGAAACAGCGCATTCGTCATGAGATAGAGTTAATCATCATCCCTGCCAACTCAGCGTTTGGATTTCAACTCACCAGTTAATGTAGTGAGCAGCCAGCTGTGGCTCGTGTCTGGAGCTTTCCTCCGTCACTAGAGACTGTTTCATCTGTTTGAAATTAGCTTCAATATCTTTCTTGATTTCAGAGAAGACCTGAATTCCCCTGAAAGAGCTGATGACTTGCTGCAATGAAAAGACATTAAAAAGTAAGCAGCAACTTTTGAAGGAAAGAAACTTTATCAGAGGGCACTGATGAAAATTTTTATCTCCTTACATATATAACCGACAACTGGTGGGCAATGTATTTATGACTTCCAAGGTGCCTGATATCTTCTTCCAGCTGCTGACTCAGGACTAGGAGCTGGTTGAGTTTGGCAATGTGGAAGAAGTATTCTGCAACAAAAGCAACATAAGTTAATCTTTCTGAATGCGTTTTAACCACATAATTGCCAGAAAGGAGTCATCTCATAGTCAATCACTATCATGCTGGGTTAGAAACACACACGGTTTGGCTGCTTTGTACTTAGTTTTAAAAAAGGTCTTGACCTAAATAAAATACAGCATCTTCTATCAGTTTTAAAATCCTTTAAAAAAACCTTTGCATTCAGACAGAAAAATGAACACATTTCCTCTCTCACCGTCCATTGGCGGCCTCTCCAGCATGTCCACCGGGCTGCCTTGAATGA
Source organism: Microctenopoma stevenorrisi (assembly GCA_032270685.1). Taxonomy (NCBI): domain Eukaryota; kingdom Metazoa; phylum Chordata; class Actinopteri; order Anabantiformes; family Anabantidae; genus Microctenopoma; species Microctenopoma stevenorrisi. The sequence goes on along the minus strand of JAUMTR010000013.1, from coordinate 4,534,620 downwards.
GAAACACTTCTACACGAGGAAACATGACAGACAGACCCACCATGTCCAGGTAGTCCTGAGGAAAAAACGAGCAGTGAATTCACAACCTCCTAATACCGGTCAAAGAGCTATACAGCAAAGAAATATACCATTTGTTAGTAGTTATAGGAGAAGATGAAAAGATGCCTGGAAACAGACACAGTGTGTGATGTCAATAGAAACAGTTTCAGATGATACCTCCAGCTGTGGCATTGGCTTTGGTAGATGTTCAAGGCACTGCAGCATCTGGTCGAGAATCTCTGATCCTTCAAGAATAGAGCACAAAAATATCAAACGTGTAGGATCCGTTCGAGCCTACTTAGATGATGTGATTCTTTGCCATACACACCTTGAGCCTGGAAAGTGTCTGACTCCTCTGGACTGCAGCCTTGTCCTAACTGCTCCTGGAACTGTAAAACAAAAGCTATGAGCATCGTCACAAGCTCAGAGGAGAAACATCTGCGCATATCGACGTGAATCTGAAGACGATGCTGAGATGATTAAAGCTCGCTGCCTTCGGTTTTAACGCTGCCTTTGAGTGCTGTTGTTACTGGACATTCTCAACAGAACCTTCAGCCTGAGCCCATGGTCCCCTTTAACAATGCGAAAATCACATTAACGTCAGTATTGAACACTGTCAATAAAAGGACTGTGTGTTAACTACTTCAGAGTTATTTGCTTTGGTTCAGCTGGAGAGGAACAATCAGTTTATGATGACGCGTGTGGTTAAGGATATTAAAATAGAGATAAAGTGCAAGAGATATCAGTGGTGGGAGTGATGTGTGTGGTTCTCAAGTTACCCAACCTGCTGCATCTGCGCCCTGATGAGGAGATCCAGTTGCCCGCAAAGACAGAGCATCTCCAGGCCCACCTGCTCTGGACTCAGCTGGACGGGCATCAGAGGTCTCTTCACCTGCAGATCCACTGACCAGAAAAGCAACTAGATCATCACCAGCAGGCCTCCTCCACAACAAGCTCATTGTCTTTATGAACAGAAACTATGGGCATATGCAGTGCAGCAGGTTTGACATCCTCACAGGTCCAGGGAAGGACTGAAGGGGAGTGGTCAGGTAATCTAATTCAAACGCCACTGCCTGAAATAGAGACGATGTGATGCTGGGACTTACCTTTGAAAGCCTCATGGTAAACGCACGGCTGACACAGCGGCTCAGATGCATTCACCGCCATGTCTGACTCTCACCAGCTGCGATTATCACACCTCTTCACCTGAATCCGTAACGCTCATAAAAAAAGCGCATGGGGCTCATGAAAACGCAGGAAGCAGCCGAGGTGAGATCAGAGTAAATCTGATGGTAGTCTTTTATTTATGTTGTTGCATTTCGTCGGGAGTATCTCTCGCAAAGGGTGCGTTCGAGTGTCAAACGCTCGGGCGGGATAAACAAACGCCGACACCACGTCCCCTCATCCGTAATTCGCGCAGGTGCCGACGCTCGCACGCAGCCGCAGGTTGGTCAGAGCATCCATAGTCCCGAGAGAATCCATGCAACAGCTGGGCGCGCGCGCGCGCGCGCGCACACACACACACACACACAGAGTCCACGCCCTTTGAATCAAGAGTCGGCACGGTCTGATTCGCGATCGCGAAGGCCCGCCCCCGGCACGCGCGCTTCTCCATGACGTCATGGTTTAGTGATGAGGAGCATAGCATAATTTGGGTGGGATTCAGTCTGATAAAGCCTGTGTGTGTGTGTGTGTGTGTACCACAGCTTTAAGCCAATAACGACTCCAGGGAAATACTGCACACGGGTATAACTTTGAGGTACAAATACTTTCCCCATCATTAGTGGGAAAAATTGTACTCCTCATAAAATTATAGAGCAATTAAACTTAATAAAACCACCTTATGCCCAATAAAACAAGGCACTAGTTACACTGCTAAAACAAAAATAAATCATTATTTAGCACCAATACAACATCTGAAGCATAATAACACGGTCGTTGACTTTTGCTCAGGAGCGTTTTTATCATACGGTATTCCTACCTTACAATGAAGTAAAGTATGTGGTTATTGTATCACTTCCTGTGCAGGACCACCACCTGTGGGCTTGGTTTATTATTAAATATCAAAGTCAGACAAGTCATTTCAAATTCTTCAATCACGAGTCAAAATTGTTCTTAATAAAATACAACTGCTTATAAAGTACAATATCCAAAGTGAAAGTTTGAAATAAAAATCCAGGTCTTGAACAGGTAAAGGCAAGAAAACATTTAAATAGTGTGCTAAGGAATACATCTCCTGATACTACAATAATATCAGTATGGTGTTGTAAAAAACAAGGAAAAACAAAGCTCTAGCAAGAATCTACCTCTGATTCTTTCCAACAATCAAATATACAATAATGTACATATTTTAGTAAACAACCTTATTTTCAATAGATCATTTTGTTTACAAGTGCACCTAGAGGAAGAAACTAACACTAACATCCTTTTGCATTGAATGAGGCCCCCCCTACTCGTCCAAGATCTACAGTACATCCAAGTCTTGCCTGTAGACTTCAGGAAAGACCATGACTGTACACATTTGACCCCCTTAGCAATGTTACTGAGTGGCTGAAGCAGAGACCACACACACACAATCACACACACACACACACACACTAATCTGGTTCTTCTTAGTTCAGAGATGGACACTTTCTTTGTCGATTCCAGTAATGACCCTGAATTTGTTGTTTCTACTGTCGTGTGCCGGGGGGCAGAATGAGATTTGCCATCAGCTCATGAACAGAGGCAAATATTGTGCAGTCACCTACAAAGACACAAAGAAAATATAGAGCGTCAGCAAAAGCATTTTTTAAACTACTGAATTAAAAGTACGTATTTCAGCACATTAAATCATTTTTTCATTTTAGGAGTGATGGCTCTCACCCTGTCGTGCGGGGTGCACCTCATTGAACCTCTTAAGGATATTAGAGACCATGAGGGCTGCAGCCCCAGAAGAGCTGTGCTGCCTGGGGATGTCGGCCTGCTGAGTGAGACCTGTAGCCATGTCGTAAACAATGGGTACGATAATGCTTACGGGGTCCTGAGGCCCTCGCTGGGTCAGCTGCAGCTATGAGACAAAACAGACCCAACACAAAAGGTAAGTTTGGCGAGTAAATGGTGCTACACCGGTTCATGACACGTGGAGCACTAAATCAATCCGTGCTGAGACTTACAAAGAAGAGCATCTTAGACTTGAGTACGACAGCAATGGTACCAGGAGGGGCGATGGGGGGCGCACTGGGAGGAATGGTGAGACAGAACTGGACATTCCACCTTAGGTCTGCAGCCTGGTCTGGGAACTGCAGGGAGAGAGATGAAGAAAACATGTATGATGCCATTTATGTTGTGTTTGTGCTGCCACTAGGCTTTCACAGTTTGCACTGCAAGGAGGGAGAGGTGTGAAGGCCTTGCTCAGTATGCAGATTCTAGGATTGCTGCTGGGAAAACTGCTGAGAAATTGTGTTTGTACATGACATCAAAATATTTATTGTGAAATGTATGTGTCTCACAAGACTCGTGCAAAATAACAAAGGAATACACGAATGCATGTGATGACAGCTCCTAAACAAACAAAGCTACTCACCAGTTCAAGCCTCATGATGCGCACACAGTCCCTAAGAATGTTAGTGGGAGCCCCCAGTAGCTTTGTAAAGGCATTCAGGGTGTTGTATTTGAAGGGAGGACCAGCAACCTGAAAAGAGGACAACAGAGATGAACCATTGAGATGGACCAATGAAGTAACATACGTCTGTGTTCCTAAGCGAGTTGAACAATTAATTAAGGATGCCCGTGATTCTGTGTTTGCATTAGATTAATTTATGAATTGTACATACCCGTGTCTCGAAGAACTTCTCCAGCACCTGAAGCTCCTCCTGGGACCAGGGACCTGTATTTTCTGGAGTGACTTTGAGCTGCAGTGTCTGATAGTTCTTTGGGTTGAGAGCCACGCGGCACTTGAGCACATCGGTCTTGAACATGATCACCCCTGGCTCATTAGAGTTCACAATGGACAACTGAGGAAGTGAGGGGAGAGCAGAACAATGTTTAGAATTCAAGATTTAAAATCCAATCTCCCATTGGCGGTAATGTTTTTCAGCACTCACGCTGGACTCCTGTTGGATGATCCTCTGCAGGTGCCGTCTCATGATAACAGAACCCAGAAAGCGCTCCAGTGGTGAACAGAGGTAGCTTCCTGCCAGGCCTGGCACCAGGCAGGGAGTGGGTGAGGGTAGCAAAAGCACATGCAAGGCATTGTGGGTGAGGATTGTAGGAATGGAGGCCGCCCAGGGGCGCTGAGGTAGCAAGCGGGGTGGAGGCATACTGGTAGGCATGACTTGAGAGCCTAAAACAAGGAGACACACATTATGTGTATATTTAGCATGGAAACAGAACAGGTGAAAGAACTGTTAATCGTGTGAGGCAGTATTGGAAAAAGCAGAACTTACTGGTCCCAGCACGTGGAGAATGAGGGTCTGGGATTGGCGAGTGTAGCGAAGGGTTACCAGGAGACATGCCTGGGATCCTTGCACCGGGGGAAGGTCCTGAGACCTGGGGTGAGCCTGGCCACTGGCCTCTGTGGCTGGGAGACACCATGGCATATGGAGAGCTGGGGTCCAAAGCACCTGGAGGGCAGGAGAGCCCATCAACCACACACAATGCATTTAAACTCACCACCGTGTGCCCACATCTTACATTAAATTACTATTTGTCGTATGCTTGCTCGTGCCTAATGTCTTGTGAAAATTTTAAGTTCAGCCCGTTTCAGCCCTTGCCCAGCAGACCAGAATTCCCAGCAGGCCAGCTTTCACCCTCTTGCTTACCGTGGGGACTGGCAAAGCTGGTCTGGCCCATGGCTATACCCAGAGAAGATGGTGACGGGGTGGGCCCGAAAGGAGAGGGTGCCCTCAGAGCTCCACTAGGGGAGCCAGAGGTATGGATGTTCCCTGTGCGCACACACACACACACACACACACCAAAGGGCTCGTCAGACTCAGAGTTTGACAAGTTCTCCTTAAGTACACACACATACTCTCTGATGTATACACATGCTAAAGCTGGGAGGAAGGGCTGTAGTCTCTGGCTGGTGGGCTGAGATGGAGTAATGGAGAGACAGGGACTAAGTGCATGCTTCGTTCCCTCTTGGAGGTGCTGTGTGTGTGTGTGTGTGTGTGTGTGTGTGTGTGTGTGTGTGTGTGTGTGTGTGTGTGTGTGTGTGTGTGTG
>JAUMTR010000013.1:4443119-4529278 GCA_032270685.1 Microctenopoma stevenorrisi | reverse complement strand
TGTGTGTGTGTGTGTGTGTGTGTGTGTGTGTGTGTGTGTGTGTGTGTGTGTGTGTGTGTGTGTGTGTGTGTGTTGAATGATGAACAAAACTGATTTCAATAAATTAAAATGGGCACACGTGATTGCTCTTCCTCATTCTCTACGACATACACACAATTTACTCTTGCAACAAATACGCTTTAAGAAGAAGATTGACGACAGCAATGACATTGAAAAGCACTGCTTCATTGGCCATTTGTTGTTAAGGTTAGAGGACACTAGTACCATTCGCTCACTCATAATTAGAAACAGTACCAATGTCGTTCTTACCTGGCGACTGAGTCGGCATCATGGATGGCGAAGGAGTTACATTAGCGAGGTAATTTGGTGGCGGTGACGTGAGCGGAGGATATACACCTCCTGGAGCCCCTCTGAGTGTTTGCGGCTGCTGTTGAGGTTGCAGCTGGTTCATCAGATTGTCCATCATGTCCACTGCCAAGGGTGACGGTGGATTATCATCTTCATTGACAGAGCGCCTTCGAGCATCCTGATTGCTATCTACAAACATGTTCAGGAATGTCTATGGAAGAGGAAAACGGCAGAGCTTAATGGAAAAAGCTGTTCGACATAAATCATAATATTTACTTTTGCAATATAATTGTATCTTGCTGGTTAGAAAAAGACTTTCAGTTCTCAGCAATCACAATAGTTTGTGTGGCACAGTCTACTGGAAACAAAAAATCATACCAGTGATAAAACTACTGTGCTGGTATACCTTGAGTCCTGGTGCAGGGTAGAAACCTTCCACAATTTTTGTGTTGTCAAACAAACTATAGGCGCCATCTCGGATGGCAACCACGCCACGGCTGCGGCAGTAGATGTCAATGCAGTACATGTTTCGAAATGCCAGGCGGATGTGTGTGGGTGACTGGGGTAGGATGGAGAAGCACTGGTAGGCAGTGTTGGTGCGCTGGGTCAGGCCCAGCATGGGCACAGTTGGTAGCTTGTTGATGGAGTTCAGAGGGGCCTGCGTGTCAGAAAGCACCTGAGAAAAATAGATAGATAAATTACACAGTAACCCCAGAGTAAAGAAACATATTTCATAGACTATACGCTCTACTTATCAGGTAGCTGAACAGATGAAGGTTAAATGCAGACATAAATGAAGTTCATGTGTGTTCCGGCTACATCTTTATAACTGTGCTAATATGCTACCTGCAGTAGCTGCATCACATTAGGGTTCTTGTTAAACATCTCCTGAAGCTGGTGGAGGATGATATTGTGGCAGTTGGAGCAGCCAGAGTTAGGGCCCACAGTGCCCAGGGAAAGGTGGAAACGCTGGTTGCTGGAGTTCCACTGGATGGTGACAGAGCTGCCCTTGGTAATGCCATAACACAGCACCATCTTACGGTAGTTGTAGAGCCGCACCTCTGAGAACATGCTCAGGTAAGATGGCATCTCTGGAGGGAAGCAGTCACAATGTGCAGCTTTATTAGATGAATGTATTTCTATTGCCAAGTATCAGTTCAACACAGTGTTTAATCCACCATGCAGACATTTATGCTCAAGTTAAAGCCTCGAGCTTGTAACAAAAAATAAAATTCAGGGTTTCAATGTTACAGGAAAGAATTCACATTTTTGCTTTGACACACAAGAAAATTATCGTTTTATGTTTACTGAAAAGTAACATACAAACCAACTTGAAAATGCTTTGTAGATAAACATACCTGGAAGTGTGGAAGAGAAGTTGAGAACACACTGATAGAGCTGACTAATGGCGTTCCAGTCATTAAGGAACATCTCAACCACCTTCCGCCCACCCACTGGCTCCGACAGAGGGTTTTCATATGTCAGGTACACGTGCCGCGTGGAGGCTAAACGAGAAAGTGGTTGGTTTCAGGGAACGCGTAAGTTAAGCGACACATATCCAATGTAAAACATATCTGATAAATCGTATTACTGCTGTTATAGTAAACTGCTATATAAAAAGTATTCATGCAATATATTTAATATTTAAAGCCATTTTTAAGAGTGAAATATTTAGCATTATTACTGCTGATGATTTCACAATCTAATTTTTTTCTCTATTAGCCTTATTAATCTGCCTCACGTATACCTTGCTCCTTGCTGTGTGTGCTGTTGAGAGGGCAGTTGGCCAGAACAAGTTCAGCAACCCATGTTCGGTTGTTCCTGCCCTGCAAGCGGAAGGTACAGTCCAGAAGAGACCGCTCTAATGCTCTCCTGGTCTCCTCTCCCACTCCTTTACATGGAGGAATCCTGCCAAGCAAAGACAAATGTAGTCAGAGGGGCTTTGTGGTGGTTTAAAGTATGTGTGGGTTTATAGCTCTATGCATACTTTAGTAGACGTATTGCATGACTGCTGCCATCTCCCTCCACTTGTACACCCTGGTTTGGAATCTCCATGTTGGACAGCTAATCAAAGACAGACAGAAAGAGAGATGCATCATTTGCTAAAAGCAGGATTTGCTGTTTTTAAAAATGCGACAGCACAACGACTTACTTCTGTTCTGAGACCAATGAAAGGCATGTTGGTGTCACACATCGCCACTAGGTGAGCAAGCTCCTTGTTGAAGGCACACATTTCCCCAGACCGCTTGGGCTTCTTTGGCTCTGAATCCGTCTGCTCTCCAGATATCTACAGAACAAGGACTTCACATTAGAAGGACATTTATTTACATTAATTTATCCACTTGGGCACAAAAGTAGAATGTATTCTTCAACAAAAGGTGTTTATGTTGTGCTCCACACCAAAACTGGAGCCTTATATAATACTGTCAGGCAGAAACACTATGGCTGCAACATTCACTGTATATGTCTGTGCATGAGCAGAGCATTTATTATTTACATTGCCCACAACATATTCTCAGCTTGGTTAAAATGGTCCACAACAGCACCACATCCATGCATGTCTGTAACTACTCCAGCATCGAGTACCTTTCTCTTTGTCCCAGGTCGAGCCACTTTTCCCGTTGTAGTGTCCTGGACAAGATGTTTGAGGTTAGGTTTGAAATGTTGTAAAAGCTGCGCACACATGGGTCCATCTTCTCCTTCCAGTTGAGACACCGACAGGAAAGAGTACTTGTACTGTAATGCAGTGGGACAGCTAGGCACTTCAAGCATTTCTACCACCTACAAAAAGGAGATAAGAAGAAAAGAGATCGACAGAGGGACATTTTCAGGAAGGTAACTGGAAACGTCTTAGTGATATTTCGTTAGTTAAGCCCTTTTCACCAACATGTCAGTTGACAAACTCACAATGTAATACTGCGGGAGGCGTGTGAGTTTGATGAAAAGCTTGTGTTTGGACAAGCTGCCAACAGGGTGAGATGCTGAATTGGAGAGGTGCAGGACATCCGTAGACACCGTGGGAAGGTGCTTTACAGACTGTCTGCAGCGTTGCTCCCCCAACCAGAACCTGGCCAAAAGGAAAGAAAGAGTCAGACTCGTAATAAAAGAGCTCATATCTTATACTCCTGCCCCCGGGATTCAAACAGTTCTCCAATACAAGACTCAAAAGAGCCCGCTTAAACATACAGAATCAAAAGCTGCACAGCCGCACTATACAGGGAAGTTCAGAAAGTAGGAAGCCAGATTAAACCTTCTTGTCTGCAGAGTTGTTTACTAGTCCATTTTATTATGCAAAGGAATTTTAAACAAGATGGAGCACAAGCTGATTAATAAAGTCTCCATCTTCCCTATTTTCTCCAAGAACGTACAAGCACATGAAAAAACAAGATGTGTGAAAGCAACCGTCCAGTCAGACCCATACACATGTAAATTATGTCCTCAACACAACAACACACAGACAGAACTTCTGATTCATAAGAGGCCAGATACTTTTTAAAAGATGTGTGAACACACTAATAGTTCTGGCAATTCTTGCCACTTGTTTGACCAAGCGTGGCTACTGACAGTCACAGACTTGGGCTCCTAGTGTTGACTATTTTTGTTTCATCGTTGTATATCATACTTTCCCATTTGCCAAAAATATTGCTAGCTGTGAATATATACTTCATTCTCATATTCATCTGAGATAGAGGTTTACTTACCTTAGTTGCTGAAGCCAAGATAAGATGCGCTTCATATCATCATTAATGCTCTTTTCAATGTCATCCAGCATGGACTGATCTAGAGAGAGAACACCGCACAGTTTTATGTTTACAGGGCTAAGCATACTACGAGGAGTTCCTTAATTAATGTTGGCTCCCATTTACCTAATCCATACAGCATGGGCTGGAACATGCCGGAGTGCAGATCCACAAAAATATGTAAGCACTCTGAACGACCGCAGGGCTCAAGTATTGGAATAACAAGAGTAGGTAAAGCAGTCTCAATAAATGCTGAAAAAAACAAACAATACTTATATCCAAGTATATCTGTGCAATAATGCAGATGTCTCAAGACAATGGTCATGCAGGAGTATAGGGGGGGGACAGGAGTTTTCAGAAAAACACCTGCCCATCAATATGTGAAAAGAATAAACTAAAATGTTTCACGTCTTTAACAACTTGAACAATTCCCAAAAGCCTGCAGCTGCTGCAAAAGAAAACACTGTTTTCTGTTGGTTTGATGAAATGGTGGTAAAGATGAGCTCATCAAGTAAATACGTACAGTTGTCACTAGGATTGCTGCCCTTTAGAATGGCCTTGAGTTCCTGCAGTTTCTGGTGGGACCGTGCATGCACGCTGTCGATCAGGAGTTTCTCCACTGACAGATGGTCAATCTAGAGTGACAGAAAACAAAAATGTCATTGTACAGCATTTGACCAAAGAGCCGTACTAATCTGCACACTTATATTGTCATGTCCATTTTACCTTCATAGCTCTCTCCATTAATTTGGAGTCACAAGCAGGGAGAGGAGGCTCGTGAGATATTTGCAGTGGCTTAGATCCATCTGATTCATCAATCTTGATGGTGACTTTATGTACAGACGCTGTACCCGTTTTCCTTCCCAAAACCTGTTGGCTGGAAAAACAACAAGATCCGAAGACAGGAAAATGATACAGTAGCAAGCACATGTCTGAAGACATTAGTACACGGGGATCATTGTTATTTACAAATGAACATGTGTTCATTCATGCAACTGCAATTTCAAGTCTTACTTCCAAACACTGAGTGTGAGGTACTTGGCAGGCACATATCTCTCCTCCTGCACCAGATCTCCCCATCGCTCTCTAATCAGCATCAGGGTCTGAGAGTGGAGGACCTCTAGCTGCAGTGACAGACAGAAGGAGTCTGGAAACAATGCAGTTAAAGAATATACAGTGTGGGAAAATACCAGGTCCAGGTGAGGACAGATAAAGTAGTAGCAACATTTTATCATTAACATTCAAAACACACATGCGCACACATCCCCAGGACACATACACTTTGTTGATAAAAGGGCTATTTGTACCCAACACAGACCCCTCTTTCACACAGTAGGCTGCACTGCTAGCGGTGGCACGGGAAAGGCAGAGCAGAGACGTACTGATTAGCATTGTGATTAGCAAGATTACGCTCGACTCGCATGCTTGATTAGGGTCTTTAATGTTAGCTTGAATGCTAATAAGCACTTGTTTCCCCGTCTGCATTTCACCACAGACAGAAGAGACTGTGTAATCATTTTTAAACATAAGCATTACAAAAGCATGATGAATGGCAGAAATATCACTACCCGACAGCATGAAGGTTTGGAGATTGTTTTAATGCCGATATGATGGTAAGCTTCAGCTGCAGCATCTTTTCAAATCATCAACACATAAATGACTTTGTAATTTCAGTAGCCATTTGTCTTAAAACACACCATAAGGTATTAATTACATGTGACATGAATGGAGTGATGGGCTGTGGCGAGAACAGCGCCAGTAGTAGTGGTAGTTGTGTTGTTTGATAATTCATTTAAAAACAGGTGGTTAAGAGGGATGCAATTCTGCAGCTGTGTTTCTAATTGGAATGCTGCACTCATGTGCCACTCAATACTCTATATGCTCCAACACACACTCCCACCCTACTGCAGTAATTCACAGCACCCTGGGACAAAAGCCAAGTGGTTGCAGGCAGGGCAGTTTCTTTACTTTGTCCAAAAGGCCTGTGCATTACTGGAAATAGACAAATGAAGACAAAAAAAGGATACGCAAGCAGTTGTACATGTCCTGTAGTGGTTTTTCATCGGCACACAGACGTGCCTGGACCAACTCATGGATAAAGTTCACCTGCAAACTGTGGACCAAGGCTCGGCCATCTGTCAGTATAGGTGGAAGAGTTCAGACGGACAGTTGAGAGAGAAAGGGGAAAGATTAGCAATTTAATGTATTATCAGTGGTACAGAGGTGTGCATAAAAGGTGGAGGAGTGCATGCTTTACCTCCAGTTTCTTTGTCCTCAACAAGAATCTCCAACTTTAAGAGCCTCCATGGAATGTCAGGGTCATCTCCCATTACGGTCAGAGTAGCCTCAAACTCTCCCTCCACACGAAACTTCACACGCCCATTAGCTAAACAAACATACACACGAGCAAAATCAAAAACACTCCTCATGAGAAACAATTCTGAAACCAAACTGTTAATGAAATCGTGTTGTGTTATATTCACTGAAGCCGTTTACCAACTGTGAGGTTTGCTAGCTGTGGTGGTAAGTCTGTGGTGACAAGGCGGTGTCGCAGAATCTGATTAAGCTGATTCAGAGTGGTTTGCTTCTCAGTCTTTGTAATAGGATCTGGGGGAATGATTTTATCCTGCAAAATGGACACAGAAATAAATGGCATACCCAAGTACAATGGAGAGATTTGTCAATGTTTCGACTCATAACACCTTTTTATACGAGAGTCTAGTCTTTAACATAACATACTTACTCGTATACATGTGGGCAAGCGTGGGTATGATCCTGTGGTGAGAACATCGATGGCAAAAGGGATAGCAAAGCTAGGCAAACGGGCATGTACCAGGGCATCTCTGGCAAGCAACGCAAGCCTGTCAGCTGTATCCACAAAAAGGATGGTCTGTTGGTCGAGGAAGCTGGAGATCATCTGTGACCGTGGTAGAGTTAGAGTAAGCATATTGTGAAAATCAAGTCACACTGGATTAGGGAAGAAATCACTGATATCACTGATTGTACAAGCACCTTTGTTAAACTCAGTTCGTCCTACTAAAATATTTTCTCTTGTTTTTAACAGTCACCACCTAGATGGATACAGTATCCCTAGAGTCTGCTAAGAAATTAATTTTCTTATTTTGCTGTTTCTAAATAAAAACAAATAAAGGTAAGTGTACAACTTAATATTGTTTTGTTGTGCGTGTTATATATAACTGACCACAGCTTTCTGAGAATAATAATAATTGAATAGATAGGACATACCGCACACTTCTCCACTTTCCCTGCATTGCTTGCCCATTTCACCAGGGCCAGCAGACGCACAAACAGCTGTCTGGTACGACTGGCAAACTGGACGATCTCGATTTTCCTAAAAAAGGAAACACAAGATTAAAATTAAAAGGTTGTATATGTTAATTATGTGGGTAAAATAGTTCAGAGAAAAGGCAAGACACACTCAAAGTTAAAGACACATACCTTTCCATGTCTGCTTTTCTGGGAAGTCTGGAATAAAAACACAACCTCATCAGTTACTGTAAATGCATTTTAGGAAACGTAATGCTTATGTCTACTGATTGACATGGGAAACTGTGCATTCCTGTTTAATCTGCATTAATTACAGCAAAGGGTTTTCTGTCCACTTATTGGACAAAATATACCCCGAAAATTATAATATTAAGTTAGTTAAGTGTGCGACCTGCTTTTGGAACATCATCAGTGTAAAAAGCGCTTTTTAGGCACAAATGTCGACTTTTAACGAGCCTCCAGTGTGACTGTCGGCTGATGAACCCGCCAGTTAGCTCTGGGGCCTAGCTACAAGGCTAAAACGTTACTCACAGCTCCGCCAGCAGTGTGATTTCGTGGTAGGTCCTCTGGAGGAGAAACTCAATCAGCAGACTCAGCCGGACCCCTTGGGTAGCCGGGGCACCGGGTGGCGGTGGCTGCGGACCCGAGACCACCGGACCTCCGAGCGGGACGAGCTGCCCATCTGAACCGATCTGCACCGGAGCCATTTTACAATAACGACAGTTAGCTACGGTGAGGCACACCCGATGCTACCACCGCAAAGAAAGAGTTGTAGAAGCGAACTCTCTACGAACAAATGTCCCTCGCAGGCTCACAACATGTCCTCGGTGTGGCGAGTGTCTCGGCACGGACCTGGCTTCCTTTATAGGCAAGAAATACACTGAATTGGGTAACTTGTTACAGAGAAGCCTCAGCGCCGCTCAGCCGCCATCTTTGCTTTCGGAAATGATGACCATTAAAGCGGCGTCTACGAAAACCCAGACCGGAGCCTGGAGCGGTGAGAATCAGGCAGGAGTCCCCATCACTGTGTCGCTGGTGCCAATCGGGGGACCAGACAGTCTGTCGATAACGATTTCAGTTATCATTTTTTCTCTAATGTTAGTTAGACGTCCCGTGAAGGCGCTCAACGCTGGTTTTAAAATTTAGCCCTATTTTTTTAAACTAATTTTTTAAAGCTTCGTTCAGTCAAATTTTGGTTCCCAGACATGTATTAAACCTGATTTGGCGGACTATTACTTGTGGTGTTGACCGTGTCAGGGAAGCTTACAGCACACGTGTTTAATGACTTGAAAAACTTTCTTTAGATTACCTCGCTTTTAGGTATCGTTCCCTGACATCTATCATCCTGTCCATGTGTATGTTACGTTTGGCTGTCCTGATGACATCATCTGGAGGCAGCTGCCAGTTCGATGACGTCATGTGGCGATGATGCTAACAAATGCCCTTGAGGTCACTTTCTACTTTCCAGCTCCGCTACAGTATCTGTGACATAAATATCGTCATCACCCCAGTGGATGAGGGTCAGGATGGACTCTTAATCCCAGAAATCTGCGTACACATGCCCTGTCTGCAGCCCTAGTCCGCCTACTGCTCATGAAACAAAAGAAAAGCCAGATGATGTCATCTTGATTTTCCAAATGCTCACTGATTTTCGTATTTTAATCCACGGCTCTTCTGGTTCACACTGAACTCGCCGCGGAAAAGATGCAGAACCGAAAGTTTCACAAGTGGCTTTCATGCAAATATTCCTTGGTTAAATATAACTAGGGGGGATATATATATAAACAGTAATTGCAAATAAAAGTATAGGAAACCCGTATTTATAACAACACAAATACAACTGTCAGGAAGACCTAAATACAAGCTGGAGGATGGACTAAGTTACTTATTCACCAGAGCATATTATGATTTACTTTCTATTGACTCTGTTTTTGCTTCCTCATCTAAGGAGGAGATAAGACAGCATTGTAACACATTCACATCTCATAAAAAGACAATGACTAATTTCGGGGCTTCCAAGGAGATCCGTTTCTTGTGCATTTATGTGCACAGAAGCACATAATGCAAGAGGTGTGGACTGATAAACTAAATTGATAGCATATCAAAGTGATCCAAAGATTTAGGTTTGTACATAACATACAAGTGAGATAAAAATATTTTTCACACAATTCTGCCAGTGATGAGGTGATAATTTAAATATTCTCCTTCTCAAACCAAATAAATATGATAAATACATAACTACTCAAAGCTCTCATTTAAACTCTCATTACCTTTAGGACTAGGCTTGATAAAGCTTATAGTTAGACATGTCTCAGGTGACTCCGAACCATCTATAACTTTGTACAGTCTCTCTCCCGTAGTTGTGCTTCATCCTCTCTGTCTCTCTACATTTCTGCAGGTGTTCTCAATCTTAGAGTTGTGTGACTTTGCTTTGTAGCCGCTGGTCCTACCAACCTGCCCAGTGCCTCTTCTGCTGCTCCTTGTTGTTGTTTTGTTCTCTGTTGCTTGTTGTTTTCTTTTCTATCTCTTCTGTCCACTCACCCCATCTGGTCGAGGCAGATGGCCGCCCACCCTGATCCTCGGTCTGCTGGAGATTTCCTCCATTAATGGCAGTTTTCCTTATAATATAAATAGTTCTGTATAAATACACTCATATTTTTGCAAGGTCCTAAAACTTGCTATGTAAAGTGCCTTGAGATAACCTTTGTTATGATAATATTAATAATCAATTTGTCATGGAATAGAACTTCTGAAACCGTCTGATTCATTGAAAATAGTTTCATTACCAATTCAAGGTCCTGGTTAGACGTTTTGTTAAGCTTTAGCACCTTTTTGAATTAAATAATGAATGTGAAGATGACATTGATATAATTCATATATAATGTTGCCTCTTCCTTTGTATACCTTGAGTGTGTAAGTAGTTTAGTTCACCACCAACAAGCGGACCAGATATTTAATATCATATCCAGCAGATTAAATACTCAAGAGATTGGCTAAATGTTGTCAAACACACCCTTATTTAAATTGACGTGTTGATTTCTGGGTTTACCAGCTCTGTGACTCCAGTGCCAGTTGATAAATGCACAACCTGAAGCTAACTACAGTGTGGTCAATTCCTGTTTTTTGTATTTGTTAGCATACAAAATGTTTTTTATTGAATTTTGTGTATTATACATATATAATATAGTGTATGTGTGTATGGAATTCAAGAGCAGAATAAATTCTGACAAGTAGAAATTTATATTAGTACAATTCGTCTTCACCTATACTGTTTAAGCCATCGTGGTGACATAAACAGATACAGTTATGTAACATCCAGAGCTCTATATGAAGAAGTGAACTGACTGCAACAAGAAAAACCAGTTCCAAAGATCGTTTGGGCACCTGATGATTGATTAAACTTCAACTGTGAAAGTAACCCTTAATCCAAAAACTTTTCCTGGGGGTTTAGCCTGGCTGGGTGGCTGTATTATTTTTATATGTTGTCTGTATTTTTTTACTAACCATTCCCTGTCTTAAACGTGCTGAGGTCGCGCGTCTCCGGTTGCTTTCTGTTTTGTGTTTCTTTAAAAAAAAAAGCATTACCTAACTATTCACCCCGTGCGACAGGAGGCGGTATAGTGATGTGTATCAGCTTGTTTTGCTTTTTATCGCCTGGTTTTAGCGAAACTACGGATTGGATATCCATGTTGGAACCGGAGTCACTTATCGAAATTGAGAGGGATTTTATGCCATTTCCATTCACCGGGCGTTGTGTTTGCTGAGCTGCGCTCGGTTGCAGTGCGAACTAGTTCATCGACTACGCTGACTACTGGAGTCCACACCGTCGTCTGGCCGGTTTTACTGAGCAGCATTTGTGCCCAACTGCGCTTCCGCCATGTTGAACTGATTCAAGTTGTGAGTGATTGCTGGGACCAAAGTGACAAGCCCCAGAAATCGGACTAGATAGAGTTAGGGGGCTGTAACCGCGCCGGTGACGCAGGAAAAACACCCAGAAGCGGAGGAAAAAACGTAGGAATTAGATCTTTCTAGTAACAGGTTTGTGTCCTGCGAAAACTGTCACAGATATAGGCCACGTTTATGTAAGATACGACGACACCAACGTTCAAGGCTGGACGTAGCCTGTGAATAGAGGGGGAAGTCATATCAAATTCCTGGTGAGTTGTTAGCTAACTAGCTCAGTACGTTGGCTGCGGGTTGTTAGCTGGCTACAGCTGGTGGTGAATGCAAGGTAGCATTACTGCATTTCGTTTACTTGCGTTGTTTAGTTGCTGGCGGTTTTCCCTTTTAAGCTGTTGCTTATTTAATCATTGGTGATGTCAACGCCATTAAACTGCAATTTGTGGTGTCAACCGTACGTGTAGTCTGATTAGCTTACGCCGCTAGATTCGCTGAAGCCTAGCTAGCGCTGGCTGCCTGCAAATAGTCCCCGGCACCGTCTACAGGCAGAGATGGAACATTTCCTTTAAACATCTTATGTTTACAAGTTACTGATCTTTAGCTGTGTCCTCCAATCAAGCGTCTTTTATTTAACGACCAGTTGGTTTATAAAACATACACTGTCGTTGACATTTTTTCATCACTTGTGCTTTAAATGTGTTATTTTTAGTTTGTTTTAACAAGCTAAGTTATAACTTAGCTAGTGTTAGACGATACAGGTCACATAACTCCGTTACATTTCAGGAAATAGACGACTCCCTTGTCACTAACATTTAACGTTATCTAAGATGGCTAGCTAGTACTATTTCATTTAAACGGCTATATGGCTGCAAAGCGACAACTACTTCAAGCGAAGGGCATTTGTCTAATAGATAAAAAAACTAATTAGTTGTCGAGTCATGTCAGCAAGCGGTTTGTCAAAATACAAACGTAAGCTAAATGCACCTTCGGGTATTTACTCGCTCGTAAGCTAACGGCTAGCTAACATCAACTGCTCGTTAGGTCTCTATGCATTCGCAAAATTGATGCTAATGGAGAATGTTGTTTATTTATAACTCGGGGGAAGCGATGTTAGATCGATTGTGATTTTAGTCATTAATTAAAGTCTCTGTGTGACTGAACACTTCAGTTATGTAGCGAACCTTTACTAAGCTAGCATAACGTCAGGCCCAACCGAATAATGAGGCCTGTGTGCTTCAGCGCAGTGGGCTTCGGACGACAAGGCCTTCACTGCTCTGCCGTCTGGGCGGATCGCCTTGTAGGCTAACCTAACGTTAGTGCTGCAGCTAGCTAGCAGCAGGCGTTAACTAACTAAACCACCAGCTGTTAACCGTACTTATGGCGCTGGTTTGAAATTATAGTTATGTAATGTCACACTGCACCTTGTTTGCACCTGAACGGTCTGATTTTTACGATATTCCAAGGCAAAACAGATAATGTTACATGACCGACGTTTTTTAAATAACACCAGCGTTAACGTTTCAAAGCCGGTTCAGTCTCAATGTCCGCAGCTGCACCTGTGTTAACGTTACCGTGTGTGTCTCTTTTAACATTGTTGATAAGACACAACATGATGTTTTTGGTGCGTCATGAAATTAACCCACCCAGTCCCCCTTTAGCAGAGTGGTTTCATCTATAGCTTAACGATACACGATTTGACATTTAGTTCTTAGCTAGCCACAGACACTGGCGTCATTTTCTTTTTTGTTAATAATCATAATAAAATGTACTGCAGGGGCAGCTGCAAAGTTAATTATTGGTACTGAAGCAAATGTCACGGACCACCTGTAAAATAGGAAACAAACTAGTTTCACTACCCATAAACCAAGAAAACTCTGTTGCAGTAGATAATCAAAACATCAGTTTAACTGTTTTACTCAATCATAATAGACGTCAACCAGTTTAGTACACCAATATGAACTTGCTGGAGTGAAGTTGAATGACTCGCTCTAACATCAACATTCAGTTGTTGCCTTTTAAAAGGTTAAAACCTGCAGCACTTATAATCCTTGATGTTTACATTCTCATGCTTTGTGTTGTCTGACTTGCGTAATGTGCATTAAAGCGTCTTCAGTTCTAGTTTTATTCAATTTTCTATTGATGTTTGTGGGTCTAAAATCCACCAAGGCAAATTTTCATAGTTCTTTGTATCATACTGACTTTTATCACAGCAGTTGTTCTGGATAAGTCATAGCCAGTGTGCAATGTAATTCAACATATTTGGCAAATTCTATCTTTAACATTTCAATCCAAATACATTTTAAAATAATTGTCATTATGTTATGTGTTAGATGTTGTAAGAAACAGGAACTAATAAATACCCCCTAGTTGCTTATTTTAGAATAGTATTTGACTTTTTCTGATGGTGACCCAAGGCAGGCGTGCTTGATCAGTCAAGTGTCTATACCCAGTGCTAAATTAGCAGGCTGTGTCACTTTTTGCTAAGAAAAATTTAAATTCCAAATTTTTCTCGATTCCATGTATTGTTTACTTGATAATTAAGGCATT
Source organism: Microctenopoma stevenorrisi (assembly GCA_032270685.1). Taxonomy (NCBI): domain Eukaryota; kingdom Metazoa; phylum Chordata; class Actinopteri; order Anabantiformes; family Anabantidae; genus Microctenopoma; species Microctenopoma stevenorrisi. Next base: position 4,515,455 of record JAUMTR010000013.1, on the reverse strand, counting down.
GCGCTGAACAAATTCATTCCTGAGTTTCGGGAATGCCAAGACATTATCAAACAGACAGCAGGGTATAGATCATGTGCAGGTAGCAGGCATTCTTTCTAAGCCATGTCTGTAGAGGTCAGTCATGGTATAGAAAGGAAGATCAACCAAAGTGCTGCAACCAGAGGCATTTCCATTTATTTAGTATGCTCCTTAACTGTTAGGATGTAAACTAAAAAAAATAAAAACGTTCCCACAAATGTGTGTCTAACGGAAATTTATATTCAGTAAGCGCTATTTCCTCAAATCTTCTATGGTAAACAGACTTTACATTTTACATACCAGCCTCCTGAGTCAACTTTAGCTTTAAACCTACTTTTTTTTTCTAATTGCCTGATCATTTTAGCATTTATTCTTACTCCATAAGACTACAGTGTGCAGCAATGTTTCAGATCTCAACAGTTACATTGTAGAGCATAATTCTGTCAATATGGAAAATAATGTCCAATGAAAGACAACTGTTACAGCATTGGGGGAGAGTAGGTTCTACAAAGGTTAATTTGATTTGGCAGGACAGTTTTAATAGGATATTTGTTGTATTGGTGTCAATTATTGCCAATTATTACTATTAATTCATGGTCTATCAGAATTAGATAATATAATTACTATGACAATTTCAATATGCCTGTAAGAAATTAATATTAGTCACTATAATCACTTACAACTTACTTCACTATTCCTGATTCCTGTTGCCAGCGTACACACGTACAATTTTCACAAGAATTCGAGATGATGCTCTGGGTCTTCATAGATTCAGGCAGTATCACATGACGTTTGGGAGCTTGTGTTGTCCTAATGCAACAATTTCGAAACAGGGAATTTCAGCCTCATCAAAGGCTGATATGTACCAGAGGCTGGCTGATGTGACAATACTGAGGAGCCTCTTGCCCCAAGGCATCTTAACCAGTTATGAATCTGTTTTTTAACCAATAACATTGATTCTCATGACATGAGGTGCCAAAATGACTATGTATTAAATTGTCATTTCTGCAGAACAAAATTATAACCATCTGTTGACCTATTTTGGTTGTGTTTTACAAGTTAACACAACTTAACCAGCCAGCTGATAATTCTGACCTTTACCCCTCTTCCACACTCCAGGTTATGCAATGGTCTCAGCGGCACATCCAGATCTCCAGGTGCTTGTGTCCCTCTCTCGTGTATTCGGGCTCTCTTCCCTCTGCTCTACAGCTGAGGTGGCTGTGATTTCCCTCCTGGCCAGCGCTCCCTAAGAGGCCAAGATTGCCAAGATCTGCCCTGTGGCGAGCATGACGGCCACCACGCGTGGCTCTCCAGTGGGGGGCAATGACAGTCAGGGCCAGGGCCAGGCACCTGATGCTCAGAGCCAACCGCCACTGCCACAGAACCAGGTCAGCAACATTTTTGCAGCTAATAGCCATTGTGTGCTACCTTCATTTTTTGTCTTTTGCATTGAATATTTTACTCTTGTCCTTGTTTTGCCAATGCTTTCATCCAATTCAGTCTTTTGTATTTGTTTTAAATCAATATTTTTTACTCTTCCTTTCTGACACTAGACATGTAATTAAATTAACCTGTGAAGGGAGGCGACAGTGTTTTTTTTTTTTTTTTTTTTAAATGTCTCTCTTTTGTTAGTCCAGACACTGCAGCACAGTTTTTTTTAACAGATATTGCCTGTACCTAACCACACACAGATGCCCAAAGGGACAAAAAGGGAGGGGAGGAGGGAGCGGAAAAGAGGGGGAAAGAAAGTCGAGGCGAGGCATCAATGAACAGAGCCTCTTGAGTGATGGATAAAGGATATGTGTGTGTTTCTGTACGTGTGTATGTGCAGGCCTGTGTTGGTTAGAGATGAGCCGTGGTGAGACGTGAGAGGCAAGCTGCCTATGTAGGTCAGCCAAGCAGAAGGAGCCTTCACTAAACACCCCCACATTTCATATTTCTCTGTTGTGCATCTCTTTAGACTGTGTGTATCCCTCTTTTACTCTCCTATACACAGTTGCTCACACCACCACTGATCTTCATACACACTTGTTAGATGTGAAACGGAATATGGTCACGGAATGGTCACAATGATGTTTAAATGCACATGCTTCCTTTTGTTACTCCAACACGCTTCCTTTCACAGTTTCTATTTGACAACACCATAACAGAGATACACCCACATACTAACACATTTATATTTTAAACAACCATGTCCGCCCCCTTACTTTTTGTTTCCTCTTGGTTGATAGGATGAAAAGAGCATTGCGTTGAATGACAAATACTATGAGAATGAGAGTGAGAATGAGATTTGAATGGCTTTGTTTTAGGCTTTCAGGAGTGACATCTGCTTCTTTACACCTGCAAAGCATGTGCACTTAGTGATCAGAACAATAGAAATCCTACCCATGTGCATTTTCACTGCCATGTCACTGTCACTGTAGAAACAGGTATGTGTAACGGCGTTAAAAACTTTGACTCTTGCTGTGACACTAACTTTCCCCTGGGTCTCTGTTTTGTCATTTTTACCATAGATGCAACGGTGTATACCCAGTTCTAACGTTTAAAATAGAGGATGTTTTTGAGGATGTCATGAGACAGTTTGTCAGGACTAGGGGCAATTTGACTTTAAATTTGTATTTTTGGATCGAGCTATATTAGCTGCATAAAGCCATATTTGTATCTGGACATTTGTTTTCTACACTTATACCAGCAAAAAGAATTCTCCCATTGAGCTCCATTAAAACATTATACTCGCACAACCTTGACGGGGAGTGACCAAAGGAACACCCCAACTAAAGTTTAAGTTAATCATATGACAGTGAGTGCTGGTTAACTAACAGGCAAAGGTGCTACTATTGCTCCTGCTGGTGGTTGATAACTGTATTTAAACCGTGCATTTTGGTTGCTTTCAATCGGTTTATGACAAACTCATATGTTGTCATCAATATGTTTATAGATACAAAGTGAAAACAGATAGTTTGAGTGGTTTCAATTAGTGTGTTTTCTTTCTCTTTAACCTGTAATGTCAGAAAATATCCCAGCAATAATTGTTTTTTGGCACCACTTTAGCAGTTGAAACCAAATGGTGTTGAGGATTTTGTATATCTTTGATATTTCCAGACATCATCCCCTAACTCATCTAATGAGAACTCTCCAGTGAGCCCACCAGATGAACAGGGCCAGGGGGATGGTCCCCCTCAGCTGGAAGAGGAGGAGCCTGCTTTTCCACACACTGACCTAGCTAAGCTAGATGATATGATCAACAGGTATGTTATTTACTTGATTGTCCCAGAGGTACCATGTTTGAAGAGCTCTTTTTTAGCACTGTGACTTCCTATGATTTAGAACAATTTGAAGAACCTGCCATTTTAGTCCAGATACTCTTCTTTCTTTTTTATTTTGATTGCGCATACAAAATTTGTGACATGCAGAAAGTCAAAAACTCTTGGTTAAGCAATTTACTGATCTCCTCTGACTTTTTATGCCTCTTTTTAAAATTGCTTCATTTGCAATCTGATCCAGTCAAATAACATTTTATCAGTTAAAGTAAATTGAGCAGGTTTGCATTATATTGATGAAATATTTATGTTTTTTGCAGGAATATGTTTCTCTTTTGATTTGTGTGTTCTTATTTCCTCAGGCCTCGTTGGGTTGTTCCAGTTTTGCCAAAAGGAGAGTTAGAAGTCCTCTTGGAAGCTGCTATAGACCTGAGTAAAAAAGGTAAGAAATCACAGGTGTTTGTGTCTGAGATGGTTTCTGATATCCCCATTCTCCCTGCAGTGTTTTCAGAGCAACTCTGAGAAATACTTTATTTTTGCTGCGGTTATTGTGCATTTTATGATGCAGGCAGCACACGAGGACAATATGTGAAAAAGTTCACAAAAGTGTGTGTCACTCTGTCGGGGAAAATTACTAATCATGAAAGATTCTGCAGACATTTACAGAAATCGCCCCCTTTGTATAATAGTAGGGGAACATGGATATCTGTTTGCTGTCTACTGACCTACTGACTAACACCTTCATGCTCCTACATCTTGATGTTTTGAAATGAATCTTGATGAGTGACTTTCTTTGCAGGACTGGATGTGAAGTGTGAGGCATGCCAGAGGTTTTTCCGAGATGGTCTGACCATCTCCTTCACAAAGATCCTGACAGATGAGGCAGTCAGTGGCTGGAAGTTTGAGATTCATGTGAGTCTTCATTTCTGCTTAGTAACTGAACTGTTCAGATTCTATTAAAAGAAAAACGACTGTTGTGTGCATTGAAAACAATTTACATTTTTGATGTAAAGCACTGATAGAAGAAAAGCTATAGCTTGCCGTGCTTTTAGTTTCAACAGAGTGCAACAGTTACTCTGTGAAATTAGGTATTCTGTTTAGTTTTCGAGCTCAGAGTTAGGAGCTGAAGGAAAGAGGTATCACCAGCAGTGATCGATTATGTTTTTGTCCAAAGTAGCTGAGGCTGGCTGTTTAACTATGGTGTAAGAAGCTGTTAAACCTTTTCAACACAGAGCCGTTAGACATACATACATAAGCTGTCAACAATACTCGAAATAATGAAAGGTAGGCTTTTTAAAAAAAATAGATTATAATTTTCATAGATTACAGACTTGTATGTTATTTTGTAATGATCCATAGATGCTGATTATTATTTTCAGAAATCACTTGATCCTAATTCTTGTAAACCTTTTCTGTGACAGCTGCTCTCTCTCAAAGCTTGCTTGACTTTACGGTAACTGGGCAGAGCCATGAATAATATAGTATTTCTCATATTTCCAGTTACATTATACTAATGAAACAACATCAATTACAGCATTCAGCCTTTGAGAACAAAACAGGAACAAACACTGTATAATGTTTGAATTATTGACAGTGACATATGACTGGTCCAATTTTTATATTTGCAAAAACCAGTGGCACAAGAAAGTCTTATGTCAACAGACTAAGTGGAGCGTTCAACCCATAGCTAACATAGGAGGACTAAAATGAAAAGTAAAAGTAAAAAAGGATTTAGACATTACTAAAAGTTCTGAAGTGTTCTTATTTGTAGTTTGAGGGCATGCTTGTACATGCACACTTTTGATTAATGTGTTTTTGCATTTTATTTCAATTTCTTTAATGTTGAGGCCACTGTGGGTGGTGGAGTTTCAGAGCGCTAAGATATATTGCAGCTGACCTTTAAATTGTTTTTCACCAAATAATGTTTGTTTGTTTCTGATGTAGTCTAAAACATTTTTTTTTCTACTCACAATTCTTGCTTCACAGAGGTGTATCATAAACAACACACATCGTTTAGTGGAGCTGTGTGTCGCCAAGCTCTCTCAGGACTGGTTCCCTCTACTGGAGCTTCTGGCCATGGCCACAAACCCTCATTGCAAGTTCCACATCTACAACGGCACACGGCCCTCTGAGACGGTCCCCGCTGGAGCACAGCTGGCTGACGATGAGCTCTTCGCCCGACCTCCAGATCCACGATCCCCTAAGGTGAAACACTACATCAGTTAACATGGAAATTGTGTCCTTGAAAAGTTGTGTTTTTACAGTTTACTTGGACTATTTCTTCATCGTTGTTTCAACTTGTCAGTTTTGAACTCTTTCTTTAAACTGACTACTCTGCAGAATGTGAGACAAGAAGCAATCAGATGACATAAACTTTCCATCTAAGTTGCGTGTTACTATATGCATGATATTTCGAATGTATTTATTATATGATCAGTGTTTAGGCCTGTACAAAAGTAAAGTGATCTCACCACAAATTGTAAGCGAGAAACCAGATTTTCTTCCGTAAATGACACGAACAGCAATCTTACCCTAGAGCCCTTGTAAAACAAAGAGAATCCCTCTCTGGAGTTGCCTGATAATGAAAATGTGGAAGTTATGTTCTCAAGAAGCTTTGTGCTTTATGAAAGTAGTTATTTAAAAGAGAAGGTGGATACACCCGAGAATAGGAATTTTACAGTCAAAGTGTGATGAATACATCGTGGGCACGGGGTCAATGTGAACAGAACTGCCGCACTGCTTGCCTGTCTGCCTCCATTGGCAGAGGGCCCAGGACTACTTAGGGTTCCACTGTGCAACTGTTCGTGTGCAATTTCACTACAGTTTGTCTTTTTAAGCTTGATCAGTAATTCCTAAACGCCTAACTGCAGTACAGGTTTTGTTAGCTGACGTTATTTTATTGGTGAAGCAGAACTGCCCACATCCTCAATGTTTAGATTTTCTGATGACAAGAAAATGAAACACAATGAAATACAATGGAAAGCTTGATTAAATATCTTGTTTTTTATTTACAGGGCTGGTTGGTGGACTTAATAAACAAATTTGGCACATTAAACGGGTTTCAAATGTTGCACGATCGCTTCATGAGTGGCCAAGCACTGAACGTCCAGATCATCGCTGCACTTATAAAGTGAGACTTAATGAATTTCTGCTGACCAAATGAGCTTATGTTAACATTATACATGTTGACCAAGTCTGTGTGTACTGTCATACTTCTGTTCGCTAATTTGGGGTTCTTTTTGTTGCAGGCCTTTTGGCCAGTGTTATGAGTTCCTCACATTGCACACGGTAAAGAAATACTTCCTACCGGTCATCGAGATGGTTCCCCAGTTTCTAGAGAATCTGACAGACGAGGAGCTGAAGAAAGAGGCCAAGAATGAAGCCAAAAATGACGCACTGTCCATGATAATCAAGTCTCTGAAGAATCTGGCTTCTCGTGTACCAGGACAGGAGGAGACTGTGAAGAATTTAGAGATTTTTAGGTTAAAAATGATTCTTAGGTGAGTGTTTCTTGATGTAAATAATTTTTTTTCTCCAGAAAATCCATTTATCTTTTATCATTTATCTGATTTCATGTTGATTAAACTCTTTGTCAACAGGTTATTGCAAATTTCTTCTTTTAATGGCAAAATGAATGCACTAAATGAAGTTAACAAGGTGATCTCCAGTGTGTCCTACTACACTCATCGGCATAATCCTGAAGAGGAGGAGTGGCTGACTGCTGAGCGCATGGCGGTGAGTTCAGTTCAGTTCAGCACTCAACTTTGGCACTGGCGTATGAAATGTATCTCTGTCTCTAAAATCCACTTCTTTCTGTATTTCATCATTCTACCTCAGGAGTGGATCCAGCAAAACCACATCCTGTCCATTGTGCTGAGAGACAGTCTGCACCAGCCGCAGTATGTTGAGAAACTGGAGAAGATCCTTCGCTTCGTCATCAAAGAGAAAGCTCTTACAATGCAGGATTTGGACAACATCTGGGCTGCACAGGTATTTTAGATTTATTCCAGCGTTGATTAGACCGTAATGTGACAAATTACATTACAACTTAGTAGAGACTTATGATCTGACACAAAGCAAGTTTAGCCACAAATGTCTCATTATCTGTGAGTTTGGTGTTACCCTGATACCACATAACACTGATAAATTCATATTTTTATTGTACAGTCTGATCACGCTAGCATAAGTATTTTTATTTAGTTTGGTCCTAACAGGCAAGTTGGAACAAAGGCAGAATTGCTGCAATTAAGCTATTAGCATCAGTGAAATCAGAGAGCACCATTACCACCGTTTTTAGTAATAAGCAAAACTTTGCATTAGATTAGATTAGAATTTGACCTCGGTGTCAGTTTTTTAGTTACCAAATCACTGGTCTGACAACAATAAATGTGAATGTCTGCATGGTGTGCTCACAAACACAGAGCTGTAGCTCTGGCTCTGGTCACAGTAAAAGAGGAGTAGTGTTTTCTTTCATTACTAAATAAATACGTCTGTGGTCTGTGTGTGGAGAAGGAAAATTTAAATCTTAAATTCCACAACAAATGAATTGATTGTGAAACCAACACCTTTCACCCTGAAGCCTTTTATTCAGGTTTAAGGTTCAACCTGATGATGCGTTTAGATTTTCCACTGCATGACTAGAGCAATATTCCATTTAAGTAAATCTTCTTTTTCCAAGTTAGATTTTAAAACATCCAGTCACAGTACATGGTACAAATCGGGGCTCATTTTGCTCTAAGTGAAACAGAACTGAGCAAAATCTTGATCTTTCTGATAAATGTTCTTGAAACTGCAGCATATCCCTGACACTGGTGAGAGTTCAGCTGATGTTTCTTTTAACTAGATAATTTGAGTTGTTCTCTACATCGACAGGCTGGTAAGCATGAAGCGATTGTAAAGAATGTCCATGACCTCCTGGCCAAGCTGGCTTGGGACTTCTCACCTGAGCAGCTTGATCATCTTTTTGACTGTTTTAAGGTAAGTAAGAAATAATCAGCCTCTCACTGATTAACGACTTTTTGTGCACAATATGCATTTCATTAGATTGTGTCTTAATATTAAATACTGCTCACATTGCTAAATCAGAAGAACACACTGTTGTACCTTCTACACTAACCTGTGTACTTGTTCCTCGTGTGCAGGCAAGCTGGACCAATGCCAGCAAGAAGCAGCGTGAAAAACTGCTTGAACTTATCCGACGCTTGGCTGAGGATGATAAGGATGGTGTAATGGCCCATAAGGTCCTCAACCTGCTGTGGAATCTGGCACACAGTGATGATGTCCCCGTAGACATCATGGACCAGGCTCTCAGTGCCCACATCAAGATATTGGATTACAGTTGCTCACAGGTATGTTGTTGGGGGACATGTTGCTGAATAAGGGATGATGATCTCATTTAACTACAAATACTGATGCTATTACATTTTCGTGCACAGGACAGAGACACGCAGAAGATCCAGTGGATAGATCGCTTTATAGAGGAATTACGAACCAATGACAAGTGGGTGATCCCTGCTCTGAAGCAAATAAGAGAAATCTGTAGCCTCTTTGGAGAAGCTCCTCAAAACCTCAGGTAAGGTTATGGGAGCAAATTTTGTATTTGTTTTTTTTTCCCATTCATGACCTGGAGAATCTTCACGGACAGGACTTCACATCCTGACATTTTTGTCACAATAATTTGAGGCATGACAATTGGTATTCTTGGTGTCCAACACAATAGCATCCTTAGCAGTTGCATACCAGTAGAGTTTTAATCTTACACATAAAAGTTACAATAATATAGTCATTCAATATATCACTAAAACCAAGCATGTGTGGTTGTAAGACTTCCCCATTTTTTATCGGTACACTGAAATGAGCTGAAAGGTGCAGTCTTTGCTTTACTCTACTGTAAAGGCAATTCATACTTTCCGTTCACCTTCTGATGGATCTGTACTCTAGGAACGTGTGTAAAATGTTTTGTGTCAGACATTGTTTTTTAATGTTCAATACAAAACATCCTAACAGCAAAATCAACAACATGAAGCGTTCCTGTGTGAAGAACATAGCAGTATGTGTAACTTGTTTAAGCGTTGAAATAAACATCAACGTACCATCTATGTATGAAACAGACGGCTGTTTGGCTTGTTGTTTGTCTGGACACAAATATTTAGGCTGCGTGCATATGTTCATAGAGATAATATTTGCGCCAGAAATACTGTAGCAGATACACAAATGTGGAAAGGTTTAGCAAAATTAACCGTAACTGCAGTTGAAAGTTGGTGCAGGATAAGAAGTCAAGTTTGCACTGATGTGTAGTTAAACCACATACCAGCATACACATCCCTAGCAAACAGTAGTGTTAATTTAACATTACAATGCAAATCTATGAAATTACGGTAAATATATTTGACCACATTGTTCAACACTAATCATAAAATGTTTTTTTAATAGTCACTGTAGAAAATTTGTAGCATACATGCCTGTTGTTTTTCAGAAAGAAAATGCCAATTAACATACAAACGAACTTAGTGGGGTAAGTTAAACTAACAATTTCAGGGTTCTACCTATTTCTATGTTACGTCAAGTCTAACTTTCCCTTTGACATTTTTAATATACACTATATAAAATGTAAATCTCTGCCCTGGATCTGCTCAAGCAATTCTTCTTGGGTTTCCATCTCAAATGACCTTAAATGTTTAAGGCCATGCATGTGCAATGTGCCATCAAGCAAGAGATTGTGACAAAGTGCTAGCTTAGCATGTAGCTTTACCTGGAAAAAATGCTTTCCTCTCTGCTATAAAAACTTTACACAGGAGAAAGCTGAACTATTATCATATTTTTAGCACTTGAAATCATGTTTAAACCATGAAAAATGTATAAACAAAAATACAGTTTTTAATCACCCCAATCTATAGAAAACATGTCTAAATATGATATAGTATATTATGATGACTTAAAATACAGTAATCTCTAAGTAGTATTACTTATGTATACATAATGCAAAGTAAATAATATTTTCTTATAATTGTTTTTACACAAGCAGATAAGGCATAATCTACTATAAAGATGTATAAATAGAAGATTGCTGTAGGTTGTTTATATTGAGTACAGTTTCACTTTATATAATATCCAGATGTTGTCATAGAAGCCAATTCTCATTGTGCAAGGACATCTTTGGCTAAACTCCATCTGATGAGCTAAACTTTGAGAGAGTATTGAACGTAAGCTTTATTGCAAACACAGAATAATTAATTTAGCTAGCTACACAACACAATGAAAGGTCCTTTGAGATGGAGCCCCATTCCTCTTGATGCCAGCTCCTTTCAGCTCAAATCATTCAATGCAAAAAATATCAGGGATATTTCATGCCTTGGATCCACTTATTCAAAGTTATGCTTAAATATCACCCAATATGTGTTTGGGAAGTGTACTACTACGGTGCAATAGGTAGTAGTTGTACTGTTCAGCACAGTTAAGCCACTAATTGCTATACTGGAAATGCTACTGCAGCATTCTGATAAATCTGAGCTACTTTGCTTTCGAATGTTTGGAAAAAGGCAGGAAATTTCCTTTATTGATATGACCGTCTCTGCTGGTTATTCTTTGTCATACATACAGTATTCACAAACACAAATATGCCAAAAGCTGCTTTCTTTATGCCCAAAAAAGAAACTCATGAGAAATCAGTCATGCTCTGTTTTCTTTATCTAAAATTATGTTGCTAAAAGTGTAAAATGTCAAGCTTCATTCGCACTATATCAGCCTTTGCGTCCTCGCTTGTTTCCCCCCTTAAATCCTCCACTCTTCCACCTGTTCCTTTCTTTAGCCAAACCCAGAGAAGTCCTCATGTGTTTTATCGCCATGACCTGATCAACCAGCTGCAGCATAACCATGCTCTGGTCACGCTGGTGGCTGAGAATCTGTCGGCCTACATGGAAACCATGAGGCAATTTTCCAAAGGTACTTTACCCATTTATCAGGTCCATAAATGGCCCATTGGTTCAGACATTTTATTTGCATAGGCAACATCATTTGTATGAGCAGTGTGTCTGTAGTCTCACTTGTCACATATGTCACTTTTCTAGAAGAACAGGCTGAGTTTGATCCCCAGACTGTCAGGCCAGGAAGCCGCTATAGCCATGTCCAGGAAGTACAAGAACGACTCAACTTCCTAAGGTACAACTTTACCTTAACCAACTTGTACTGAGGGTTACTTTAAATATAAAAAGATTTGAACAAGTAATAAAGTGTATTCTGCTTTAAAATAACTTGAATATGACCACAGGGCAGCCATATTTATGCATCTGGATGTAGTAAGACAATGGCACACTACGATGACCGAGACCTAGTACTGTTTGTAGGAACTGCACAAAACATCCCTAGTTTTGCCTATTTGCTACTAAGCTGCTCCAGTGATGCGCCTTGTTCATGGACAACATCAGCTGAAGCACCCAGTGACACCAACGGCAATTATGATTCAAAGCTAGAACCACCTCTGTGACCTACACAAGCACGTTTCTCTAACTCGTCTCATATTGATTTCCTTTCCCTTTTTTTTTGCCAGGTTCCTGTTAAAGGATGGCCAGCTGTGGCTTTGTGCTCCTCAGGCCAAGCAGATCTGGAAGTGTCTAGCTGAGAATGCAGTGTTTCTCTGTGACCGAGAAGCCTGCTTCAAATGGTATCATACCATTTAATTGTTGGCTTTACGTTTGTTAATTAGGAAACAGGCCTGTTCTGAATGTCCTGTTCATCTCCTGGCGACCAATAGGTACTCCAAGTTGATGGGTGACGAGCCAGACCTCGACCCAGACATCAACAAGGACTTTTTTGAGAACAACGTTCTGCAGTTGGACCCATCTCTTCTAACAGAAAATGGCATGAAGTGCTTTGAAAGGTTCTTCAAGGCTGTCAACTGCAGGGAGGGCAAACTGGTGGCAAAGCGCAGGGCCTACATGATGGATGACTTGGAACTTATAGGCTTGGACTACCTTTGGAGGGTGAGTAGTTTTTATTGCAGCTTTTTATCTGTTTCTCTCCCCATTTCATGCCGTTCACTTTTCATTCAGCAGTGAAATTAAATAAGACTGTAATTATGATCTCTGTTCAGTCATATCAGATTCAGATTTTATTTGTCACGTGCACAATCATACCCAGTACAATATGCAGTGAAATGCTTGTTGAGGTCACCTCTGTAAAGAACAGATATGCTCGGTTTTAAAAGCTTGTGGTTGAATAAATTTTAAGTGTGTGTGTATTTTCGATATAGAATCAGAATCATGAATACTTTATTAATCCCAAAGGAAACTGTGAGGTCTCAGTTGCTCTTGACAGTAGAAAAGTTAAGTGGAAAAGAGAGAGAGAAACTACAATCGTTGAGGAGTTCAATGCACTTTGGTATCCACTTAAATTAAATGTGTAGTTGAAATGTGTGTTTCTCATACCCTGCACTAATTAATTAGCTTGGCTTTCTGCATATCTCTTAGCTTGGAGCAAAAAATGGACTGCACTTTGTGTCTACTGTAGTGCGGTTTGGCTTGTTTCTCTGCACAACAGTTTGTAGGTACATCATGGCATCAAGGCTTACAGTGTAGTTTGGTACCTCAACATTGTTCACACTAAAGCTCCATAGATGTCACTTCCAAACGTGAATATGAACTATCACAACACACATCCGGTCTGATGAAAACAAAATGAATTGAGAACTGAGGCCTGTGACATGAACATAGCTAAAGTGAGTTAAATCCTGAAAATACTGCACATGAAAAATCAAATAAAAAAAAAAAGTTTACATCTCTGACCTGTACAATTCCCATAATTGTTGAATTTGCCCACCTCCTCCTCCTTTCCACAGTAAGGGGTTGTGTAATTTCATTTGTGCCAGTCTTGTAGTACATAGTGTCCTTACCCCTGCTGTGCTCTGAGTGGTCAGTAATGAGGTTCCCCCTTTGAGTGCTTTCAACTTCCACAGACTTGTATGCATGCCAGGTGGAATCTCTCACCTATGAGTATGATGGAGAGTGCTGCTTGAAAATAGTCACTTTCTTCCTCCTCCTAGGTGGTAATTCAAGGAAGTGATGACATTGCCAGCAGAGCCATAGACCTGCTGAAAGAGATTTACACAAACCTTGGACCAAAACTACAAGTCAATCAGGTACAAGGCCTGTTCTGTGATTATCTCTCTTTTCAGGTTGCTCCGTTTCATGTGTCAGTCATTTCGTGTGATGACGATGTAATTCTCTTTTGTGTCCTTTTAGGTTGAAATTCATGAAGATTTCATCCAGTCATGTTTTGACCGTCTGAAGGCATCCTATGATACACTGTGTGTGCTGGATGGTGATAAAGACAGCATCAACTGCGCTCGCCAGGAGGCCATCCGTATGGTGAGAGTTCTCACTGTGCTCAAAGAGTACATCAATGAGTGTGACAGTGACTACCATGAGGAGAGGACTATACTGCCGATGTCCAGGTAAAATTACTAATGGAAATGTCAATGTATTACAATAAACGGTTGAGTCATTCACTTGTATGTCCTTACAAGTTCTTTCCTATTTCCTCTAAAGAATTCATTTCTATATTCCATTTCCCTTGCAGAGCTTTTCGTGGGAAGCACATCACATTGATCGTCCGTTTCCCCAACCAGGGGCGTCAGGTAGACGACCTGGATATATGGTCACACACTAATGACACAATTGGCTCAGTTCGGCGTGGCATCCTGAACAGGATCAAGGCTAATGCTGCACATACCAAGATAGAGCTCTTCATCGGTGGAGAAGTTGTTGACCCAGCTGACGACAGGAAGCTGATTGGTCAGCTCAATTTGAAGGACAAAACGGTGAGAACGTGCTCTTCTTCTGCGCTAAATATAATTTTTATGAAAGATATAGTATGTAAAGAATATTGTAGTATGTTTGTGCTTTTTTAAAATTTGCAATACATTAAATATGCTCCATAACTTATCCTAATGTGGAGAGGTTGAACGAAGAGTACGAAGCCTTGGTGCAGTGTTTTCCAGGCTCATGCTAGCATTAACTTAACTTCCAGATGTACAATTTTTCATTTACATGTAGGTGTGTTTATTTTTTGCTGTTCATTTCTAAAATTAATCGAGATCTCTGCAAGGCTGAAAATATGACGGGTATGTTAGCGGAAAACATCGCCTGACAGAAAAAATATTTATCAATAACACATAGCCTGATTAAAAGTAAGATTTTAAATCCAACGCGTGTGCGTGTGTTTAACCCAGGTACACAATTGTTTTCCGTCCATTAGATTTACTTACACTCTCTGATCTTCTTTTGTACAGCTGATTACAGCCAAGCTTACCCAGGTGAGTGCCAACATGCCCTCAAGCCCAGACAGCTCATCGGACTCATCCACTGGCTCTCCTGGTAACCATGGGAACCACTACAGTGACGGCCCCAACCCGGAGGTGGAAAGCTGTCTTCCTGGTGTGGTAAGTTTGCAGCGCAGATACTGAATCAACTGTAAAGCGACAGGCAAGCTATCAATTTAAAGTAATTAAATAGAGTGGTACCAATGCTGACCAGTGTCTGAGAATGTGATAATTTTCAACTAATTGTGTCACACCACACAGGAGAAACAAGAATCTGGGGCAATTCTTTGAATATCAATATAAATAAAAAATTTTATTCTCTTACTTTGATAATGTCCTACAAAGTCCAAATCAGAATGTGAAACTGTCTACATGGTTTTGTCTCGGAGTAGTGAATTCATAACACAATTGTGGTCATTGTGTGTTTAGCAGCTATGCTTTAATACCCTCTACCCTTTTTTACAGATTATGTCGCTGCATTTGCGATACATCTCCTTTCTGTGGCAGGTTGCTGACTTGGGCTGTAACCTAAACATGCCTCAGCTTAGAGATGGCGCTCGAGTTCTCATGAAGCTTATGCCCCCAGGTGCAACAGTGTTGACAATGTTTTTACTTGATCAAAACACACAATGCACACAGGCAATGTTAGCTAAATGCTTTTATTTTTGCATCAGATAACACTACAGTGGAGAATCTGAGAGCAGTGTGTCTGGACCACGCCAAGCTTGGAGAGAACAGCCTCAGTCCTTCGCTGGACTCGCGTTTCTTCGGCCCATCACCCTCACAAGTGCTCTACCTCATTGAGGTGAGTGTCGGTGTGCATCACAGACTGTGATAAATATCTGCTTTAACAACTACATTTTTTTCTCCCAAATTTGTGTTTTTTTTAATCTGTGCATTTATTTATTTATTACTGTGCAATGATACTTGGTACTAATGAACAATATAGCCCACTGTGTCTCCCATATCTCTCAATCTAAAAGATGGATCACACTATTCTTGCTCATGTTCTAGGTTGTTTATGCTTTGCTGATGCCAGCTAGTGCCACTCTGGGCGAGGATGCCAGTGACTTCCAGTACAATTTTCTAAAGAGTGGCGGACTGCCCCTGGTGTTGAGTATGCTCACAAGGAACAACTTCCTCCCATCAGCAGACATGGAGACGCGGCGTGGGGCTTACCTCAATGCGCTGAAGATTGCCAAACTCCTGCTGACTGCTGTTGGCTTTGGACACGTGAAGGCGGTGGCTGAGGCCTGCCAGCCCACTGCTGAAGGAAACATTCCTGCCTCTCCGGTCAGGCCGCATACATACCTCACATAGAGATGTACCTGTGTGAACTATTTCAATTGTTCACTGCCACATGTCTACTTATGTGTCTTCATCTTGTCTCCACACTCCCCTGACCTGCTTTGTCTACAGATTAATCAGGCCACTCATGACCAGGCCCTGGTTCTCCAAAGTGCTCTGCAAAACATCCCTAACCCTGCCTCAGAATGCATGCTGCGCAATGTAGCTATCCGCCTGGCCCAGCAGATTTCTGATGAGGTAACCGAAGATTTAAGGGAACAATAACCTCAATATGTAATGGTAATATGGAAGCCAGAGGAGGTTTTTATGGCATTTAATAATCAAAGGTTAATGACTAAGTGTAGATACCACTCTGAGCAATATTATTATATACTTGATTAATATACAATTTTTTTAATGGTATCATCTGTAATAATAGTTTTTCTGGGACTATTTTTTTCACCAGAATTTCTTCCAGGCATCAAAGTACATCCCAGACATTTGTGTGATCCGAGCGGTGCAGAAAATAGTGTGGGCATCTGGCTGTGGAACAGTGCAACTGGTCTTCAGTTCGAATGAAGAAATCAGCAAGATATATGAGAAGGTAAATGTACAGTTCTCTGAGAATGCTCCCGATTTATCTTGTTTAGGTTATTGTAAATGTGGAAAATGCTTGTAGGTGTAATGAATAGGAATCATAAGCAGTGAGAATTGTGCAGCGCAGTCTTTCACAATGGACCTTTACCCAATATGTGAGAGATTCGTAACAAAAAGGACGGAGAGCACTTGCCGGGCTTAGTGGACATTAGCGATTTAAAACTACACAGCTTTATCCATGTCTCATAATTCCTATTCTTCTGTTAGACAAATGCAGCTAAGGAACCAGATGGAGAAGATGAGCAGGTGTGCTGTGAGGCCCTGGAAGTGATGACACTGTGTTTCGCCCTCATGCCTACGGCTCTGGACACGCTCAGTAAGGAGAAGGCTTGGCAGACTTTCATCATTGACTTGCTGCTACACTGCCATAGCAAGTAAGCGAATCTTTCTGATTTCCAGCTGACTGCTCTATCATAAATGTAGCCTGTAGATTTACCTAAATACAATGATGCTGATGTTATTTGTCCTAAACAGATCTGTGCGTCAGATGGCCCAGGAGCAGTTTTTCCTGATGGCAACTAGGTGCTGTATGGGTCATCGACCCCTTCTCTTCTTTATCACCCTCCTTTTCACCGTGCTGGGGGTGAGTGGCAATATGGCGCATATAGCATTAGTGTCGGGCATGTTAGTAGTTGACTACTTACTGGATCTTAATTTGAAATTGTGTGCGGCTGTGTGCAGAGTACAGCAAAGGAGCGAGCCAGACATGCTGGGGACTACTTCACTTTGCTCAGACATCTGCTGAACTATGCCTATAACAGCAACATCAACCTGCCAAATGCTGAGGTGCTTCTCAACAATGAGATCGACTGGCTAAAACGGATAAGGGTAAATCCATCTGTTAAGTTTGAACTGTCCTAACTATTTGTTGTTATCAAAATATCTAGTGTTTGGAATATGTGGCAGAATTGATGATATACAATCTTTGCATTTTGTAGGATGAGGTTAAGAGGACAGGGGAAACGGGTGTGGAGGAGACCATCCTGGAGGGCCACCTTGGGGTGACCAAAGAGCTTCTAGCCTTCCAGACGCCAGAGAAGAAGTATTACATAGGCTGTGAGAAGGGAGGCGCAAACCTTATTAAGGTACAACAAACGGGCTGTACACTAATTTCTCATCCTCTGTTAAGACATTACTAAACTCCAATTTGTTCTTTTCTCTATTAGGAGCTGATTGATGACTTCATCTTCCCAGCATCTAATGTTTATCTGCAGTACATGAAGAGTGGGGAGTTTCCCACTGAGCAGGCCATCCCAGTGTGTAGCACTCCTGCTTCAATCAACGCTGGCTTTGAGCTCCTGGTGGCACTGGCTGTCGGCTGTGTTCGCAACCTCAAACAAATAGTTGACACTCTGACTGACATGTACTACCTAGGTAGGAAGACACAAATGTAGCAGACGGGTTGCACTGGCAGTTTTTAGATTACAGTATGCATAAAGGTGTTTTTCTGCCTTTCTAGGTTGCGAGACATTGACTGAGTGGGAATACTTACCTCCAGTGGGGCCACGGCCCACCAAAGGCTTTGTAGGTTTGAAGAATGCTGGCGCCACCTGTTATATGAACTCTGTCATCCAGCAGCTGTACATGATCCCTCCCATCCGCAATGGCATCCTGGCCATCGAGGGCACAGGCACTGACGTGGATGATGACATGTCAGGGGATGAGAAGCAGGAGAATGAGGTACTGTGCAAGTTTGTATTGCAGTAAAGCTTTTGCCCGATGAAAATGTTCTCCGCGTCCAGTGACGGACAAATTGGCTAACTCCAGGCTAGTAGGCTATGTAGGCTGAGCTTGGAGCTGAGGTGTACAAATCATCTTGGTGTTATTTGGATTTTTGTTTCCTCAGTGACATTCAGTAGAAATAAATTAGCCTTCTACATATACAGATACATAACAACTTACTATTTACTTGTATGTTTTGTCTTCAGAGTAATGTGGATCCTCGTGATGAGGTGTTTAGCTACCATCACCAGTTTGATGATAAGCCCTCCAGTAAGTCAGAAGACAGGAAAGAGTACAATATTGGCGTGCTGCGTCACCTACAGGTCATTTTTGGTCATCTGGCTGCATCTAGACTACAATACTATGTTCCAAGGGGATTCTGGAAACAGTTCAGGTATTTTGAGTAATTTTGACTGAAGCATTTTGCCTTTCCAGCAGTCGGAGACGTCTAAAAGTGTATCTGCTTTTCATCAGGTTATGGGGTGAGCCAGTGAACTTGCGGGAGCAGCATGATGCACTGGAGTTTTTTAATTCTTTGGTGGATAGTCTGGATGAAGCTCTAAAAGCCCTCGGCCACCCTGCCATGCTCAGCAAAGTGCTGGGAGGGTCCTTCGCTGACCAGAAGATCTGTCAGGGATGTCCCCACAGGTGATTGCAGTTAGTTTTCTTCCTGTGCTTGGTTACTGGGAATGGTTTCAGTAACTGCCGTGGGTTCTTCTTTCTTAACCGTTGTTGTTTGTTTTGTCAGGTATGAGTGTGAGGAGTCGTTCACAACCCTCAACGTAGACATCAGAAACCATCAAAACCTGTTGGACTCCATGGAGCAGTATGTAAAAGGAGATTTACTGGAGGGAGCCAATGCCTACCACTGTGAGAAGTGTAATAAAAAGGTGAGACATGAGCACCCATGGGGCACTTTTAAAAATGTATTTAAAGCACCGGAGAGGTTATTTAGTCTGTAATGTTTGTCCCCCTTGTCAGGTGGACACAGTGAAGCGCCTGCTAATTAAGAAGCTGCCGCCAGTTCTGGCCATCCAGCTGAAGCGCTTCGACTACGACTGGGAGAGGGAGTGTGCCATCAAGTTCAATGACTACTTTGAGTTCCCGCGGGAGTTGGACATGGAACCTTACACAGTAGCAGGTGTAGCTAAACTAGAGGGCGATGACGTCAACCCGGAGAACCAGGTGATCCAACAGAATGAGCCCTCTGAACCCACGCCACCGGGCAGTTCTAAGTACCGTCTGGTGGGAGTGCTGGTCCACTCAGGCCAGGCCAGTGGCGGACACTACTACTCCTACATTATCCAGAGGAACGGGGGTGATGGCGAGAAGAACCGGTGGTATAAGTTTGATGATGGCGATGTGACCGAATGCAAGATGGATGATGAGGAGGAGATGAAGAACCAGTGCTTTGGAGGGGAATACATGGGCGAGGTGTTTGATCACATGATGAAAAGGATGTCCTACCGGAGGCAGAAGCGCTGGTGGAATGCTTACATCCTATTCTATGAGCGTATGGACTCACTGGACAAGGACAGCGAGCTTGTCAAATATATCTCGGAGCTGAGCCTCTCTTCCACCAAGCCGCATCAGGTCAAGATGCCGAGTGTCATCGAGTGCAGCGTCCGCAAACAGAACGTCCAATTCATGCACAACCGAATGCAATACAGCCTGGAATATTTCCAGTTCATTAAGAAACTTCTGACCTGTAACAGTGTCTATTTAAACCCTCCTCCAGGTACGCATCATTTTGTGTGTGTGCTCAGTGGGTTTTAAATGCACAACAGCATTATTGTGTCTTTATTCCAGGAGATGGGTAAATATCTCAGCATGATTGTGAGAGTTTCTGTTTTCAGTGTGTGGTAACACAGTGCAGGCATATCCAGTATTGTATTACCAATCTCTACAATCCTCAAATTAGGGACAGTTTGTAGGACAGATGAAAATAATACTAGAATGAACTGCCTAAAAGCTAAAGGATTGCTAAATAAACCTTTTACGGTGATTGTTTTCGGCTGGATTACAGACACAAAACAAATAATATTTGTAGCGTGTGTGTGTGATGCATACATACCCTTTTAAGTTATTCACTTTCTGTTCTTTGAATGGGGCTTCAGACAGTTATTAGCTTATGTATTGTATTGAAAATGTGCTTGTTCTGTGATTTGTTAATAATTGCTGTTTTCATCAGGACAAGACCATCTTCTGCCAGAGGCAGAGGAGATTGCTATGATAAGTGCTCAGTTGGCTGCTAGGTTCCTCTTCAGCACAGGTTTCCACACCAAGAAAGTGGTCCGGGGTCCTGCCAGTGACTGGTGAGCTCTGCCTGTCTTTGTGTTTTGCAGATTTTTCTGTTTTGTCCTTCTCTATAACTTTTTGACCATGTCCTGCCTCTAGGTATGACGCCCTCTGCATCCTGCTGAGACACAGTAAGAATGTACGCTGTTGGTTTGCACACAACGTTCTGTTTGCTTACCCCAACCGATTCTCTGAGTACCTACTTGAGTGCCCGAGCGCTGAGGTCCGTGGTGCGTTTGCAAAGCTCATCGTCTTCATCGCTCACTTCTCCCTGCAAGACGGCCCCTGTCCTTCCCCCACCGCTTCGCCTGGACCCTCCTCTCAGGTTGGTTACGGACTTCAGCTGATCTATGTGGAAATATGTGTCGCAGTATCGCAGAGAGGTTCACATCGCTGTAACCTTTTTTAAATCTCGGTTTGTATATCAGGGCTGTGATAACCTCAGTCTTAGCGACCACCTGTTGAGAGCTGTACTCAACCTGCTTAGAAGAGAGGTTTCTGAACACGGCCGTCACCTGCAACAGTACTTCAACCTCTTTGTTATGTACGCCAATCTGGGTAAGGAATACACCCATCACCCACCTATCATGTACATCTGTTTCTCAGAGAACTGCATAAAAGAAGGATTTGGTGGGGATTTATATGCTCCTTTCTTTCTTACTAACCCTCACAGGCCTGGCAGAAAAGACCCAGCTGCTCAAGCTGAATGTCCCTGCCACGTTCATGTTGGTTGCTCTGGATGAGGGTCCAGGCCCTCCTATTAAGTACCAGTACGCTGAGCTGGGTAAGCTCTACACAGTGGTCTCCCAGCTGGTCCGCTGCTGTGACGTCTCTTCACGCATGCAGTCCTCCATTAATGGTGAGCATATGTTAGTCTTCTGTTACACAGGATGTGGTGTAAGACAGTAATAACTTGTCAAGCCGCCTGTAGAGGTGGTGGAGCCCGATGAGGATCTTCATCCTTGTTCAGGATTTAGTGACTGACAAACCTGCCACTCTGAGCCTCTGTTTTGCATACAGGGCTTGGAGCTGAGGGCTTTTACAGATGAAGAATGAAAGGCACAAATGTTTCCTTTTCATTATCCATGTGTATTTGAGATTAGAGCTGCAGTAAGCTTCCTCTCCGTCTTCTTCAGGTAATCCTCCTCTTCCTAACCCATATGGGGACACCAACCTGACTGCCCCAGTGATGCCTTTGCAGCAGCTAGTGGTAGAAATCCTCTTTGTGAGGACCAGCTACGTAAAGAAAATCATTGAAGACTGCAGCAACTCGGAGGAGACGGTGAAACTGCTTCGCTTCAGTTGCTGGGAGAACCCCCAGTTCTCCTCCACTGTGCTCAGTGAGCTGCTCTGGCAGGTAAATGTCTAAAGCCTCTTTTAGACCAATGGGGTGTTCTTAGGACAGGTGCCTTACTTTTTCTATCCCAAAGAGCCTATGTTCAGCTGTACGTTTTGCGTGTCTGCAGGTGGCGTACTCCTACACCTACGAGCTGAGGCCTTACCTGGACTTGCTGCTACAGATTTTGCTCATTGAGGATTCGTGGCAGACACACAGGTCCGACTGATTGTTTGTCGATAAATGATGGACGTTGAGTTGTTCTTAGTGTAGTTAGAGTTTAAATCTTCCTCTGGTTTTCTGTATTTGATCTTGAAGGATCCACAATGTGCTGAAGGGCATTCCCGATGACAGAGATGGGCTATTTGACACCATCCAGCGCTCTAAGAACCACTACCAGAAACGAGCCTACCAATGCATCAAGTGCATGGTGGCCCTGTTCAGCAACTGCTCTGTGGCTTACCAAATCCTACAGGTACAACACTCGGTCTCCCACATTACACATGTAAAACACCAGCACCTCTTTCTCCAGCCTTAACTGCCTTAATGTCCTCCATGTGCATACAGAGTAACGGTGACCTGAAACGAAAGTGGACGTGGGCAGTGGAGTGGTTAGGGGACGAGTTGGAGAGGAGGCCATACACAGGGAATCCCCAGTACACCTACAACAACTGGTCTCCTCCTGTTCAGAGCAACGAGACCTCCAACGGATATTTCCTGGAGCGTTCACATAGTGCACGTATGACGCTGGCCAAGGCCTGTGAACTCTGTCCTGAAGAGGTAATGACAGTGACATTGAACCCTTTACGCACATACACACACTTTGTCTCATTCACATGATGTTACAGTTTTAGAGATTGTTTGTATTATTTTGCAGATAGAATCAAAAAGGCCAGATGTTGAAAGTGATGTGTACCACATCACGTCAACGCAAGCAACAAGCGTTTAACTGGCTGTACATATGTAGTAGCACTGAATGTTTAGTTGTTAAAGCTGTTGTATTTTCTGACATTTGAATAATTAAAGACAGAATCTCACATTTAGTAGAAATGTGTCAGCCAATTGTTGCACCTATGTATAAATGATGGCCAAGTTACAGCGATTATTTTTACTATGCTCAGTATGTTTTGTATTGTTTTATGGCTGAAGTTCACAATGCATACAAATATCTATTTTTTCCACTTAAAATAAGTTACTTGTATTTTTATGTTGACAAATCCAGTCAAATGACGCACTTCTCCTGTAATATTCCATACACAGCTCAAGTGTACTCAGGGAAGCCCAGGGAAGGTCAGTATTTCCAGGCACCACAACATAAAGGAAGGAAATTGAACAAAATGTAAATGAGGGTGGGGGTAAGCAGAGAAGCATTGAACCAGAGTTTAGGCTTCCAACACAGTTTACACTGTTTCTACACAGTGTAAGTTAAATGTTTTTATGCAGCTGCACACAGTAAACACATCTTTGTAGTGCTGTCGCTCACTCTCACTAATTCACCAAACCAGCACTGAGCCAGTCCAGTTCTGTCTGTCATGCCACCCACCAGCAGCCGAAAACTCCTAGTCTCATTTATGCTATAGTAGTCAGAGTGACTTACAGTAATTTAGCTGCGAGCTTTAGACCGCACTCTTAAGATATTTGATTTTCCATTGTGCTGTTATAGCACATACTGTGTATTCAAAGGCTTTTGTCATTTTGTAACAGTAAACAGTTTGCATTATGCAAACAGGAAGTTAGAAACAGAATATATATGCATGTGTTATTAAGGATAAGCTGTGACACATTCTATTTACATGAAGTTAGATCTGTAGCAAGATCATTAAGGGTGTACATGTATATGTGTTAATGCAGAGGGATTCAGTTGTTTCACTATATTGTAATGTGTTAATTTGTACAAATTCACAACAGTACAGCTGATTTTATTCCATTTTAACATTTCATCAGCATCATCCTTTGAAAATGGCCCACTGTAATAACCTTCACAGTGGAGAGGTTCATCTCCTGTTAGATCTGTTTCTAATGAACTGCCAGCAGCCCTCGCGCTGAAAGGATGCTCATAGGTGTAGAATCCTCCCACACATACAATCAAATCTCATTTAGGCCTCATTTACTAGACAACATGACACAGTTGGAAATTCGACTTTCTCACTCAACCAATTCACACTGAAAGCTGAAAATGAAGCCGAGGGCTCTATTCAAACTCAAAGGCTGCTTTAGACGTGTGTGTCAGTTTGTGTGTGTGTGTGTGTGTGTGTGCGTGCGTGCGTGTGTTTTGAAAATTTTTAAATCTTCAGTGGATCTGCAAATTAATCTGTGATCATTTATCTCACACCCACTAGGAGCCGGATGAGCAGGAAGCACCTGATGATCAAGACACCTCCCCACCCGAGGACACGTCTCTGTACCCACACTCTCCTGGAAATGCCCAGTTTCAGCAGGTGACCTTTACATGACCTCCTTCCACCTTGTCCCGTTTCCGGTTTGTGCGGGAACATGGAAGTGGTGTCAGTTGCCGTTTTACACACGAGTCAAGCCAGAAACCATGGTGACAAATACCTTTTCCCGTATTTTTCCCATTTTTTTGGTGTGAGGGACACGGACATCACTATGAGGAACAAAGAAACAACCTTTCAGCTGTATTTACATAATACCTGTTTCCCTGCTTCATACCAGACTCTAATGCAGATGTAATTTTATTAATCTATATGTAAACATATTAATAAACAATCAAAATGTCCATGAGAATTTAACCTGAGAATTTATTCAATATATGAATATAAATGGTAAATAAAAGCGCGTTACAGTTTTCTTTTCAGTGTATAAAGGAGGAAAAGAATCATAGTTAATTTTAACTAGATACAAATATTTGCAGCTTCTATTGAAACTTTCATGCTTGATGATTTTGAGCCGGTGTGTTTGCATCTTACCTTATCTGCCTCTCATGACGGGTTAGATTAGTGGTTGTTCCTCGGGATGAGAAACAGTCCTCTTTGAACCGTTGTTCTTTTACGAGGAGCAGTAATCTCCCTCTGTGTGACTGGACACGGCCTGTTTGGGTAGCAGTCCTTTGACATTGAGGTCAGAGCCAACAGAATATCACTCATACAGGAATCATTGAAGATTTGGTTCTTAGTTT
Organism: Microctenopoma stevenorrisi; assembly: GCA_032270685.1. Taxonomy (NCBI): domain Eukaryota; kingdom Metazoa; phylum Chordata; class Actinopteri; order Anabantiformes; family Anabantidae; genus Microctenopoma; species Microctenopoma stevenorrisi. The sequence continues at coordinate 4,490,427 of JAUMTR010000013.1, read as the reverse complement.
TTTTGTGCATATTCCAAGACGACATCATGAGCCTTTCTTTTCACACATGGATTGGAAAGCACAGAGTCTAAATTTGAATTAGATTCCAAAGCTTTTAGAAGACTTGACTCTGGTCCAAACCCGCCAGTAAGAACTCTGGATGGAAATGAGTGTGATATTACATATTCTTTTTAAAAATGATAGTGATGGTGTTGTCGTTTTTTTGTCCAGGCAGGTGTACACGCAGTTGTAAACGATTTTTCTCTTCTTTTCTTTCCTGAACAGAACAACCACCCCCATGGGCAGCCGTACACCGGGCCCGCTGCTCAGCACATGAACAACCCCCAGCGCCCTGGTCCGGCCTCTGCCCCGACTCCAGGCCCCACCCAGACCCCCACCCCAGCACCTGGTCCTACTCCTAGCACAGGCCCCAGAGCACAAGAGAACTGGGAGAGCACCGAGGAGGTGGCCCCCAACCCCACATCAACCCCAGCGCCCACCCTGCCTAAGGAGTAACATCCCCTCCCCCTCTGCTGTGCCTCGAGCCTCCATCGTCCCGCTCTCCTTCCTCTCACCCCTCGGTCAACAGAGCTTCTCGTCGGGCCTCTCTTTCTCTCTCTCTCCTTCTCTCTGATCCCAGGGCAGGGCAGAGCCAGGCCTCTCCATCCCCTGTCCACGCCGCTTCTCCTTCCCGTCAGCGTAAGGGAGGGGTGTGCTCTTCCCTGGCCTGGGGCTGCCTGACCGCGTGACAGGGGGCCTGCCGGCAGCTGCAGAGGCGAGGGAGTGGACAGGAGTTCTACTAAATAAAAACAAATGTACCTAGAGCTGACGATGCTGATGCGCTTGTCTACATGACGAAAAGGTGTACATAGTATGTTAATGTTTTTGACTGTTCAGATCCCCCAGTAGCATAACTCTGTGTGGTTTGCTGTTGGGAGGTGTTGCAGATATTATGAAAAAGAAAAACGGATATTATAAATAAGAAAAATGCCCAAAAAAAACTGTAAGAAGACAACAACTCCTCTTTGTTTTATCACCCATACTCAGCAGTAAAGTTTGTTCTGCCATCGGACGGTTACTGGTCATTCAACTGTAGAAGGACGCATTGTTATCATTAATTAATATTATTATTCTTAAGCTCCTTGGCAACCTTATGACCCATGCCAAATCAACTCACAGCTGTGGTTGGTTTTAGTGTGAGATTTGGAATGGTTGGGTGGACTTTTACGGTGTTTGGTTGATGTGAAAAAGCAGTGATGCAACGTTGTTCTGAGACTCATTGCCTTTCTTTTCTTTTCGTTTCTTTTTTGTTTTGTTTTATTTGTTCTGGTAATTAATTCAAACCCTTTTGAAGCTCTAGTTAATATGCTGTAACATTTAGCATGGCTTCTCACCTGAATAGTGTAGCCCAAGGGAAGATTTGTGAACATAACAACCTGAAGCTGTTCTTAATCCACATCTCCAGAGAGGGTGTTGTTGCCCTTTAGGTTTCTCTGTTTTTTTTTTTCTACTCATCAACCCTATCTACAACAAGGGCGATATTTTGAACAAGTGTATGAAAACGTGGCTTTTCAATTGCACATTATAACCCTCCAACTTCATATTTGGCAGTCAGTTTTGGTGGGATAGACGGCTTAGCTTTCATCTATAGGAATTCTGAAAAATGAAACACATATGCAACAGAATTGCTGCACTGGGCTATCTGGTGTATAGTAGACTGTGTGGTTTGCTTCCGTCTCTTCAATAGAGCCTAGTTGTAGACAGACTCGTTGCCCATTGGCTTCCTCTCCGGTCAGGTTCGGCGTCTGGCTGCTGGTTCGGGATAAATCCAGTGATCCTGGGCGGCAGCGAGGCCCTTGCCGTCTCGCCCCGTGGAGAACAGGTTCCACAGCAGGGTTGTACCATAAGAATAGCGGCTGGTTAGTCATGTTGCAACCTGAGCTAACTTGTAATTCTGTAGGAGTAAAAGGTATACATCAGTAAATACTGTATTTAATTGGTAACTTGAATGCGTGTATTTTTTGAATTTTTTTTGTCTAAAACATACCAAATACTCCTGCAAATGAAAATATTCTGCCCACCATATTATATTTAAATATTTTGCTCTTATTTTATAGAATTTATTTTGTTGTATTTCACTAAAAATAGAATTTGATTTAAGAGGAACATTTTTGTCCTTGTGTTATTTTTAAAGAAGATATTGACTGTACAGAGTTCTGCGCCCTGTTTTTTGCCGACTTTTGTTTTGGCCATGGTGTGACGTTGAATTCTGGAGCTACAGTCGCAATGTGGACTTTCACTTTGTGAGGTTTTTTGTGCACAGAAATATAACAAAAAAAAAAGCATTGCGCCCTTAGCAAATAAAGAACATGGAATCTTGCCTGCATCTCTTTCTTACTTGGACAAAAGTCATTTTGGTGTCAAACAGAACACGCCATAGGTTAGAATGAGCTTATTCTACTTAAAATCATCGCTCGACTCCAAATGTACTCAAGTGAAATGTGTCCTTAAAAAATCTTTCACACCTTTTGCTTGAAATTCGTCTGCACCCTGCCCACACTCCTCTTTTTGTATATTGATCTGATTGGACAGTCTAAAAAGATGCCATTTTTCACTTTGTGAATCAGGACATAATCCAAGCTGGACTATCTATAGGCCTGCATGACAATGCAAAATCATTCCTAAAGCTCTGTGGACTCTGTAAGTAAAACCTCCTCTTGGAGCTGCCTGTCCAGCCACAGAGGAAACACACTCGCTGACAAGAGCTTCACAATGTGGTATGTCACCTCTTGCACCCTTACAGTGATGCACAGTAGTGGCAGCATCATGCTGTGAGGTGGTTTCTCATCGGGGACAGACTTGGTCCTGTGCGAGAGTGATGGAGAGAACCTGCTTCAGTGGGTAGGATACCTGAGGCCATGGTGATCATTCAGCTTTCAGTACTTAATCCAGGTGTAAACTCACTTTACACATATACATTAATCTCAGTGTACTTGTTCACAAAAACAAACTTTGTCTAATATGAACTGCCGTGTTGATTGTACTATTTACCCAAACAATATAAGTTAGGTGGACAAGACACTGAAGAACACATTTCAGCAGCTGCATAAACTACAGTTCTTTCAGCATCGTGAACCTAATGATAATTCACACATCCAAAGTCAGAATGGGTCATTGGTAAATGGGTGGTAATCCCTTCATGCTGTAATACTGCTCCAATTTACTGGCTTCACCCACAGCCAATGAAACATCCAGCAAATCTAATCTATAAATACACTTCCTGTTTAGCATCAGTTGATTGAACCATGTGTACATTTTCTTTTCTGATAAAACATCCATTAAAGTGAAACACTGGTAGCTAACAGAGTAATTAATAGTGTGTGTGTTCGATAACCACAAAGGAAACGGGAACATGTTCTTTTGGAACACATTTTTATTATCAAGAAAGTCAGATCTAGTTCTCCTTCTCCTGGACAGTCTTTGTTCCACGCAGTCTGCCTGTACGACGGGCAGCGATAAGACCGACCTTGCGACCAGCAGGTGCATCCCTCCTGATTGTTGAGGGTTTGCCAATGTGCTGATGGTTACCACCACCGAAGGGATGCTCAACGGGCTGCAGAGAAATAGGATTTCATATTTAATATCAGCTTTCTCCGCCTTATATAAGAGATTGACAAAAACCACCATTAAATCCTGAACTGTCATGGAATAAAAATGTGGTAAAGCTGTTTTTTGGCTTAACTGCAGGAAACATCCTTATGATTAACTATAATTTTAACCAACTGCCTCGCCTTCACAGGCACTGAAGGAACAAGCACGATACAGTTATAAAAACTCATTCAAAAAGCCTGTTAGTAGAGAACTGGGCAGAATGACCAATGTCTCTTCATGAGGACAAAATAAATAAAGGTGCTTCATCTTGCAGCACTGCAGCGTCTTCCCTTCCCGATCACTACAGAAGCTGAAGTGACGTCTATACACGTCATCCACAGTTACTCCTGAACTCATTAAATCAGTAATTTCGCCATCACTTACGTTCATGGCCACACCACGGACACGTGGCCAGCAGTTCCTCTTGGCCTTGTACTTGTGGTAGGCGCGACCAGCCTTCAGGATGGGCTTGTCGATACGACCACCTCCAGCAACCACACCTTCAACACACAGGGCAGAACTGGTCAGTCAGTCCACGAATGTCTAGTTAACTGTAGCTAAACAGGCCTGTGAACTTCAGATGATGTGAAGTCTCTAAAGTCGGCCACAGTGGGAGCGAGCAGACTTTGAGTCAAGGCTTCTTACCAACAACGGCTCTGTTGGCTGAGGCAATTACTTTCTTGGAGCCTGAGGGCAGCTTGACTCTGGTCTTCTTGGTCTCAGGGTTGTGGGAGATGACTGTGGCGTAGTTCCCTGAAGCACGGGCCAGTTTGCCTCTGTCGCCAGGTTTCTCCTCCACAGAGCAGATGATGGTTCCCTCGGGCATTGTGCCAACGGGCAGGACGTTACCGATGTTCAGCTGAGCTGTGGGGCAAAGACGGAGACACTGAAACATCCATCCAATAATTTGAGCCCAGTTTAATGTCATTACAACTGCTTTGTAATTCTAACAACACTGTTCCAGTTTTCATTTGACTACTTGTGTCTAATAAAAATCAGGTCAAAAGTAAACTACAGCAGCAACTACCTCAAAACAGTTAAGCTCCGTCAGTCTTTCCAGAATTTATACTGAACCCTAAGTTAGTCGGTCAGGTGCATAGCAGCTCTGGCATCGGTCGGGGTGTGTGTGTGCGTGAGAGAATGGGTAAACACAAAGCAGTATAAGGTGCTTTAAGCACCAGTTTAGGTAGAAAAGCGCTATATAAGTGCAGAACATTGACCTTAAAGCTTTTAATATCTACTGACAATATTGCATTACATGTTTTCATAACCCATCTGTCAGCTTTTAGTTAACACAAACAACTTAAATCATGGTAACACCAGAATCAGTTAGCAAAGAGTTACCTGCTTCCAATAAAAAAATGGCATCAAGCCAATTTGGGAATATTTTAATGGACTGTATTGGCTATAATCCAAATCAGATTCTTTTGATATTGTTACGACAAATGGACAATTATTGTTCCCTAATAACCTTTAACAACATTAAACCAGAACCTTCATTATTTTATTTAATAAGCTTGTCAGATTCAGTACACGTTCCATTCTTTCAGTAAATCAGATACAAATTAAATCTTCACCAGGACATCTTGAGTTATTCTAAAAATCTACTTTTATCCTCTTACCCTTCTTGCCACAGTAGATGAACTGTCCAGTGTGGATGCCCTCAGCAGCGATGAAGAGCTCGGTCCTCTTCTTGAAGCGGTATGGATCACGGAAAACCACTTTGGCCAGGGGAGCACCACGGCCGGGGTCGTGGATGATGTCCTGAGAGGGCCGACGACCAGAGAAAAACAATGTCACCATCTGCACTCTCAAACACCTCATGTAACACAATTTTCTCCCAGAATAAGCAGCAAAAGTGTTTGTTTACCTTCACAATGCCCTTGATATAACCATGGCGTTCAGCAAAGTCAATGTGACGGAGTTTGGCTGCACCTTTCCTGTGCTTGACGTGGGCCTTGAACACAGAACCCGCACCTTTTCTCTGTCCCCTAATCACACGTCCCATCGTGTACTGTAACAGAAAAGATCAGTATATAACAAAGTTAAATTCAACACGTCCTGGGTGTTTTGAATTAGTAAATCTAAATATAGAGGAACATTCATCGAGACACGAGTGTGTCAGCAGGTGACAACTTCACATGGAAATAAACGCTTCTGAACCATTTCTGCCTATAAGGGGCGAAATAATATAAAGGACTTTGAGTCTACTTCCCTCAGTTCTTTGAGTCTCTGTCAGACTTTCAGATAATGCAGCTCTGCATTTACCGACTTCACATGTGAATGCTAAAAGAGGCTTACAGTAAGCTACCGTCTTCCTAAAAACATGTTCACATCTTAACTTGAAAATAACTGAAGCAGTCATGTCAATAATGACTTTCGCTGTTTTATCCAGAGACCATTACAGTTAACTCACGTTGTTAAACTAGCTAGCAAACTAAAGCTAGCTTAGTTAGCCGCTGTAACATGCTGTATATTAGCGCTACGCTTTGTAGATTTACGTGCAACATAAATGTTAAATAACGCAGCTACGTATAAGTAAAATAATTAGTCTGTTCTCCTATGGGTCACAGCGCTAACACACCCGCTCTGTGTGTAGCAGCTGCCGGCCTGTTAGCTGCTACACACCGCTGCTAATGCGCCATGTCACCAAATGAGCTACACAGCCACAAAATACTTCAAAACACACATCTCTCGTTAAAATACACATTTGGTGTTAATCTTATAAACTGTACACATTTTAGGAAATGTTGGTATGAGACGGATGATGTGTTTAAATCATGATTTAGAGCAGATTATAGGAAGGAAAGCAGACAGTAGCTGTCCTACCTAAACTCCGTTGACGGAAAGAGGAAGAGCAAAGGAACAGCGGAGGTTTTCTTCCGGAGAAATCACCGAGAGGCACGATGGGAAATGAAGTCAATTAAGAAGCAGCGACAGCAGACGCGCTCAAGCGTTTTCCTTAAGTAGCAATAACAACGTAGTAATCCAAAAAATATTGTCCAGATTTCTTCTACAAGTGCCTCGTAAATAAGGTTTCTGGAGAGAGTCCTCATGTACAATTTCGTTATTCATCAAATTGTAATAAACAACTTGGCAAAGAAGTCAAACAGATGGAAACAGCAGCTGGTAAAGGTTAATCTGATGTTATTCATTGACAGATAACAGTTCATTTAAATAATAACACACCATTTAGTAGTTGATTATATTTTGTATTTAGAGCATGAAGAACAGGAGCAGAATTAAAAAGCTTATTTGAGTCTGGTGAAAGTAAACTTGGTTAATTTCCTAAAGAGGAGTAAACTGCAAATCAGACAAAGCTGCAGGAGGTAGTCGGCTCCACAAGATGGCAGAGATGCTACACTGAACCTTAAAGAAGAATGAGCTAGGAAACAGATTCCTGATTTTTTAAAGTAATAGCGACGTTTGGGTTTTAACAAGTTAAAAATGTTAATATTGTTTAAAGACCTATGACCAATGACCAGGGTTGAGAAGTCTTAGGTCCCTAGGCCGCTAGCATTTGGGGCCCTATTTATCGTTGTAAAAACCTATAACATTAACTTGGTCATAACTACAGTGTAGACATTGTTAATATTATATTATTTATTATAGTATAGCTCAAAATGTGTGTTTTTAAAGGAATATTCACATAAGTGCACAGAGGTTTAAAATACTAGAAAGCATACCAATGCAAGTGTATTCATTTAAAATATAAACTGATATTCAGAAAACTCATTTTGCAGTCATGGTAACACGGCTAAAGAATGTTTTCATGAAAAACATGGACATTCCTATGTGTGTCCATATTTTTGACAGATAGTGTATTGGATGCATCTAAGTTGAATCCTTAAGTTGGTGATTGGTGGTCACCTGTCATTCACACTCTGGCTCATGTAGTCACATTATCATACGTGAAAGCCAGGGGGAAGGACAACCCACAGGTGACCACCAATCACCAACTTAAGGATTACACAGGGTTTTTAAACCTGCTACTCACATCAGTCAGTACGGCTGGAATGGAAGAGTGAAAGTGTCAAGAAACCAAACATGTCCCGTTATTTTGGATAAAACCTTTTTCAAGATAACCGTGAGAACCAGATATTTTTCAATCCATGTGGCTCACTGAGGCCCCTGCTGGTGTGACCCTGGGCTGCAGCCCTGCCTATGACTGCATACCCACAAACTCAGTCATCAAGTTTACAGATGACACAACGGCCACGGGTCTGTAGTTTGCAGACTCGCAGGATGGTGTGTGGAGAACAACCTGTTGCTAAACATCAAAAAGCAAAGGATCTCATCCTGGACGTAAGACTGAAACAGAATGTACACCTGCCAATCAGGATAGCAGATCAAGAGGTGAACCAGGTAACCAGCTTCAAGTTTCCAAGGACCTGCATCAGCAGCGACTTAAAATGCAATATAAACACCTGGGCTGCAGAGAGAAGCAATGGCTGCATTTCCTCAGGACACTGAGGAAGAATCACAACTCTGCCACTTTGCAGAGGACTGCAGAAGGAGAGAGCGTACTGATCTACTCCATCTCGGCATGGTATGGAAACTGCACAGAGGCAGACAGAGCAGCCTTTCAGAGAGGGGTTAACACAGCGCAACAATGAATGGACTCCCAGGTAGTGCTGTCACAGGAAGGCCTGTAGACTTATCAGTGACAACACTCACTCTTTCCATCATTTCACACTACTGCACAAAACTAAGGAACAGCTTTTACCCCTTAGCCGTCAGAGAACTAAATTCTATTACCCCCCATCCACCCACTTACACAATTTTCAATAGCTGGACCATATTTCCATGGGGCTTTATGCAAGGCACTTTTAATATTTCAACATTTACTTTTTAACAGTGTGACATCAGGAAAAAAACTATACATTAAATACTTATGATCGTTTCAAATCCTCACATGACGTGGAAGATCAAAGGTTTGCAGCTTGTTCTACTAGAGCACATTACCTAAAACCAGTTAATCCAAGTTCAGACTGAACATGAAGCACAGCTTAAAATATTATTATACATTTTAAAATATTTACGAGACCAACTGAACATCTTTCCCTCTTTCTCTCTCTGGTGTTTAATAAATTTGCCTCAGAGTCCTGTGTGTTTCTTGTCATCGCAGAAAACAGAAAGGTGTTGAGCAACAGATGGATCCCCCCCTGAGACCAGAGCGTCCCGCTGGAGGAAAAACACTGCTGTGATTAATGAGCACACACACACACACACACACACACACACACACACACAGACGAGACTGACACTGCAGGTGATAAATATGTGGTTCAGTTAATATGATGCTGCATTGTTTCAAACAGTCCCACTGGTAAAACATGCATAGGCGCTTGTTCACACGAACACACGCACACACATTTTTTTCCTCCCTTCTTTGTTTCGTTTTAATAAACTTTTTCAAGTAGGAGAAATTAAATGTTTTGAGTTTGTTCAAGACAACAACAGGTTCACTATGTACAGCTTTATATTTACTTTCACCTCGCTGAACACCTTTCTTCACATAACTGGCGAAACACCGTAAAACACCACCTTTGGTACAAGTGGTGATCTTAACAGAACAGGTGTAATGTTTCATCCCTTTGTTGATCACAACCATTAAATATTCCAAATACTAACTGGATAAGACCTGGACCATGGTGTTCCTCTCACTTCCTGCTTCTGTCTGGTGTGAATCCCAAAGGGAGCTGCTCTGTAGTAAATTTGATTTAGTGTTTAGGGTCAATTCACCTACTCTGATAGTATACAGTCAGCCCCAAATCATGACGCCTCCTCCCCCGTGCCTCACAGCTGGAATGATGTTTTCACGTTAATGTGCAGTTCCCCTTTTCCAACTATCTGCAGGATTAATTAATGTATAACAAACGTCATTAAATATATTTTTCCTTCCCACTGTCATTGGCAAAGAGGAACATATTCATCAATCAATCGGTCAACTAAATGTTGACATGCAAGAAAAAGAGACATCCAACCTCGTCTGTGCTGATAGAAAAACAGTAAATAAAGATTTAGAGTCAGAGTCAGCTGTGGCCTGATTTACTGAGAAACACAGCAAACAAACATGGTAACTGTGAACCCTGAGAAGCCAACATTTAGGCTTCATCACACGTTTACCATGAGACAAACGCTCATGTGGTCAACATAGGGGTTCAATTGTTTGTATGTGATCCCACAAAACTCCCAATTATAAAAACATTTTAGTATGAGTTTAGTATAAGCAAAATAAAAAAAACTTTTAAAAATAGTACATTTTCTATTATTCCATGGCATCTCTGCACCTTCATGTGAAGTTTGGCCTGTTCTTCACTCAGACGATGGAAAAATGTCCCCACACAAAGGAACACAAACTACAGTCCCACTGAGATTCAAGTTTACGTTTTAAAACTTCTAAGAGGTAGGAGAGGCTGTGGGACTAGGAGGAGGTGACCTCTGACCTCTGATCTCCCAGTGGTGGAATAACCTTTGACCTGTGTAGCGAAGGAAAATGCAGAGAGCTGCAGATGTGACAACAGAGCTCCATTCTGCTGTCTAACAACTAAACGTTGCGCAGTGTACGTGTGTGTTAGCCTCTTCATCATTTATACACTTAGCGTGTCAGATCTGGGACAAAACTGAACAATAGAGCTGAAACAGTAACAACACACTCATCTCTTGTTCTGTATATTTTACTGTTTCGTGTCCTGTTTCTCTCCTGGTGCTGTTATATGACATTACTAATGAAATTATCACAGTAATGAGAGAATTTTGCTTTTAGCATAAGTCAATCTGTGATTGGGGGTCATGCTAACTGCTAACTAACTGCTGATCTGCCAAAAATATGGTCCCGGAGATCGGCATGAAACGCACGGAGCATCCAAATGTTCACGATGAGTGCGTTTCTCTAACAGTACCTGGTGATTAAAGTGTGATGTTACAGGACTGAGGTGAACAGAGAATCTGTGTTGTGTTTCTGAAGATGAAGGTGTTTTTAACAAGTGTAAACATAGACATGAGTGAATAAACCAGACAGGAATATAGAGCCCCGAAGCTGCACATCGTACAACTAAACATAAATACTTTACCAAAACTAAGCAGATTTAAGTAAAGTGAGTTCAAGACTTACTGCTGCTCGAACAAATAGAAATGCACAGTAAACAAGACATTTATATTATCCTGCAGAGCTTTATGTGCATTTTGTTGCTTGATATTTTCACATGCATGGGAACAGCAGAAAGCGGAAGCATGCATTTAAATTTTAATTAGACGTGATATTTATACACTTACACAAACACACACACTGTATTTCCCCACTCATATTTCACATGTGACCTCGGTGTCTGTCTATGTTTCACATCGAACGTTGGTGACTTTGTGGGACTGGTTTTCCATCAGTGCGTATTGATAAATAAAAGATCATATTTTAAAAGAGTAAGTTAATTAATAAATTATAATTTATCAGCATTAGATACAGTTTCCTGCAGCAGTAAATCATCAGTGTCAACATTTCTGTGTCTGACCAAAGAAACAAACTGTGAAATAATGTGTTGTTTACAGCTTTGTCAGAACTTGGACAGACCCAGCAGCTAATCTTTCATCGGTCATGTTTACTACAAGAGATGATCTCTCTCTCTCTCTGAATATTTCTGTGTTTTTCTAGGTCTCGCGCCCCTGGACAGAACAGCTGTTTTGCTGCAGAGGCTTTGTGGGTCTGCGTTGCGATGCCTCCAGTTACACCAGCTGTTCTACTTCCTGATGTTGCTCTTGGCACCACAATGAAAACATCGCTATATATAGCAGTAGTATATAAGTACAAATTTGAGGTACTTTGTTTTTTGCATTTGTCAGAGGGGAATATTGTTCATTTTGACAAGTTACTCTTTTGATTAGAGCTGAAATAAGTTGATTAGCTGAATAATCAACATATGCACTGAGCTTTTGGACGGGGCCTGTGTCGCTCCTGGACACCCCTCTAGGCAGGCAGGTCAGGTCAGAGTAAGAAAACGAGTACAGAGAAATGTTTCTGTTCTGAAGAAGGAAGAAGGAGGAACTGTTGGTAGTTAGTGGGAGATGGAGTGAAACGGAAAGAGAGAGCTGTAGGAGTGAGTGTGTGTGTGTGTGTGTGTGTGTCCAGGATATTATTTCTCTCTGACACAAGCGAAGGACTAAACTCTTACTCTGACCAGAGGTCAGCATTCAGGGCTTTTAGTTTGACATCCATGAACAGGAGAGTCCTTGACAGAGGTGAACTTCCTCCGATGACGAACAGGAAGAGGGAGAGGTGGAAACAAAAGATGAGTTAACATCTGTCGGCGAGGGCAACAGGCGCCAAAACATACGCAGAGATGGAGGAAGTTCAGTGCAGTTGCTGTGGTTACAGAGGTTTTTACAAGCAACACCAGCTGAGAGGAAGTGACGGTCAATATGAAGACCTTTTGACCTCTGACTTCCACAGACACATTTACTGAAACCTTTTAAGGAATACCACAAACACGCAAAAACCTCCAAAACGAAGTTCTGGTTTCAGTTTCATACTTAATATTAATGGTTGTGATTTTACCAAATAAGCCTACGAATCACATGCACACAGACAAAGCTAAAACAAATGAGTCCCTACAGAAAACAGAGCATTTGTTGCATTTCAGTTGTTACATGATTTCCTAGAAAGCTAAACCATGTTTTACAAAAAAATATTTAGAAAACTATTTATGTGAATATGTATGAACAGCTTTTGTTTTTTTTCTATTCATCTCACGATCCATCAAATTATTCTTGGGAACCACTGGACTACGTAGGTGAGGTCAGTATTTGTAGCTAAATTAAGTAATTGATAAATGTGAATATTGTGTGAAATGTGAATAGTGGAAGTACAGAAGATCAACCTTAGGGAAAAGTAATATTGCTTTTTTTGAGTTTTGAGACGGTGGTGCATTAAGTGGCTAGTTGTTACAAACCGGATCGCATGGGCAAGGGAAGCAACATACACCCAGATATTGAGGGTATAAATGATGTTTAGTGAAGAGCTTGGTTGAAATTAGTTAAATAACAGACAAATAACCTCTTAAATAAATCAAATTATTAATAAGCAACAAACAAAAAAGACTCTTCAAAAAGCTACAAATGTAAAGGTATGTCTAAAAGTAAATACCAGAAACATGTGGCATGAGATAGAGACAGTTACGTTATCTAAACAAAGTACTTCCAGGCCCAACCATCCATAACAATAATCACGCAATATAAACACACAACACAAGAAGGTCCAGCAGGCGAGAGCGAGCAGTCCACACACAGGCAAGAGTTGCGTCCGCAGTGGATTTAAACACTTGTAATTGAACTGTCACAGCCCGAGTAGAGCGAGGGGGACAGCGCCAGCCAATCACCCGAGTGACCTCACCACAGTGAGGGTGTGTGTGTGTGTGTGTGTGTGTGTGTGTGTGTGTGTCCTGTGACAGCCATGTTGAATTCAGGTCATCATGTGATTCTTTGATTTTCTTAGGGACAAACAGAGGTCATGCAACGGCTGAACTGCTTTAACACGTTAGTTTGTCCTCAGTCACGAGTTCAGAGTGCTGAGGTTTGAAGGTCACATGGTGAGAGGACACACAGAACGATGCCACACATCAACAATCGGACTGATTCTCTGATCTAGATGTAAAGAAAAAGATTGGAGCCAGTAATACGGCGGCCCCGAGGTGCAATTTTAAAATACTTTTGTTCTGGTAAAAAGCTGATCTGAAAAAGATAAATGTCCACAGATCTTTGTTTTCTATCTTCTCAACTGTTTTCTTTAAAGTGTCATCATTTGTATAACCAACAATCAACAATCTGTTCATCCTTCAGTTTGAGAAGGATTCGCATTCTCTGTCCTAAAGCTTCGGTTTTCTAAAGTACAATCACAAATCATTTTTGTGAGGAACATAATTGCAACCAGATTCTCTGTAAACATGAGACATCAGCCAGAAAATTACTTAGTGAAGTAAAGTTGTAAATAACCTGATAAGGAACTAAAGAAGTAAATATACAAAGACAACATATATTTTTTCTGCCCATATATCTAATTTAGCTGTAGATCAGTTCTGTGACAGCATCGTTATTAATTTTAACATTTTCATACATAGTGGAATTTATTCATTCAGGCTATCTTGGTTAAGGTCAGAGAAAGATTCAGTGCTGACTTAATAAAGAAACCGTTACCTCACACACAATGTCTTAATTAAACAAATCTGCCAGCTTCCATCCAACTCTTACTGAAGTGCTTTTCTTGTCTAAACCCAACCTGATACTAAAACATGTCACTTCCTCTGCATCATACATCCTCCATCCGTCCCAAAAATGCCTTTTAATAGAGTAGAGCTTTGTTTATTCAGTAAATGAAGCTGCAGTAGCCTGAAACCTGAATGAGAACGTGGTGGCACATGACAGGAACATACAAATGATGTCACTTCCTCTGAGTGGTTCAGTTTTCATGTGAACCAGCTGTGTGCACCAGGACACAAATACACAGTTCAGAGGACACAAAAGCTGAGAGGACGTCCAGAACAGAACTGTTAAAAAAACAAACCAAAAAAACATCATGTAAGGGTAGAGTTTCATCTCCAGCAGAGCCTGTTAATGAATCATCAGCAGTTGGAGATCAGTCAGAGAGCAGTGGGAGATGACACAGCTGTTAATGTTAGTGTGTGTGTGTGTGTGTGTGTGTGTGTGTGTGTGTGTGGTGAAACACTGCCGTCTCTGTTTTAAGGCTGATGTAATTATTTTCCATCCTAAATGAGCGTGTAGGATAAATGAATGAACAAAGGAGTGTTCCTGTACATGGAAAGAATCTCTGTTTTGTCAGGAGATTTTGGACACGTTCAGTAACCATATTCGTGCTTCTTACTCGCTGGGAACTGATGGAGTTATATTTAACTATCTAACAAAATTGCAAAAATAATATTGAACAGAAAAAAGATCCATAAAGTACGAGTGCGCTGAAAATCGTCTGTACCTCCGTGACACTGTCACCCACACACATTTTTAAACTGATTCTAACACTTCATCTCTGTCCGTCAGTACTTGTACAGTAAATGCAAATGGACTATGGGTTGAATAAAGATTACATGTGCATGTTCAAGACAAATGCATTTACACCTTTTCAACATGTTGCTAGAATAAGTCTAAGTTGTCCTTTTTCCAGATTAAATCCAAGTCTAATTAAAGTCTGCAAAAATCTGTTTAATATTGAAAATACTAATTCAAGTGTGCCTATTAAACCCAAAAACCCAATTAAAGCAAGTTGGTACTACATCATAGAACCAACTTTATTCTACTTGTTTCACTTTCAATACACTAAAACACTTTGATTTCCACTGCAAATATAGTACACACTCAGTAAAACATCCGATGCAGAAGGGACTGACAGGGAATGCTGAAGGAATGCTGCTTTCATTTGGCTTCATGTTTGACTTTACATTATCTTGAACACGTCCTTCTACTGCGCTGACACGTATGCAGAAGCTTTATTGAAGATGGCATTAGTGTGTTGCCGTTATCGCTTCCTCTCCCCAACACACTCACCCACCGCAGGAGTTCACAGATATGAAGCCAACAGCTGGATCCAGCGCACACACATGCACACATGCACAAATCTTTTCCTGTCTGGCAGAGACCAGGGTGGGACAAGGTCCTGTGCTGCCGTTAGCGCCAGAGAGTGTGTGTGTGCAGTTGTCAAAGATAAACAGGTCAGGGCCACAGAGATAAAATTCAGGATGAAGCCTCCCTCACAAACACATGCATGCATGTCTTTCTATGATGGTAGACACGCTTTATGCATCATTATTCCCTGCCCGCTTACCACAACCATCAGAACTAAACACACAACACAAGCCCAACTGCCCCACAAAACAGTAGTGAGGTAGATGTTGTATTTTTCATCTTAAACAGCCTTCACCTCGTTAACAGGCCATCGGTTTCTCTACAAGAGAGATTTTAACTGCAGCCAATTAACATAATGATTTTATGCTCGTTAGCTTAATGAAGGTGCGAGTTAACAGACAGACGAGTGCTCAGTAAAGATGTGACTGTGTATAGTAATGATCATTTAACAACATGGCAACGCAGCACAACAGCATCAGTTTCACTATATGTTTATGACACAAACATGATTTAAATTTATACCTGCTATTCAGCACTTTCTGAGATTCAGTTATTTCATCACAAAGGGAAGATATGATATGACCTAACTATTGGAGCTATAGACACTTTTTATTTACCTGAATTAATCTCTCTTATTTAATAACAATGAATATAACATATATATAATTCTATGTATATATAATAATAGGGATTATTTTGTTTATTATATGTTTTTCCAGACAGTGAGTAGCGGCTGCTGCTCCTTCCATTGTTTCTAGAGACAATAGCAGAGACAAGAAAGACAAAGAGAGAAAGAGAGCGGGCGGCTGCAGGTCAAGCAAATGAACACAGCTATTTGTTGCTGCCATCTAAGCTAATGACAAAGTTTTTCACCTTGCTGATGCAGCTTGTTCAGTGATGAGCACTAAAACAGCGGAGGAAAAAAAAATACACAAGCTAATTATACTCCTCAGCAGAACAATTTAGGGAGACGACGTCTGGGCTTTAAATCAAACTCAATCATATTATATATTCTAATGAGGACTTGTGCCACACTTGCTCTAATTGGATAGGCAGGGATATACTTGCTGTTATGGATTATTCACTAGCAATGAGAACTTTTTGGGTTACGTGGAACCAA
Organism: Microctenopoma stevenorrisi; assembly: GCA_032270685.1. Classification (NCBI taxonomy): domain Eukaryota; kingdom Metazoa; phylum Chordata; class Actinopteri; order Anabantiformes; family Anabantidae; genus Microctenopoma; species Microctenopoma stevenorrisi. The sequence goes on along the minus strand of JAUMTR010000013.1, from coordinate 4,474,052 downwards.
TATCCGTTGTGGTGACATGGGGAGAGCCAAGTTATGAAAACTGTTCCTGCTAAAATACTCAAAGACGTGGATTCATGCTAATAGCTTTTCCTGTTGAGGAGTAGATTCAGTCCAATGGCACTGACTGACCCTCGGAGGGAAGAATAGGCCATCAACGGGAAGTCCACTTCCTGGGGAGCACAATGGCTGCTGCTCTAGAAGGGATGTGACATCATCATCAAAGATTTTGGGACAGGAAGGAGCTGATGTGTGGAACTCCGTCTTCTGCCGTAAAAGACAGGACGTGCTGCTATAACATTTATTCATCTTTAGGTTTGTGTCCTTGTAACAGTCACAGGAGGTCAGTACTTAAAACAGTTTTGGATGAAACTGAGTGCGGCAGAGTGTGTTTTGAAATAAGCAACAATACAAATGCTTTGTGCTTTAACATGTGAGCACATTGAGATTAAACAAGGCCCAACTATGTTATCTCCTCAATTGGTGTAATCTCTCAGCAGTACAGGGTGCAGAATCCTCTAATACATTATCATCACTGATAATAAAGTTTATCAGTGAGTTCACTGTGAGTAGCGTTCCTCACATTCCTTGTGCTGATGGTGATTAATTGAGACTTCGACACCCAATGAACTTTTTTAATTCATCAGTGAGGCAGCTTGTGAGAAAACAGAAAGCACATTTTGATATAAACAACAACAACTCAAATATCATATCATATCAAATCAAAAGTGCATCACAGCATTTTCACACAGCAGTGCCCTGGTCAAAGAGTATAGTGGATCCTCTTTGTCTTAATCCTGGACCAGGTTACCGGGTGACGTTGGTTATTCAAACACACTTGAAGTAGATTAGAAAAGCTGAATGCAATCATATGTGATGACTGCGTGCTCTTGTGGTTGTTGACCAGAACATAAACATGTATTTTACCAGTCCAAACAGTCCAATTCCTCTGATCCTTTCATTAATTACCGTTGTATTTAAAATAAAACAGATTGATGATAGGAACTCTGACCCACTCATCTGGACTGATTTTATTAACACTATGTTGCGTTTCACAGTTGGGACTACTGCATGACTCTGAGTTCAGTGTAAAAAACTGAAGATCTTTCAAGCATTTATGAAAATTATCTTTATTATTCATGAATAATTTCAGCATGTAGCTCAGCAAAAGCAGCAAACGTATAGAAAGCTGGAGGTAAGAAGTAGCTGACACACTGAATTAGTATCTTTCATGTGTTCCACTGATCTGATTGTGAATCCCTCTGCTGTCCATCCATCCATTATCAACCGCTTATCCGAGGTCGTGTCGTGGGCCCCTCTGCTGTATTCATTGAAAATATATTAAATATCTGGTCAAAGGTCAAATGCAAAGCTATACCAATAATGACGCCTGCCTCACTACCATTAGAAGGGAAGAAAGGACATTCTGTGTAATTAGTGAATTATGATTCAGAATTATTCTCTGTATTATATACTAACATCTCATGTGATTGGTTTGGATTGCCTGCTAAAGCAAGGCGCGTCTAGAGTTTAACAGCCTTTCTGGTCCAACAGCATTGAAACTGGAGAGAATATCTTGTTTACAGGTTTACACTTGTAAATATGGAAGGGATATGCGAAAAAACAAGCTCTAAAAGTGTAAAATGACTTGGGTGCTTTTTGGGTGTTGGGTGGTCTGTTTTCTTTCTCAATCTTTAACCAGCTTATTATTTTCTTAACTACAGACAACATACCATGACTGGTCATGGGAATGTTACTTCGCTTCGTTTATGAGTTTTATTTTAGTTTATGAGCCATTTGACTGTGAACAGAGAAGAGAGAGCTGCTAAAAAGACTTACTCACTGTGTGCAGTAATTTCCTCAGTCAGCTGTGTGTGTGTGAGTGTGTGTCCGAAGGCATCTTCTTCAGGAACAGCTTGTGTTGCCTGTGGGACAACACGCACCCACAGTATAACTGCTGCAGGCCTGGAGCTCGTTAATGATTCAACATATGGCTACAAACACGCACACAGTAAACAGTCCAATTCGTCTGATCTTTTCATTAATTACCGTTGTATTTAAAATAAAACAGATTGATGATAGGAACTCTGACCCACTTATCTGGATGGAGTTTATTTACACTATGTTGAGTTTCACAGTTGGGACTACTGCATGACTTTAGGTTCAGTTAAAAAAACAGAAGATGTTTCAAGCATTTATGAAAATTATCTTTATTATACAGGTTATACTTTGAGTCAAAGGCACCAGGCTCACTGTTTATTGTGGAAAGGCTCTGTGGAGACATCCCAGATTTTTTAAATTTCCTTTTTAAAATCGGTCTATTTTTGGACTTTTTTAAGTGTTTCCGAGTCTGTAACAACCCGCCCTTTCTCTCAATGCCCTGATACACAGACGAGCATTGTTGGTACATACAGTCTGCAGAGTCATACATATTTGATATGTACAAGAGCTGCATACCAACATTTTCTACCAGATCCAAGTTGACCTTCATAGACAGATGAGAAAGGTGGTCATCAGATGGACCATTGTGTAAATGTGCAAACACATAAAACATATTAACATAATCTTTATAATAACCTTATAAATTCATAGCGCCAAATCACAACTAAGGTCGTCTCAAGGCACTTTACATAGCAGGGTTTAGGACCTTGCAAAAAATAAGTATATAAACAGAACTATATAGAAAATCCAACAGTCCCACCTGAACAAGCGCTGAGGAGACAGTGGAAAGGAAAAACTCCCTTTAACGGAAAAAACCTCCAGCAGAACCAGAATCAGGGTGGGCGGTCATCTGGAGACAGAAAAGAAGCGTCAGCAGAGGGGGAGCAGCAGACGAGGCACTGGGCAGGTTGATAGGAGCAGAAGCTACAGGGTAAAATCACTTTGAAGACACCTGAAGACACCTGCAGAGAGATACAGAGAGTAAGAGAGATAGAGAAAATGAAGGACAACTAGGGGAGAGAGAAGAAACAAAGATAACAACATGCAATGATGTCATGATAGTCGACTGAGAGAGAGAGAGAGAGAGTAAAAGATGAGGAGGTCTGATAAACTCATGTTTCTCGATATAAGAGCTGGGATGGGTGCCATCTCTTTTAATTAGCCCTGGTTTTCTCCAAACGTTTTCCAATTATCTATGTAGCCCATATTGTTAACGGGACACCACCCTGATTAAATGACATGTGGCTAAACATGTCTGTATCTTCTGCCCTGATTAATTGCAGCCAATTCAATTGTTACAGATGAATGAGAATATTCCTCTGTGCTTTGGTGTTAATTTATTTAAATTTCCATGTTAAACTACAGTTAAGTATTTTCATGATCAAACCTTTGCGTTTCTTTTTGTCCTTAATGAGCTGCTGCCATCTGTTATTTCCCCCTGTATATAACAAAATTACAGGAGTGTTATTGTGTAGCATGTGATCTGTAAGAGGAGCTGTGATTTTGGTTTATATTCATCACAGCTTACTTTATACTCACCTAGATTTTTTTTCAGATAAAGCCCTTGTATGTCCAAGTGTTGCAATAAAAAGGTTTCTGGTACCTTGCAAATCTCTCTATAGTGACATCTCTGTGTTTGCTCTGAGTTGTTGCATGGTTATGACAGCAGGGTCTGGGCTTCACATCAACAGTCCTGTCTATGGTAAGATTAAGGTTCATGGAGCACTTTGGTTAGACAGAGAGAGATAATGGATTTGGTTAAATGTAAAGACACTGTAGACTTTTCTGTATTAAACTAAGTGACAATGTTTCTTTAACCTAGTGATGGGAGCACAAATACTTCATATGAAGCTTTAGTAATGCTGTAATTACTATATGTTGAAACTACAACATTTAGTATTCTAGCAAAAAACAAACGGTAGTAAATAGATAGGTTGTCTGATAAACTCAACAGTATTGGGATATTTGTGACTCCCTAAATGGATAAATGAATGCATAATTAATGATGTGTCATAGTTGAGAGAAAGTCTAACGAGTCATGGTGTTAGGAGGGGGCGCCTCCCTCAAATACCTTTAAAAGGAAACATCCTTTTTTTTCTCTGAGTCTGTCTCACAGGAGGCTTTGACAGCTACTCACAGGATTAAGATAAGTTATGGACTATATATTTACTAGAAACAATATGGAAAGACTTAGTAAAAATGTATAATTTTGCAATTTAGAAGTTATTGTACTTTTACCTCTGCTGTATATGACAGCTTTAGTCTGGACTTAAAGCTGCTGGTTGTTGTTTGAGCAGGTGCGTTGGAGTTGGAGATGTACGCACTGATTGCTGACTTGTAGTAAAATGGAATATAACACACTACCAGTCCAATGTTTGGACACAAGGAGGAAATGCCATGTTTTTCATTTGATAATAATATGCTCCTGTGCAAATACAAAAACACCTCTTCTTAGCTATACTAGATATTTTAATATTTCACTGTATTTCTGATCAGTTTAGTGTCATACAACACCCTTTTTTTCCCTTTCACCTCCAGTGTCAGGGTGTGCCTGTCAATGTAACATGTCCTCTGTTAACATATAGTTTTTATACTATAGTGACACTACCACAGATGTTTTTAGTGCTCGCTTCCTTGTTCTTCATCAAAACAGGAGCTTCCTCTATTTTTTTGAGACAGCGTGTGTTTTGTACAGGAAGTGGTTATAACCTAAATTTGTTTATAACATGATAACCTACAAACTGACTATGTTGGACTGTTTGAACAACTGTGAGATAGTTCAGCAAATGATAACAGTGGCCAAACGTGCACACGCACATGCGCTCTGAGGCCTGATGGAACCAATTAGCAGACGTTATCATGGCCTGGAGACGTCACAAGCTGTTCAGACACCCCTACCCTCTATTCCTCCCCAAGGGGGTCTGTGTGTCTGTGTGTGTGTCACTGCACATACATCACCGCTAAAATATTTACAGTCCTCTGTGCTTTACAGTTTATATTACTGACCTACATTCATCTGTGTGTGTATGTGTGTATGTGTGTGTGTGTGTGTGTGCGTGTTTTGCAATGGCTAACTGTCGGCAACCTCAGCTAAAGGAACATGTCCATGTAAGGCTGAAAACCGACGGATACACATGTTTAGAATCAGACTGTTTTCTCTCTGTGTTTGTTTAAAGCCATTACTAGTCGAACAATAGAGCTGTGATGTCTGGTACTAAACTCCTTTAAAATCGTCTCTAAAAGGTACATTTATACACTTTACTAAAAACTTTATTGTAACTTCAAGTTACTCGTTGAAAGTGATACTCTCTCTATAGATAACTATTACCTTAATTAAGTTTTTTCAATGAAATCAAACAATGAAAAATGCTTGTTTTACTTATGTCATCTCATCCTTAAGAATCCTTAAGCAGAAATTTTCAACAGCAAGTAGCTACCTTAAAAATATTTGTTTTATCAGCTTAGTTTGAGCCTGTCGAAAGCCATCGCCAGCCATGCACATCGAGTACGTTCTGTGCCACAGTATCTGACGCTTTAATTCATAAAATCAAATGAGGAAATGTGTAAGCGGTTGCATCAGATATGATAAGTACTCATTCACCGTGTGTGGGTGGGAACATGCACAGAGGACCAGTAATTTCCTTCCAGTTGCAGTAATGGCAGCGGCCCCGCCCTCCCCCCAATCCCCGTCTCCTCTTGACCCCCAAACAGCCTCCTCCTCTGCACCCCACTCTGAGATCAAAGCCTTGTGTCTGGATCTGATCAACTGATCTAACACACAGGGCTCACCTATTAGCATAACACACACACACTGCTCATAAAGTGACTTCATCTCTTAAATCTCTTGAAAATAAACAGACTTTCTGTGTGATCTGTTTACCAAAATATGGATATTTTTGCATATTAATATTTGTTTTTTGTTCACATTAATTAATTGTTCTACTATATTGGTTTGTATTTGCTGTAACGCCCCAGTAACCACTTAACTGACATACTGTAATAAGTTTAAAGAAGAAAAACACAAGTATGCAACTAAACGAAAAGGCAAACATGAAACAAGAAACTTAATGCATCAACTATTCCGAAGTAAGTAAGTTGTATGGCTGCTAATTAAAACAGTGTACTGGTGGTGTAATTTCTGTTCAGTTTCTCCTTTTGATGTTGTGTTTGACCCGTTGTCACTGTGACACTGTGTGTGTGTGTGTGTGTGTGTGTGTGTGTGTGTGTGTGATTGTTCATGATTACTGGCTGCTAACGCCAGTGGGTGTACTGACTAAGTTTTCTCAAAAAACAGAGTCACTCCTCCACATCTGTAGAAACTGCAAAAATCAGCATTTAGCATAACACGTTAGTTTTCACTGATGTGACAAAGACTCACAGATCAAGTGTATTTTCGCACTTCTTCTTTTAACAGTGCAGTTTATAATAAACTCCCTTCAAACCATCTGAGATGGTATGATAGTGTTGTAAACCCCCTTGTGGGCTTTTATTTTGGAGGGTTTAGGGCTATTTCTGTAAACTTAAAACCAACTGTATAATGTGATGTGTGACATCCACTTCGTATGGGGATTAGTAGCTGTGCAGGAGTAAGGCACTGGACTTCACACTGTAGCTCTCTTCTTTCATTTGTATGTTATTGCCGTATTTCAGCTGTATGTAACTTAAAATATCCTGTGTGCAAGCGTTCACAACTGGTGTAGGGGTCGGGCTAGTGGTCTGGGCAAGGATTCGATCCTTCTGCATCCCAGTCTGATTCTTATCCCATCGAGCTACCAGGCCGCCCTTTTCTGACAAAACTTTTCTTGCCAACACAGCTCTTTGCAGTGTTTTACCAGAGAAAATCTTTTAGCATGAACTTCAACAATTTGTCTGCATGACAATTCAATCATGTGGCAGTTTGGACCCTGAGAGCTTGTCTAACATACACCTAAGCGCTTTGAGAGATGATAAACCAGCTCTTACGGTCAACTCGTGGTGTCTGCGTGTCTTCGGATGGACACGCATATGTACCACAGATGTGCTCATGTAATTGACGGATTACTGAACAGGCCTTACGCCCCCTGAGTTCCAGGACCAAGAGCCTCTGTATCAAGTAAATGTGTATGTTTCTGTGTCAGGATTCAGTTACAACATGCAAAATATACACAAACCACCCCAGAGTACGAAATTAGGGTTCACAATAACAGCTTTGTTATAGTGACATTTAAAATCATTATTCACATTGAATGTTTGCGTCTCCGCCCTACCAGGACAATCACTGAAAAAAGCTTTATTCGGAAGCGAAAATATGCTGTTTCATCTCTCCGGTGGAGAAGTGGAGAGGTGTTTTGAACTGGTTAAGTGTGAAAGTACTCTCAGCACTGTGAAAGACAGGGAAATGAAAGAGAACAGAGGAAGTATGAGAGCTGTCAGCAAATGTATGCACTCAAAAAAGCACGTGATGACTGGATGACTGACATCACACCTGCAGCTTTCTGTATCTGAGAAACTTCTTTTAATAACAATGAAATCTTTATTGATCCCCTTGGGGAAATTGTTGTTTGGACAGTTGCTAGACCTGTGTCTGCACTACTATGGGGTATTGGTGTTTTGTCCACGGACACCACAACATGTAACTTTGTGAAGACCCGCTGACCCTTAGGTTGGAAGACAACTGCTCTACCACTGAGCTCTCGTGCCGCCTGGATGTTGTTTTAAGAGACTGACAGCTTTTGCCTCACTGCAGCAGTTTATCTGCTTCACATCTTCTGTGCTCTTGTCCAACTACTGTCTGCGCTGACCTCTGACCTCCCTATTACAGACTGAGTGGGAGGTTCACAGTGACCTCAGTGGAAGCATTACACCTCTACATTACTCTGTTAATAAGAGACTGCACAGCAAACTGAAGCTATACTTTGAGGTTAAACTGAATTTCACATACACATTGTAAAATAAGGTTTGGACACAGTTTGTCTGTACTAGTCCTGTTAGTGGTGTGTGTGGACACCCAGGTGATATCAGACAATATTAAACTCAAAGGAAAGAACATAATTCTGCTTGTGTTATGTCTTTTATTGATTGTTTTTCTTTTGCAACATAAAGACACTCAGTGTGTGGGAGGGTGGGAAGACTAGCTTGTCAGATTCCAACATAATAACTGCAGGGTCATTAACAGGAAATACCAACAAACACACTAGTGAATGTGTATGTGCGCATGCAGAGCAGAGTTCCTGTCTGTCTACTCCTCAATCGGTTCTGTTCTCAAACTATTTTTACTTGAATTGTTTAAATCTGCTCATGTGGTGATTACATAGAAACGTTAGGTATAAAGTGTTCATTTGTTAAGACTTTTGGTGCTTTCTTATTATTATATAGTTTAAGGGTGTTTAAAATATACACTCATGGTTCTCCATCTTTCTTCATGTCCTTCTGTTTTATTTTTTAAATGATGGCTGGCGGAAGACCTGGAATAAGTCACATGGCGGTTTGACTTTCAGCACAAATATTCTTTCCCCCAAACTTTAAGTGTTAACGCTACCGATTCATCAAGTCGGGAAAATCAATGTTTACCTTTGTACTGTATGTACTAGCAACCAATATGGAAAAGGCAATAGTACACTGTGCTATGTGAATGTGTTATAGTTAAAACTGAGTGAATGGCTGTTTTGTTGCCTTGGTAACAAAAGAGAAAGACAAACATCCTACAGTAAGACATATGTGAAACTGTAGTACTTTGAGATAAAAGCTATTGTCCTACTGTTAGCAACTCAGGTGGCAATTTTTAAGATACTGATGCTTTCAATAGGCTTGAAACGGCTGCTTCAAATACTATGTCAGTCTCAATTTGTAGAACAGAGAAATATGTGGTATGTGCTGATTGTACAATTTGCGGTTATAATAATAATAATAATGAATACTTTATTGATCCCCTTGGGGAAATTATATTGTTGTATTTGGTTTTAACACCATTACCATCACTGTCTGTACTGACCCCCTATCCGCCACAACAATAAAACCACCAGGTAGAGAGGATATCACACCTGATCAACTTCAACTTGGCGTGTTTGTGGAGTGTCTGTGTTTTCATCGTTCAGACAGTGAAATGAGATTACAGCCAAAGACCCCTTTCACACTGTAGTGATAAACGAGGCGGAAACACCCGGAACACGCGCGCGTACACACGCGGCTGTCTTTCTGAAGTACTGAGGACACTCACTAACTGACCTACCAAACTACCTACTCTTTAGTTTGTCTAAGATTCTTAGGACCAGCTTAAAATGTCTAACAGTTTCGTACTGCGATGGTATAAAACTCACAAAGGTCCCCACAGGTATAGATTGGCACTCTCTCTCTCTCTCTCTCTCTCTCTCTCACACACACACACACACACACACACACAAACGTTTCGCGCGAACACACTCACGCGCTCAGCGGGTTTTGCGGGCGTGGAGAGGAAACACCGTTACACACGCGCCTGCAGATGGAGGGAGAGTCTCCGCGGGCTCACTCCTCAGTCTCACTGACTTAAGCTGAAAGTCAGAACTTTTTCATTCTTTCTTTCTCTTCACTTTCTGTCACTCGGTCTCATCGGGTTTTTATTTATTTTTTCGTCTGTCAGCGAAGCCCGGAGGCTCGCGCGCAGCCGCCTCGCGCAAAACACCGGCACTAGACTGTTATCGGTTAACCGAGATCGAGCAACAGATGGTTTTACCACCGAGCTCACCGGACACAAGGAGGCTTTAACTGAGACTTTGGCCTGTTTGGCTTTTTCTGCCGGCTACTGATCTAACATCGACCTGATACCGAGTGGAAGTATTCTCTGCCGTCTCCGGTACGGTAAGGCGAACAGATGACCGTTAGTCGGGTGGTGATGGAGTAAAGTTAATTAAAAAGTATCTAATACACTTTCAATGCGACTATTTTCTGTCCTAAATCAAAGTCGTTGCCTGCCTGTTCTGTTTGCCTGACATTAAAGAAGTTATAAAAGAGAATTCATCCCAACCGCTCGTCCTCGCGCCGGAGGGCTGGAGTCTGTCCCAGCGGTCACTGGGCGTTAAAGTTGATCAATCAGTATTAAGACAACCACTTCTTTTCACAGAGGTAAAAGCAGTCAACAGTTTAAACAGATACATATCTGTACACGACGTAATTACATTTTAATACATTTGACAGTTTTGATATTCTTTTTTAGTTCAGTTGACAGGGCCGGACAGGGACCGTTGGGGGTCCGGGGCAGATTTCCTTTACCCAGAACCCTAGTTATATAAAATCATTGGCCAGCAGGAAACTAGGAAACCTTTACCTAATGAGGGAGATGGTAAAAGTATGCAGTTACTAATTTTAACACTGTTTATAAATTAGCATAGCTCTAAATGTTTTCCAGCCCAGTTCAGCCTTATTAAAATACTAACTTGATAGACAATGAAAGTCTGTCTCATTTCTGACTTATAAGTGATGAACAAATCATTTCTAAATGACTTATTGCCCATAAATTAGGTACTTATCTGAAAGTAACATTTAAATTAAATAACTGTCTGGAGCTAGCAAGCCTTTAATTGTTTTCTAGCTAAAGCTATAGAGCCAAAAGGGGTCAGTTTACTGGGTGATGTAACCAGCCTTGTTTTGTCTAAAACGCCCTAACTGACATGTCATGTTGTCATCTGTATTAAACCGATGGTAAATAAGAAACAGAAGTCTTTGAAGCAGGTTTTGTTACCTTTGGGCAGGGCCAGGCTAGTTCTTGCCCAATTTCAGTGTGTGGTAAGATAAGCCAACTGACCCGCTGGTTGTACTGGGAGTGTTATCAGTTTTCTCATTTATGGTCATGAAAGAAACTTTTAACTTAAAAGCTGCCTTTTTATCTTGTGGCTGCTTTTTTCTACCACTGAGAAATATTCTAGACATTGTGTTACTTCCGACATATCTTTGCCATATTCAGTCTCACATACAAGAATCTCCTCTTGGCTTTTGAACAGATGATAAAACCTGTTACTTTTATGGATTTAATGTTTTTCAGATCATGCTATTTTATTGATTATTTGTTGTTAATTTGTCTCTTTCATGTTAATTGCTGTTCTGCAGTTTGTCCTCCATGATGTGTCACTCAGCAGCCAGCGTGTGTTTGCGCTGCTGTCTGATTCTGCTTCACGTCCTGGTACTGGTCCATCTTGCAGCAGGGTACAATCTGGATCAGGAGCACAGTCTCGAGTTCAGGGGTCCGCCCTCCTCCATGTTTGGATACTCTGTCCTGCTGCACCGGCATGGAAATCACCGCTGGTCTGCTATATTACCTGCTATTTCTAATATTGAGCCTTTTCAGTTCTGCTCATTGATCGCTTGTATTAATATTAAGTTGTACAGTCATGTATTTAGCAACTTGTCTATGTGTGCTGATCTCATTATTGGTGTAAAAGGACAAGTGAGCTCTGCTCCTACCACCATTGTAGGAAATAACACACTGGTTATTGCTCCTCAGAAAATTTTGTGTTTTCATTAAGGGTTTGATCATGCAAACCAGTCATTTATTTTTACAGTCTCAGTCATGAGACTGCTATACGCATAAAGCTGGGCATATCAATAAGACGACTTTAATTATTGTAGTGATGGTGTATTAGCTGCCATCTGTCATAGAATAATTATGTGAGTGTGGGTGTGTTTGTGCACGTGGTGAATGCTAATTACCCCGTTCTTGTCACTGACAGAAGCTCTTTGATGCCTTACGCACACACATGCCATTCAGACACTAAGGTACCACAAACTAACTGCCTCTCCCTCTCTTCTCCTTTCCATCACCCTTGCTTTCCTTCCTTCCAGGCTGGTGGTTGGAGCTCCAGTCGCAAATTCAACCTCCAGTAGGCTTGTTCGATCTCCAGGAGCTGTTTACCGCTGCAGCATCACAGATGGGTCCCACCAATGCTACAGCATGCATGCTGGTGTGTTTCTGCCCCTCTGTGTTATGTTTTTTTTCCTCAAGCATTTAAAATAATAACACATCCTTCACACCAAACATCCCAATGCATATTGTTGGTGCAAAATAAGGCAAAAGATGAACCATAATACAGACAGGGCTTTGAAGTGGACGCTGATGTTGTTAATCACTGATTGTTTTTATGCTGATGTGACTTGTGGCCAAAAAGATACGGTTGAATTGTTATTCTATCACCAGTTACTTTTGAGGAAGTCAACATATCTGAGGTCAAAGTTGCTGAATCTAGTAACAAAATATGCATAATGAATCCAATGAAGAAAAACATATTTGCGTTGAAAATGTAGTGGACAAAATGGAAATACTAGTAATACTAGTAGTTTAGAATAACATTTTCATTCAGTATGTTCTGATATTAGCAATAACCTGGTATTCCTGCAGTTCAAACGTTTTGTCTGGCTAGTAAGACATATTTATAGATATGTCTGAAATATTAATACAAGTTGTTGGGAATAGAACGGCGCAAAATCACTGTTAACATTTATATTAATTTGTGTATGTGCAGAAATGCCAATGGACTGTGGTAAAAAGACATGTGAAGCAGAGAATGATGAACAGTGGCTGGGAGTCAGTCTGTCCAGACAACCTATACACAACGGAGGACAAATCATGGTAACTCACAAATTACAGTAATCTGTATATATATTTTTTACACCACCTATCAACAAACAAGAATGTTGCAGGCAGTACAGCTGTGACTGGTCCTGTCTGTCGCTGCTAGTATGTGATTGTATTAATGACAGTGATTAATTTGTGTCATATTTTTGTGTGCATGTCCAGGCTTGTGCTCACCTCTGGAAGAATGTTTACTACTCAAAGAAAGACAGTCAGAACCACAAGCTTCCCCATGGAGTCTGTTATCTCTACAGCAATGACCTGTCACACTCCCAATATATGATCCCCTGCTACATAGGTACACAACACACAAACACAATGTATGTACTGGGTCAATCTGTTAGTCTGTGTATTTAATTTTATATGTGAAAAGAAAGATTTTAAACCCATCTTCCTGAGAACTTGTTTTAATTATGGACTTAACTGCCAGTAACTCTCATTGAGGGTTTGGGTAAAATTGTGCAATTTCATTGTCGCACAAATGACAGGTCACGTTCACTTTTCTATTAAACATGCATGGGAGTGTAAGACTGCGGCGCTGCTGTGTTCATACTGCAGTTTGAATCATTCACTTAGAAACATGAACATAAACCAGCAACATAAAAATCAAATTTGACCAAAAAATGGAATTGAACATTAAGGCCTGTAATGTGCATGTAGTCTATGTCTGTCTCTTCCAGACCACCAGAGGAAGTTTGGTGAGGATTATGGGTCATGTCAGTCTGGTATTTCCAACTTCCTGACAGAGGTCAGTAACACTAAGGCAACAAGCGAAATTCCTATTTCTCTTCACTGTTTCCACTAGTAGACCCAGTGTGATCCTTTACTGATGTCTTATTCATAACTTCAGAAGTACATCTTTTTTTAAAAGAAACTAAATTATCGGAAATGAGAACAAGGCAAGTCACTGCCGTGTGTTTAAAATTATATTTCTGCTGAAAAGCAGAAAATTTTACAATAACTGTGATTCTGTTATACCTAGTAAGTAACTTAGTAACTAGTAAGTATATAAAACATAGCTTGAGACCCTGAAATCTGCCCGTCTCCCTCAGGATCTGATCATCATGGGGGCTCCAGGAACATCTTATTGGACAGGTTCCGTTCTGGTCTTTAACACGTCAAGCGGTGGGAGGTCGGTATATCTGGACGATGAATCTGGAGCTGTTGGCTTTGGAAGCTACCTTGGTAAACAAGACAAGTGTTTCTCCTACTACCGGTATACCTCTATACCAACAGTACTGGGCATCTGTAAGGGTCATACTACTGCCACCAAAACACAACCAATCCCAGTGTATTGTTTCCGTCAGCAGTATAAACCTTCTACCTGGCTTAATTAGCACTCAGCTGTAGCATGCGTTCACTTTTAGTTTTACATTCAGGAAACTGAAACTTTTTTAGAAACACTGCACATATTTTGTTCTTTACTGCATGTTCATTCCAAGAGCACCAGTCATTGTGACGGACTGGATGTTGCATGATCTTTAGTGAAGATCTTGTTATTCGTAATGTAAATATAATTCAGACTCATGAACATAGTTACAGTGATTGTGCATTCGGCTCTGGAGCTCAATGCATCACTGTGTCTGAATGTTTTCTGTGTCTGACTGAGAATTGAGGCTGCTGCTGTTGCTGGTGCAGTGAAATTCAGCTGCATAAAAAAAGACGATTCAGACAGTTGTTATCAGATTTGTACCCTTCACTTGGCTTTTAATAAGAATATATATGATAATTTAATGATATCATTGTTTTTCCACAGACCTGGTATAGATTCTGCAATTTATTTCATTTTTGCTAGGGCTGTGTAAGCATCCCAGCTGCTCAAGTTATTTTTAGTGATGGACTCAGTAACATTGGATTCATTTATGGAAAGAATGTATTTGGAACCTTTTGAATGAATGGAAGCAATCTCACTGCTAGAAAACAACACTGAGTTGAAAGGTTTAATAATCTTAAATAATAAATAATTTATTTCCTGTCTCACTGATTATATTTATATTATTTTTATTTCATATTTATTTTTAATCATTTATAAGAGATGTTGTTTAATATAAGCGGTCTACTCTGTACTGATGTCTATATGTTTGATACTGTTTGGTCAGTGGAGTAGTTTTAATTATTGAGGGGGAATGGGTTTTTTTTGGTTGGCTGATGATGGTGCAATGAGTACACAGGCAGTCAGAACACTGCACATGTGTTACTTATCTCGGTTTCAGTTTAATATTTGACTTTGTGGGAAATTACTTTACATACACCTGCAGTTGTGTGGTTCCCTTTAATCCCACTGCAGTGTATTTGTACACTGATAGTTTCTCCTTCTCCTCGGCATTAGACCTTAAAATGTCTGAAACTTACCTTAAGCTATATGTATTACTTTTTCAGCACACTGTAACTGTAGAAGCAGCGCTCATTAGAGGTACTGAACAAGCCTAACAGGAAGCTCAGCAGAAAGGTGTGATGTTGTTTAGATGAATTTGTTTCTCCTTTCTTATTCTGCCAGAAAAAAAGTTCTTGTTTTCACGTCATGTCAGAAAAGACACCAAAACATGATGCAAAGTTAAAAGTGAAGACTTTACTCACTGCTCAGTGCAAACCCATAGAATGTAACACACTGGATGTTTGTGACTTTCTCTCATGGTCATACGCTCACACATGGAATAGACTTGCATGCATTTCCTGGAAACTAACCTCAAGCATAAGCACAAAGTGTCAAACCTCAACATTAAACAAAACCCAAAACCTAAACTTTCTTTAGTTACTTATTCTCATTTATATAAGAATTTACAATTACAGAAAAAAGTAAGAGATCTAGATTCTGTGTGTGAACTTTCCACATCATGGTCACAACATAAATCCGAGCTGGTAAAGATTAATGGGAAAGATATTTTTTATATTTGTGTATAGGTGAACACAAATCTCCTAGCACATCCCCGTACCAGTCAAGTGTCCTTGAGCAAGACACTCATTGTAAGTCACTTTGTATAAAAGCATCTGCAAAGTAAAGTAAATATGTTTGTTTGTATGTCTGCTTTTAAGGTTACTCAGTTGGAGCAGGTCACTTCTTGAGTCCTGATAGTGTGGAGGTGGTGGGTGGAGCTCCACAATACAAGAAGAAGGGGAAGGTAGGTCAAGTTTACCATAAGCACCGAACAACAGTTTTGACTTCTGAACTTTTAGTTGATGGTTACTGTTGATTTTGTGTTGTGTAGTTGCTATGGTTGAGATGTGTGTGTTTTTATGATGTGCAGGTCTTCATTCTGTTGATAGATAACACCTTGCTGCGAGTTGCTTCTGAAGTGTCTGGAAAGGAGGTAAAGAGCCATTTACCATTATCATCTTTTATCTAAAACACTGGAGAACTCTGTGTTGACGTAATGTGTTTGTCTAGCTGGGATCTTATTTCGGGTCCAGCGTGTGTGCAGTGGATCTGAACGCTGATGGTTTGTCAGATCTGTTAGTTGGTGCTCCGATGGCAACGGGTGCCAGTAGGGAGGAAGGACGAGTCCACGTGTACATCAACCAAGGGCAGGTGAGCACAGGGGATATAAAATGCGGGATCTGTCTGTAGCCAACATGGCTGCCAGTTGCATCAGGGTCTGTTGTCTGTGGCTCTGTCCTAATTTTATATTACATATTACATATTTCTTAATGGCTCTAATGGCGCGGTCAAATAGGTCTCCATTAATTTCTGAATACCAGCACCCTGGTACTGAAGTAGTTTAACAGCATCAGCATGAGTAATTCTTAGTTTTTGTGACCTCTTAATGTCCCATGTTAAAATGTCTTTATGTAAAACTAAGACTAAAACAGTCTCTGGCTTGTTTCCTCACAAACTGACTCTGTCCCAGGCAAAACTGTTGGAGGTGGAGTTTCAGCTCAGTGGCAGTGATGCCTACGCAGCCCGGTTTGGAGAGACCATCGCTGACCTGGGAGACGTGGATGATGATGGTTACCATGGTAACAATTACTACTATTAATATTAGGGTTTAAAGAGCTAGCAACTCTAGGGGATAACAGAACTTTTAGTACTGCTCTTTCATCTTATAACCTAGAAATACTATGTCACAATCTATAATGTTATTATTACTAATTGTAATAATTACAGGTATTAACAGTTAATATAATGGTGTCATTAGTGTTGTACTTTAATGACTGCTACTGCCCTGAACAATCTAGCAGTAGCAGTAGTATGTATTTTGGTGTGTACAGCCCACCCAGCAACAGTAACCATTACTTCCTGATAATAACTAAGAAACATCACTTTGGCTTTTAACACTCCGCCCTCACATGCACACGACACATGGACCCCTGTTTGTGTGAGGGGTGGAGTGTGTCATTAAGTTAATTAAAAGTGTAATGACAAACCATTGCTGCTCTATAACTGACCGTACCTTCTAATCTGCTACAGCTAGATAAAAGACTCTTTGAAGCTGTGCGTATAGGCATGTGTGTGCAGGTTTGTGTGTGTGTGTGTGTGTGTGTGTGTGTGTCTGTGTTTTCCAGTAGGTTAAGCTTAAATAGGAAGATTTGTGTTAATTTTCATTAGGGTTGTGGCCATGGATTGTTTTTAGATGGATTACCATTATTTTTTGCACAAACATTTATATTTCTCAGAACGTGTCTTGGGTAATTCCATTCCTTATAAAGATAGCAACAATATGGGACTCTACACAGCAACATCAAAAACAGGGCAGACAATAATAATCAAAATCCTGCTCAACAGGTTCATTGTTTTCAGGCTTATACGTGATACGTGTATATGAAGCAAGAAAATAAATTGTGTACGACATAAGCGCTTTAAAAGAATTTGACAGATGTGCACTAAAGGTGATAAAAGTCATACTGTTACTGATTAAAATATTCAAGTCTCAGTGAAAGTTGATTAGGAAGATCAACATAAATCAGCGAGTGACTGACTGTAAAGAATGAAATCAGTTTGTAGGGAAAGGGAGCATGAGTTGGTGGACAACAAGAGTTCTCACATACACAATAATGAAATCTTTCTGCTTGTAGATGTGGCGGTTGGTGCCCCACAGGAAGATGACCTAAAAGGAGCTGTCTATATTTACAACGGCCGGAAGGAAGGTATCTCACCAACTCCATCTCAGGTACAAACTCTGTGTAAATAATGCATTTCACAATATTAATGCTAACTGACTGACAGTTATCTAAATGTTATCAAAGGTGTGTGATGCTTTTTGGTGATTGACTGTCCAACAAAATGATTAATCACTCATAACACAAACTTAATACACTGCGTTAAAAGTTCTTTAAGTGATTTGTATGCAGTTTTAATTTCTACATTAATAAAAGTATATATGTCCTTCAGACATGCAGCAGCAAGTTCAGTTACATTACATTGGTTTCTGTGACATCATGTGTGTGTGTGGATGTGTGTTTACAGAGGATTACAGGATCCACTTTGGGACATGACTTCAGGATGTTCGGCCAGTCACTGAGCTCTGGTGTTGATATTGATGATAACGGCTATCAGGGTAAGTTGAACTGCCACAACTTCCATCTACTGTGCCACAATTTACAGTCTGCCCTATCGTAAATCTCTGTAAATGTCCGTAAATCACTTTAATCTCTCTGTTTCTCTACAGACGTGGCAGTTGGTGCCTTTCTCTCAGACTCTGCTGTGGTTCTCAGGTAAAACCACACCAAACAGGAGTTAGAAAAGTTGTACATTCTTATTTTAGCTGAATTTAAAGGCGATTATACCACAGAGTAAGCAGGATATTTATATTTTCTTATCTTTACTGCTTTAATCGATTTAATAGCACCTACTACACTTACACACTCACGTTTGTGACGTTTACTACAGTGCCCCCCATTATATTATATTATTGATTAAGAAAACAAACGGTGAGTAATTTAGATTTATAGGAAAATAGTCTATTATATAAAAAAACAAAGTAAAACAAAAACTACAAAACAAGTATTTCTCACCACCTAACAAACCCAAATATCACACTGCTTCTCCCAAGATACATATTCTAATACGATAACACCTAATTATATAACAATATACTTGTTTGACGTTTCACCTTCTCTAGTAAATGCTGTTCATTGTATAATTCTATTCATTTATTTGTGGTGCATCTGCAGCCAAAACATAAGTGGCCTTTTGATGAGGTTTTTGACCCAGCAGTAGCTGCTCTAGACCCCAAAAGAAGTGTGCATTGAAACTTTTCCATAGTTTAGCCTACTTCTGTACAATATTGCTTTAGAACTGGCAAAAATATATGCATGTTGATGCCACCTCCAGCCTAGATTTCTGCCAACGTTTGGATGTACTATTACTAGAATATTTATTTTTCAGTGCGTGTTGTGTACAATTTTTTGCTATGAGCAAAACTATTTTCTAGAATAATTGTAAATTGCACTGTTTTTCCTTCCTGATATTTGACCTCAGGAAAACATATCTGTATTTCAATTCTGTCATAATTCTGTAAAAATTTCTGTGAATGTGTCCTTTGTGCTGCAGGACTCGTCCAGTGATTCAAGTTAAGGCATTTCTTTCACTGCCTGAGCACATTGACCAGCGAGTTGCACTGTGCCGAGAACACAAGACTCCAACTCTCTGCTTCAATGTCACTGTTTGCTTTAGCGTGAGGTCCAGGCAGTTCAACAAAGCTATAGGTATTGGAAAGGCTAATAACTGTAAATAAATCTTTATGTTGAATCTCCTGACATAATATTTTTATCTCCCTTAGTTACTACGCCTTTCAAGGTTTGAATTCCAGCAAAGCACAAATGTAGTTTACAACATAAAGGTGGCAGATTTAAATAGAAACTCGTCCCTTGTTAAAAACTCTCCGCTTTCAGAGCAAGGACTGATCAAAAAAGTTTCTACATTTCAGTGAAAGTTCAATATTTTTTAGCTTTTGAAGTGTTTATATTTAAGTAAAATAAACTGTTTCATAGAACTGATTGTTCTGTTTCTTTCCTCTTCAGATCTCCAGTATAATCTGACCTCTGACCTTCTCCATAAACCATCCTTTCCTCATCGTTTCTATTTCCATGGTAATGGGTCGTCCAATAGCACAAAGGGGCATGCAAAAGCACGGCAGGGACTTCTCACCTGTACATCGCACTTGGTTTACCAAAGGGTATTATGTTCACAAACACAATGAAATGAATGGAATTTATCTGTTAGACTATAAGTGATTGGATTAGCTTTAGTGGTGCTAATAATATTGTTTGTACCTGTGTCTTCTCCCCACAGAAAGATGTGAGGGACATATTTACTCCAGTCCAGTTTGAGGTTTCCTATGGCCTCAGACAAACAAACACACGCAGAAATGCTAACAAAATCTTACCTCCATTAAAACCCATTCTGCAGCAGGGGGCAGGACAGAAGAACACCATCACTAACCAGGTACAGACCAGTGCTAACACCAACCACATACCACTAACATTAACAATGTCCCGACTAGTTTTAAAAGAAGGTACCAGTTAGGTACCCACTAGTTTCCTGTTAAACTAGCTTTGGAGTTTTTTTTATCAGCAGACTGATCAGGACGGAAACCGCTAATCTAATTTCAGCTTGACTACACACACTGATAATGACCTCCTGCTAATTCAGATGTGTTTACAGCTGCAGCACATTAACCAACATCAGTCAGCTCATCCTGTGTCAATTCTATGCCCCCAATGATTCATAAGCAAAGAGAGGGGGTACGCATAGGAATTTACACATGGACATAGTCATCAAGACATTATTCATTGTCTGTAAGGCTGAGTACAGGGTCATAGTACTTGTCTGTAATATTATAATGGTAAAAATACTTACTGCTCAGTTCACTGTCACCTCTGAAACCTTGTTGTCTCTTTCTGTCTGCCAGACGAGGTTTACTCGTGCCTGTTCTCAGGTGAACTGTTCGACCAACATGCAGCTGTCAGCTCAACTGGTGCTGCCACAGTAAGAGCGCTCTCACACACGCCAGAAACAGAGGAATACGTGTAGATGTAGGACTGATAGCATTACTTGTGCAGTAAAACTCAATACTCAAAAATATATCATTTGCTTGAGAATGAAGAGATCATCTCATATTTGTGTGAATTAGGTGGGATTTAAGATCCTAGTACAGAGCAAGACTTGGACAGGGTTAGCATAAACACTGGAAGCCGTGTTCGTAGCTGAAGTTGATAAAAAAAAAAATTGGAGACAATGTTTGAATCGTTTCTATTCCCTGGACCTATTGTTTGTTGATGTTTGTCTTGTTGTTTGTCCTCAGTCAGCAGCAGTACTTTGCTCTGGGATCTGGACACACAATCATGCTGAAAACCACCTTGCTGAACTTAGGAGATGACGCCTTCATGCCGAGACTGACGTTGCGTTTCCCAGACAATGTCCAATATATTAAAGTGCTGCAGAATGTGAGTTAATGTCATGCTGTTTGGGCAGCTTGGTGAATAGGAAGTCATCATTATATCTTGGTTTCGGTATATTACAGTGTGTAATACTGAGAGTATTGAGACCGAGACCACAGCGAGACATTAAGAAGTCAAGACCTCTCATGATGAGATAAAGACCTTTAAACGTGTGGCCGCAGGACCAGTCATAAGACCAAGACTGTTGTTGAGTAACAGGGTGTCTGTTGTTGCAGGAGGACAATGTTGTCAGTTGTGACGTCACAGAGGAAGCCAACAGCACAATGGTGGAAGTTGACTGTAGCGTCACCAGCCTTCTCCTTGCAGCCAATGCCCAAGTAAGTCTTGATACATTTTTACATGTTACAAATTTATTCTCTGCATTTGACCCGTCCCCCCTTGTTTCCTTCATTTCAGTTGTTTTATGCAATAAATATTGTGAAAGAATCACAATAATCAGGCAAAGGATAACAGTAGCAATGTTAAAATTCTGTCATTGGTGGTTATTTTAGTCCCTGGCAATCTCACTCTTGCAGGTGAACATAAGCTTTCTGTTGGACATAAACCAGAACAGCACAGCTGGTGACATCAACATCCATGTCAATGCTAGCAGGTAAGGTCCCTCATCTCCAGAGGTAATAACTCACCAACTTTACATAAATGGAATTAATCAAGCACAATTATATTTTGCATCAAGCAAAATATAATTTTCTGAATCATATTCGGTTGTGATCATTTTTTGTACCTCACCTTGAGGCAAAGAGATAAGCTGATATTATTTTTGCAGTTTAATTATAACATTATAAATAAATATAAATAAAATCTAAAAACCTGCTTTCTATTCAGTGATAACTATGAGAAGGCGGAGTATCTCCATGACAACTCCATCAGTCTCCTCCTTCCTGTCAGAAATGGAGTCAAAATCAACATCCATGGGTGAGCCAGCATATTATTGTCTTTCCCTCTGGTATTTGTAAATTTTTTGTTTTTTGTTCATTTTTTATCCTGAACCAAATGAGAAAAAACAAATTGTTTTCAATGCAGTTTAACGGTATGCTAGAAGACATTTTGTCTCACTGTTGCTCTGTCTGTTTGCAGTTTTGTGACTCCCACCTCTTTTATATTTGGAGATGAAGAATTGACTCCAGTTGACTGCTTCTCCGAAAGATTCAATTACACATACAAGGTAAACATCAGTGTAGTCCAGAAGATTTTCTGGGTGTGTTCAGGTAGAAGGCAAAGTGAATTCTGGACAAAAGATGATCACAAACAAAGTCAGTGCAATGATGAGTGTATCTACAGACACATATTTGATCTAGGCAGTGCTTACAGTGCTACGTGTTCAATAGTTTTGTAATAAAGGCAGAGCAAAATGTCATCCTTACACCTCCCTATAAATAGCCTGGCAATGCCCTATATATATTTTGTATGCCTCTATATATAAAATATGCTTATTGGGTTCCAGGATCAGCTTTCTTGATTTCGGCTGAAGAGGGCTCAAATCTGTTGTTGTGTCTGTCTGCAGGTGTTAAACTCAGGTCCCAGCAGGTCTGTAGACACTGTGGTTGACATTGCATTACCGAAGATCCTCGTGCCTTACCGACACAGACTGCTGCAGGTGGTGGACTGGCAGGTATTATCCAGGGCTATCAGCACTAGTGGTGACAGTGGTGGTGGCAGTGATACAAATAGCACACACACCTGTTAGTGATGTCTCATCACTGTGATTCTCACAGTTTACGGAGAATATATTTAATTTACTGAGATTAGATTAAATCATTAGTCATTAATATATTTATCCTGTCTTTTTCAGTCATCTCACGGTGTGTGTTCAATCAGCAACAGCACAGTCTCTGTCACTGAGGATTGTGATGTTCCTCAAGCTTCCTTTATCAAACAGCTCGTCTTTTTCTTCTCCTCCACCTCATCCCGCAGAATGGTACATACACACACTCATATGTACAGTAGTATTTAAAGAGTGATGACTGAAGTGTTTTCTCAATGCAAAAAATAACCAGATGACAACATTATTCTGTCTGAAGTTCGGTGTAGAGTCCTCACTGGCTGGCTTCTTCCTTGTGTTCTTGCAGTATTGTGGCCGTGGCGATAACCTGTGTGAGCGGCTGGTGTGTCGTCTGGGTAACTTGGAGGCAGGGAGAGATGCCACCATTCAACTGGAGATCAGACTGAACCCTGCAGTGCTGCTGCAAGCTCCGGTAAAACACGCTCTTTGCAATACTGAATACAATACTTTAATCTGTTTAGCTAATTTCAGTCATGTTTTGAGTTGTTCATCTTGATGCACATCTGGCTGACTGATAAAGATATGATACAGTATAATCTGAACTCTTTGCCTACTTAATTTTGGTACCTTAAGAAATAAACCTTTATAAAAAGTCTCAGAAGACAACAGAATATGCATGAACGACTTTGCAAATAAGTAATGGTGCTTGTTCTTTAAGTTCTGATGCACTGGTTGTTCTACTGAGATGTAACTATACTACCTTATGTTTAGAGAAACCGATAAAAACACAATGTTTGTCTGTATGTGCCCATCTCAGGGTCGACAGGGTATCATGATGTTGGAAAGCACAGCTATCATGTCATCCCCCAGAGAAGATCCTCACACTGTCCTCATACAGAAACAACCTATGGCACAGGTAAAGCACCCAGCAGCCAATCACAGCCAACATCTCAGCCAACATCAAAGGTTCCCCAGCTAAGAACAACTCAGACTAGATAACACCTGAGGTGTTCATCTTGGAAATACATTTTTATTTTTGCACTATATAACATAAAATAATACAGTATAATGAAATGCATTTACCAATAATCATATTGTATGTGGTACGTTTCTAGGTGGTGGTGGAAGCTCTTTTTACTCAGAAACCTTCAACAGTAGTGAAAGTCTTCATCATCGTTGTCAGTTTAGTTTTGGGTTTGATGATTCTGGCCGCTCTCATCTGGTGTCTGTGGAAGGTAAATATCACTTTTCCTTTGTAAACAAACAATTTCACTAAACAATTTTTTTTTGATTGAAGATCAAATATCATAATCAGAACATTTAACAACTGAAAAAGAAGCTTGTAAATCCTCTGCTGAGAAATTTGCTGTACATCAACCCATTGGTATTTCTATACTGCAGTTTCTCTACTACTATGTACTCGTCATTGTGAACCTAGATACTGATGTCATCAGTACACAACCTAGATACTGATAATGTCATGAGATGTTATCCCACATTACACTGATGTAGGAAGGACAATACAATTCACTCACTATACTGCCCTGTGCTGCAGGGTACTTAATAAACCACAGTAAACTGGAGCTTATTGTAGTATAATGTACTGATAAAATACAGTATATAAACGTCTCTAGAAGTGACGAGCTTCATTTTTTTCTTTTTCTGTTTCACAGGCTGGTTTCTTTAAGAGGGACATCCACAAGATGAAGGAGCAGGAAGAGTTTAAGAGGGACAGCTGGGACTACGTTCCTAAATACGACAAAAGAGAGAGCACTTCCTAACCCAGAGTGTCACCTAACCGTGACCTCTGATCTGTGAATATGAGGATAAGTTCACATCATGGCTGTGCAGGAGTTTTAGGAAGTCACACAGTCGGTGCTGAACGATGGTGAAAACCAGTGGCCAATGAAATCTGTCCAGACTGTCGGAAGTGTTTTACCTAATGTGCCTTCACAAATCCAGACATGTTTAAAGACTTGAAAAAGACTGCAGCAATGAAAGGATGGAGGGTTAATTAAAAGGGAAGTGAGCCTCAAACAATCAAGTCTGGACCGGTGAGAAGGCCTCGGGGCTTCCTGCAATCATGACACTGGCCTCCAGCTTATCTTAAAGAGGGTACAAACCAAAGAAAGTAACTTCTGGAGACTGTCAGGATGGATGCCTGGCTTCTGACTGGCTCAAAACTCACTAGAAATGCTCCCTTTTGTTTGTGAATATATATTTTATTTTACATTTTTGTTCACCTGCTGACAAACACTTTATGCACTGCTCTCACACACAGACTGTGTTGCTCCATTTGTGGCGTGCCCGTAGCGCCACACCACATGCTGTCCAGACAGAGGAAGTCAAATGACGGCAGATGAACTGGAGCTGCGTCTGTTTACGCAAAAAACAATCAGCAAGGGTGTTTTAATAGGCAAAGAAATTTATGGCACTGACTGAAGACAAAAGCTATAGTAGCGCTCTAACTGTATCACAGCATCCACTTTTATTTAACATGTTGCAGTATAAACTACTCTACTGGTTTAATTCATGACTAGCTCTGTGAGCAAATATAGGCCATCTAATGTGGCTCGTCGAGACTGCTACCAGCGGGAATCCGAGACTGGTGCTGTAAACTTGTTTTAATTTCCTCTATCAGGTCAGTGTCGTAACGAGTAGACTACAGATGACCCTGATCACACACAACGTCTGAAACTGGCAGATATAAAGATTAAGATATAAGACATTCAGGGCCCAATAATATGGGTATGTCTGTCATCTTTGCCTCATACAAAATAACTACAATCTATGTTTAAAAGAAGAGAGCCAAATAAGCCAAAACACGCATAACTATTCATATAACATTCTAAAACCTAATGAGGTTTATCAATTATTGTACTAAAGTATAGATGAACAGTAAAGAACAAAAAGATTAGGAAAAAAATCAAGAACAATATAAGATTCAGATTATAGTGCAAAGATGGAATATTATTTATATTCTATTAAAGCTTTTTCCACAGTGGGCTGGACTAGACGGACTAGACTACAGACTGATGCTGACCTTTAGCTTTGGACTGATCAGTAGCGAAGCATTGGAGGAATCATAATTAGCACCTACTGGGTCAACTAACTTCTAAACAAAAACAAAACATTACCAGGGTTTGTGAAAAGATTTTACTGTCTATGACTGGCCCTCAACACGCATTCTGGTGGTTGTCTCGACTGTGCAGCTGTTTCCCTCCGCTGCGAGGCGGTTGATCGGGGAAATGTACAAGGAAACTGTTTTGGTTGGACAGGAAAAATTGAGAACAATGTACAACAAGACGGAGCCTGGTGAACACGACTCGAGATGGCGTGATTGCCTGTAAACGCTTCCCCTTTCCATGGGACAAATATCATGTGACATCAAGTAAAGCCTGGATATTTTCTGCTGTTTAGACATAAGATATACTCACCACTGCTTTTTTCCTGTGAAAGTATTACTGCTTTATTTATAGAGTTTCTTTTTGATGATAAATGAACCCAAGTACACGTTTTTGGTCAAAACAAAAGCTTCAGTGAGACCAAGGTTTCAGGTGAACAGCTCCGAAAAACACACAGTAAAAGATGCAACTTGTGACAAACAGCAACACGTTGAGCCACAGAGTTGAAAACTGGAAGACTACTTGAAAATGTTAAAACAGTTCAAATGTGTTTAACGTATCTGTTTCCCTTGTTTCTGTTTGTTTAGTACAAAGACACGTCAAACAGATGTTTTTAATATTTTATTACAATAGATTTTTGTTTTTGTCTATGTCAAGTTCTGCACTGGAGAGTCTCACTGCTTTTATTTGAACACTTTTCTATTAAATATTTTCTATTTAAATCTATTTGCACTAATCATTTTTAAATCACAGCTGTGACAAAACAACTAAGTATAAACAGCTCTGTAATATTCAAATATAGGTTGACAATTTATACATATTTCAATATTAAACCGTGTTTGGCTCAGTCTGTTTAAAATATCAATACACAGACAATATACTGTGTGTATAAAACATGTAGTTGTACAACAGACAGGTCACTTTTTCATCGCAATGCTCAGACTTTCTATTGATACAGATTTTTACTATAAACATGACAGATTGTTAATATAGTGTCATTATTACAGAATGGGTAATAAACATTTTATTTAAAATGTGTTTTTTAAGAAAAATGTATCCGAATCTTGGACCTAATGCTGCATAACGATAAACTGGCCAAAATATTTAAAAAAATAAATTGGTAACAAAAATATATAAACAAAAGTTATATAATTTGACAAGAGCTGGTAATTAAAAAATTGTGAAATGTAAACAGTAACTTGATTTTAAAACACATGTATCAGTAACAGGAAATCTGTCCAAAGTTATTTTGGATTCAAAGGTTCAAGTTAGCTTCTTGATTATTAAAGCTGCAATAATCAAGCAGCTCAATAAAATGACCAAACATCAGTCAGTGTGATTACCATGGAGACGATCAAAACGCCCTCTGCTGGACTCAGATGCAACTGCAGGAGACGGTTGACTCGGCCTCGTCCACCTCCTTCCCATATAGAGTGATGAGCCTCGGGTGGACTCTGAACACACCACAGAGAATCAGTGAGAAACAATGAGAAGTTGTCTGACTGAGGTTTAATATAAAGTGAAGTAGAATAAAATAATGTGACAGGTCTGCTATCCTCTGAAGCAAATGAACACTGTCAACCCTCAGAATTATTTATAACATACTGTCCCTTAACTTAAGCTAAAATCCTCTTACACATCCTAATTATTCTCTTTGAGTTTTACAATTACACAATCTGTTATAGGCCTTGTTTCACATGTTGTAATAATACACTGTTGTTACACATATTTTTCAGTAATAATCACATTGATCATTGTACCTGACAAGCACCTCATTGGCGATCTCCACCAGCTCTCCATCCATGTTCCAGGGGAAGGCAGCTTCCTCTGACTGAATGATGGGTGTGGTTTTGGAGTCACTCTCCTCCTGCTCCTCCTCTTCACTATCTTCCTCCGGCCAGGCAGCGATCAGCCGAGGCCGGATCCGCACAGCTGACACAGTGTGCGTCTCCACAAAGGAAAAGCTGAACTGCAGACAGACAGACAGACAGACAGACAGACAATCAGACGAGTGAGTGAATCAAAGGTCAGCGGAGCAGGTCAGAGAAGCTTGTTAAGATCCTTGTTAATCTGGAGCAGTGACTGGATTTCTGCCTGTTCAGTGGAGGACAGTGAAAGCACCATGAACTCCAACAGGGGGCAGCAAACTCCATCAGACAGACTGACTGTCTTCCTGTTACTGTCCTCATCATGTCTAAATACAAAGCTGACACTAAAGGATCAGTTCACAGGTTTTAAAACTCTGTCTTACAACAACAGCCCTTGTATTTTTGTGCAGGGGTATTTATCTGATTGTCACTTTACTTGTGAGTGTCTGAATCCATCCTTCACCACTGTAGCTTAGACTTGTTTTAAACACACCTGACATGACTGACTCAGTTAAGGTTCACCATCTAATCAAAAACAGCTTTTCTGGTTACAGCTGCTCTTTCACGACCACCCGTCCGTGTCTTGTCACATTTGACGTCTATCTGTCCATCAATGGGATGTAGGTCAGTCAGTAAACAGCCTGTTTACTGTGCAGGACAGCGAACGCTGCGCTGTCAGTATATTTAGTAAATGGGTTAGTGTGCAGTCTCGCAGGCCAGGCCAGGCTAAACCAGGCTAATCTACTTACTAATTAGTTTGTGATTTATTTTGTTCCGTGATTAAAAGAACCTTAAGTGAGATCAAGAGCGAGCAAGTTAACAACTTCACAAATGTTACTATATGCACTATAGTAAACACAATTAAAGGGTCCTAATTTTTCTGTTACTGATGCTTCTCTCGGTATTTAAACATTCAGCAGTCTAAGCTTTAATCAATTAATCAGTTTTGTGCGTCACCTGTCAGTGTGTTGCAGTTCTGTCACATTAAAATACATTGATAGAAAAACTGAAACAGAATTTTATTTTTTTTTTTGTTTTACCAAATTACACCTGTACAAATGTTTCCTGTCTGCACATGTTACACTAAGGTTCCAATCAAAACCGCCTTTTGTTGAGACTAAATCTATTTAGAGGTAGAATAAGGACTCAGACCATTTAATGAAGTTAAGTATGCAGATTATTGCACTGCAGCCTGGTGTGTGAATTTCATAGGTACCAGTAAAGATGATATGGATTATAAAGTATTTTGTACCACTGTTACAGCAGTAAAATATTTGTTTATAATATCTGACAAGTTTATGTCTAAAATAGTTCTGTAATGAACCCTCTGCACTTCCTCAGCAGCTTCATGTAACGGTAACGGCTCTCACCTGTCCACTGGAGCTGTTGTATCTCTTCAGGTGTTTGATGAACTCTGACCTGGACGTGTTTCCCACTGCGATCAACGCTGCGCTGCCATTTGTCAAACTGTCACAAACAGGAAGTGGAGGAGTAAGATGACGCGTGATGATACGACCTGCGGCGGTGCAGACTCGTCATACACCTGTGTACCTGGTGTTGGGAGCCAGTCCCTGAGGTACGTGTGGACTCAGACAGGGGATGGACATGATGCTGATGCTCAGGTACAGGCCCTGATTGGTCGTCCAGGACTCCTCAGCTTCTGTAGCAGTAGAAGTCACAAAAACAAATTGTATCATAAAAACAGAGAAATATGTCTCTATAAAAACAAGTGCCAGTCTCACCTGACCCTGGGTCCTGATCCTGGTCTCTGAGAGATAAGAAAATCAAACTGCATTTTAACATCCTATATTGATAACTTTAATTCTCTTTTGTTTGGTCTTTATTCATCAGAACTCATTCACGTCAATTCTTCCATTCTTCCATCTATGTGTGTATGTGTGTGTGTGTGTGTGTGTGTGTGTGTGTGTGTGTGTGGGGGGGGGGTTCTTACCGTTCAGACTGGTCTCTGTTTGACTTCTTTGCTGGTAGAAATGATAGCTGACAGTCCTCTGGTCTGATGGAGACACAGAGAAATGTTTACACTCTAGAAGTTTCTCAGCACTGTAATCACGTTAATGATCCTCTTACTTTTCACCGGGGGACAACGTTTGTGATGAGGGTGAACATTTCAGTGGCATGTTCCACATTTGGATTCTGTATAGTATTAAAAGTACAGGTAACACTGTGGTTCCCAGTCGCTCTGTAAACTATTACAGCATGATGGTGAGCCAGTACCCTAAAGGCAACACAGCTAAATGCAAGGGATGGTTCAAACCTCATCTTGCAAACTGAATGTCTAATGATGAGATGTCAGAATGTCTGTCTGTGATCAGGCCCAGGCTTAGTCTCTGTTCTCTGAACTTTACGGTATTATTCAAAAAACTATGCTTCCTCTGGTTGTCACCTCAATCTAGCCAGCGTCTTCACCAGTGCGTACTCTCGCCGCCGTGGCGACGGCATCCACCTCTTCTTCTCTGCTCGCGCTAAGCTTTGCCCCCCAAATCCAAACATGGCAGAGAAACCGAAACGGACCAGCTGACCATGAGAGTAGAAGCTGCACATGTCCACCTCCTGGAGGTGACCTGCAGACAGGGAGAGAGGGAAACATACTGATCATTGAACAGGGTTATGTTTAATGACTGTAAAAAAAAAGCCAAGTAGTCATATGGTGAGACGTTTATTAATATTAATGAGGAGCAGTACCAAATACGGGCACCAGAAAGAGGTCAGGAGTCTGTGTGTGTTAATATCCAAGTAACTTCAGTGAGAGCACACACACACACACACACACACACACACACACACACACACACACACACATCAGCACAGCCTGAGCAGTTCTTCTGCTGCTAATAGATTTACAGCTGATTAAGAAAGCAAATCCTCAAATTCATGCACAGATGTGTCATCATAATTATTATTATATGTTTAATACAATGTTTACCACAAGTTCACATGCATTTAATTTATTCAGTATAAAATGCTGTCAAAATGGTCAGAACTTTTAAAGTTACACAGAATCAGTTGTTCATTCTATCGTTTCAACATTATGACCATTGAACAAGATGCTTCATCAGCTTACACACACACACACACACACACACTCAGTGTGCCATCTGGCCACATACCTGCTGTAACCTACTGAACTGTTGTCTCCCCACCCGTCTGTCTGACTGAGCGCCTGTCTGTCTCTCTGGAGAGAAACTGATTTCCTCACCATATGGCTTGTGTGTGTGTGTGTGTGTGTGTGTGTGTGTGTGTGTGTGTGTGTGTGTGTGTGTGTGTGTGTGTGAGCGTGTGTGT
>JAUMTR010000013.1:4366792-4443074 GCA_032270685.1 Microctenopoma stevenorrisi | reverse complement strand
TGTGTGTGTGTGTGTGTGTGTGTGTGTGTGTGTGTGTGTGTGTGTGTGTGTGTGTGTGCGCGTGTGTGTGCGCGTGTGTATTCTACAGGATTAAAGCTGAGACGGTCAGTGATCAAACCTGCAGGTTCTGTCCAACCAATATTTATTTTTATCATACAAACAACAGGTAGTTTGTTGGACGGGGGAGTAGAATTTATAATTATAAATATTAGATATTATATTATCCAAGTGAGTCTTATTAAAAATACCAAACTTCTTCACTCTATTTATAGAATTACCTGGTTTTCAGCTGGTTATAAAATAAAGACCAACTCCACAAACCAAAATGAAACTAAATGTGGTTTCTCATCATTGAAGCGGTCCCGACAGAACTCTCCCAGCAGATAATATGGGTGACAATAACCTTCAACCTTTTTTGGGATAATGACCTGGATGATGTGTAATCTGTAAAATCTTCACAGACATCATAACCTCACCTGTACTTCACCTGGGAATTTAACTGTTTTTTATTATTCAACACTTAGTCTGAAGCTACTGAATACTCCCATCTGTCTCTCTCACACACACACACCTTCCACTAGTTATTAGTCTTAATGAGCCACCATCTCACCACAACCTGTCATTGAACCACTGCAGCCACTGATAGGTTATCAGGTTTTACCTGAGAGGTGGTGAGGCCACAGCGATCAGAGTAAACATGGGATTTGGAATGAAACTGATCATGCTGTTAGACATCTGTCCACCCCCTCCTCTATAGCCCCCGAGTTTTTTTTTGTTAAACTGTGACCATGCTACCTGAATGACTGTCAACAACAACCAATCCAGCCAATCGCAGCTTAGCAGGGACACAAGCTCCTGATTGGCTCACTGTGACTTGCAGGAAGTAAACAAATACAAATAATGACAACTATAGATCTAAAACAGACAAAACCCACCCAGTTTGAAGAACCCCCCCACCCCCTAGAGAAATGAAACCTACACTGACGTAGATCCAGAACAGTATAATAGGTCTTGAACA
This sequence comes from Microctenopoma stevenorrisi, assembly GCA_032270685.1. Taxonomy (NCBI): domain Eukaryota; kingdom Metazoa; phylum Chordata; class Actinopteri; order Anabantiformes; family Anabantidae; genus Microctenopoma; species Microctenopoma stevenorrisi. The sequence goes on along the minus strand of JAUMTR010000013.1, from coordinate 4,442,056 downwards.
GGACTAATGTATTTAAGATAACATGACTATAGATCTAGATCTTGTAGAATTGGTCCAGGACTTCTCATTTACAGATATAAACAAGGTCAAATCATCAGAGAATACAATGAACCTGTTGAAAACGGTAGACCCCGGTACTGGGGTTTAAAACTAGTCTCTTCTGCGTTTTAAAAACATCGTATCTCTTAAACTGTTTGAGCAATCGAAAAAAAAAAGTTGTTATTGCGTAACAAGCACAGGATCCCAGCAGCGCTATGAAAATGATTCACACGTGTGTGTTATAGTTAATCCTTCAAAATTTAGTACACATGTACATTTCGTCTATAAACAGAACATTTATAGATTGTAAAGCTTGGACAAAGCGTGAACGATGCTGTGGTGTAGAACAAGTAGATCCTACCCAGGACAATGTGCAGTGCTGCAGTGACCGGATCTCTGACTCCGTGAACAGAACAGGAAACCACGTCTGTGGAGCCTGGGAGGATGGAAAAACAGAGATCCAACAAACAGAGTGTAGATCTATAACAGGTGAATCTATGCGAGGGTCGTTCTCTCTCTCACCAGCAGGAATTATGCCCAGTGGCAACACTGGTTTCACTGGATTTTCTGGAGAGTCTGCGTCAAGTTGAGCTCTGAGGACCAGAGCGTGGCATATCTCTGCCACCGAACCGTCCCCACCGACACACGCCACCCTGACAGACACACGGAGAGACAAACAGGCAGCAAAGGTTAAATGTTATTTAGACAAATATATAAGGCAGACTCATTACATCCAAAATGATGATGAGATGTTCGGGGCTTTGGTATAATGTCTCCGATCACAGTAACTGCCAGAACCAGACTTTGTCAGAATCTATTTGTCCATTTTCTCACTGTTGCTGTGTATACATTTTGTTGAGTGTTAGATATTATGGGTTTGGTTTTGTTTATGTGAAACATCTCCGTCCATTTCAGAACCTCATTGAAAAAAACAGAAAGGTCATCTGCAGATTTTATGTTTGCAATAAATATGAGGTAAACAACTTCCAGCACGTCCTCCTCCTCCTGTGTATGGGATTACCTGAAGCGCTTGTCGCCACAGTGACAGTCAATCTAATTGGCAAATGTAGGTTTCAACCAAATCCTCACCAGAGTAGCTACACACACACACACACACACACACACACACCTATACACACAGTCAGCAGCTAGCTTAGCAACGCTGGGCTAATCTTCTTTAAGAACATTAAGCTTTATGAAGGCTGAGCTCAAAAGCTGCTTACAAACACACTCACACACACACACACACACACTACACACACTATTGCATACAGTGATGGTAGTTTAATCAGTGTTATTGCATCTGTAGTTGTAGCAATGATTGTATTATTTGTTTCAGTACCATAACTTGACATTTTAACTTTTGTTAAAGAAGTTAGCTCAATTGGCTTTTAGTGTTTGTGTGTGGGTGTGTGTGCGCGTGTGTGTGTGTGTAATTATTCTGGGTCAGTGTGTTTTAGTGTCAGCGTCTCGCAGTAAACTGTTGCTTAATTAACTGGTTGAGTCTCTTGTAGAAGAATGACTTCACAGTTTATTTGTATATAGTGTTTCGTGTTAGGTCCTTTCACTTAATTATGTTAGAACGTTTTTTATTCAACTTACGACCACGACTTTTTTCAAACATTTACCTAATAAAAACATTAGGATTGGTTTGGGGGATATTTACACTCAGCCACAATCAGACACAGTGTAGTTTAGCATAGTGTTAAAGAATAAATCTAAACTCTGTCTTACTTCTACAAACAAAGCCATAGAAGAATGAAACGGTGTGACCTTTATTGATTATTGTACTTACATAACTAGTACTATTTGGGAAGAACAACGGTGTTTCATTACTGTAATGGCTTCTAAAGGGATCATCTGGTGTAAGAGCTGTTGACTCGTTATCTGAGCTTTAGCATGAGTCTTTTAGTATGATATACAAGTTCCCATTTTAAGACCATCACAATAAAAATGGTAAGAAACTCAATATAGCTGTGGCCTGGTAGCTCAATGGGTTAGGCGTTACTTGGCAGACGCAAAAGCGACTTACAAGAAGACACATGCAACATGCAATTACCATTTGGTTTCGGAGTTACTACAACTAAGAGCTCTTGAACTCCAGAAGAACAATATGCTAGGAAAAAGTGTGTGTGTGTGCGTGTGTGTGATTCATGTGATTTATTTGAAATACTTTTTAAACAAGTGAGTTTTCAGATGTTTTTTAAAGGTGGTGATCAACTAGTCGAATGGAGCAGGGCAAGGCATTCCACCAGCCAGGGACAACAATGGAAAATTGACTCGTTTGGGATCAGAGACCTAGTAAAGAGGGTATTGTCATTTGCAGAACATGAATACAGAACACATGAACATGAAAGTTTTTCTGTGTAATCACATGATATATAAAGAAATCTGACACTTCCAGAGGAAGAAAATATCTGCTAAACATGTGCGTGTGTACATGTACAAAATGATCTTCTCAAAATGTCATTAATGCTACCACGCCACTGCAAAAACTATAATCAGGACTTGAAATGCTCTTATTACATTCCTATGTTCAATTCTATGCTTCTTTTTGTGCTTAAATTACCATTTAACACTTGTGTGGAAAAACATCAGGTGGAGCATGAAGTAAAGAAAACTACAGGAGGGAATTATCACATAACACAACACGATTAACATCAGAAAATCATTTCATGCGCAACAAATCACATTGTCCCAGTGATGTATTCCCAGCAAGTAATTATTGCAAATCAGAGAAGAGAGACAAAGACAACTAACCCATCATATTCATCCAGCTTGCATTCCTTCATCACTGAGAGAGCATGACCCTTCCTCTCCGTCACTAAAGGGAGAGAGACACACAGGTAGAAAGAGAGGGAAGAGGGGAGAAAGGGGGAAGGAGAGGGAAACAGATGGAGAGACATTGAGATGGGCAGAGACCGAGTGTTCATGCACGTGTGTGGGCACATGTAGAGTGTGTGTTCGATGGCTGCCAAAAAAAGTGGGACAACGGATATCACACCATCTGCTGAGAGGAGAGGACAGAGAGGAGAGGAGGAGGTGGAGGAAAAACCAGGATGAAAGACGAATGAAAAAGAAACAAGAGTACAGGAGAGGAAAGAAAGGGAACAGAAAAGAAAGGAAGAAATCAAATTAGGTGAGAGGAAAGAACAGGAGAGGAAGGCAAGTGGAAAAGGAATTGTGTTAAAAGGAAGTGTTAAAATGGTAAAAAAAAAAGGAAACGAGAGGAAAACAAATGAGAGGGTAGGATACATGAAAAGAAAGGAAGGAGAAAAGGACATTTAAGTGAAAGTGACCAAGAAAAGAGAGGTAAGACACAAGGAAGTAAGGAGAGGAAATGACATGAGACAGGAAGTAAAGAGCAAACATTAGGAAATTAGGAAAACAGAGAAAAGGAAATAAAAAGCAGAGGTAAGACACAAGAGTGAAGAGGAAATAAAAAATGTAAATAGGAAATTGAAATAATTGAGTACGATAGGAAATAAGAAAGGAAACGACAGAATACAATAGGAAAGAAAATGAAAGTAAAGAAAAAGAGAGGAGAAATAAAACCAGAGCTAAAAAAAACTAAGTAGGATGAAAACAAGGGGAGTAAAGGACACAAGAGAGGTACAAGGAAAGAAAACACATGAGGAGAGGAAACTAGAAAGGATAGAGAAGGAAACAATTAGAGGAAAGGTAAGGAAAGAAAAATATAGGAAAGGAAACAAGCGTAGAGAAACAGGTTGTCTCCCTCACAGCAGATGGGCTAAGCCCCGCCCCTGTATCCGGTTACCTAGCGACCAGAGACAGCCATTAACACTGACCTTTGGACCTCCTGTACACACAGATTTCACATTGTCTCATGTCAATAAAGACGGGATCTAACGGTTAGAACCAACAACACTCTTCTACTGGTTTGATTCCAATGTGGAGGAGAATTCCGAGGTCCAAAATAATACTCACTACCCAAACACTGTCCGGTGTTTTATTATGTGTGGTAAAACTGATCAATAGGACCTAAACAAATGGACTGACCGGTGATATCGGTGCGGATGTCGGCCATCTTGAAGAGCGGAGCCACGTGTTCTCTGTAGATGTGAACGGCCTCCTTTTTGTGGCTGCATGGGTTGATGAACACCTTTAGATACCTGGGACGACTGCTGCATCCTAAACACACACACACACAGACACAGACACACACACACACACACACACACACACTAAATTCTCATGAAACTTTATACACAGAGCACAGAGCTGATGCTACCATTGAAAGGATTCATGTAGAGTTCCATGCATGGCTTTGGGCAAAAACATTAGCTTAGCATATTCAAACTGACTGTTAGTATTTCCAATTATATTTGAGCCTCTAACCTGGCTGGTTGGCTTCACTATTATTTATAGTTTTACTTCTAGCCGACACATCTTTACTTTACTATTAACTGTACACTGTTCAAGTATCTGGATAAAATGCACATGCAAAATACAGTGATCTGAATATTGTTTACAATGCTGGTACAGGCACAGTGTGAGTGTGCGTGTGCGTCTCCTTGGTATTGACTCCAAACTACACACACACCCACTGACCCCCTGCACAGCTCATCATTAGGCAGATTTAGAGACCGCATTATGAATCCCCATAGACGAGCACAGATCAATATATATACACACACACACACACACACCAGCTCCATTATCCAGCTCATCACTATAATCTTCTCCCAGAAGGCAATGATCTCGCCCTGTTAATGACCCGGCACACTTACACACAATGGACCTCCTACCATTGCTCCACCCCACAGCTTTGACCAGTTTCTCCAGAGTTCCTGTGAGGAGGAGCTACAACAACACGCCCACTGCTCTTCTTGCTACTGGACCCCTGCCAGCACTGTGTGCCGCATTTAAAAACCACAGACCTGACTGAAACTTTAAGTTTATCTAAAGAAAAGCTACAGGACTTACTACTGTCTGTGTGTCACTTTGATCATGTCCCAAATACATCAACGTCTACAAATTTGCTTAGAAATTACTGAATCAGGTAACAAAACTCAGTTTTACTTGGTATCTAAAAGTTATAACATGAATGGAGTGCAAACACAAATTTTGATGACTGGAACTGAATACATTCCATGCTGCAAATTTACCAAAACATAAAGAGATCATGTAAAAACAAAACATTTATTCTCAGTCCTGGTCCTGAACACTAAAACAGTGCCACACTCTCTCTCTCTCTGCATGATTGATGCTCTCTCTCTCTCTCTCTCTCTCTCACACACACACACACACACACACACGGTCCCATAGGAGATTATGTCATTCAATTTGTTTATATATTTTTAAGAAAGGCAGACCGACACGTAGCTTTAGAGAGATCAAGTATCCATCAGATCATCATCATGCCTCAGCCAGGAGCAGGTTGCTATGGCGCAGGCTAAAAGTTACCATGGTAAACAATCCCGGTGTTGTCAAGGAGGAGTGTTGGGTTTCTGATGGAGCTGCAGCATGTTGTTGTTGACAAAAACTGATTATATTTAGGTCCAGAGGGAAAAAAAATATTACAAGATTTAAACATCTAGTTTCATCAGACTCTCCATTAATCTTTAAATTATTTATGTTGAATACTTTGATTCATGATCAAAAGCTTGCGAAGGTAAGATAATGTTACCATGCTAACATAACAAAATGAGATGGAAACAAAGAGTCTCAGTCTAAACAAAATGGATCCCACCTCTCCAAAGGGAAATGTATTGATTTGCCATTTTTACTGCAAAACATGACATGGACATGGTTGGTTCATGTTAAGATTACACAAGTACAGCTGTTCATGAAACACACTGGTTCTTTAATTGTCTGAACATGGTGCGAACATCTACAGGTGAACATGAGCAGGATTTTTCTAAGAACATTCAGGTTGCCAGGTTACTTTAAAATTGATTTAGCTCCTGTACATTAACTAGCTGGCTGGAGGTGGAGCTGCTTCTGTGCAATAACATTTGCTTCCGGACAAACTAATAAAGCAGTCAACCTGAATATATGAAACACACACAGGTAGGCACGTCACTATGGAAACACCTAGTGGCTTCACAGACACCAGTTAATCTGTAACACAAAGCTGCGCACGCACACACACACACACACACACACACACACACACAGAGGGCTGTAAAGTACTTTACAGATGAGTCCTCCTCAGACTGAACAACCTGTTTTATTAAAACACACAAACTAGAACAGAAAAGCAACGGTTCATTGATCAGACTCTGTTTGGTTGAGTTATGGTCTTTGTTCCTCGTCTGTGTTTGTTTGTACCTGTTACAACTTGAGTAAGAATTCTGATAATAAAATAGGAGGACTTCTCAGAGTTTCTTCTTTGAGACACTGGTAGAAGTTCTTCAAGGACCTGAAACAACTCCTCACTTCCAGCCCACAGTCCCTGCTGTAAGTAAAAATAAACGTCACTATGTAAAACCACTCTGTGACAGCAGGACAGAAGATGATCAGCTAATCACTTGTATCAGTTTACAGTGAAGCTTCATTGATTTTAATCATCAGCCTGTACTGTTAGCTTGGTGAGCACAGCTACATATGGGAAAAGCTTGTATTAAGCCTTTAGTCACTGCAGAGGGACATAAATTAGAGTTGGAGTTATCAAAACGTCTCTATACTGGAGGCCATGCTACTGTTTGACAAAAACACACCTGAATTATTTGTAGTTTGATTCTGGTTAATAAATGCACCAGGTTCTAAGAGGACAAAAAAATGCAGTGATTTTGACCATGTCTTTAGAGCTGTCTACGTTAGAAGGTTGAATATTAAAATACTTAAGATTGGATCACTGAAAAGGTTTCTACAAGTAAAACACCTGCTCAGTGGTGAGATGAGTATGTTTAACATAACGTAAAGTTATAGATGAATTTACGATGATGTGTTATAATCCAGAATAATCCAAGCATTAAATATGTTCAATAGTTAGGGGCAGATTGAAAACATGTTTTTTATTCAAGCCATTTTATCTTGATATCTAGACCGAGACCTGTTCTACCTAATAGTCTATCTAAAAAGTACTAGATTCTCACTGATTGATAAGAAAACCTCATTGTTGTTTGTTGATTTGCTAAGCTTTTATAAGAAAGATATAAATAAAAATGAACGCAGCGCAGAATACGTGCAGTAGTTTCTCATCATTTACATCGTACCAAAACTTCTGTCGACTTCACAGTTCTGAATCTGCGCATCTAGTATTTACAGCTGTTAACTGAATGTGTTGAATACATTTAAATAACATTTCATACATTATGCTGCTTCTCACAATTTAACATTCATTAATATTAATTTATACTAAAATCTCCATCCAGCTTCTCGAAGACGTGAACATGCGTCTTTGTTATTTCAGCTTTACGTGGCTGAAAGGTTAGGTCTAGTTAGACTCGTTACAGAATTAAAAAAGGATCTGAATTCAATAAACTTCACTCTGGCCGCATGCTGTTGGTGAGGTGATGCTGTCACTATGACCTTATGACACCACCCAACCGGCCGCTGCTGCCGCCTCCCATCGTTTTCACTTTGTCACTCTGAACCCAGACTAACAGCTCTGTAAGCACGCAGCAAACTGACGTTGGATTGACAAGACAATTGATCTGGGAGGAGTTGTGACGGCACCTGGACGCCTGGGCGAGCTCGGTCCAACTGTCCCGTGAGCTCCAACGCTGCCACCAGTCTGTCAGTCTGTTGTGCTGTTAAACAACTGCAGTAAATCCATCCCGCCGTCTGACTGCATGTATGGAAACAGACTCTATACAGCATCACTGCTCCCCTTTTGTCACTCTGACTGCCATTCACGCTCGGTGCAGCGTTCTGCAGCTGCCTCATACAGCAAACACTTCAGAGTAACACTCTGGAAACAGGAAGTGTCTGCTCTCTGCCCGCCATTGTGCAGCTGAATGTTCAGAGCTTCAAGTTAAGAAGTGGTGTAGGACTGCCCGCTCCGCAACACCACGATTCACACAATGCGCTTTTCACGCTGACCTCTGGCTGGAAAATAGGCTTAATGTCCGCACAGCAGCAGCGCGACCGACTATGTTTGCCACACCCGCGCGCACACACACATCCCACTTGATGTGTGTGAAGTCACAAAAGCCGTCACAGTTTGATGTGCAGTGTGACCACGCGAGCTGACACACGACCTGTGAGCCCTCGATGCATGAGTGTGCGTGTGTGTGAGACCAAACATACTTAAAGAAGTTGTGACTTTACTGCAGGGCCTCATGGTTTGATGGACAGACAGACAGGCTGACAGACACACAGGTAACCAGCGATAACATGTCAGACCAATGCTATGGTGGCAGGACAATGGCAGCGCCTTGTGTGTGACCTTTAACCTCTTGTATGAAAAGCTTGTAAAGTCTGTTTGAGCTGACATCTCGGGGCGAACACTGAGAACCTGAAAGGTAAAGTGTGTGAGTGTGTGTTAAGTCCATACACTCAGCACTTCAACATTTCTATTGTGTGTCAAGTGTCAGCCAGGCACCGCCTAGTACAGTGACCCTGGGGAACCGGCGTCTGGGAACTCTGCAGCAACAACCAGAATTGTAAGGACACAGCTACCTATTTACTGCTGGTTCTATACCCACAGACGACAAGAAACATCAGCATTCAGTAGTTAAGTTCAGTCATGTTTGTGACTACCTGATGATGGTAAGTCCATAATTCACTCTTTCTTTACCAACACCAACACTAAAACAATACCTGTAGTGCTACTAGCTGTGAGATGAGGGTGGGTTTGTCAAAGGCATGTCCCAATCAAGTTCTGTGGCTCATTTTTCAAACTAAGACCTTTAACGTTGGACATCAGCTTATGCTGCTGTAGTCTGCCAGAGCTGAAAACAACAATATGAGCAAATTCACACTGACATTAAATTAAGTTGCAGGCAAATGCACCCAGTCACTGGACTGAAAGATCCAATTCAGCTGTACAGTCCTGAAAATATAAATTATATACAGCTTTATTTTTTCAGCCATGGTTGGAAGACAATAGAATGCGTATAATCTGTATTATTTTTATTTGTTATTATTAATCTGTATTAACGCTTGCTAATAAAGTTTAAAATGGGTTATATTACTCACATGGACAGCAGGTTAGGGTGGCAGTGCTTCGTCTTTCAGAATATTGTGGACATTCGAAGTTTTAGTCATTGTTACAGAATTATTATATCCCTAATATTTGCTACGGTTTCACGTGTCTGCAGGTTGATTTTCATTGTAAACTAAGGTGAACTGGACACACACGTGTGCATGTAGACAGTATTTTAGCTAATCTCTTTTACAGACAATATGACAGCCTCTTACTGAATACTGCTGAGTGTGTGTGTGTGTGTGTGTGTAATCTGTGTCTCTTTGTTCCGGTGGATTAGCAGATTAGCTCTCTCGTCTGATGTCCAGTAAGTATGACTCACCTCATTAAGCTGAGTGGTGAACATGATAATAGAAAACAAGGAAATTCAAATCTGAGCAGCTAGGACTAAATCTCAGTACTCACACAAGATGAATGTATGTTTTTACTTCTTACCAGCACAAAGTGACATTTTACGTGCTAACTGGCCAGTTCCAAGTGATAAAAGGTGATTTAAGATATCACAGTTTATTCTGAGGACACGTGTGTAGATTACATTCTTAAATAGATCTGGAAATCATTTAAAATACGTCACCCACCTTGGAATCAAAATGGGTATATAATACTATTTCTATTTATTCAGGGAACAGGTAGCACCCAAATATTACGAGTATCTATCTATCTGTCTGTTGTACAGTGCCTGATGAATGGATGACTGCATACAATGGCACAGAATTAATGCTAATATCAACTCAGCAGTGCATGTAATCATCTTAGAGTATGACGTTCACAGAAGTACTGAGTCATATCTCCAGTTTATCTCTCCTCTTATGTAACATAGACACTATGTATGCAATGTGGAAGCCTATGGTCTGGCCACTTCTGCCTGTGTGTGCGTTACCTGTGAGCAGTTCATTCAAGGTGTTGTACCAGGTGTGTGTGTGTTCAGCGGAGGCGTTGTGGAGGTGCAGCGTGTCCTCCTCCAGCTTCCTCCCTCTCCTCTTGCAGTAGAACAGAGCCACACCGAGCACAGCTCCTCCCGACTCCTGTCCTGCCCCCCGCCGCCGCTTCACCTTCACTGCAAACACATCCTGCAGTAGCAACACACCTGGCTGCACCACACACACCTCACCTGCAGAGAGAGAGAGCTAACATTAACGCACAGCCCCTGAACACAACACACTACTGAAACTGTAGAGTTCTTTAAAAAATCTTTATGTGTGTTTTCATGTATCAGAATAAAAATCTAATCTCTTATGTGTAAGTGGGTGGATAAACATCTGTTGCTGATAACCAGGTTTGTTTAAAAAAAACACAGGTGTTTACATTATTGTGTCAGTCAGTGAAATACAAATGTAACATAGCATGAAGGTTCACCTGTGTTCACATTACATAATGTGATTAACTGTATTAGTCACTAACACACTGATAAGCAGAACATGCACCGCCAGCTGTTAGTCAATCAGTGTAGTCAGAAAGGTGACGTGTAAATTGGATGGTCAGTGTCAGATTAATAATCCAATCTTCTGAGCACATTGCCAGCAGAGTAACACAATAGTGTAAACTTTCTGACTCAAAACTGACAACAACCAGTTCCTAGCACATGCCTCTTGAGGAATCTCGCATTGGCAAATTGTTGTGCACTAGGACAGGATGGCTCAAGCAGCAAAACAGCAGCAAACTTCAATCTGTTTGAGCAATGCAGTTTTGATGACGATGACCTCCAGGCCCACCAACAGCAAGAGCCCTCAACAGTCTCCCTTAAAGTACGGAAGTACAGAAGAGGCCAGTTCAGTTCCAGACACTCTAAATTACTTGGAAATGGCAGAGGGATTCCCCACCTAGCATCCGCTATGTTCCTTCTCGGACTGATCACTTTACTTCTAATCATGATGAAAATTAAAACACCAAGTCTCCGTTGTTACTAAGTTTGGTATAAAGCAAACCTGAAGACTTATTATATGTTCCAAAATGTATAAAGGAGGGGCCTTAATAGAGACGAATCTTTTACTATGGAAGATTTTATGAATGACGCAAACACTGGGTAGAATTTAAGAGAGGTGCTCCGCTATTCATTGAGAGCTATTAGTTTCTCTTTAACTTTGCTGAATGAGATTATCTTTCTTAAAATACCATCCTTGTAAAACATAAATAAAGGGTTTAAAGGCAATGGCTTTCTTTTTTTAGCCAGGTTTTGTCTCTTAAAGCAGATTCAGATTTTAGACTTTATTTGTCACATGCACAGTCATGCACAGTATGATATCCAGTGAAATGCTTAGCAAAGAAAATTTGTAATATAAAATAATAGCTTGGACTCCATGACATTTTTGTCTTTTTGTCTTTAAACATTTGATCAATAAAGGCAATAATAATACAAATACTGCAGTTTCTATTGTTATTAACAGTTGTTTTTTGTGTCTAATGAATGAAATTTTTATTTTGTGGGTCAAACTAGCTTCAGACACAGACACATGTCACAGCAGGTAGACATCTGTACAAAATCTAATTCCTTCTGGAGGTATAGAAATCCAGTTTAATCAGAAATGCATCCAGATTTAGACCTCTGTAATGCTTTCCCTCCAACACTACATGTGATTTATTTGATGTTTATTTGAAAACAGATACTAACGAATTAGTTATAAACTAATTTGTTGATGCTTGAAGAAATTATGTGACCACCATTTCTTCTCATCAATATCTGCAATGTAGTCTGGGCCTTGCCAACAGGCAACAGCATTAAATGAGACTCTGTAGCTCTGCCTTTGAGAAAGACGCATCCCACAGTTTTTATAACGAACAAATATGACACCCAGTTAATTATTGTGGCTTATTGGTATACTGAAACTATTTCTTTCTTCATATGCTTTGACAACACAAATATACATCACTTATAAAAAAGAAAGTGAAAGAGAGGTGTAGATTATCCATCCAGCCCAATAAAAATGACTCTGATGACTGATTTGAGTTGACAGGACCCACTGAGCTCCTGCGCGCGCACACACACACACACACACACACACACACACACACACACACACACACACACACACACACACACACACACACACACACAAATACAATATATTGCCTGTCATCAGGTAGCCTGTTGGTTGCTTCCAGATGGAGAAGAGCTTCCCATCACGCCCTCACCGACCCACTGTGCCAACACACACATGCACGCAGACACACATAAATTAAAAAACATTAATTAAAGTTACTGTTGGAGTATAATAATTGTGAGGACCTTGTCTCAACCCGCACTCAAGTCTGTGGATTATTTGCCTTCTTCCTTTTTTTAAGGGCCAAAACCCCTCAAATAAATCCTAAGGAGACAACACACAAGGTACGCAGTGACAGTTCAGTGTCACAGTGACCGGACTATGTGGCTGACGTTGCGGTGCTGCGGATCCTAAACACACACACAGCCTGCAGCGCTGCATTGCTTCCTCAATTAACGAACTGTTTTACAGCCCTGATCCGTTCTGATAACACCTCCATACTCTTTTTCAATGGAGACTTGTATATAAAAGTAAAAAGTGGTAAAAAGCAGACACAGTGCTGTCGAAAAGCTATTTTCCAATTGCGTTGCAGAAGATGAGAACACAATGAGAAGATGAACTGCGCTTAAAAGAGTCAGTCACGGTGAAATATTCTCAGTCACAGTGAAAATAATATAATGTTGTGTACTTTTAGCAAATTCATTTCCACGCTGATTTTCTATGTGACAGGTGAAAATGTGCATAATAACAAAACCTCTCACAAGCCAATTTGCCACTAATTGTTTCCACCAACCAATGTTTAGTTTAATTTAGAGCTAATATGGTTTGACAGAAATAGTAATTTGCCTTATACACTTTTTTCCATATCGCCTACCTCTAACAGCATGGAGGGAGCACACACCATACACCAACTGAGAAAAGACAGCAGACAACAGACATTAACAAGTTCTGGCAGAAAAACGAGCCTTCTTATGTGTTCAAACAAGTGACACGGTTTATGATGAATAGAGACGCCTGATACCACACTGGAGGTATATTAGGTTTGTAAAATAAAGGTAGCCTGATAGATGTTTATTCACTAATACATTAAGTTGCTTAAAATGTTTCTGGGTAGCCTTTGAAATTAGGTACCGCTACTGCAGGTATGATACCTTATTTCTGCACTGATAGCTCAGTCCCTGACCATCAGACAGACAGACAGGCTGCTGGGTGAGACAGGATGAATATCATGTGCAGAAATTAACAGCTGATCCATTTATATATAAATATCTAATCAACAGAAACACACACACACACACAACATGCTGACAGGCTGACTGTGTGTGTGTGTTAATCTCCTCACACTGAGAGAATCTAATAACCCCCCACGGGCCGAACCAACTGCTCTCTACTACTGCCAACACACACACACACACACACACACACACACACACACAGAGTGCTGGCTTAATGACATTAGCTTGGATGAAATACAGCAAAACAGATTGGCTTCAGCAACACACATACACATGAACGCACACACTGTGTTTACACCTTTATCTTGCTCCACTAACCAGTTCTGTCTGAATGAACCTCAACCAAACAGTAATACACAATGTGGGACTTAGTAGATTAGTAGAGTAGTAACATAATTTTACCATACCATGATCCAAAAACATCCTTTCTACTAATCATAAAAACCTAAACTGGACATTGGTCAGTTTGTCCCTGTCCCACACTGACCCTGATGAAGTTGTAATTGCTTTTCTGTCATCACATCTTTACTATTCACTGCATTCAGGGTTAGAAGTTAAAATAAGCTTCTCTTTCAGCTCCTGTTCGTTAAATAAACAGTTTGTGTTCTCATCACGTTTAAAGCACTTAAACTTTTAAAGCACAATTCCTACAACCCTGCGAGCTAGAACACAGAGTCAGGTTTTCAGCTCTTCTGACTGAGTTCAAGCGTAAGGGTGACCAGGCTTTTTTGGTCTGAGCCTCTCTGGAACAGCTCTGGAGCACCCTAGCCTTTAGCAATATCATTTAATTAGGATTTCAAAAGTTTTTTTCTTATTTTTTATGGAAATATTATTACTATTAAGTTATTGTTGATTTTTAGTTAGACATTTAATTTTATTATGTTAAATGGTTATATATTGATTTTCCCATCTAAACCACCTTGCAACTCTGTTGCTGAAAAGCTTTTATTATTGTAAAGTTTATTACTAAAACTGCGTGTTTGTGTTTGTGTGTGTTTATATGTGTGCAAGTAATAGCAACATTTATACTAGAATTGATGCAAAAGCAAGATGTAAAATTACTTAGACACACACAACACAGACACAAAGATGCAAAACTATTTCAAAAGTGATCCTTAAGAGACGCAAAATACAAATTCAAAACTACACAACCCAGTTACAGCAAGTTGTCCACCAACTGCAGGGTTATCTGTATAGTCAGCTCATATAGTCTGCATGCTGAAGTGTTCTTGGGCAAGACAACAAACCCTAAACTGCCTCAACTCTGGTACTAATATTGTTGTTACTTGATATATGAGCTGGGCCCAACTGTGAGTGTATCATTCACCTCAATACATCTAAGTTCTAGTATTTGCAGCCTGAAAAAACAAAACCTAGAAACCACTGAAGAATTGTAAAAGATTTGTCTCAATCTGAGAACTAATCTGACAGCAGTGACATGTAGTACTAAACGTAGTAGTAGTGGCCGCATGTTGCTTTATTTAGTAATAATAATTATTCATCAGTTTGGGAAATGCACGTTGCTTTTCTGTGGGAATCATATCATCTGAATTGTCTCAAGTAGATGTGACCAGATGTCAGGTTTCAGGTGGTCTCAACTTCTCCATTACAGCGCCAGCTGTCTCGACATACGCACAGTCCGTCTGCAGAAGGACAACTGATCACCATGACAACCTGTCACAGAGGAAACTGACCTGTCGGGGTCTCCGGGACGATGGGGGTCCAGGTCAGTCTGGTTCTGGTGAGCAGCACGTCATGACTCTTCTTCCCCAGTTTGAAGATCCCACGGAGGACAACACACTCACTGACACACACAAACACACATGTTATTTCAACTAAATGCTGCTTATGAAAATGAAATGTAAATGAAAGAACCGATAAATCAATCAGTGGGTCACAGTGATTATTTTTTCAAGTCCTTTGTAAATTAGCTCAACCAACCAGCTTTTCAGCTGACTACCCCCTTTCACCATTGTTTTCTTACTTTCTACTTAGTAATTCTATATCTCATTTTGTCCCCTACATGGTTGCCTATGGTTTAAGTGCAGTTGTAATACACAACTTAGCAACCTTGATTGGTTTGGAAATCACCTTAAGAGCCGATTGGCTGATTATTCACCTGTGTGCAAAGTTAATCAGCCAATAGCGCGTGTGACTGCATGAGAGAAAGTCAAAAGGGCGGCAATAAGACTAATTCACCCCTAACAGTATTCACTTGTGTTTTTAACAAATAAATAAAGTAAACAGTGACATACTGATGGAGGCCCCATTTTACATTTGAGCCCCCGCACTGAGGAATTACTCTTTAAGGCCCTGATGTTGTTTTTAACTGAAAGGCTTTTATTTTGAAAGAGTTTCTAATACTTTTATTGTGAAGAGAAAGATTTAAGTATCTTTCACGAGGTACACGTAACTCTCCTCCCTGATTCATTGTTGTATGGACCATTCTGAGATCTCTGTGGTTCCGTGGAGAACCTGTAGGTGAAGGAAACTCCGGAGAACGACTCACCTGTGCTGTTCTTGCTCCTCCACCTGTTGCTGTCCGTCCTGTTCACGTTTCTCCTTCTTCTTCTTCCAGCTGCGTTTCTCCTTCTTTTTTTTCTCCGTGCTGTCGCTCCGCGCTTCCTCCTCGGGTTCCGACATGTTTACGACTCAAACTAACAAACTGATAAAAGACAAGCAGTGTTATTGGTTTCCGGTAAACAAAGCGACAGATAAACGTGCAGTAAGCTGATCACCACCGGTGTGTTTCCGGGGTCTTGTCGCTATGGAGACGGGCAGCAGCTTTGCCGCGTGGACTCAACCCGAGCGCGCGGCAGACTGCCAGCGTTAATCAACGGGTGAGCGCGCTCCCGTGTTTCCATTAGGGTGGATGCATATACGCGGGGGCGCGCACACGCTGTGCGTTAACTAAACAGTTTAAAGTTGAATTATTGAATGAATCAATTACAGAGCCTCTGGGAATATCACATCCGGAATACAAGCACTAATACCAATACTGCACCCTAACAATATTGTGCATTATTGCCCTATACTGGAAATGTTTTTAAGTAAAATATTGCACAACACAACCCTGTAAGAGAGAGACAGAGCGAACCAAAAAGATGCAAAATGACAACACAAAGAGACTCAAATATGCTTTGCTCTGATCATCTTAAATCTCTCTCAGTATTAAAGTTGATAAAACCTCTATACTGCGAGTACAACTTTAAATGGACTTTTATACTCAGTGGAGTATTTATACATCATTATATAGTATCACCACTTTTATTTACGCTGAGTACTTCTTCCTTTCCTGGCAGTTTGGTTTCATTTAGCATGTGATCTGCTGTTTGGCTCAGCGTGTTGCCAGGTAGGACTGCAGGTTGCCAGTGTGATCCGTTTTTAAATGTTTTAATTTCATCACATCTGTTTAATATACATTAAGCACTGATTGACGAAGGTGTGATTTTAATGGAGACACTTCAGCCAATAAGGGAGCAGGATGTGCCTAACTGTGATATAAAGCGAGTTGCATCACGAGCTACAACACACACAGTGTATGTTTTGATGACAGATGGTTGAGTTTCAGTTGCATTAATCAGTGTTATGATCAGCCAACTCGCCGAAAACCTGAATCACTAAGACTACTGCTAATATGCTCTATTAATACTATTAACAATAATACAGCTGCTGTTTCTACTGTAGCTTTTTAGTGTTATGTGAAATATACACATGATGTTTTCATTAATTTTATTTTTCTGATAAAAAAAAAGCTAATCTCACTGTGAATTTACCTCATTATTCATCCAATGGTAATCTAGATTATCTCCGCATGCCTCCGTCTTGTATTGTTGAAATGTTGATATGCTGCAGCTAGACTTATTTTCAACATTATTTCACTTCAACGGGGATCCTAAATGGTGGGATATGGCCACCATATTGTCCCTGTTGACTTACACACTTGAACACACACACACACACACACAGCAGGGCAGCAGTATGTATGAAGGGGGCTCTCATGCATAAACAAGATCATTTTCATAAATTAAAATCTTGCCTGCAGAATGAACATCTGTGCCCTTCACACACACACACAGGCAGTACTCCTCGTTTTGTCCTCCAGTCACTACAATAATGTCATTAGCAGGGTTTTCTGTGTAAGAAGATGCAAGTTTTCTCATCTTTGACCTAAAATCCACTTAAAATAATTTCGTTCACACATGGGAACCCCACGTCCCCAAGTCGTTATTTGTTTTAGTACGGTTGTATTTTTAAAAATCCTGCACATTTTACAGACAGCGAATACTGTTTTTGAGGTTCTATCTCACTATGCATGTCTATCCTTTTTTATTCTTTCTACGACATCTGTGTGCTGTGTGGTTGATCACACATCAACATAACATAACATAAAGGGATTTGAGATACGCCTCTGGAATGGAGGGTGAAACAATGTCAAGGATCTAAAACAAGTCCAGTTGCCTTTGTAAAACATTTTTTAAAATAACCATTACCTGAATAAATGAGAATCTCCACAGATTATCAGCTAAAGTATTATTTTTTGTGAGTGTGATACTGATTGTATTTGTACTGTAATTATTAAGTGAAGATTTACATTTTTTGTGATGTTGGTATATGAATGAGATTCTAAAAATCAAGGATAATTTTATTAACTAGGCTGAAGTAGCTCATTTTTGTGCCTTCTTATTAATTAACAATCACCCAGGTCACAGACTGTAGGTAATATATCTGACAGATAATTAACAGGTTCGAAAACCTAGAGCAGGGGTGCTTAATCCTAGGCCTTGAAAGCCATTGTTTTGCAGTTTTTTCATCCAATCAGAAGCTGTAAGTTTAGGGATAGCCGTAAAAGTTCATGTTACATAGTGACCATATTTTCAAAACCCTCTTGGGGATGATGAAAATATGATCTCCTGAACGTATGTTCGCACAGATGCACAAGATGTGGGTATCTTCATAGAAACGATCGCAACAAACCAGGGCCTGCATGTTTAAAAACAGATCCACAATCAAATCAGCAATGCTTATATAATTATTTAGAAAAGCTGGATATAGTCATCTAAAATAATTGTGTCATCTTTTAAATGACATGTCCATAGTTGATGTGCTCCCCCCTGACACTGCTGAAATCTGAGATCTTGTTTGCATCAGTTGAACCTGAGCCTTAACTTGCTGCTGGGGTTTAAGCCCATGGACAAGTTAGTTCGATGTGTTCACTAAGAAACAGGAAGCAGATCTGGGATTATACTATCCAGCTAACTTGTTAATCCATGTATGAAGAAAAGGCGCCTGGATTTAACAGGTGTAATCTGAAATAAATCTCAGACAAATCACATGGAATTCCTTTTAATAAAAGGCCTTTATAAACATCTATCTTATAAAACATGAAGTCACATGAAATGTTAACAGAATGCTACAGAAACGTTATAAAAAGCAAAAAGTAAAAACCACATGAACAACATGAACACTTTGACGCACCGTCAGCATAACACCGACCCAACATCTCCTCACACACCGACCAAAAAATAGAGAAATCTTTATTCTTTCCACATTTGGAATTATCCGCTGAGCGTTCCAGCTCAGGTTTTAACAAAATTGCATAGTTTCCTCCAGATTATTGCTCATTGATTATTGATTATTTTTAAATGATAATATGGATAACAATGAGACATTCAGAGAGCGTCTCCTCAGGATGAAGTGCTACAACGGTTACATCATCGACATTTCTCATGACCATGCTGAGGAAGTCGCAGAGACTGATGCAGACAGAAAGAAAAACAAAGAAAGACAAAAAAAAAAACATATATCGTCGTCTGTCTGTTCGTCTCTCCGTCTCCATCAGACTCTCAGTCCTGCATCTTCCTCCTCCTCAGGATTCGTGGAAAATGGCGTTCAGCTGGGCGTTCATCAGCCGCTCATGGTGCGAGTGTCCATCAAAGCCCATCATCCCATCCACCTGCAGCTCGCCGCAGCGTGGGTTGGGCCCCCCGCCACCGTACATGGCTGCGTGTCCCCCAGCTCCTCCTACTCCATAGTGCACGCTGAAAGAGAAACTCTTGTCGTAGTCAGTAGCTGTGACACCGTCGTGCTTGAAGGATGAGGAGAAGTTGCCATTGATACTAAGTGGTGGACTGAGTGGCGGGTCGAATGCTGGGCCGTCCGACACCAGGACACCATCAAAAAACGGCTCCAGGGGGCCATAGGGCTGACCTTTAACCTGGTGGAAGATGTGGGAGGGCTCCATGGTGCCATAGGGTGGACTGGGCAGGCCGGCTGTCAGCCCGGGGCTCTGGTAAGAGAAGTGTCCAGGGTAGGCTGCAGCACTGACTGAAGGAAGATGAGCTGGGAGGTCTGGTGTCTGCTCAGGCAGGAACGTCCGAGGGTTCAGCTGCAGGCAGCCGGCCACAAGGTTAGTGGTTGGCTGAGACAGACCTGAAAACACAGACACAAACAATTTATACCACCTGTTACTAAATATGAATACCTACCTACTTGTTATTATATGTTAATAAATGTTATGTTGTAACATCTGTTAATAAATGCGTTATTACCTGTTAATAGTGTCTGTTAATACCTATTATTACCTAACTCTCTGTATTAAACATTAGTAAAAGACTTTTTAATATTTATGATTAAATATTGTGTCCAAACTTAGATTTACCTGTTATAATGTAAAGATCGTATCTGATACTGTTACTAATACTTGCATTACTAAATGGAATATCATTATCTGTTAGCAACTCTCAACCTTTTCCTTCACACTGCATATTGGTACTCAGGGATGCTGACCTTTGCAGAGCGCCTGAACGAAGCTCATGAGGTCAGGTGCCTTGCCGGAGCGCAGGATCTCGCTCAGGGCCCAGATGTAGTTCTTAGCGAGGCGGAGCGTCTCGATTTTGGACAATTTCTGAGTTTTGGAGTAACAGGGAACGACTTTTCGCAGACTCTCCAGAGCATCGTTCAGCCCGTGCATGCGGTTCCTCTCCCGGGCGTTAGCTTTCATCCGACGCACCTTAAACCTGCAGAAACATACAATGGGTTTGTCATCAGTGTTATGAGTTATCATATTGATATATTTGATAACAAACCCATCAGAATTACTATTGCGTGTGCATGTGTATCAGTGCCCTTTCAACCAAACACAGGTGACAGATCAGATGCCTAAATTAATTGTTTTCGTGTGTGTGATGGAACTTAAACATGGTGGCAATGCTGGACCTCCTTAATGAAGTATGTATCCCCTTTTTGTAAATGGAGTCACCAAAACATCCACAAATACATTTTATAACTATTTAATGTTTCGTCATATCTTCTAAGATAGACCTAAGATTAGATTTACAATTATATATTCTTGGTAAATTAATATTCAATTTGAATTAGAGGCTTTTGGACAAAGAAGCAATTCATTTTTACAAGTATGACTTTAAAGTCGATGAGGCAGCTGGAGGGGCAAGGCTTTACAGCAGAGCCCCCTTGTAGATCCGCCCTTGATGAACGCTAGTCCAATATTCACATTTTTAGCTCTGTTTTCGTCTGTTTTGGAGTTTCCACAGTGTTCACTATCAGACCTTCTATAAAAAAGAGCTGCCCATTGCAGCATGAACAGAACAATACATTTGTGGTTGGACAGGCTAAACAACCAGGCTAAAAGTCAGAATAAATCTTTTTAGAGACATTCCAGGCCGAAAAGCTGAGGCTTCCAGGTAATAAATTGCAGTGAAAGTGGGAATAAACCTGATTGTTTAACATATTTCCACATTCACAAAAAATAAAACACGTAGTTTTTAATAATATCTTTCTAAGTGTGATCTTAGTTCCCTTTTTAGTTTGTCCACAAATAACAATTCTCCTTCACCCCTACTCAGTAAGATTTTATTCCAGAGGTTGTGTCCCATTAGAGGTATAATGATGATGTTTGTCAAGGTGGTCCAGATGTCTGATCAAGTTTGGGTCAGATCATTTACCATTCTGCTCCTCAGAGGATAAACCCTCTAGATTATCTTAACAACCTTTCTTTTACTGTGAACCTCAGGACAACCTTCATTGAACTGACATGAAAATATTGTTTTTTTCTTCACCTCTGCATTCGAGCCTTCGTCATCTTCTTCTTCTTTGGCCCTCGTCTCTTGGGCTTGTTCTCGCCATCTTCCTCATCCTCCTCGTCTTCGTCTTCCTCATCTTCGTCGTCGTCCTCCTCCAGCCGGTGTAGGGAGTCGTCTTCCTCCTCTGCCTCTGCTCCTCCTCCTCTCTCTGGCTCTTCTCCTGTGGGGCTGTTGAGCTCCTGCTGCTCCTCGGAGTCTATTGACTCCTGGTCCTCCCGCACAGACCTGGTCATGATGCTGATTCTCTGAAAAACAACAAATTTGTCATCTTCACATTTGTCTACACAAAAATGAACTGTCAGGCTGTTATAAAGGTTTTGTTAAATATTAAAATGAACATGTGATAAACAACATCAGTTAAAATCATCTTACAGAACAGCTTGTCATGACCCAAATTTAAATTTTAGTCAAATGACATTAGATTATTTTAGTTTTACCTTAATTAACAGTATCATGAACACCGATATTTGCACTAGTTTTAATGTGAAAGCCTGTATATTTATTTGGTTTCTATTATATATATTCTAAACTTTATACTATATTATGATAAATAAAGGTTTGTAATGTTGATTTTTATTTATATAAATACAGTAGAGTCATGAGATTAAGCTTCTTTTTTTTTATCTTTACCCGTCTGCACAAACAACATTCTAAATATTCATTTGCAAAGTCCATTTCATCAGTCTGATAAATAAAAATAAAGAGAAATTCATTTTAACCGTAGTTTGGCTCTCTCTCTTTCATCAGATTATACAGTATATTAATGAATTAAATCAATTTAGAATCCTGTGCATAAATTATCTGAGTCATTCTGTTGAGCGCGGAGATGCAGAAAAATCTGACAGGAAAACATAAGCAGTTGCAGCAACAGTCTTAATTTTCATACACCTCAAAATCACGCATTTATTACCAGTATCTGTACTAACACGCGTGATTTAACTGTTAACTAATTATTTCACAGCCAGACCGCCCCACATATTCCCGGGAGAACAGGAATCAGCTCTTTATTCAGTTTATTTACTGTTCAAATCCGCAGCTCTGTTCAGTCAAAGCCAACGTGCGAACATTCCCAGATTAAACGCCGTTAGAAATATTCACATGTAAAATATGTAACATTAAACGTTTCTGACTTCGTCTTCTTCGCAGACCAATTCAATAAAGTCTGAAGCAGGAACGCACGGCGGTAGAAGGTATTTATAATAAGAATAATACTGTTATAACTTTTTCCTCTTTTTCTCGTTTTATGCTGACTGGTCCCGTTAATTTATCGACAGGCAGGTGGAGGTATGTGATAAACAAGTAAACAAAATTAAAATAACAAAACCAACGAATTAATAAAATAATAATTTATGTCTTTACAAATCTGCTGGTAAGCGGCGGAATTAAATAAAACTAATATATTTTAAATAGAGAAATAAGAGCAACACATTTAATTAAAATGTATTTTCTAAAATCTTAGCTTCATATTTTTGACCTACTCAGTTATACTGATACAGAAGAGGTGATTTAGTTAATTGAAATTAACATTAACAGTAAAACGTGTAGTTGCAGCTTTATTGATCAGATATTAGTTATTAATCCATTCTGAATTTACCTGTTGTGATGAGCCGGTGTCCGTCAGATTCCACTCATCCCACGCTTTCTATATGTGCGTGTCCGTGCGTGACTGTGCGTGACCTGCTCTGAGCATTCTGAGGTGTGTGTGCGGGAGGATGCCGCTTTTATAACCAGCACAAACACACACAGACACGGGGTGGAATTAGCATATACATGCCCCGCCCTACCGGCACGCGCCATATGGTGCTGACGTCAGTAAACCGGCCCCGGGATCACGTGACAAATCGTCCGTTTGTCTCTCTCTCTCTCTGTCTTTCACTCTGAGCAAATTGACCATCTGTCGCTTCATGCAAGCACGCATGCGCGCGCACACGTCAAATTTATCATGGGAGGCGATGATGCTGGAGCAGAGGTGGAAAGTCACTTAGTACATTCAGTCAAGTTCTTAATAGAAATAAATTAAGTTTCCAATGCAGGACATTCACTGGCGTATTTCTACTACAAGTGACGTTCAATTTATATTTACAGTTGTATTGCTGCTGACTAAAGTCGTTTTCTCCTTGACTCAGCACAAAAACTCGACAACACCTTTAGATTTTAAATATTATAGCCTTTGGCTGTAAGTTTGCATTGACCTCATGGCTACCTGGCATATCCTCCACTATAGCACTGATTGATGTGTAAGAAATGAACACAAGATGGAATTTAACATGTGACCATCGGGAGCGAACAGTCCTACGTGACTGTGCATTTGCTCAGAGTTCCCTTTTATTATCCTGCATTTGGGTAGTCACAGTTCACTCTACCAGAACATACAGTACTTTTTAATCCTCCAAATACACACATAGCACACAAGCAACAAGGTGAAAAGTGACACCCGTGTCACAGCTGGTGACATGTGAAGAGGTTTACGTTTCAGACAGGAACAGTATCATTCACGTGGCAGAACAACAGTATGTGTAACCTGCCAATCTGTTCTCCTCATTCAGATTATCTGTCTCATTAATATTCAGTGAAACATTCAAATAGACGTAGAGAAATACTTTTCATAAGTAAATCTTACATTAAGCCTCTTTATGTAGTTTACCTGATGGCAACTGTAAAACATTAGTAATAGTATAGCTAAGTATTCACAACTACTAAATACTAAAAGTATTTTTTATAACTGTACCGGCTGCATCAGCTCTGACCAAAAGGGCTTTGGACTTTGGACCAAGGTGTTCTCCAGTGAAGCGGTTGCTATCATGATGGTAGAGCCGGTTGCTAGGAGGTTGCCAGGCAGCATCCGAGGACCTGTTTGTCTGTCCATCTCTGACAGGTAATGGTTACACTTCACTCCCCAGATCAGGGTTAATGGATATGAAACCACATCATGTAATTGTTTTAGTTTTATGATGGAGAAATGTCAGATTTTTACTTTAACAGACGGAGGCCGACAGGACATGTGGTTTAATGATGAAACAATGAGTTAAAACTGGAGCTGTTTTTTTTTACTAAAGGATGTTTTTGTTATTATTTTATAACAACAGTATAAAAGTATAGTAGTTCATAGTAGCAGTTCCAAATACCTATAATTTGGTCACTAACATCCCAAAACAATCACTTTTATCAAACGCTGTTTGAGGCACATCTACAGTCACACTTGGATCCTTGTAAATTTATGTCATTAGGACTGAGACTCACTCCAAAAGTTAAAAAAGGATAGTAAAACATCTTATTGTTAGCGGTCATGGTGTAAAGACCTGCGTTAATAAAGTCACAGCGACACAGTTTCTGTAATCATGCATCTGTACTCAACCACAGTGAAGTGGTTAATTAATTAAAACCAGAATAACAGTGAATAAAAAATGTAATAATGTTTTATAGACAAAGGTAAAAAACACTTGATGATGATGATTTTGCCTTTAATACTCAGGGGACAGAGACGAGGAGGAGATGTAGGGTTCAGAATAAACAACAGCAAATAAAACATATTTCACAGGAATTTAATCTTTTGTTTAAAGAAAAGGAAACAGACAGATAATGCTGTTGAATAAGGATTATTATTCTATACTGCAGCTTGTGTGTGTGTGTGTGTGTGTTTGAATACTGACCTTTACACACGCTCGTAAACACCAAATAAATAATTAAATTAGTCACACAGCTCTTTCATTCCTGTGTTACATGTATTAATGTTTAATATAAAGTGTTTATACATGCACCACCGTGTTATAAGAGCAATTCTGTATGAAACCTATCCAATGAAAACATATTTTGTATTGTTACATCTGTCTTGACACTTACACAGCGTTATGCAACAGATTTAAGTTCGTGTGTTAAATGTGTGTATATATGCAAAGAAATCCCAAACAGGACATTTTAAAGTACAGTATTAATTATAATAAGATGCACACATATGAGGGAGAAGCCCGCTGATTCACAGTTTTCATTAGTGTGAAGAGGAGAGGATTAAGAAGAGGAGTTGATCTGATTTGTCTTTATTTTAATAATTGACACAAGATAGTTTAAACAATAATTTGTGCAACAAGCATCATAAAATAAATGTATAAATCAAGAAATTAAGTACTACACTTCAGTACAGACTTATCTGGAGGCTATAAATTAAATGAAACCTTTACTCAAGTAATTAATAAAATTACAAGTCACAGAACATCAGTGTCAAAATTATTTTTTCCTAATCCACGACATTATCTGTAATATATCTGTGCCAGTCACTGTGGGCGGTTTTAAATTAAGTCACTGACACATTAAAGTAGTGTGAAAAGCTTCTTGTTCTGGAGGCTCTTGAAACAGTAACAGTGTGAGGTTACTAAATTCGGTGGAGTTTGCTTCTACCTGGTGGTGAAGAGTATGAACTGTAGGTAGTCTCCAGGTTTGTTTCACGTGTGGCTCTTAAATAACGTTTCGTGTTGTTATTACTTTATAATTTGCAGCAGTGTTTACATAATTTAGTTTGTCGTCTCTGTGTTTCTGACAGTGCTGAGCAGCGGCGAAAATATGTATGATCATTGAATATACCAAAATAATAATACTCAGCATTTAAAACTGAAGCAAGTACTGTTTTTCTGTTGTTAGTTTGTTCTTTATTTTTCTATAACCAACAATTAAACAGGGATTGTTTGTCCACACAGCAGCCCCTCTTCCTCTGCTTCCTCCGTGAATGTGTTATTACAGCCAGCCTGCGTTGTACTTACGCGCTGGTCCCGGCAGGTGTCGCTGTGTCTCCGCTGCAGCCTGCCGCAGACACGCCTCCGTCTCCGCCTCCGCCTCCACGCTGCTGCTGCTGCTGCTGATTCTGGTGGTGGTTTCAGGAAGCGGAAGCAGGAATGTTGGAGTGTTTGTAGAAAAAGTTTTGAGGCAAGTTTGACAGTTTTGGGACTAAGACACAAACTGCGGAGAAACATGACGGTGAGTTACCACAGCTCTTACAGCACTCACAGTAATACTGCTTATTGAAGTACTGAAC
Source organism: Microctenopoma stevenorrisi (assembly GCA_032270685.1). Classification (NCBI taxonomy): domain Eukaryota; kingdom Metazoa; phylum Chordata; class Actinopteri; order Anabantiformes; family Anabantidae; genus Microctenopoma; species Microctenopoma stevenorrisi. The sequence goes on along the minus strand of JAUMTR010000013.1, from coordinate 4,415,564 downwards.
GTGGTAGTACTGTTAGTGTTGCGAGTTGCAGAGAGTTTTACTACGATTGTTGTGTCTTGATCTGCGTGTCAAACAGAGCAGGGACGACTGAACCGGATAAACAAGTCGTTGTGAGCTGAAATTATAAAACAAAAAGTTTTTTGACAAAAAGTTTGATGCCACATGGTGATTTTTAAAAAGGGGTCTCAGTTTTTAACACAAGGATTCAAAGAGTCTCTGAAGTGACATGTTCAGATCAGCATGTGTAAAAGTTCATAACTGTGTGGAGGAGAAGTACCACAGTACAGAAGTACTCACTGTGCATTTTCTAACTGCATGTATTCACTTGAATGTTGCTGCTGGTAAGTTCGGGCTAATTCCAGTGTGTTTTATTAAGTGCTGCTGTTGTGTGTGTTGACCAACAGCTGTTTGACTCTTAAGAGACTCAAAAGAGGAAACACTGAGCTTGTTCAGCTGAAAGAACGAAGCCGGCACAGTGACTGAAAAGTAGTTACGACACAAAATCCATTTAGAGGAAGGATATAATATAAATGTGAGTTTCTTTTTTGTATGAAACATTGCAGAGCAGTTGATTGAGAACAAGGAAACGCGCTGAACAATACTACTTTAAGTACTCAAATAAAAATAATCTGCACAGAAAAGTGTTTATGAGGCCGTGTGTACTTTGATGCTGTTCTTAAAAGTACAGTAAATAACTGTTTATAGTTATACACAGAAAAAAAACACACACCAAAATCTTAACTACTGTGCAACAAAAACAGCAGCTTATGGGTGGAGCTGATTTTAACTACTTTATGTACTGACTGCTACTTAATGCATCATGATTTATTAGTTTATTATATTTATTATTAATCTAAGAAATGAACTAAAGCTGTAAAGTAAGTACCCATAACTGGCACAGTAGTGGGGCAAATGTACTTAGCCACTTACAACCCTTTGGATGAGAAATAATCTAAGGTGTAACATTTTAAAGTAGAAATGAATGGCAAATGATTTCAAGATGGTTCCCCCTTTAAAAAATAAATTAAATTGACTATATGATCAAATTCTTTCTTGTTACTTACTTACATATCATCATACGTTAAGTTTGCAGTCAGTGTTTAACTGTGACGTCTGAAAACGAAACGGCTGAACAATAGAAAAGTAAACAGGCTCTGCTTCCCACACTGCTTTCTCAACTCGATCGCACTCAGTGAGATCAAGGTTCAAGTGTCTGTTTGAGGTGTTCAGTCTGCAGGAAACAGACTGTAACAGTGTGATTTCATTCAGACAGTCGTGACCTCAAGTCTGGTTTCTGTCATCGGTGGCACGTTACGTCTCAGACACACTGGATACTCAGACAGACGGAGGGTCATCTTTTTTCGAAGGTAGCTGGCCCACAGGAGTGTATAAAGGAGTCAAGCATCCTCACATGTATTAGTTTATTGCAACGTTTTTCACCACCAGAAAAGCAGTGAGCGATTAGAGCGTAGGCCGCAAATACAGCGGACCCCATTTGAGTCTGACCCGTTTCCGGCACACGGCATCAAAACTACCAGGTGGTGTTAATGTTGTCCCTGACTGGTGAATAAACTAACTTCTACATGGGAAGAAGCTAAATGGTAATTGGACTGCACACAGCAACGGTGGGAGAGCTGCCATGCAAGGTACCAGCCTCATCCATCAGGAGCTACGCGAGGTTCAGTGGCTTCCCGGGAACTGGGACAAACGAGTCTCCTGGATTGAGACGTTCAAGGAAGGGTTTTTGGTTCTGTGTGCAAACCACTTTTTGTGCATGGATGCTGTGTTTGTCTTTATATACAATATTCAAAACACTTTATTAACCCCAAAGGAAAATAAAGAGTAAACAAAGCAAAGGATCTTCTGTCAAAACCCCCTCCAAAGAAGCACTGAGGGTTATTGTGCAGCTGTTCTTCAGACGGGCTGATGCTAAGACAGGAATTTGACAGATCACTGTGGTGAAGAAGGTGAAAAGCGGCTCATCGCTACAGTGGTACTGACTCCTGCAGAGGACTCGCTCAATGCGCTGCACTGTATGCGTGTGTTGTTATTGTTGATTTCTGACATTCCACTATTTTTTGCATTTACAAGAGAAGTCTAAAAATAAACCCAGCTCTCCCCTTGATCCCCATCTTTCCCTCCCTCAGACAGGAAGCTGTTCTGTTCTTCATTCTAAAAGCACATTTCCTGTTTCACACGTTCTCTTTTAGATTCGGCTGCACGCTGGTCTTCGGTGCATGCGTTTCTGTGTGTTTACCTCAGTGCTTTAGTTTTATCATTTTTCACTTCATTTTCTTCTTTGATTTAATTTTTGTTGCTGTGCATGAAGAGATTATCCAGAGTTTTATTTCCATGCAGCAGGGTCTTAGTCTTTTGTGTGACTGAGCTGAGGAAGTCGGTGCCAAATGAAGTACAACAGCTGCTACGGACATTTATACTTTTTTATTACATCTGTTGATTATATTTGCTGTAAGACCATCAATCATTTAGTGTTTAAATGCCATAAAATTGAGAAAAATATCCATCACAACATCCCAGAGTCCAAATTCCTGTTTGACCAACAGTCAAAAATGTAGAAGATATTCAGCTTACAAGGATAAAACAGACACAGACAGCAAACACTCTCACTGGAGAAGCCAGATCTGAAGAATGTTTCGCATTTTTTACTTGACGGATAACTTAGCTGATGGGGTAGAAAAACAGCTGTCAGGTAATTGCTGATGTCTTTTGGTTTGCCTCATTAGGTTTCAGGCAGATGTCAAAGATGCAATCGCTTCATCGACGAGAAGAAAATATACAGTGGCCAAAGAAGCTGCCGCCTCGGTCGCTCTTGATACTGAAAGTAAACAAGCTGTGACTTGAATCTTGTTTCTGTAAAATGATCCATCAAAGTCAACACTCAGTCAGCTTTAGTTTTCTTCTTTTTTGTCACATTCGTGTTATCGGTGTGTGGTTACACGTTCGAGGGAAGAACCTGTTTGTAAAATCCTGGTGTTTTGACAAAAGCTTGGACACCCAACGTTTGGCAGACAGCCGCTGACCTGAAAACGTTTCAACGAAACAAGCCAAAAACATTCATGCAACTGTCTCGAAAGTTTGTGGCAACTTGATCAGCGAAAGTTGGTGAATAGTTTTCACCGAGAAGGCATCTCACCGCTGTAGAACAGTTGAAAAAGTTATTATGGTAAAGTTATTGGGTGGAGTCGTTTCCCTTGCAAATTGACCTTTGGCTGAGTACTTGCACACAAACCAGACAACAGATGAGTTTACTTTTGCAATGTTTTGATGTTACTCAAATATTAATTCCAATTAGTGGCAACGGAATGACCTGCTGCTCGAAGGTGTTTGTCATTTTAAGAAAAGTATAATAAGCTGCTCCCAGGGTGTAACAGCAGTTCTACATTATACTTTTAATGTTCAAACAGTGAGTTTTTATTTGCATACAACTGAACAACTGCTTAAAATACTGTTGAATGAAACCACTTATACCTGCAGTACCTGATTTTTTTTTTCTCACAGCAGCAGAAACAAGTTGACCTACAGTATGATAACCTTTTAGTTGTGGATGTGTAACCTGAACAGGTCTCACTTCGGGTGACTTGGGTCATTAACAACAAAGGCGACTTCTCTCCCTCTCTTTGTACCATCAGGGATCCTTTCTGTTTCATCTCCTCAGAATTGAACCATGTATTTAATTAGAGCTCCTGTAAAGAAATGGGTAATTAGCAGTCAGTCATTATAGAAAGTAGCCTAGATTTGTTTGCGTGCAACATGTAAACATATATACTATGATTTAAATAATCTGTTTCTCTCTGTCTCTCCAGGTGTTTACCCTGATGCGTGTGTTGAGTCATCAGTCATCTCTTACTGACTGACCCCAACCAGACACAAGGGTCAGTATGGAGAGTGGAGCTCTGGAGGTAGACACCAGTGCTGCTCCAGGTGGGCTGTCGCACACACAAAGCAATACCTAGAAAGACAGTTTTTATATATAGTTGGCATACTGTAGTTGGTTAGTTACATAACTAGCAAATACCTTAAATAATTAGCTGAATACAATCACTGGTATTCATGGTTTAGTGGTGAACATTCATGTGTCACAGTTCATCAAAGTGACTCGGGTGACGGTACTTTACCTCGTCTGCATATACAGAGTTTTACGACACTGTCAGCAGTGCTGCACCCTCTGCCTTGTCTTTATCGTCCACACTGGTGGTTGAAAAAAACAGTTAGATGACCTAGTTGTGAGCGGGGGCTGAGGCACTCGATAGTGTAGCTCGGTTCACCTGCTTTGTGTGTTTAATTATCGCTTTAGTCGCACCTTCTTCTTGTCAGGTTGAATACCTGCCTAACCTGATTGATGACTTCATAGAAATTATTTTGACAGGCAAATTTGCTCTATTGATCCTCAGGCCCCAGAGTGCAGCCAGGCCGCAACATAGCAGTTATAAAGCGTCAGGCCTGGGCCCAGAGCAGAGAGTCCCTGTGGCAAAACTCAGAACAGGCGAACTGTGACCCTGAGGAGCCCCAACAGAGCCAGAGAGACACTCAGAGGACACCAGAAGAACCAGGTCAGACTGAACTGCCATCAGAACAGTGTTGTAATGTCTCATAATCAACTCCGGCCAACTAGCAGACACTTAGGGCCTTACAACAGTACTGACCAGTAGACATAAACCTTCTTTGAACAATGGTTATTAAGATCTGAAGACGTTTGGTTTACACTGGTAGCACGGCCTGTGAGATTGTTTTTTGTTAAGTCCCAGAAGCTACGAAAGACCTGTTACGTCATCGACCTAATTGAACTGCTTGAGTAATAAGCTGCATACCTGGCATTTGTTGACTGCTGTCTGCCTGAAGACAGTTTGAAAGTATACCCAAAAGCTGGAAACTGCAAATGGCAGCGTGTTGCAAACAACGTCTTGATTGACATATGTTGGTCATCATATTAACAGGTTCTCACACATAGCAATTACACAACACGCAGTTTATGTTGACCCCCTGTAGACCACTATAACCTCTGGTCTGCACTTCTTTGACGCTGATTGTAGTTGTAGTAATTTTAGTTTTGATGATCCCTGGGTTTTCCTTTGTAACGCCACCACAAAGGTAACATTTGTGGTCGTGACTGAGTTGTCCTCACATCTGTTATTTGGTGGTTTGAAATTTGATTCCAAGAGTGCTACCTGTTAAAGTCATAGCATTGCTGTCAGCCCTTGGCTGTATGTTATTCTAATAGGCAAAGTGATACAACGATAATGAACCTGCGTCAAACGTGTCTGCTAAGAATCAGCATGTTTGCATTGTCACTGTGTCCATGTTAGCATATAGTTTAATGTACAGCCTCGCAGGGACAAAAGCACGGCGGTAGATTTCTTTCCTGTTTAAACAGGCACAGTCCATGTAAGTTAGATTAACTTCCTTTAAGTTTAAACAACTATTAAATACTTGGACTTTGAAAAGCAATCAATTACTTGAATCATTCACCAAGCAGAAATGCCAAACATTAACTGCTTCCAGCTTTTCAAATGTGAGGGTTTCATTGTGGCCCTGAGGCCTCAGTGCACTAGAGCTTAAGAAAACAAAAGCAAACAGACAAACACGAAAAGAAAAGTTCATTAGTGTAGTTCGCACGGTCCGCATTCAGAAAAACATTGCAAACACACAGCTAGATGAAGAAAGATGTCGCAAGGTTCGCAAACACAACCACAAACAGAAATGTAATGCAAATGTAGAAAACACAGCCAAATACGGAAATGTACTGCACATGTAGAAAACACAGCCAAATACAGAAATGTACTGCACATGTAGAAAACACAGCCAAATACAGAAATGTACTGCATGTGTCCGATACTGGTCTTACTGGGACCTGTTTTTTTGTTTGAGATTATTTAATGCATGTTAAGTGTTAAGCTCTCACAGGGGTCAAAGAGGTCACTGTTTGTGTTAACTGAATATCCACACTTTATCTTAAGGTGATTGAGAAGCTATTTTTCACAGATTAAATGTTTATTGCAGCCGCTATAGGTGAACAGAAACCTCGCCCCTGTGGTGGAATTGCAACCTGTTGGCACAGGGATTCTAGTCAGCTGAAATGCTGAGTTATATCCTGAAGTCTGGCACCACTGTGATGTTTTTATAGCATGCTGTAATCACTGTTACACACACAGCATCTGCTGGCTTATTGCTTTAACATGCTCATCTGTCTTTCTGTCAGGGCGAGTTCCTAACAAGATCACCAGCTGGCTGAGTGAATGCAGGTACGCCATAGATTCTCCACCTAAATGACCATATATGTGTTTTTTTGAATGTCAAACGTGCCCTCTGTTAAGGCAGACTTTTAAGATCAATCTGCACTGGATCTGCACAAAATATTAATTATTTCCCTGCTCCAACTCTGTGCTTTGAAATTGATCCACAATAATGTGCAATTAAGGGAATGTGTAAGTAGGATGGTCTTCCAAATCCTGACTGACTGGTTTTCTTTTTTCTGGTTTAATGGTTGGATTTCCTGGTGTGTGAAGGTGTGCATGTATATTCAGTGTTGTTAGTGTTGTTATCAGCTGCTTACGTAGAACTGACACGAAGCCAACGCCTCGGCATACAACATGCAGAACACACACACACAAACACACACACACAAAGAGAGCAGACCAACGCCCAAAGATAGGGCACATAGAGCTGTTAGGAAAAACGAGAGAAGCAAAGAGGGAAAGAAAGACTCAGGAAGAAGCTGACAGAAGACGGAAAGAAAGGCAGAAAAAGAAAAGAGAGTAAACAGAGGAGGGGTTCCTCCTGCTGAGTCAACATTGTTATCACACACACACAGGGTTAGCCGCTGTCATTCTCAGCCCTCCGGCACTGCGGTGCTCTGAAGTATCCTCTGTAACATCACTGTTGTAATGGGACCAGTAGAGGCAGAATTGCAAGTTACCATAGCAGCCGCCACAGGACAGGGGTCCGGGGCCAACATGGCTGCCAGCGGAAAGTGGCGGGACACTGCGGCTGCGCACGGTTACACAACTGTCTGTTTGTATGTTGTATGGCGGCGTGAAATTTGTCCCATTGATAAGAGTTGAAAGTTGTGTAACAGCTCACTGTTCCCAGTGTCCGGCTGCAAACAGCATTTTAGACCGGATAGCCTTCTGTGAAATAGTCTAGCCTGGTTTCTCTCTTTTCAGGTTTTCAGCCTTAGTCTGGCATGGACTCCGGAGGAGTAAGCCCTTGACAGGTGGCAGGTAGTTAGCAATGGATTATTTAACCATTGTCTGCCAAGCAGCTAACTTAGGTTACTCACTTAGGTAACCGTTTGATTCATCTGACAGACAAGTTGGCATAATTACGCCTGACACGAGTTAGCACGGGTTTATTTCCTCTTAGCCTGAAAGATACTTAGTGCTGGGATATTTAGTTTTTGTTGGACAGGCAGGGGGGTGTTTAGGTGACAGACACATAGTCAAGGTTAGTTAACATCTACCTGATAAACAGTTAATGTTTGGATAGTTTTGCTGGACAAGCAGAGTTAACATCTACCTGGGAGAGATTCAAATTTGGACAGCTGGTCTTTAAAATGGGATACATAGGCTAGGCAAAAACATATAATGCTGGCATGATTTCCCTCTGGGATTAATAAAGTGTTTTGAATGATTTATCTCGTCTGACAGCTAGTTATTTTTGGACTTAATTGACTGGCTATTAGCCTGGGGGTGGTATTCTGGTATAAGTAGTTATAACCTGTTGACTAGATAGTTTGCCTTAGCCTGATGGGTTGACCCTTCATTTGGCAGGTTGTCATAGTGCCCAATGGATTCATGGGCGTTGCAGGACCAGAATTTTCTGTGGTCCGACTAGGTGCTGGCTTTGTATCAACTTTATATTCAAAACACTTCATCAGCTTTACAATGTTGTGTGTGTGGAATCATTACTCTCATTTTGACAAGAAGTGAGCCTGGGATAGAAACTGTAGCCTTGTTGTCAGCTAGCCTAACCTGATTGGGACTGTTCTTTACCTGTGATGCTAAAGGTAACCTATTTTAAGAAAGCCTGAGGCAGAAAGATAACAGTAGACAAGGATTAAGGGCAAGACTCACTGGCGTCGAATACATTCTTAGTCAGTTCATACACTGGCGGCCTAAAAATACACATCATTGTGGACTCGCACGGCCTGACTTTTCAGTCTCGGCTCTTCTTGTTGTATCTGGTTCATGCCACAGGCGTCATATGATATAATGATAAGTGATGTATGTGTTTGACAAGGTGTACAGAGTGCTAATAGGAGCTAATCTCACCTCACCTGCTGGATTTTTATGTTTTTACTTATCAGCATTTTTTTTTTTCTCTGTGTGTCCAGGACTCCACTCGGAGCCTCTCTGGATGATCAAAGTGCTTCCACCAGCAGAGGTAATCCATGTTCTTCTGTGTTTTATTTATTACGTTAGTTATGAGGACCCCAACCTGTTATGACACTGACACCGCCTGCTCTCTGGGGACTTTGGTTTATGACTAAATACTTGCAGCCAGTCTTTACCATTTGTTGTTAGAGCTTGGTTAACTGCAGGTGGTAGGTGTCAGAACAGTTTGACGAAATTCATCTTATACTGCATACTATGGATATGTTGAAGAAGGGCTTTCACTACTTTACTAACGGACAGTATGTTTGTGCATGTGTGTTTGCAGGAGCGCTGAGGAACGGCTGCAGCTTTGAAGATGACCTTTCACTGGGAGCTGAAGGTCAGTAAATAGAAAAACACACAGTACAAACGAGATTAGAGATTTCTGCTCATTGTTAACAGTTTCCTTTCATATAGTGTTAATTATATATTTAAACTCGGTAATGACTGGCAATGAAAGAAACACTTTGACATTTTAAAAAAATTTCTACGTTCTGAGAATGTGCTACCTCGATGTTCTCCATCTTACCTAGAGTCAGATGAAAAGATTGATATTAGCAGTGCTACGGACCTCTTGTTCTCAGTCATCCCATTTAATCCAGTGCCTGTGATGGTGGACAGTGCACCGGCAGCTAAACACCTGTCTGGGGAGATTAGGCTTTACAAAATGTGTAGGGCATCATCTTATGCAATGTTGGGAAGACATTCGTTTCCAAAGATAGATGAGCTGGGTCCCGAACATGAGACTTAATATAACAGGCAGGATTAGACAAGTGAACACATACACCATTACGATATGCTAAAGTTAATAACTGTATCTTTCTTTAGCTCCAAAACCTCCCAACATACAGATAGAGAAATAGTTTTAGGCTTTGGAAAAGGCAAACAATATTATAGTTAGGACTGATATAAGCGTTTTATCTTAAAGTTTTCCAACTCAGTGAGTTTGGAATAACACTTTTTTCTGACAAACGTGTCAGCTGAGTCAACAAAACGTCTTGTGATACACCGCTCCATTTTCATTGCTCACTCAGTTTTTTTTTCATGAAGTAAAAGTAAATAGTCTCAGAGGTGTGGAGGAGTGTGCATGCGTGACTGACCTTCCTCGGAGTGTATGTGTTTTCGTCATACCTCTGATTGACTGTGAATATGTTAGTAATGGTCCTCATAGAGCGTGGTTGGACATGTTATTGAGTGAACAATAGGTTATAATTCCTTTATGTTGGGGATATTTATATGTCTGTGTGTGGTTGGAGAGTTGGCTGTTTGAAGTATTTGAGTTGTAAAATTTCAAATAAAAATTCCACAGCAACTTGTTTACTCAAAAATATACTACTGCAACCATTATTATACCATCTTGATTTCTCTAACCTTGATTCTTCCAACTCGTTTCCATCTTCTTTCTGAGGGAAAGATTTGGCTCAGTGCATCTATTGAAAGCCACGCTGTGTTCATCAGATCGGTCCTAATTGTGTCTGTTAGATGCAAGTAGCACATAAACACATACATTATATAAATATTACATAGAAATATAAATATAGAAATGACAAATATTTTATGATAAAATGAAAAACAGGCTGGACAAACTGAGTTTCTGATCATTTCTACTGCTCTTAACTTTCTGTTATGTTTTATCTCCACACGCCACAACCTTTAAATGCTCACAGTGCTTCCATGAATCCATTTGAAAGGTTTTTTAGAATTAGGAAACATATTTGTTGAAAACCTGAAGAGCCTCAATCGTTGTAAGATTCTCTTTACTTCCTCTGTCAGCATAATTGAGCCGTAATCTCACCTTCTCGTTATGGCCTCTCAGTAAGTGTTTTAATTATGTTAAGTGTGGTATTTTGACAACTTGCGGTTGCAGAAATCTCCGTAGTTGTCATGTATGTACAAATCCTGGTGGACTATAATGATGTAAAATGTTTAAAAGACAGGATGGAAAAGGGATTTAGGTGACAATCTGTAAATAAGTTTAATGTGAATTAGTAAATTAAAAGGTTCAGTGCAAATAGATGACATGTCATTAGCAGACTTGGTTCTTTTAATCCTGCTGTCTGTCACACAAGAAAAGTCAGTGGATACAAAAAAAGGAAAAGAAATTTGTTGTGAAGTAGAAAAGCGAGAGACACAGTGTCAGGACAACAAGTCTCAACAGGTTTTTTGTAACTGAAAACAGCTGACACACCTCCAGCTAGTGAACGTCAACCTGTTTCAGGTATTTTTAAGAAGTATAGAATAGATACCATAAGGAGTCCCACATTCAGTAGGTTCTTGATGTCAAAACGTAAATTGTGAACGTTCAGTATAACCAAGAAAAGGTTTGACTAAAGGAAAGTTTTTCTTGGGCCGGTGAACTTCCCACCGTTCTTTGTCTCTCTTGCTTCTGTCTTCTCATGTAATCCCAGCGTGACTCCTTTTTCCTTCGTGGCTGAAGATAATTATAATATTTCTGGCTCTGGCTGTGTGTTTGAGATATGTCATATCTAAACATTAAATTGGTGAAAGGTTTTGTACAGTAGCTACTACTGTTTGTCCTGTAATTATTTTTACAAGTTGATAATTTGTCTAGAAACAAGAAAACACAATTGTTTAATATTGTTTTATTGCAGTGTAAAGCCAGTTGGTCCTTGCATCACAAGTATGACAGGGACTTATGTTAGAGATAATTATCTAACCTGTTTGGCTGCTTACCTTACATACTTTTAAAGAGTGTGTTTTCATTTTCAATGTCTCAAGAGAAAAGGCTTTGATGGCGATGACTGACTGATGTGTTTGGCAAACTTAACATTATCTTTGGTATTATTAGATTAGCTGGAGTTCCAGGAATGTAAACTTCCCTAGAATCCAATGAAGAGCAGGACAGAGATGCTAATGTTAACTAAACTGCACTGTGATAGCATCCAGAAATGTTCTTAGTGGGTGTGCTGCTTGTGAACGTGCATTTTTTAACATAGCCTGTAACACCACACACGAAGGTAGTTGCTTAATGTAATACCACTTGGCACTGGAAGTAATTCTGGTTTAGGTTACAACTGTACACGATAAGCTAATGATCCAGAGATACAAACAACTACAGCTTATGTTGGGACACAAACACACATTCAATTCTTTATTTGCAAAGGCTTAAAAAGACACCAGCCTTCAAGTGTTTCGTTAAGTATTTTTCTCAGTGCTGCATGTTTTCTGACACATGCAGACCAAATGATTCTATTAATTAATGATCTTAATAATCGTCAGTTGCAGATTAATAAAATGCATTCCATTAGTTTAATGAACAGTGTGTTATTTTGCTTGATGTATTAGTAATATTAATTTCCATGCTTTTCTCTGCAGCCAACCATCTTCAATCCACTAAGGGCAAAACAGAAACCTGGTGAGTTTACTTATATTCTACATACTCTCTGCATTCAATTTCTTCTGATCCCAATTGTTGATGGCAGTTGTTTGTTGATATGTGTTTTTCTTATATGTAGTTTTGGTCTTGTGGTGGAGCAGAAGAGGAGTCAGTTTAAGGAAAGAGGAAGAAGTATGAACTCCACAGGATCTGGGAAAAGCAGCACCATGTCCAGGTCAGTACACCCCGTCAGTCGGATACGCGGGTAGAGAGGAGCAGAAGCATAGAGCTGTTATTTAAGTTGAAAAGGGACTGGATCTGACACCTAATCCTAATCTGAAACCTATTTTGGGTTTATCTCTTAAAGCCAGTGTGGTCTTTAAACAAAGTACAAAACATCTAAATGTGTAAGGTGGATCAGATTTGTGTTGTGTGGACGAGTTATTGTTGAAACGCGTGTAGTGGATGCTAATTTGGTGGCAGTGGGACATGGTTATGCCAGATTTTGTGTAAGCAGTTGACGGTGAATGTTTTTGTGTGTAAGGGCTCATTATGTGGGTGGCTATGGGTCGTGCGTCATGGGTAATCAATCCTCTGTGTTACTGATACAAGGTTTGAGAAACTCCGGGGCTGTGTTCAGTCTGTAGGAATTTTTCATTTCAATTCATGGTAAAAAAAAACAACAGATTTGCATAGAAATGCCACAAAATGAGATATAAAATTTCCGGGAAGCGACTGGAGATTAATGAAATGATAAGTTCCTATTCATGTAAGTTTATATTAAAACAGATCGAATGAACACTAAAATTATTCCTGACTATGTTTTGGGCATGTCCCTTTCTAACCATGACCAAATCTGTGCAGATATCCCAGAGCTAATGTGAGGCTGTACTCTTAATTCCAAAACATTACATTTTTTTTTAGCTTTGCACAGTTCAACAACTTTTGTTTTTTTTGGTTTTCTTGCTCCATGATCACTTTTCTGTTGAGTTTTTGAACTCATTCATTAATGGAGCAGTCTGTCAGTAGCTTCCTGGCTAATCCACATGACCTTGAGCAAACTGAAAGACAAGCAGCAATGATCAATTTGGAGAGTTGTGACCCATGACTCATGAACATGATATAGTTTTATAGCTTCTTACCCTGAGGTTCCTTGTGGCCTCCAGAAATATTACACACCTTGCTCTTATTATAATCTTTGTTGGTCAAATACTTCTGGGAACATTAACACTGGTGTTGAATGTAAAACATATGTACATGAGCTGCCTGACAGTATATTGGTGAGTTAATTGACTGTCAGACAAGGTAACCCTTTTCTACCCTGATAAGCAACTAGTGATCAATAACTCATTCTTCTAAGCCTCTTGCCTAGACCTGACTTGCTTCTGAAATTCTAGTGAGCTCACAGACCTTTAAGCTCCAAACTATTAAGTATGTAAAGTGGCCTATTAAAGTAGGTAGAAGATGTTCAGGTATTTTACCCACATCAATTAACTTCAGGTGCGTATAATCAGATATGTATTATTTACCAGATGCTCTGCCTTGCTGTACCCTCCCCTGTAGGCTACACAAACACAAAATGCAAATGCTGAGCAGAAGAAATAACATGCTGATGAAAAGCTTCACCAATAGTGGGCCTTTCCTGTGGGTTTGGAGTTTGCTCGTATTTGGTCTTGTTGGAATGCAAGATCAGCTGTTGGGTTCTTGGCCATCTCTTTGATCAAGGCCTTTCTTGCCAAGTTACACAGCTTGCCCGGTAGCTAATCTAGGTAGTTTTTAAACTTATGCAACATTTGTTATTTTGAAAGAAAGCATGCATTCTTTCCGAAGCCACTTTATCCACTGGATTTGTCTGACTCATATTAGCTTCAGATAAAGTTCTAAAACAGGACAGCCTTAAAAATGAGAAAATGTGGACCTGTCTTTGATACAGTCACTGTCAGTGGAAGAGGACAAACAGCTGAACTCAGCCTCTACTGACCTTAAATCACCACTGATTCTGCAAAAACACAAAAAGCAATTAAACTTTTTACTATTTTGACAGCACTGAATGCAAACCCAAGTTTATGACATCATACTGTTTCTCCAGAAATCTAGAGTGATTCAGATAATCCCTGCAATTTTCATAAATCCCTATGGTTTCTCTGCAAAAATTGCCCAAACCCAAAGAATGCACATCAGTCTATCAATCTATGCATTTATGGTACTGATGGAGAGAACGACTTACACTGTACCAATTTACTCCCAGGCTGCATTTCACCAAGCTTCTTCTTCTTCTTCTTCCTTTATGCCTAAATTAAATGCAACTAAATTATTGATTTCAGGAGACAAATAAGCTCACTGCAGGTTAGTGGCTAGTCCTTAAGAAGCCCATAAACAGTAGACTCCTGAGATTCCCAAGATCCACACGTATTAAAGTGCCATGACTGTTAACCAAGAATAAACAAACTGGATGCCTGTTTTATGAAAAGCTGCTGCAAAATCTCTGCTTTCAGAGGTGCTGGAGCAGTCCTCCTGACACCGTGGTTAGACAGACTAAATTAAGCGGGAGTCTAACTCACCAGTTCACTTATTAAATGACTGTTTGACTGACTGTGTGTGTTTCCGCAGTGTGTCAGAGCTGCTGGACCTTTATGAGGAGGACCCCGAGGAAATCCTTTTAAATCTTGGTTTTGGTCAAGAGGAACCTGACTTGTCTTCGAAAGTTCCCTCCAGGTTCTTCAACGGTTCTTCTGCAGCACGAGGCATCGACATCAAGGTACTTGAAGCAGCAGATTAGTAAGAGTGGAAAATATTGTGGTGGCAATAGTCTTTAGGATTTATCCTATAGGACCTATGATTGTCTTGTCTACTAGGGACATGGGTATCCATTCAACTGTCGGCAGTGTAGCCAGAGCAACACCACACTTCTTTAAAAAATCTCTCTGTTTAGTTTCAACATGGGAAAATAAGGCGGCTAGCCCTAGCGTTATAATAATCACTGCTACAGTTTTATAAGGACATCACTTCATGCTGTTCACCTGCAGGTGTACCTGGGAGCTCAGATGCAGCGCATGGAACTGGAGAACCCCAGCTACGCTCTGACCAGTATGTAGCTTCATCATTTCTACAGTACCAGTACTCCTGCATCTGTTCTAGTGTTTATGGCTTCACTCTACTCTGTGTATTGTCAGTGTTGAACAGAGTTTGTTCTTCTGCAATCGGTTTCTGTGGGGCAGCAACACCCGAACACCTGCTTGTAATGTAGCTTCATGTCTTGAAACTATAGACACAGGAAGTGAAGCTCAAATACTCTGTGTGTGTGTGCGTGTGCGTGTGTGTGTGTGTTTGTGCGTGCGTTAGTGCTTATGTGTGGCCCACTATTATTGTGGTGTTTTGTGGGGTCCTTCAGCTTTTCGTTGTTCTGCCAATTGCCTGGACAACATAGCCAGCAGGGACAAAGATCTGTTTGTCGCTGACACACACACACACACACACACACACACGTACAGACCTGCTCTGCTAACATCCTGGCCTCTTTTTGTTTCCGAACTTGTATTTGCATGAAGGTACTGGCATGTTAACAGAACACTCGCACACATATACGCGGCTGACTTTCTTCTTCTTGTCTTGTGAATAAGTCTTATCCAAAGACTCGTTGTGTGTGAAAAGCTGAATCACTCCACAGCTCCCTCACAGGTTCCACAGGTTGGCAGAAGTTTTATTTTAAACCAGATGCCGTTATGTGCTACAGATATTTTATTTTTTCCAGTCTTATTGACTTTATGCATCCACTCAGTTGCGGTGTCTGTGATTAAATATTTAAAGAGCGCTGAACAGTGCAGTCACCCATGTTGTACTGAGATGTTGTTGTAGTTATTTATTTTACTTGCGTTCTTCTTAGACTATTGTGGATGAACTCACTGAACTCCTTTCTTTCAGCTATCACTGCCTTTCACACTCTAAGCTATGTTCTATTGTAAAAGTGGTCAGACGGTTGCAACTTAATTACAAGCAGCACAAGTTAATCTGCACAAAGCAACACATCCCCACTTCCAGAAAGTTTAAAGACATAACAACAGTGTTGGTGCATGTGAACTAATGCACACTTGAATTAATATGTAATTCTGACTTTAAATCAGTCTGTGTGTCAAATGTCACCAGAGGTATTAACCTCATTGTTAGAGTCCTAAAAAAGAACATGACGCAGTACGGTGTGAACACTAAGAGCAGGTGTGGCTGCTCACATGCATATTTCTGTGGGCTTATCTCAGGATTGTGACCTAATTGTGTTGTTATCTGCAGATATCAACAAAAGGAGTGAAATGACTGTTTGGTGGCACGCACACTGAAGCTCAATGAACCAAAGCACCAAAAGAGAAAAGTGCCAAAAAGTGGGGGGACATATTAAAAGGCCTGTTCAGTTGAAGTAGAAGCACTAATGAGGAGCTTGTTCACTGTTGAAATACCCTCCACTGACTGATAAACCCACTGGCACCCTAGTGGTAGTTTTCCTCCTTTTTTTTCACTGACTCACTCATTTTGCACACCACACCATGAAGTGTCACTTCATCTTTTGACAATTAACAATCAAGCACCCAAGGCAGTGGAGGTTGCGTGTGGTCCAGTGCAGGAAACACATTTTATGCTTTAGCTTAGGTTTCAAACCCACAGTTTGTTTGCTCAAATTTGTAAATTTAGTGCATTTCCCTTTGTGTGGGGAAAAGGCTCTTATCTGTGAATTAGTTAAAGGACAGCTTTGGGGAAAAAAACACAGGAAGACAATCCTGATCTGAACTGGTCATTCCTGTAAGAAAAAAACAAATAACAACCTGGAGCAACTGCACTGTTTGCATATGATCAATCAAAAATACAAGTGCACGGTACTGTATATACATCAGTGAAGGTGTCATTGTGCTTGAAAACATATCAGTTTGAACATTGATGCATCATATTGAAGACAAATGTATCATATTTGTAAAGTAAGGCTAACAGCTCATACTCATACTCTGGAGTCTAAGCTGGGAGTCAATCGTACGTCTTGATCTTAAACTCGCACGAATTCAAAATGGAAAATATTTTTCTTTGAATTGCTCCTTTAATAGCCTGTGGTCTGCGCGTGGTTCCTGGAAGCTTTTTCTTTTCCATTCTCATACTGTCACATTGGTTCCCTGGATCCCAGGCAAGTGTGTGCGTGCATTGTTGTTTATTATGTAAGCTCGGTTCTCACCATCAGAAAGAATCTCCTGGGATGCAGAGAGAATAAAGAGGGAGTACGTGTTATTTTATCCTATTCCTCGCTTCCTGTTTTAGGATTTACAAAATGATCATTAATGCCAAGTCAGCTGGAAACACACCCACACACTATTGCTTAGATCATGCCAGGCTGCTGCTTTTAAGAGGTTGAAGTATGTTGGACTAGATTAATTAGTTCTTAAATTATTTATTGTGTAGTTTAAAAGGTGCAGTGTATTTTTAGGCAAAAAACCTTTTTAAATATTTTGCTGTATATTTTGAAGGACAGTGTTTAGGATGCATTCAGATTATCGTAAGATGTGATTTACTGCAGATATTTGTCTCAACAACAAGTATAACACAATATATGCAATTATATAACTTAAATCAAATTTAAAACTCAGAAAGTCTGTTTTCAAGGGGTGCAAAAGAATTAGAGGTGAGAGAATAAGGCCTGTGCTGTAACTTAGATGATGACGTTATTATGCGTCATTTACAGAGTGACAGACAGAAGACAGACGTCTGTGTTTCATAACAGGCACAAGCTATTTAGACAGTGAGTGATGGAAGGGAGGAAGGAAGGAAAGTGTGCAAGTCATCATTCTGTTAGAAACTAGACTGACAGCTCGACTTACACAACCGCAGAAGAAGAAGAAGGAAGGAGGAGTGGCTCTGATGTCTGAGGTTTTTGTTTTTCCATCTTAGTTTTACTGCAGAAACTTAATGAATCCAACATTATTGTCTGAAACAGGTAGTGGCATCACAGATATTTTTCTTTATTTTTCAAGATCAAAATGTAATTTTACTTCATTCTGGAGCAGTAATCCATATTAAGTACTGAGATGCTGGGATACTGTACATGCTATTTACACAGTACTTATAGTACACTTAATAATATGGAAATGGCAAAAGCTTTGTGCATGTCTGTCCAACTTTCTTTCTGAAAAGTGGAAAGACAAGAAAGCAAAGTTTACCTCCTCTGTAGTGTTATAATGACACTCAACTTGAGCATTAGTGCCAACAGCAGTTTATTTAGATTTTTTCTTTGCTTTGTTTTAATGCTGAGACATGTTTTCCCCTGAAACCTTAGAACTGAACTGTGTTATCACTATTGGACTTATATCCAAGTTTGAAGGAAAATATTACTGATGGTAAGGATGACATTGTAGGTTGCTTTTTTAAAAACAATTACGTCAGAAAACATCCAGCCGGCAGAGATAGATGAACTGGCTCACAGGAGGAAGAGAGCTGCCTCTCTGCTGGATGTTGATATGCTCAGACTTATTTACTGTCTACCCCCTGATGTGCTCACTGTCTGTTCACTGAAGATTAATTCATTTTTGCTCAGCTTGCTTTGGATAAACACAAATGTGGACTACAGATGTGCCTCTGTCTGTCGCCCTCAGGTCGTTTCCGTCAGATCGAGGTCTTGACTACAGTAGCTAACGAGTTCTTCCAGCTCTACAGTCAGGTGTCTGGTCAGCCTGTGCAACGCATCAGCACCAGGGACCAAGGTAACAATGCCAGAAATTCCTAAGAAAGTTTTCTTGACACGGTTTTTCAGATTGTACAAGATCCTTTGTTTTGGGCAAACCTGAGGGTTTAAATTGGTAAACTACACACTAGAATACTAGAAGCTAAGAACATCTGTATTTCCCACAACTCTCTAGAAATTATGAGTTAACCGTCTCATTGTCTCAGAATAAAATGTTGTTAATTCTTTTTCTCATATCACATTGTTTATAAATATAATTATTTATTATAGAAAGATATTTATTGTTACGGTTCGTTTTTTAGAATCTTGTTTATTTTTTACTAAATAAGCACCACATCTTAATCTACATTTGAATGTTTTTGCGTCTTTCACAGTAGACGAGAGAGGGGAAAAAGGAGGCGATAAGTCGTGCTCTCGTAATAAGGTAACATCAATAATCAAGAGAACCCTCTCCAGACACAACGTGTTCCCTCCAGCGTCCGAGCCAACTGAAGGAAAGACGCCTCACCAGCACACACAGTTGAACGGACACGGCACCTCTGATCACGTGCCCACCAACGGTCACACCTGTTCAGACCAGGACATTGGTACCGACACGGAGCACCCGGCAGAGACAGCCAGCCCCAAACACAGCCCCAAGAAAGACAGCTGTTCCTTGGCGACAGTTACTGAGGAAACCAATGGGGATGGAGAGGCAGATCGACTGACGAGTGACAGGTAGGCTGGATACGCCAAGTACATAAAGTAAATCCAAAATACTGATTTTTAAGAACAATTTCTAATAAGACATTATTTGATTTTTAAAAGTGATTATCTGTCAGTGTAAACACACAGATTAAGCTGAAATTTAGTTGATTGGTCCAGTGGTTCCCAGTGTTCACAGGGACAGTATGGGATGATCAGGAAAGAAGATTACATTTGTAGTAACTGTTATAGCGTTTCTTTGTTAGTATTGCAGTTACAATACGGAGCAGTGGTTGGCAGGTTGGCAGGCTAGACTTTGTCTGCATGGGCTTCCTCCCACAGTCCAAAAGCATGCCGTCTGTGATAAGCAGTGACTGTAAAATTGCCTGTGGGAGAGAATGTGAGTGAAAGTAGCTGTCTTTTTTTATCAGGCAACTTGTTCATGGTGAAACTTGTGGATTGGTTGATAATTAGATCTGTTCAAAATAAAATGATGTGCAAAGATTTTAGTGGAATTGCTTACTCCAACATCTAAAACTGACAAAGGAGACTAAACTAGACTGTCTTTTTGTGGAGACAAGTTTAAGAGCAGAAAGTTAGAAGTTGCAGGTTTAATTTTTAACCATAAATATATATTTAACTGTATCCTCACTACCGCTGTTAGTTCCTCTGGTTATATTTACAACTATTTCCTGATCACGTGCTGCTTTTGGCCACAACTCTAAGTTAATTTTGGCAGGTGGATTTTGGTCTGACTGGTACTCTCAACACCTTATCTTCCAACAGTCCTGAACAGTGCAACACTGGACCAGCAGCCAATGGACAGCATCAGACAGCATCAGATGATGTTCAGTCAACCAATCAGAGAACAGGGGAGAAAACCCAGGTGGTAAAAGAGGAAGAGGAGAAAAACCTGGACTCAACACCAAAGAAGCCTCCTCCCACCCTGGTCCCACCTCAACTCGCCCAGCTTCGCACTGAAAACGCAGACTCTTTTGACATGGAAGAGGTACTGTGTTCTCCTTGGTTCTACATACTTGTATTTTGTATTTGTGAGTGTTCTCTGATTTCCTCCTACCAGAGATGTAGTGTTCTCATTATTGTCAGCTCTGTCACTGATTAACAGATAGGATCAGTAGTCAGTAGTTGAATTTAACTTCTAACTCTCACTGAAAAATGAAGGCGTAAACCTGTTATACCGATGTGCACGATGGAGCAAATACATCAGGCTCTGGAAATAACCTAAAAAGCAAGAGTCGTTGCGTTGGAAATCCCTAAACTAGGTTATAGTTATAGGAGTTATAGGACACACTCACTCAGATACATTTCTTTATCTCAGACTAGATAAGGCCGTTAAATCACTGAAAACCTCTGGAGTGAAATGAGCTGGGACCAGTCTTTGTTAATCTGCCTTGGTTGACAGCTTCTTTTTTTTTTGATTGCGAATACTAGTGTGATTAGATCTACTGATCTCAGAGGTATCTGTGTCTCGTGTTACATAACGTTTTGAGTATATGAATACTCTTTTTAGTTAACACATGCTTCACCTGTGGTCATTTAACACTGACTCCAAAAATAGTACATGCAAATAAAGTTATATTTGAATTTGCCACCAGTGCTGAACAAGCATGTTGATCCAGTACCTGCATCCATCCATCCTGCTCTTTATACCTGTTAATGGAAAGTTTTGTGTTCAGTTTTTGTTTTATTTGGGTCAAGATTCTTTTTTCCATTTTAGTTTTTTTGTTTTACAGATCCAGAGTAACGACGATGAGGCGCTGCCAACCAGAACGGCCAGAACCACTGGTGAGTTACCCTGAACCTTTAACTTCATTTAAATATCCGTGTGAAGTTTTCTTCTATTCAGTGTTACCGAGTCAAACGTGTTCTGTGTATTTTGAGGTTTGCATTTCCCTCCTCTGGTCTGGTAGATGGACACTACGTCAAAATCTAGACATTAAAAAGCGACAGTGTTTCTTTTTATCAAAGTTAATTAATAAATCTGGTGCAAATCAATCAATTATTCCATCGTGGGAGAATCAAAAACCAGCAGTCAGAGATTTTGTACTTCGAACGGCACAGCGATCCAGGTCGATGTTTTTCTGTATTAGTCATAATACTGTTTGCAGGACTGTGCGTTAACTCATACCAAAGAAATGACACTGCTGTAATACAAAAGTGTCTTGTATGCACATTTGAGTACTGCTATAGCTTTGGTGACAATTAAAATATTCAGTGTCTATGACTTTTGTCCAAATCACTTGAATCTTGTTCTCTGAGCCGTATGTTGTGTTGGATCTGAGAGTGTGGTCTGTACTGTACTATTCATATAAAAAGTTAGACCAAAAATGAGCATCATGTTTCTAAATGCAACAAACATGCTGCTCTTTGCTGTTGGCTCAGATTTTTGAGGACAGACTATCCTGCCTGGTTTTCTCAGGACGAATGACGGTACACTACCACTTGCTGGTCAGAGGAGGCTCTGCAATATTAATCACAATGTTCAGATTGTCTGTCCTCTCTCTCTCTCTCAGACTTGTTAAGGACAGTCAGTCAGCAGTCAGACAGCAGCGGGTTTGCTGAGGAACCCTCTGCCGAAAACAGCAATCTCAAGGTCAGTTTCTGTCTTTTGTCACACATTTGTCTTTGCTTTTTTTTAGTCATTCCCATTGACCTTGGCAGTTATTTGAAGTGACTCATATAATTCCAGTCAAAGCCTTATCACACTGGGGAGAGAAACATGGAGATTAGTCACATGTTTATAGAGAAGAAGAAAATAATTGAACAGTGTGCAATGAACCATATAAGGCAGCCCAAAGCAAACGTGCCGCTGCAGATTCACATACTTCAGCAGAGAGAAGTAATAAAATCCTTCAGCTACATTGCATATTCAGAAATTGGGAAATAAGCAGACTCAGTAACAAGTAATAAATATAGAACCAGGTTTCCTGAATGAAACAGCAGGTAACTGGTAAGGCAGTATTTTAACATAGCATTGTTATTTGTATTGACACTAATAGAAAGTATATTTCTTTTAAGACTGGTATTTGATTGTTAATTAAATATAATTAGGTGCAGGTGAGCAGTGACAGCTGTGACAGCGAGACCACTGTGACATCACACCTGTCACAAGACGTGACTACACCTGTTCCTATGGATCAACCAGTGTTTGATCTGCCCGACGGACGAGAGGCAGACGTGGTACCCAGAGGTGCTGACGATGCTGAAGGAAAGAGTAGTTACAAGGAGGAAAACAAGCATGATGGCCGTTCAGAGCAGTTTCCGCAGTACTCAGCCCACCAGCTCCCGAGGAACAGACCAGTGGGTCAGCAGCAGAATGAGACTCCAGCTGAGGAGCGAGCTGAGAGTGAGGACAGCACTATTTCTGAACCTGAGCCAGAACCTGAGAGTACTCATAGTATGCCTGCTTCAGAACAAGAACAACAGCATACTCATAACCAGAACGAGGTTGCTCCACCCACAGATCCACCCACAGAGGGAGTGGGTGTTGAGGCTCAGGATGGTTCTGATATACTTTCTCCTCCTC
Organism: Microctenopoma stevenorrisi; assembly: GCA_032270685.1. Taxonomy (NCBI): domain Eukaryota; kingdom Metazoa; phylum Chordata; class Actinopteri; order Anabantiformes; family Anabantidae; genus Microctenopoma; species Microctenopoma stevenorrisi. The sequence continues at coordinate 4,392,897 of JAUMTR010000013.1, read as the reverse complement.
CTCCTTCGTCCTCTCCTGTCCTATGTGCTCTGCATCGAGCCAAACAGATCCAGCTAAATCGGGCAGGGCAGGGCGTGGAGCCACAGCTGGATGAGATGCCCACAACCCTTTGTAGAGGACGAGGAAGACGAGGCATCCCTATGGAGAGGTCCTCCTCGCTGCCCACATCGCTCCTCTCGCCCTCTAGGGTCGTGTCCTCTGTCAGGATCCAATTTGGGCGAGGCCAGGCTTCCTGCACCCTGCCCAAGTACTCATTTAAATACACGCATAAGAATCAAGTGGACAATGAAGAGGAAGAGGTGGAGGAGGCGGAAGGACAAACAAACTGTCAGTCAACTCTGTACATAAACCCCGCCTCCTTACCTAGATCTAACAAAACACCAACAAGGCTTCCTACAGAAGTCCCACCTAAACCCATCCCAGGCTATCTGTCACACTCATCCCGTTCCCTGCAGAGCGCCAGTCCTCCTCCTGAAATGTCACCAGGAGGCCGTGGCCACTCCTGGAGCACCTCCTGGAGCAGTGTTCCCAATCTCTCCTCCAATCAGCAGCCGCCTGGACACTTCCAGCAAAACATTGGTGCCAAACAAAACCTGCAAAGTGTGACTCCAGGGCAAACAATGTTCTGTTATCCTAGTCCGGTAGCCCACTGCTCAAACGTCAGTCCGAGTCCTAGTCCGGGCCTCATCTCCAGCCCAAACCACTTTCCTCAGACTCATCCTCCATTCAACCTTGGTAGTTCTTCTGACCACCAAAACCCCACATTTCCTCACACACATGCCAATTTGCGAAATCCTCATCCTGGTTCCCCCTTAATACACCACCAGGGCTACAGCCACCCATACAGTTATCACCCGCCTTACCACGCCAGTCCTCGTGGCTCACCTTATGCCTCACCCTACCTCGGTTACCATGGTTGCAGTATGTACCCTCAGATGGGATACCCATACCCCATCACTCATTATCCACCACTGGCACATGAACACAACCTCCACCCAGGTCTTGCTGCCCCTACTCCAGGCTTCATCCCAGGTATGACCTCAGCCCTCGGACAAAGTCTCCACCCGGGCCTCGGTCCTCCTGCTGCTCCAGGTCCAGGACCCAACCAGGCCCCATCCAGTACTGAGATGCAACTAAGGAGAGTTTTGCATGATATTAGAGTAACGGTCCAGAGTCTGAGCCAGGTCAGTGCTGTTCAGTCTTGTTCCTTGTAGTTTCTGATTTTGCTTTAGTCTTTGTTGTGTTGCTGTGTATAGATGAAAACTACAGCTTTAGCCTGGGAGTGATTGTTGTAGGTCCTGCAGTCTCAATACACAAATGTCCAGTGCTGGACAGTCATATGAATGTTGCAGGAAAGGTTAAACTTATTTCTTTAGATGAACTAAGGTGAAAATGTATGTAAAAATAATGAATTTCCCACTTTCCACTTTGTATATTTTGAGTGAAATATTTGGACGAGCTTGTTCTTTTGTCAGCTTGTTCATTTCCTGTCCTGAAATCACTCTCCACTAGAACCGAGCCGACACTCCTGATGGGTTCAGTGAGCACAGAACATCTTTTCCCAGCCAGCAGGTAATTCCCATTCCCATTCCCATGTTAATGCAGAAGTTGTGATTTTAGTCAAGCAGCTGTACTTCCTATTATAATCATTATCATATATATATATATCACTTTGTATAACTTTTACCTGCCTCAAGTATAAAATCCCAGTTCCCCTTTGAAGAAAAATGTTTCCCACTGCAATGTTGCTAAAAAAGGAGAGAGTTTCCCCTAGTCTCAATTCATATTGGTAATGAATTGACATGCTAGCATTGTATACACTAAAGTGCATGCTGTTTCCAGTCAGGAGTTTTCCTAGTCAATAAAGTATGTTTGTCTTTCTCTCTCTCTGTTGTCAGTCTTTGGCAGAGTTTCAGCAGAAGAGGCGTGGTCTCAATGTATTCCGCAGTCAGATGATGGACTTAGAGCTGTCAATCATGCGTCAGCAGGCTATGGTCTACAAACACATGAGCCCCACTGACAGGTGAGTCATAACAGCAACATGAGAGATGTTCCACGTGATCTGAACTGATATGTGATCCTGTGATACAAAGCAAACCTAGCGTATGTTTGTAGGCTGGAGGTGGAGCAGCTTCAGGAGCTGCGTTCAGCGGTCAGGAATGAACTGCAGGAGCTGGAACAGCAGCTGGATGACAGACTATTGGAGCTGACGCATCTCGGGGTATATACAAAACGCTCAGTACAGACTGTGTACATGCTAACACATCTGCATTTGGCTTAACGCTGCACGAAGATCAATATAATGTGAGCATGTAATGATGTTTTCAGTCCTGTTCTTGTCCTCAGGGTCTTCATAGAGATGGTAGTGTTGACAGTCTGTCCACCGCCTCTGCACTGAGGGCCATGGAGCCGGTCAGCATGCGCACACACACACACACACAGAGACAGACACACTTGTAACATACAGCTTTTACTGTTTATGTTTGTCTTAATGCACAAACTTTTCTGTGTCCCCAGATGTCAGACCTCCTCAGAGAACAGCTCTTTCTTCAATCAGAGCTCAATTACAATCGCCACGCCCCCTCCACCAACCCTTCTACACGATCGTCCAGTCCAGTCAGAGGAGTAAGAGGCGACGAAGAGCAGAGACAAAGCGTGTACAAAGCATCAATCAACATTACCCCCGCCCTTCCTCTTCGACCCAACGCGCACACTGAGGTAGCAGAGGAGGAGGGAGAGAAGGACACAGAGGGAGGAGAACAGGAAGGAGATGCTGGTGGAGAACTGCAAGAGGAGAGGAGAGGAGCAGAAGGTGTACGAATGGATAGTCTGCAGCAGCTCATCAGAGAGGTAACAGCAGCTTCACTTTATGGTTTCGGCCTTAGTTAAGTTTAGTTTTCAGCCTCTTTGGTCCTTAGTTTAGCATAAAGTCACATTAGTTGAATAAAGGTAGTGTTCACACAGTTCAAAAATGTGCACGTGGAGCGCATTATCATGTGGCTCAGAACTGTATAATAATAATTATAAATTACTGTTTATGTAATGAACTTTAATACATTCTATACAGAGCAGAAACTACAATTTGTTACAGAGATGTTTTCAGTATTAAATTTCTTGACATACTTTGCGGAAACCTCTGGGAATAGGATGGTATGATATCACTGGGAGCAGAACTTCAGATTCAAGGACCAGAAAATCTAAATTGAGTATTTGAGTATTGTGGGGCAAACCTGATGACTATATCTAATTGCATTATTTTTAACAATGCCAGCTAATTGGTGCTCAGTTTGTCACTTTGTCTCTGCTCTTCTTCATGAAAAGCAGAAAAATGAATCACTCCTGTGTCTGTTTTACAGATTCGAGACAGCGTGGCACAGGAGGTCCGACAGGAGATCTACAGCGAGCTGCTGGCTGCTGTGTCGCCACGGCGATCACCACTTCCTGCCAGGCAACACCCCCTGTAGTGAGGTCACCAGTGCTACCGTTTCTTCTTCAACCTGAACAGCACCACTGTCTATCTGTAAAACTGTATAGCTGAGTAACACTGTCTGTGTGGAACACTATGTGTCTGTAACACTGTATGTCTGTAACACTGATGAGGAAATTATCACCTACATGGGATAACCCCCCCCCCCACACACACACACACACACACACACACCTGTGGCCCGCCCCGTTGTTAAAGAGCAGGCTTGTTTGAGAGAGGTGGAAGAAGCAGCCTCAGATGAATGCAGAAAGCATGTTTCCAGTGTCTGCTTGGTTCTTGTGTGCTAGAAATACTACATGGACCAGTGTGATCACGCCTCCCGCAGCCTCCATTTCATCCTGAGCCATGTCTGTGTTTTTCATATCCTGTTTACTTTTGAACTGTTGTGAACAAAAGCCAGGCGTTAAACTACTAACACTACTAGTACTGCTAACAGTACTGCTAACAATACTACCACTACTAATGCCAGCCCTGTGGAAGTTATTTATCTGATCCCTGATCCTCTAACAATATACCAAAAATAACCACATCTTCCTTTAAAGGGGCATTTATGATGAGTGCTTATTGTTAGTTGCATTTCCTGTGGCAACCTGTTGAATGCCGTTATTGTGAAGCACCCCCAGAAGAAAATGTTGATGGTCAACAACAGCATTAACATCAAGATCGAATTACAAACAGTCATGTTAGATTACATGCTCCCTTTGTTTTCATGCATATTATAGTAGATTATTTGAATCCTGCACGGGAACAGCGGCACAATTAAAGCTACCATACAGTGCAGTAGCATATTACCGTTTTAAAATGCCACACTGCAAATGTCGTTACGTTGCTATCTGTAGTGGTGGAGTGGAAGCTTTGTAAACACATAAGACGTAATCTGTATGCATGGAGAGAGGGGAGAGCAGGTAATAATTTGAGTCTTAATGTTATCAGAGCAGTACACACTTCTCCTTAAATTATTTTAATGTAACCACATTCCAAAATTTTTAATGAGTGTGCTGAGGGTGAAACACTCTTGCACCTTAAAGTTACTCATTCCATGCACATTTCAGCTTTACATGAAAGCATATCTCTGCAGCTGTCCTCTTTCCTCTGGCATTGTCATCATCATCAGTGTCATTATGCCTGTCATCCTCTCACTTCATTCAATAATTCATCCAATTATTTGTGTGTTTTCTCAGCCACCGGCTCATTGAAGCTTAATTTAGCTAATAACATTTTAAAGGGAGTCATTTAAAACCTACTCACTTGAGACAATGAGCAGAGGGTTGGAGTTTGTGTTAGGCTAAGCTAAGCTAACACAACACAAAAACTTTACACTAGCAGCATGTTTTGGTAAGTGTCATGTTGATGTTGGTGATGATGATGATGATGATGATGATTGAATAAGCTGTCCGAGGGAGGGGCCTAATGGGGGGTTGTAGCCTAAAGCTGCATTAACATGCTAGCTTCACAGTGTCTGGTGACAAATATATGTGCAATAATACGAACACATATGATTATTGAGACTATTGTTCAATAAATTACTGCAAACATTTCAGGCGTGATCGCTCATCCTGCGCTGCAACAAAATAAAATGTCTGTCAGCATGTCTTGCACAAATTGATCCACTAACTCTGATTTTCCTCCTCTTGATGCAGAATCCACAGGACTAATTATCATGTATTGAGTTATCTGTGTCCTTCAGCATTAAAGCCCACATCTGCCTCTGTGTGGCTACTTATGTTTTTGTATATACTGTCATTTATACAAGACAGAAAATCTTAGTAATTGAGGCGAAACTAAAACTTAACACACAGCCCCCGAATACCTCTTTTATTATTTTCTTAATGGAACAATCATTCAGAAAAGTTCCACACAGACTCGTATAGAGTTAAATAATTCGTTTTTTTGGAGCAATATAGGTAGAATCTAAGGCTCAAAGGCTCACTAAAAATTAGCAGCTTTCAGACAGATTTCATGGTTATTAATCAGTAACTGGAGCTTGCCGTTTTTCTCTTTATGCTCCAATTCATCAATTTATTTTCAACATTTAACTGTAAATTTGCTTCATTGTTTATTGTGTTTGTGAAAAACATTAGTTTGTGACGTTTCACAGATCACAAATTCTTCTCTGCTGAACCAACACTCACTGTGAGTTCTGAGGCTCTAGATGTACTTTTTTGTCCTTTTTCTACATGTTTTTAATTACACTTTACTGTCTTATTGTTGGTGTTCATTCATTATTATTGATGACTATTAATGATAATGTGTATTTTGTACTGATGTCTTGTCAGTGGAATGCAGCGGAGGGATCACTCTGTAGAAATAAGTATAATAAAGATGTATTTATTTTCAGTACAGGTGAGTGATGCCTTATTTCTGATCCATCATGGGATTAGTGTCATGGAAATGTTTAGATTGGTTTGTTGTTCATTCTGAACCATACAGCCACGCCAATCATACAGCCATAATTAACTTTCCTCAGCCACAAGAATGCATATTTCTGCAGTAGATTTGGGTTAAATTACAAATTTCCACAGGTTTTCTCCTGATTTCCTGATAAATGACTAAAATCTATCATTGGAGCTGTGCGATATTTATCGCCAGCAGAGGGCGAAACGAAAACAGTCGTTCCATTTAATTATGCCCTTTATTGTGAAACCCAGAAGTTGTGTGTGACCCGGAAATTGCTGTTGGTTACTGTAGGAAGTTTTCCGCCAGGACAACGACACTGATTTAACGGGACAAACTCGGAAAACTGACTGGTAGGAGATCATTAAATTAGAGGCGGGTCGCGGAATGTCTCTTAAGTAACCGAGAAGAAAACGTCACTTGCGTTCTGTTACTGTTAGTTAATAATTAGCATTTTAGCTAGGCAGGTTAGCGCGAATTTAGCTTTAGCAGCCTAGCTAACTGTAGCTGATCCAAACACATGGCGATAAAACTGTGATAGTAATGGTAAATGGTTTTGTAGTTGCATATTCTGTTTTTGTAGTATAAAGTTACAAAATCGTACTCGTATCAACGAATTTACTTGCACACACCTATTTACGTAGTTTGTTTTTTTTTGGGGAACTCAATGTCAGCTAGCATCTAGCACTAGCTTAGGTTTTGGACGTTAAAGTCCGTGCTAAGTGATAAACATTAACGTAACGTTGAAACTACGTGCATTTTCTTGTATTTTTAGAGGTGTAAACGTAACAGGACTGACCTAGGTAAATGCTCTTGCTTGTTGTAGTTCTGAAACGTGTCTATGAAATGAGATTTTAACCTGAAAATAACATAAAATGTAAAGCACAGCATCTTGTCCTAACACCAGTGACCTGGTAGTTAAAGTAACATTAATACCAACGAAAGAAAATCAACCAACTTGCGATTTGTGAAATTGAAAATACTGGAAGATAAACACCAAAACCGACCATTAAATACTTATTTGCGGTATTTTGCATTTTCAGTTATGGACTCTTCAGGCAGAAGCCCAAGTCCCAGTCCTACACAGAAAAAGCACAGTGGTGAGTTAAACTGGCTGTTACCACTTTATATTGTTGTAGCAACAACAGGAATGCTAGTAGACATAATTCTAATATTTAATATTATATCTGTCTTCAGGACCTTCAGAGGATGAGTCGAGTCCAGTAGCAGAGAGTCCCCAACGTGCGGGTTTTGTGGAGAGAAAACCCAAAGAGAAGCTATCGCCTCAGGCCAGTCCTGCAGGTCGCAGCCCTTCTCAAAGCTCTGCCTCGAGCAGCTCTGACAGCAGCAGCAGCAGCAGCAGTGATGATGATGAACATAATGGGGCACTAAGAAAGATTCGGAGTAGCGTGGCTCAGATCAAAGTAAGCAAAGACTAATATGAATGCTTCTGTTGTGTCATGTCTTAATCAGTAGTTTATTTCTTTTGAAGTGGGACAGAGCTGCAGTTTCTCATCATTAGTCTATAAATTGACAGACGGTAGTGACAGATGCTTCAAAATTATTAAATGTGTTAGTTGCCGTGATATAAAAAGTGTTTGCACAGAGTGATTTTATTATTATTGATCAATAAACACAGCATTACTAACTGAGATGTACCAATGAAAATACTGAAGACTCTACAGAAAATAGTTGCAGCTTGATGATTGACAGACTCTTAAATAGAAGAAAAAGAGCGTCCATTACTGTCATCTTGGACATGAACTCCCCAGGTACCTACAGGCTTGTACTTAATGTGACCCTAACCCAGACCGAACCTAAAGCTGAACTGGAGCTGCTGCGTTGTCTCACTTATTCAGCTGAATTCAGGATTTTAATATGGCAGCATGTTTTTCTTAAAGTCTATTCTGTATTCGTATCGATTTAGCTCATATTAACATGAGGGCTGGAAGAACTCCTGCTGACACTCTCTTGTTTGTTGTTTCAGAGATCCAGATCTAAGTCCAAGGAGCAAGACAGATCCAGGTCCAGAGAGAGAAATCGCTCGAGATCCAGGGGGCAAGATAGTTCCAGGTCCAAGTCCAGAGAAAGAGATGGGTCTAGGGGTAGAGAGAGATCAAGAGGAAGATCTAGGTCCAGAGAAAGTGACAGATCTCAAAAAAGAGACACATCCAGAGGACAAGAAAGATCAAGGTCTAGGGGACGAGATAGATCAAGATCCAGAGAGAGAGACCGTGACTGGGAGCGCTATGAGAGACGTCGCTATGCTAGGTAACACACAAAAAGAGAGTACTCTTCTAATTGTCAAAATCTGTGGCCCGGTTGTTGCTATATGTCGATAAACAGAACCGGTATGAAATGAGTAATATGGGATGTTATAATTCTGGGTACAATTTTCAGATAATGTCGTTTTTTTATGCTAACTTGAAAAGTCTGTTAGAAAAGTTGTATTTTATCATCTAGGACGGGACATGTTCTGGTGGTTGTTAACATGACATGACTACTGTACTGACACTAAAAACCATGATAAGCACATTTCAAACATAGCTTCATAATTTAAGAACACAAACGTTAACAGAAAACGAATTGCAGGGCTGGGTGATGATAGATTGTGTCATTAGTTGCCGAATTGAAGTAAAGAAATCCTCCTCTGCCTCTGCTCAACCCAGAGATCGCTACGGTGATCGGTTTGACAGACGAACCAATTTGGATACAGATTCAGATCACAGGAGGCGTGGTCGCTCTTCTTCCTCTCCGGCTGGCAGAGAGCCAGCAGCAGGTGATGGGCCGCCGGTCAAAAAGAAGAAGGAGGAACTCGATCCTATCCTGACAAGGACTGGTGGAGCGTATATCCCTCCTGCAAAGCTACGCATGATGCAGCAGCAAATCACTGACAAGAGCAGGTAAGGCTGTACTTTTTTTTTATTTAATCAAAATCTTTGCACTGCTTTGTTTGGTTGAAGATAAAAACATCTATTGAATGTACTCATTATATTTAAGTCACAGCACATTAAGAAAACAAATTTGAACTGTTTAGACCTGATCTCAAATGCAATCCCAAGATCTTAACTTTCAATTTAAGCATCTGTATTTTATATGCGTGTGTGTGTTATTACCCCTGTGCAGCCTGGCCTATCAGAGAATGAGCTGGGAGGCTCTTAAGAAGTCCATCAATGGGTTGATTAACAAAGTCAATGTGTCCAACATCGTCAACATCATTCAGGAGCTGCTGCAGGAGAACATCGTCAGGGGCAGGTAAACGTTAACAAACATCAACAAACAACTGCACTTCATATACAGGACGTCAGAGCACCTTCAACAGAAAAACACATTAGGGTTTAATGTAATGAGTTTAATTAACACTAAACAGTTTGTTCCCCTGATAGCAAAAGGTTTATAAGCCATTGTCGCTGGTAGTGTGGTTGGGTGAGACAGAAAAGTTATAAGTTATGAGCTGTCTCCCAAAGCTCCCCTGTAATGATTCTCTTGTCTCACTGTCAGAGGTCTGCTGGCCCGCTCTGTGCTGCAGGCTCAGGCAGCATCACCCATCTTCACCCACGTCTATGCTGCTGTTGTGGCTATCATCAACTCCAAGTTCCCCCAGATTGGAGAACTGATCCTCAAACGTCTCATCCTGAGCTTCAGGAGGAGCTACCGCCGCAATCTCAAGGTACCAGTGGATCGACAAAAACAAATTCACATTAGAGTCACTGTTCCTATTATTTTATTAAGACTATAGGCAGGTATTAAACCCAAACAGGTAATACGATCATTATCTGATCATTTATTTGGATACAAATAAGTGACTTTAGCAGTAGCAGAAGGTTTTTTTTACTGCATTCGTGTATTTCAAACAACTCTTTTTTTGTTTTCCAGCAACAGTGCCTGACGGCCTCAAAATTTGTTGCTCACCTTATCAACCAGAACGTGGTAGGTCCCGTTGGCTGGGGTTTGAGTGATGATGGTTCTGCCTTAATGGGGAGTCTTATTCTTACTCCCTCCCTCTGTCTGCTTTGATATCTTTCACTGTCAGGCCCATGAAGTGTTGTGTCTGGAGATGCTTACTCTTCTGCTGGAGCGACCTACTGATGACAGCGTTGAGGTCGCCATTGCCTTCTTGAAAGAGTGTGGACTCAAACTGACTGAGGTCTCGCCCCGAGGAATCAACGGTACACCATAGAAACAAATGCTGACGCTCTGCAGTCGCTGTCCAAATGGTTGGAAAAGCAGACAATGCCTAGCCTGTGTCTAATTTCTAAGCACGTATTGTGTGGTTGTGATGTTTTGGTTGGACAAACAAGTTCAAAGAGTAACCCAACGAGCCCCCCTGAAAAACTTGTTCTTGCTGATCTCCACCGTTTTAACGTTAATGCTGCGTCATTGAGCTGCGTGCACATGTTGATTCTACTTTGTGACAACACCGTTGGGTGTCTCTAGTAGCATAGCTTCCAATCTGACTGTGATACGCAACATGATCGTTTAAACTGAACTATATTTTACCCAAAAGACAAAACATTGTGTACTAATATTATCACAGTTTATTGAAAAGAGCCTTCCTCTCTTTTCAGCCATTTTCGAGCGTCTCAGGAACATCCTCCATGAGTCATCCATTGATAAGAGGGTCCAGTATATGATTGAGGTGATGTTTGCCATCAGGAAGGACGGTTTCAAAGATCACCCAGTGATCCCAGAAGGACTTGACCTAGTGGATGAGGAAGACCAGTTTACCCACATGCTACCTCTGGATGATGAGTACAACATCGAGGATGTCCTCAGTAAGATCCAGAGAGGGAGGAGAGGAATCATCTGACTCTCAATGTTTCACATGTAAAGTATATGTAGCCCTGATGTGTGTGTGTGTGTGTTTGTGTTCGCTCAGATGTGTTTAAGCTGGACCCAGACTTCCTGGAAAATGAGGAGAAATACAAAGCCATTAAAAAAGGTGAGCATGTGCTCTAACTGTCCAATCAGCTGTCACCTCCTTGACCGTTTAACCAATCGCCCGTCACTTTCTCCTGTCAGACATCCTGGATGAGGGCAGCGGTGATTCAGGGGAGGATGAAGATGGAGACGGCAGTGATGAAGAGGAAGACAAGGAAGAAGAGAACGAAGAAGGGGCAGAAGGTGAGACAAATAAGTCTACCTGCTGATCTCCTATAGAGGCTGTTTCGTGCAAGAGAGGAGCACGTTAGGATGGCCTGTGTGAACTGTTAAATTCTGACATAAAGAGACACTGATTGTGTTTTATGTTCCGTATTTTGATATTAGTAATATGTTAATTTTTGTTGGTCTTTATATCTCCGACTCCCTCAGATGAGAAAGTCACCATCTTTGATAAGACCGAAGTCAACCTGGTTGCTTTCAGGAGAACCATTTATCTCGCTATACAGTCTAGGTACACACACACACACGCGCGCACACACAAATACATTCAATGACATAATGCATTCCCAAACTCCTTTCTCACACACACACACACACACACACAGACAACTGAACCACTTCATCTGTGAGTACCTGTTGCTGTCCCCCCAGTTGCAGAGGACAAACCCTTAATAGGTTTTTGCTTAGATAATGCTAGAACACAGCTGTTGTTAGCACACTGTACATAGTTTGCACATATTGACTGTGTAAGTGGATAACGATAACTAAAATCTGAATCAGGAAAACACTGGAGCCCGCAGTCTCTCAGGGTGTTCGCAGTTATTTACAGCTTCTTCTATATTTGATAGACTTGGACAGTATTTAAAGCTGTGTGTGTGTGTGTTTGTAGCCTAGTTACCATGGTTTCTTTGAAGAAGACTTCACAGGTTTGGAGAACAGGATGAAACACTGAAACAGATTGCAAAAGTTACACACAAGCAGTAACATGTATGCACAGTTCCACACAATCTCACTGATGCACACTCCTAACCGACTTACTGATTGTTTCCCTAGTTTGGACTTTGAGGAGTGTGCTCACAAACTCATCAAGATGGACTTTCCTGACAGTCAGACTGTGAGTTTACGAATGTACACAATTGTATATATGACACAAAGACACAACACTTTGTTTCTACTCGTGTTTGTGCCCTTCCTGGTTTCGTTTTTATTTTCATGGCACCCAAGATGAGAATTGCATGAACCTCGAATGTGCGATTTTTGTGTGACTGTACTTTATGTTTGTGTGAACAGAAGGAGCTGTGTAACATGATCCTGGATTGTTGCGCTCAACAGAGAACCTACGAGAAGTTCTTTGGTCTGCTTGCTGGGGTAAGACGCGCACATAGATGTTCAGAGAATGTAGACACCCTGCCCCACACACACACACCGTCTTAAGTCTTTGTAGTGTGGGACAATGCAGTTTAACCGTGATTTATCCTGATGCTGAGAATGTTTTTGTCATCTAGTACTGAGTAGAGAAGAGTAAAAACACACACGGTTGGCCCAACTGTCCTCTGCTGTGGTATTAACAGTAATAAGTAGTAAGTGTGTGGGCACATTGTTTAAATTTGATCACACTGGCAACAAAAATATATCGTTATGTAACACGGTAAGTCCACATAGTCGCACGCAGTTTAGATCCAGAAGCCACAGCAAGAACACATCAGAAGCTTAACCGAACTGCATGTAATAATTTTTGAGCTGGACAAATTTCAGTCACTTGTTAACATGGAGTGTGTGTGTGTGTGTGTGTTTGTTTGTGTTCAGAGGTTCTGTCTGCTGAAAAAGGAGTACATGGAGAGTTTTGAGGGGATTTTCTCTGAGCAGTACGAAACAATTCACCGACTGGAGACCAATAAACTGAGGAACGTTGCCCGACTGTTTGCTCACCTGCTCTACACAGACTCTGTTCCCTGGAGTGTAAGGACACACACACTATCTCAACTATTTAATTATAATATGGATGATAATGTTTATTAGTATAGTGCAATTCAAATTGATGCACAACAATAAAGATGAGATTAAAATAATAATGGTTTAAACATTTTTTTACATATGTTAAATAAATAAATATATAATAATATAACAATAGCCACTTCTCTCTCTGTGCTGTGTCACATGAATGTCTCTTTACCAGGTGTTGGAGTGTATCAGGATGAGTGAGGAGACCACGACATCGTCCAGTAGGATCTTTGTGAAGATCTTATTTCAGGAGCTCTGTGCCTACATGGGTCTTCCCAAACTTAACCAAAGACTCAAAGACCAGTACGCACACACACAAGCACACACTGAACAGTCATACCTTTATGACAGTGGTTCCCAAACCTGGTCCTCAAGGACCCTTGCCCTGCTTGTATTCCAACTATCCATGCTCTGATTACCTGGATCAGGTGCGTTCAGCTAAAGCTGTAAGTGCAGCGATGGTTGGAAAACAAGCAGAGCAGAGGTCTTTGAGGACCAAGGTTGGGATCAATGACGCAATACTCTTTACCGTGTTCACAGCAGCAACATGTTAAGATGTGGTCTTGGTGTGTTTCAGGACTCTGCAGCCCTTCTTTGAAGGTCTGTTTCCTCGCGATAATCCAAGAAACACTCGCTTCGCCATCAACTTCTTCACCTCGATTGGACTTGGAGGACTGACGTAAGATACATTCATACATTAACAGTATGCATAAAACCAAATGGGAATGTGTAACAATACGTTCTGTTATAGAGACCAAAATATTCCTAGTCCCTCAAAATAATATGGCAAAATAAGTATCAAATGTTTTTTTTTATAAAAGCAACATATGTCTGATATTAGGGCTAAAGTTATGTATGTACAAAAAGTTTTAATAAAAATAAGTGACATTCATTTCTGTAGTTTTAACATTTCTGTCCAGATGCTCTTAGTAATGTTTTGGAGTTTCTCTATCTGTCAGGGACGAGCTGAGGGAACATTTGAAGAATGCTCCCAAGATGATCATGACTCAAAACCAGGAAGTGGAATCCTCTGACTCTGACTCCTCCTCTTCATCATCCTCATCCGAATCCTCTTCCTCGGACTCCTCCAGTGACTCGGATTCAGACTCCTCAGACTCTTCCTCCAGCAGCAGCAGCTCAGGTAAGTTTATTATTTATATATTGAGATTTTAAGAAATAAAAACATGTATGACTCTCAGATCTCTGTATGTTGTCTGCAAAACAAAGCGTGACTACAGGTGATTTCAGCAGATGAACTGCATCGGTAACCTCACTGACTCCTGGTCATGTTTTAATCTTTAGCGTTGCCTTAAGCATGAATCAGACACAAATGAGTTAGTGCTGGATTCATAGATGATTATTCATTTCCTTTGGTCCTCCAGATTCAGACACCAAACACCGGAAAAGGAAGAAGAGGAAAGGACAAAGTGTGGAGGAGGATAAAAAGAAGAAGAGGAAAGAGAAGGAGAAGAGGGTCAAACACTCTGGCAAAAAGCAAGGCAGCAAAAAGAACGACGACAAGCATGACAGTGACGACGAGAAGCAGGCTAGGAAGGACAGGAGAGGCCGCACACGTGAGACAGAGGATCGAGAGCCCACACATGATGGCACCCTTCGGAGCAGACGAGACGAAAGGGCAGCAGAAGAAGAGGAATGGGAGCAGGAGAGGAGACGAAAAATGGACGTTCAAGGCAGACAGAGAGACGGGGAGAGGGAGAGAGACAGAGGGAGGGACAGAGACAGGGAGCGAGTGAGGGAGAGGGACGTTGAGGAGAAGAGCGAGAGGGAGGGGGACAGAGAGAAGCAGAAGGACAGAGAGAGGAATAAAGAGAACAGAGACAGGAACAGAGAGAGAGAGGACAGGAGGAGGAGATGAAAATTCATCTCCATCTTGAAGCAGAAGTGATGGACAAGTACATCTTTTCTTTCCGTCAGTCTTGTCTTTGTTATCGCATCCTGTCACTGGGGCGTTTTGGATTTGGGACCTTTATCTCTCTCTTTCACAATCTGTATTTTGTATTGTTATTTTTTTGTTGTTGATCAAATGAGAGGAAAAAAAAATAAAGTTGCTTTAGATGTTTTTTAATCTGCTTCTGTTTCGACTGTTTCCAGATTCAGTTGCGTGTTTTATTTGACCTTGCAGACATATGAAGCTGCCGAAGAAGTAACACAAACTGTTTACTTGTATAGAGTCGATCCTGCCTCCTTTTGCATCCCAGTCGAACGCGTTTAGGCTGCCAGGCAGCCTAAACGCGCCAGCGTTGGTCAAAAGACAAACATTTAGCTGTTAAAGCAGCAATAAAATACACAGACAAGAATTTTTTAGAGAATATGTTTAGTGGTATTATGTTGCAGATATGATACGCTCTTATTGTGAAGTTCGTTTGGTCAAAGTGAGGACAACGTCTCATCTCATTCTGGATCCACAACAAATTTCTGTATTATAAGTGTGTTAAATAGGGGTAGTCACTAATCTGTATAGAAAGTGGCAGTAATAGACAAACATTATCTGACTTCTACTTATTGAACAAGAAATGGTCACAAGACACAAAGAATTTAAGAGAAGTCTTAGTCATTTGTTTTTATCTTTGCTTAGACAGGCTCCCTTTTACTGGTTTCCAGTCTCTGTTAGTGTGGAGCAGAGGGAGAATAGTGTTATTGATCTTCTTAGGGACGGCATGTTTCCATAAATTCTAATTTGCTTATTTCATTTATACTAAATTTATATTGTGGACAGTTAAGTATTATTTGTGCTCAATTTGATTATTTCAGACTGCTGCTTCATATGCGCTCCGGACGGTTGTTTTAAGACAGACTCCACTCTGCAAAACCTTCTTTTAGCCCCAACGTTTTTTGAGCCATTCACAGGTGCTGCTGTGTTTCAGATCATTCTCGTGCTGCTGAACCCAAGAATGCTGGAGCTTGAGGTCATAAACTGATGGCCGGACGTTCCTCTTCTGGTAGAGGGCACAATTCATGCTTCCATCAATAACTGCAAGTGCTCCAGGTCCTGGAACTGCAAAGCCGCTTTAAGTGGATCGATATGAATATGGTAACTATCAAAGTGATAACAAGGTTATTACTCCTCAGTGTCCGCTTTGCACTGTGGCTGTGGGGCAAACTTACTGTGTTTGGTTCCAGGTAACAAATCTACGCTCTATTGGTAATTACCATGATATTACATAACAGCACCCTACCACCTTGTTGTTATTGTGTGGTACATGGCTGGAATGAGTTCTTCTCGGATCCCATAAAGAAGAACCATTTCATGATTCTTCTCAGCAGGGGGCTCAAAAATGTGCACCAGCCTGGAATCTATCAATTATTAATTTCTGTGTCTTCTGATCACTTTTGTGTGTCCTGGTTTAAGGAGAGCTCCCAGTGCTCTTTCTCTCTCACACACACACACACACACACACGCGCGGATGTCCTTGTACAACCTTGATGTGATGTTCAAGGTGATAGGGAGAGGTGTGTGTGTGCGTGTGTTTAAGTGTGTCATTGCAGTGCTGCAGCCAATTACAGGCTGCATGTCCCGAGGAGTAGAGAAATCAGATTGGTTTGCTGCGGCAGCAAATGTAGGAACGGACACAATGGGACTTGGGAGCTGCAAGGAATTCTGGGAATTCACAACATGACCCTTGCTGAGAAAAAACGAGAGGGGGGTGGAGGTGAGAAATGAATAGTTCATAAAAGAACACAGTTTAAAAAATAAAAAAAAGCTGTGGAGGGTAACTGAGAAGGTGTAGATTAAGGACACAATGTTTTGGATTTCATATTAAAAGTTCAAAAAGATATTTTCATTTAATTAATTCATAGAGAAAATGACATTGATAAACATTTTGTGCAATTTTATGAATACTGGCTAATTTTAATTTTCGTCAGTCCTAAAATTCTCAAGATGCCCACGAGAGCTCTTACAGAGTGACTACAATCAGCAACATAATCCACTGAGATAAGACACGGCTAGAAGACCACATCAGTCACATTGTTAAAAAAAGTATCTGACACTATACTATCAATCTCTAGAGAGCAGATGGAAACTGGATTTGTCACAAATCATTTATTTTAAATTGAAGTCATCATATACGTTCTTCATACAGACATTCTAATTATTACAGCTTACAAGAAAAGACAGTCTGCTTTATCTTTCCAACCAATTGCTTAAACCAATATTTTTAGCAGACATTAAATTCAGATTCCTCAGGACTGTTTTCTGTTGCAAATTAATCTACATTTGCTGCTGCACGATGGAGTTTTTCTGTCAGCAGGACAGTGTATGTGGGACTAATTGACAACGTGTGTGTTGAGCCTGTTGCAAAGTAAATTTGGCAGCATCTACAAAACGTGTTAGTGGAACAATTTTGTTTGTCATCTCACTTTTTGAGGTTATGATCTTGCAGTATTATATGGCAAACACACATTTATTTTATACTGTAGAAAAAGCGACAAATTCCAATGAGCAGCAGTAGGCAACAGTAGAGAGACAAAACTCCCTTTAATGGAAGAAACCTCCAGCAGAACCAGGCTCAGGTTGGGTGGCCGTCTGCCTCGACCAGCTGAGGTGAATGGAAAGAGAGAGAATAAGGCAGCAAAACGCATCAGACCAAACACTGAGCAGGTTGGTTTGGCAGCAACTCCGAGGCTGAGGACAATGTGAAAGAAATGGGAGACATTAGAGACATTAAATGAGGAGAGAAGACATTTGATTGTAGGAAGAACAACCTGTTCTCTGAGAGCGGGTTCTCTTCTGGGGTAATACGGTTCTATGAGGTCTTACTGATCCGGCTCCATGATATCTTTAAGTGCTTTGTCTGTGAGTAGGAGGATTTTAACTCTATGAAGAGTTTCCTTGGGATTATTAGCATGTCAGCAACATTTCTGAACCTTCAGAGAGCCACGGGTAGAAATATATTAGTCTTGGAGCAGTGGTGTGAAATGTCTCAGCTGACTGACATCAGGATGCCCCTCCGTCTGTCTGAGGCGTACTGATACAACAGTGAATAAATGTAGTAGGAGTCGCTGGCTGAACCACTGAACAAAGAAACCCAGAAATCTGGGTCAAAGTGACACAGATGCAACTTTTGGGTTCATATCACATAAGTGATTGTTATGATCGGATGTTATTTTGTTTGTTCATGCAACTATAATATGATTATGTTGATGCTACAAGCTCTGGTTTTATTGCAAAGAGGTCACAGTTGTACTAAATTGCCAAAAGTTTAAAAAAGTTATAACAGTTAATGCACAAACTATATTCTAGTTTTGGTAAACCAACATGGACCCAACAGCACAACCAGAGGGGAAAAACACTAACTACTACAGTTTCACTTCTGCCTGGAGGAAACTGTAAAATGAAGCCTTTCACCTGACACCTGGTGACGTCATGGACAGGTGAGTTGACAGTAAATACAGAAAGAGTGTGGCTCAAAACAGTGTGTGTGACCCAGCAAGTATTTACTGTTTTAAAATAGATTCCATCGTTGTTTTCTTAGACAAAAGCAAAGCCTGGCTAACGAATCAGTCAGAACCTGGTGATCACGCACACACACACACACACACACACACTTCAGCGGAAAAAAAACACTGACTGACCTACACATACACTAAAACTTAAAGACTACCTCCGAGAGTCCCCGCAATATGACTATTTAAACATATTTATGTCCCTACAACATCGGAGCACATAAACACACCCAGGCAGGACGCTGGTATCAGATATTTGTGTTGTTTTAATCAAAATGTACTTTTTCCCCTTTGGATCTCTCTCTCTCTCTCTCTCTCTCTCTCTCTGTGTTTTTGTGCGTGGCGCATGCGCGTTTCCGGCGCTCAGCTGTCGGTGCGGCGCATGGCGCGCAGCTCTCCGCTGCTCCCCACAGAGTTCATCAACGTCCTGGTTGACACGAGATGGATGAATGATAGATGAGTGGTCGATCGCCGGCAGAAGACCCAGACTCGTTCCCTATTGATCACCTATTGATTAATGATCAGCGGCTGCAGTGTGTGTGAGCGGAGTTCAGCGCGTCAAACCAACAGGAGTGTACTTCATCCATCCATCAGCGTCTCCCTCTCCGGTAAGTCACCTTCTTCTTCTTTTCTCTTCTTTTATTTGTCCTCTTCGTGTTATTCACTCTGTCTTTTTCTGTGTGAGTTGTGAAGCCGTGCAGCAGCCGCGCGGGCTTTGAACCGCAAACACCGGACAGTGCGTGTTCAGTTCACCGTCAGGCTGCTGCTGCTGCTGCTGCTGCTGCTTTCAGCCACAAGAAGATAAATCCTGTAAGACTTTTTGAACGTCTGCGTGTATCTTTGAGCAGTGTAAAAACGATTGTGTCCTCATATCTTGGTTTTTCTTTCTGTCACTCAAAGATAAACGTGTTGTGAGTAGTAGTGTTCATATCCTCTAAAGTAGAATTATTACCAGCATAGTGTTAGGTTACTCAGGCTGTATCTAATGGTATGTCTACATTGTTAGTACTCATGAAATGAAATGATGAAAGAACATACAGCAGCTGTATATATAGAAACACTAATCTGAAGTTAACCAGTAAAGTTATATATCCATGATTCCCTCGTCAGTTTATCTACTTTTTTCATCTGCATTGTTTTAGAATTCCTTAAAAGTAAAAGCTAAAGGAAAGAACAGACAGTGTAATCTTGTGTGTATTGAACATGCCTCATTACTGTCAGATAATCCCTTACGAAGCCAAAACACACACACACAGTCCGAATCATCCACAGCTGCCCCCCCCCCTCCTCCCTTTTCTCTTTTTTCAGTGTCACACAAACAGTTTCACTGAACATTTAAAACGCATCAGGAAGGGATCTTTTAATGTGCAACGCCTTCACTTTCCCCACTTTTCTGTGACCTGAAAACATATTTTCTCCTAAAATACTTTCTCCTTTCTCCCTCCATCTCCTCTTTTCTTTATCTCCTCTCCTTTACCTCCTTCTTTTCTTCACAACTTTCTTATTTTTTTCTACGTTTTCTTTGTTACCTGAAAACTTTGAGCTGATGTCTTTCGAGTTCTCCGATGTGAACTGTGTGCAATCTCCATCCTTCTGCCGTTTCTTTACACTTTCCTTCCTTCCTAGAACATGAGGGTTTCTCACAATGTGTTGCTGGTCTGTGTTTGGGCGTTTGGACCCTCACTCTGTTTGTCTCAGGCCTCCGTGAGTTTAATTAACACCAATCATCTTAATTAGGGCAGACATTTCCTGTTTAACACAGAAGAGGAAAGCACTGAGCTCAGCGTCCAATCAGATGACAGATGAGAGCAGATGGCGGTGGTCAGCGCAGAGCAGGAATTTTTAGGTTGCATTAAAATGTAGTCATTGGTCATTACTGACCTATTCTGGACCATACTAGCAAAAACTTGCTCTTACCTCACCAACCTGCTGTTAGATGGTACCAGAGGTTTTCAGACTGTGAGGGATGCCTCCCCCCGGGGGAGGGTGTGAGACAGCTGAAAGTGAGGCACAGGGCTTAAAGATGGCAAAGCAGGGACTGCTACTGCTGTTGAACAAGTGCAGGCAGGTGTTCACACTGCTACTGCTGACCGTGCTGGTAAATGTGCCGTATCATCAGCACAAACTGCAGTGGCTTTAACTAACTTTACGTTTTTTCCTACGCACAGCTTAAAAAAGGCAATTTCTCCATTTTTCCCACCAAATTTGCCAGAGTTTAAAAGTCTCCGACCGGTTAGACTGTACTAATAGGCTCTTTACTTACTCTACTAATCTGCTGGTGTACTGTTATAACCTGCCCTCAGACTGTATTATGTAGAATCCTAAAGCTGACTGAACTAATCTACCCTCAGACCCCACTAATGAGTCTTCCGTTAGACTTTGCTAACAACCCGTTAGAATGGACCAACCTTCCATTAGATTATCTCAAAAAGGTTAGGGTTAGCATTGTTTGGACTTGTTTGGTTTCTTGACGACGTTTCACCCTTTATTCCAGAGGGCTTTCTCAAGTCTGACCGACTGGTGTGAGTAGCAGGTTTATAAACCCCGTTGAACCCTCAGGTTGGTGATTGATGGTCACCTGTGGGTTGTCCTCCCTTCTGGCTTTCACTTATGTTAATGTGACCACCTCCATAGTAGTTCACACTCTGGCTAAGGTGGTTACATTAACATACGTGAAAGCCAGAGGGGAGGACAACCCACAGGTGACCACCAATCTTTACTTTACTTTACTTGGCAGATGCTTTTATCCAGAGCGACTTACAACCAATCAACAACATGAGGGAGGGTGAAAGCGACCTGGTAGCTCAATAGGTTAAGCGTCAGACTGGGATGCAGAAGGTCGCAGGTTTGAATCCCCGTCTGACTCCTAGTCCATCCCCTACCAGGTGTGTCCTTGAGCCAGACACCCAGCGCTAGCTCCCTGTAAGTCGCTTTGGGTAAAAGCGTCTGCCAAGCAAAGTGAAGTAAAGTAAAGTGAAACTTCGTCAAACAAGTCCAGTTGCTTTGGATAAAACCTTTTAGAAGTTAACCATGACCTGGATGACTGAGAACCTTCACAGATATCTACCATTAATGTGGTGTTACACCCTACTTACTCACTGTTAAACTGTACTAAACTACGATAAGACTGTAGTAACCTGCAATTGGACCACACTACCCATTTATCAGATTGTATAGACAGTGCGTTAAGACTAATCTACCCTTAGATTGTAATGGCTTGCTGTTCATTTGTAATATCCAACCATTAGCTTGCGCTAATCTGTCGTCCCACCATGATTACCCACCTGTACTAACCTGTTCTGTTAGACTGAACCATCATACTGACCTGTCATCAGACTGTGCTAACTCACCGTAACACTGCCCTCACTTTCTAGCCCGTAGACTTTTCTAACTTGTTGCACTGATCAGCTGGGGGATTGTATTAACTAGCAATAAGCTTTAACAGCCTGTAAGTTTGTATTGTACCTAGACTTGTGCAGTAAAGGTAGATTTATCACACTGTAACACTCCCTTTCTCTCTTTCTCCTACACACAAATCAATTTTTACCTATTTATAGATCATGACAACATCACTAAACACAGTTATTGTGCGCTTCTATGTGTGTGCGCCTGTATGTGTGTGTGTGTGTGTGTGTGTGTGTGATTGTGCCAGGACTCCAGCAGTGGGCAGATTGAGAAGCAGCATGTTGTTACGTCAGGACAGATTAGTTTGGAAACCTGCGGAGAATATGCACACACACGCACACACACACACAAGTATGGATGCAAGTACAAACTGTTGTTTCTGTACTAAATCCTTTTTTTGTTCAAGTATGTTTGAGGACTGACGGCAGGTACATGTAACGTCATTTAGACCTTTTTCACTAAGGAAATATTTTTGTCCTGTGACTCAGAATTTATTGACTTTTTTACAGTTAGATGAGAAGATTCTCTCTCAAAACAAACCAGGAGACTCTCGCTGGTTTGGTGTTTAGAAGCAGACAACCTGACTGTATCCAAAGGTAAAAGAAAAACAACCTTCAAACATCTCTAAAGCCGGCTTATCGCCACATCATAGCTTCTTTGTTTAATCTGTAATTCAAACATCATGTTGTGCTTCACACAGCATTATGTACCAGACCATTTTCTGGCTGTGAGGAATATGTCCAGTGTGTTCAGATCCATTTTCACTTGGTCCACTCACGTTGCGTGCCCACATCACAATCAGAATTAGTAGTCAGTAGTAATACTGACTGTACCGGAGACGTTGTCACAAAATCACTGTTGTCTGCAAACTACTGAGTAGGATATAAACACACAGGTGATAACATAGCTCAGCCATCCTCCACATGTTGTCCTTGTTTTTGTTATTTTTATCAGAAAAATCAACAGATGATTCACTATGTTAAATGTTTTTAGGGAGTTGCATTGTGATTGTTCCTGCTGCAGGTGAAAAGCTGGAGCGATCAGTCTTGTGATTTCATTGGATGTTGGTTAAAAACAGATCACTTGTGCTGGCACAATTGTGGCATAATTGGATTGAATTGTTAGGTGAAGGTACATGCATGTTTAGTTTAGTACATCACTTCATTTGTTTAAGTATTATTAGTAGCTGTACTACTGAAGATGCTGTATAACGTGGAGGCCTGTGTGTGCTTAGCTAACTAGGTGCTGGCTATAGTACAGAGAGCTACCAGCTAGCCAACCCTTTACTCCCATTCTGTCTGCTGTGATTTATGGAGTTACCTGTGTGTGTGTGTGTGTGTGCGTCTGCACCTGCTCCCCATGTTGTCTCTCAGGAAGTTTTAATTAGATTTCCATCATGTGACGAACAACAAGAAATGACAGTAATGAGATGTGATTGGACGATTATTATCAAAAAAAATTAGTGGCCTGATGGCGAGAAAGAGAGAGAGAGCGAGAGAGAGGGCTTAGTGTAAAAAGGACTTTTAAAAGAAAAGTCAACAGCATGCGTGTGTTTTTTGTGAAGGAGAAAGTGTGTATAAATAGGTCGGCAGTGATGAAGTGTTTTCTTGCGAGTCGTGTCTCTGAGGTATTACACACACGCACACTGAGAGGTTGTGAAGGACGCACTGACTCACACACACGCTTGCGCACTGTGTCATCAGTTATGAAGCTGCAGGATGCAGTCGGGAATTCAACCTGCGACAAAGACGTACTGTATAGAGACTGACGTGTATCTGTCCAAAGTGTTTTCTCAGTCTGCGGTGAAGCAGCTGAACAACAAGGCACCTCCTCAATCTCAGTGTTTGGACATTGAGACGTGTTACTCTCATCTGGTTAAAGCAGACGTTTAACATTTAGTATAAAACTACTGCCAGTTAGCTTAGTGTCATGTCCAAAGGATGCATTAGGATGCATGCACTCTGCTGTCACGTCCTTCCAGAAAAGCCTGGAATTAACGTATCACTGGCAAAGTGTAAATGGTCATCAAAGTCCCAGCTGGCTGGCCCACCTTGAAAATAACCTCTTCTTCCAAAAAATGAGCTCAGCTTTCTTTCAAGTAATTTTCTGTTACTATTTTGATCTGAAGTTTTAAAGAGTGATGCTCTTTGACTCTGCTTTCTTAAATAACACTTGTGGTGTTGCCTACAACGTAGCTGCCTTAGCCAGGTATGTTCAAGGTAACACCTCTTTGGAATTGTTGATGTCAGAAAATCCTTGGTTCACTCTGGAGGTTTTTGGCCAGGAACATCACTAACAGTTCACAAAACCCGAAATAAAAGGATGGGTTTGTCAGATCCAGCTGGTTTGGTATAAATGTGACTCTCTGATTTGTACTGAAAAAGACGGACAGCTTGTGTGAGTCAGCAGGAAAATTACAGCAAAGTGAATCCTGTCAAACACGTGATAGTTGGTCTCTATATGGATGATCCTGCATCCTCTCCTCTGTCATTCTGCCAACTTTAAGCTTCTAAAATACCATAAGAGAGAAGAGCGAAATGTGTGTGTCCTAACCTAAACCACCTGCCTACTGGGGTGTGTGTTTCTGTGTGTTTGTCTCATGTTTCGTCTTCCATTAGTTGAGTGGAGCAGCTGTTGAATGTTTGATAAGTCGCCACTTTGAGAAGGAAGTGATGTCATAGCTAGCCGTCTTCTCTTCTTTCTGTTCTGGTCAATGTCTTCTGCATCTTTAAGTTGTTAACCATCACAGTGAATACTGGTGATGCTCACCCAATTGCACTTTTACAGTGCAGAGGTGCAGGTAGTGGTGCTAAGGTTTTACGTTTGCTGGACATTTCAGAAAAGGAACTCCAGTCAGCCATGGAATAAAAAAAACCCTTTACCAGCTGGTGACATTAAATAATAAAAGAAAAACTAGACCACAGGAATGTAAATGGTATTTTAGGTAAATGCTAACAGTAAAATGCTAACATGCTGTGGGAAGTGGGAGCAGGGTTTCCTCTTTGTGCAGCTGCATAATGATCAAACTGTTTATTACATCAATTAACAAGCAGCATTGTGTCATCAGAAAAAGTCAAGAATGCAGTGAGGTACAGTTCCTATTCTCCTATTCCACTCAACCTTACCCCGCCTGAGTAAGAACCTGGACCTAACCTGATGTTTCACTCTTGTCTCAGGTCGTCATAACGGAGTGAACTCGACGAGGTCTAATCTGCTCTCTGAGCCACTGTTGACTGAGGTTTCATAGAACGTCCTCTGCAGACTAATGTTCACCTGTTTACACACTCACACTGAGTCAGAGGAGCTCAGCTGTTATACGGGGGGTGGGGGTCAGGCGACCGTCAGTAGATGTTCAGAAGAAGCAGAATCTCTATTATTAGACCACAGATTATACTAACTGAGCTACAACACACCCGCCCACACAAAGAAACGCACTTATCTCTGGATTATAATCCCAATCCCACAATCTCCATCTGGCTCAACCAATCATGTCCCACAAAATCCTGCACAGTCTGCTGGGTAACCTACATGCAGTGTTGTTGTATACATGTGTGTGGGTGTATGTAATTCTGTTTATGTTTGTGTGTCCGTGTGTGTGTGTGTGTGTGTGTGTTAATACCTGACGGTCTCTAATAGGAGAACATCTGGTTTATCTCTGTGATCCTGAAGCTTCCTGTTCAGACAGGAAACGGAATCGGTTGCAAATATTCTCATTAGTCCTAACTATTAATTTTTAATTCTGCACAAAACATGTGTCTTGACCAGCATTTTTAGACATGATCAACGTGCCTGTTGTGTTTTCTGACATTATGCAAGGTGTATACACTAAAAAGTCTTAGGGAATAATCTAAACTTACTAGATCACATATACATATATCACACAGCATCTTTGTTTACTCCAAAAAACATAGCTCTTCTTCATCAACAGTCAATTGGCACACTGCGAGGCGGTTCATTAGTGACGGGTCTGCCCCTTCGTTAGCCGTAACAGTTGGAACAGTTTTAGTGTGAAAGCTAAGTTTCACCTTGAGCAAAAAATGTCGGGTCCTGGTGGAGCTGAGCAGCTATTTAAAGACAGAATAGGAGTCACTGTGTCCTGAAGTGAAGGTTGGACAGACAGAATGACCTCACTGTTCCTCCCACTGTATGTGCCCCCCCCGCCAGCTGTGGTACATGAACCATACGGTTTTACCACTGAGTGGATTGAATTATGCATTAACACACTTTGCATCACTTTTCGAGCATGATCCAGATTAAATCCCTGATTCTGTGTCTGTTTGCACTGCGAGCCACACACTGGAATCCGTCCGTACACAGTGATTAAAAATAACAATAATAACTAGAAAGTTCCTGGGGAAACTTTGAAGGTGCCTGCCCCCTTTGAAGGTGCCTGCGCCGCTGAACCTTAGACCCATCTCCCCGACCAGAGAGCAGGATTTACCGAGTATTTACAATCACACACAGTAAA
>JAUMTR010000013.1:4352248-4365552 GCA_032270685.1 Microctenopoma stevenorrisi | reverse complement strand
GAAAGATGATTCCCATAGACGACAATGTTAAAAAAACGATGAAAAAAGCTGAATAAGTTGAAAAGTATAAAAGTTGAAAAGCTGAAAAGTAATAGCACACCTGTCATAAAGAAGACGCACGTGTAGAAGTTTGAACGAAGTTTCTACGACAAAGCTTCTAGGCCGCATTAACGTCCAAAGAAGTGCTATAATAAGAAAAAAAATAAAGAAAGCATTTCATGCTCCCCCACTAAATATAAAGAAGCCAGTTTAGAGGTGGAGAATAGTAGGTGCCTCCATTAAAAAAATTATTCTTCTCACTTCCTTCTCCTCCACACTCCTGGCTTTTTTTATTTTATTTTACTCGAGTTGTTGTCATCGCTTCAGGCAGTTATCAGATTTCACACAGCTTCCTCTGGAGACGCAGGCCTTTATACAACTTTATTCACGTATGCATTAGTACTCCACAGGACCTGTAAATACACTTTGATGTGTAAAATCCGTAAAGCTCCTCTCTAAGTAAAGCCAGACTCCGCACTCACAGATAAAAGATGCTCGCTAGGTGCAAACACACAAACAGTTTTGCAGGCTGTTACATTTTTGGCTTTAAGAGCATCAGTGTCCTTTGGTGCTCCCTGACATTCCGGTGGTGCATTGCACATATAAAATGCCATAAAGTTGTTTATTGATATGATCTGCTAAACATTTTAAACTTTTATGGGTTCAATTGTGATCATATGGTGGTGTCTGTGATGCTCAAAATGCTTTTCATTGTTTGTAAAACGTCTCTTTTGGCCAGTGCAAGCACCAGGAATTTTTACATTTTGTATTTGCAGCACAGTCAGTTGCCACGGCTAACTTCAGTTTTATCTGCTTTCATTTAGATTAGATATATCATTTGACAACATTTGTTTTGCCAGAAAAGTTTGAGAAAGATGTGTCAATAGCAATCCAGGAAAATGCTGATCTATGATTGTTTCTTTGCCCTGAATTCATCCTGTCAGGTAGTTCTTTCTCCCAACAAGTTCCATAAATCCAATGTTCGGTCTGTGGTTTCAGGTCAGAGCTGCCCCAGTTTAAGTTCTGAGGTTAGAAATAAATTAGCCTGAGAGATTTGAACTTGTGAAGCCTGTTCGATGTCATACTCAGCCTGGCAGGAAGCGTTGCCTCAGAAAATGCCTTTAAAACGGAAATAAGGATTGACCTGGATTTCTAGTAGGATCTCAGATTGCTGCAAAGACAAATCAAACATTTGTTTGAGCATCTCCACTAGGGCTGACCACTGCCCTGTATATATATATATTGTGTGTGTGTGTGTGTGTGTGTCTCTTTGACCTCTGTCATTAGCAGCTACTGGCCTCAGGATCAGAGACAGTCACTCTGAGACTTCTCTCTCTGTCTTTTCACATCTCCATTAGTTCTTTTGTCCTGTCTTCCCCTAAGGTTACTCTCTGTCTGTCTGTGTGCAGTGTGTGTGTGTGCAGTGTCTCTCAGCGAACACAGACACAAGATAGTGTCCCCCTCAATCTCCTCCTCTTTATTTTTTTCCTTCTTTGTTCACCCTCTGACATGAAATAGTGAATGAACAACAGAAAATAGCAAACATTTTTGTAGAATATCTTACAACGTATTATGTTCCACCCCTTTAAATGCAGTGCAAGTTATTTCCCACCTCTGTATCTGCTGATGATTTGGTCATGAATTTTCGATTTGGAGATTTTTTTTT
This sequence comes from Microctenopoma stevenorrisi, assembly GCA_032270685.1. Lineage (NCBI taxonomy): Eukaryota > Metazoa > Chordata > Actinopteri > Anabantiformes > Anabantidae > Microctenopoma > Microctenopoma stevenorrisi. The sequence continues at coordinate 4,363,847 of JAUMTR010000013.1, read as the reverse complement.
TAATATTTGTGAAACGTTGGTAGAGTGAAGTAAGTAGAGAAGTGGTGCCAGCCCAAACTCCAACGTAGCCCACCTGTGCAGTGTCGGTCCAGTATTGGTTTCATATAATACTGTACATCCACGGATGCTGGCGATCACTCTACAGCTGTGTGTTTATAACTAGAGCGGCATGTATGGAGGACACAGGTGGGGTTTTAGTCTCTATAGACTTATATCGTAGCCCATTCAGCAGATGTTGCTATCACACAGTTGACATACATCAAAGTTGATGTTGTACACAAGTTTTAGATTTTTTTGATGTTGCAGACTTCGGCTTGCCGTAAACCTATGATTGCTGAAATCTCACAGTCTGTAGGCGCATTAAGTAATGAGAAAGAGATGCAAGGAAAAGATGTGAGGGGAGAGGATTAGAGGTAACATATTATTCCACTGTAGTGCAAATACATAGAGGCACAATGTCAATTCACAGAGACGGAGATGGACTGAATTTCACCCCACACTGACATTAAAGGCACAGAGATGAGATTGAAACTCGGCGAAGTGTTTTTTTACACTCGATTAAGTCTCTTTGAAATATAGAAAATGGAAGCACTTACTTCTTCAGGTTATTGTGAAGCCCTGACCTGGTTTTATCAGCCACTAAAGAAAAGATTGATGCATTTTGCTTTTAGTCAAGAGTCACATTGTTAGTCTGTGTGTGTGTGTGTGTGTGTGTGAGTGTGTGTGTAGGATTATAACCTCTGTGATTACTGGTCAGCCTGGATTAGACACAAACACACACATACTGCAACAGAAAATGTAAACACACACATTTTATTTTGATGCTGAATGCATCTGAATAAAATCTGGATTTGTCTGTACCTTAATCCATGCACTGTATTCGGTTGGTGAGTATGTGTGTATATATATATATATATATGGATTTACCTGTGTGTGTGTGTGTGTGTGTTGTATAATTCCCAGCTCAATATAGCAGATATATTTAATCCTTCTCTTGCTAAAGCTGATGTCAGCATCAGCTGTGTGTGTGTGTGTGTATTTTGTGGCTAATTCATCCTAGCAGTAGATTAACCAGCTGTCTGCAGAACATAAAGTCAACCACCAACCAGCTTGAAGAGAGACAGGGAGGCAGGAACTGCGACTGCAGTGGAGTCTGCAGTGTAACTACTCCAGGGATAGTTAATACGATCTACTGGGATTAACTTTTCTATAGTGCACTGGGTCCAGAAAAGCATATTTCTGTGCTGACAGTAGAAGAGACACCTTTTTCTGTTGTGTGGCAGCAACCGTTGCCAGTGCTCACCCGCGGCCCTTATTGTGTTATTTCTCGTAACTGATGTCACCATTTCAGAAGGTTCAGTTTTGTGGCCTCCGTACTCTGAGAACACTGAAATTTGAACTGGACAGTTCACTTTTTTATCCGGGGATCCTCACACTCAGCTTCATGTGGCTGCTATAGTTGTGTCTTAGTGATTACAGGTGACGGTAAACTGTACGGGTCGGGTTAAACTTAAAGGACTGGACCAGAATTAAATGTTTTTTTGGATACAGACTCGCAGCATGTGTCACAAAGAGAACCACTGGACTGCTTCGGGATGGGAGAAAGAGCAAATATTTTGTGCGAAACTTGGGCCTGTTTCTGTAGTTGCATAACTAGTTTGTTTTGTAAACCATTTTCATATTCTGTTCTTACTGCTGGAACAGACCTTATACATTCTGGTTCTGCGTCACTCTCTATGGAGGCTGCTCCACGCTTTTGGGCTTTTTCAGAACCGCTGCCAGCAGCCACAAGACACTTCATCATAGCTGCTGCACAGTGTGGACAGAGGCGTTAAATAAAAGCAGTCACTTTTTGTTTAAAAAGCCCAAAATCACAGTTTTCCCTCAGGGGGCCCGAATGTTTCTTAATCAGCTGGTGTGTAAAGATTTGTAGACCTGTATTTCCTCCCCAGTGGGGCCACCAGCTGCAGTTATGTTATCTTAAAAAAACTGAACTAATGAGCGTATTAAAGATCTCATTCAAGTCTGAGCTAAACCCCTGTTGTCAGTTTAAACATGATATGTTCAGTGCAGTAGTAGTATACAGAACGTAGGTCATGACATAAAAACTAACTGAATATGAAAAGTGTGTGCGTGTGTGTTCCCTGTCAGAGGTCTTGTAACTTGGCATAGCTGACAGGACAACAGATGGACACGGTGATGCGCTGAACTACACACTCACACACACACACAAACACACACATATGTCATCCTTCCTCTCTCCTCTTACTCATTACTTCATCACTCTTCCTGTGAGCGTTTGATGCTTCGCACTCTGCATCCGGTGTCATTCAGGCCTCACTCCCATCTGTCCACCTGTCTGTCCCTCAGTGATGTCTGTTTTTAAGGTTAGTCCTTGTTCCGCTGGTTGTTGAGCGTCACCTTTACTTGGATTGCATGAGCTGCTGCTGTGTTGGACCGCCGCTGTTTTGTGGTTTTAGTGTTGTGTTGCAGTATTTGTTAGCATTTATTTGCCTTATACCATGGAGTTTTAAATAATCTACTTATAGGTAGTGACTATGGTAGTTAATTACTCCCAAGGCCCAATTCATTGCAGAACTGCAATTTCTTTCTAAGACAAAGTCAAATACTTGCATCAGAGCACAAGAGACTGTCTGATACTAATTTGCAATCATCTGTATGATTTCTTTGGCAGCACATAACCATGACCAGCACCAATATAGTGCATTGACTTCTCTTCTTCTTTTGCAGAGATGAAGACTCCACTTAGCCCCTCTCAGCTCATTGAGAGTGGGCATATCTTTGCCTTTGGCGGCATGTGTCAGGAGCTGGGGAAAACACCTACAATCAACCTCTCTGCCCAGCAGACTCCGTCCCCAGGTGACTTCTGTGTTCTAGCACCAGTGTCCTCTCTGTTCATCATTTGTAGTTTTTGCCCACAGTTTTGCCCATTCTTGCTTTTTTTCCCCCCCAGGTCAGGGTGGAGCCTACTCGCTGTGTGAGGTGTGCAACCTGCAGCTGACCTCCACTGCTCAAGCCCAGCTGCACTACAATGGTCGGTCTCACCTCCGGAGAGTGAGACAGCTACAGGCCGGAGAGACAGGTCAACGGGCAGCAGGTAGGGCTCTCTAGCCATATGTTTGTAGTAGCAGCAGTAACGGCAACAATGATTTAAATGACACAAGAAAATAACATCATGGTGATTTTGGCCGTGATGGTAGCGATTGCAATAGAATAGCAGAAACAGAATAGAGTAGCGAACACGTGACAAAATTTGGAAATTAAACCAGGACATGAGACCTTTACTTTTTCTTCTTGACAGCATTATTTATAAACCTGAGCTCAACCTCACATCCTCTTCCATGTGAGCATACAGTAAGAGTATTTGATAAATGACACACGAATGCACATGAACTGAAAGTAATCAGACCTGAATCTGAACCCATAGTTTAAATCAATAAGTCCTGTCTTTAGGTATATTTTTTATTAGATTCCCTTTTCTTATGTCACACATTTGTTTTGGTTGTCAAAATTGTCTATTATACCTTTATTTATTTATTGATTTTCTGTGTGTACTTTTAGCTTTGTAGAAAATTGCGATATGGCATTTTTATTGTCTCACCTAATAATTTGAGGAATGTTACACATCACTCGACACTATTTTCCTCTCTGGATGTTGAAGGCACATCGTAACTGTATGATTTTGAAATATAGAGACATATATATTTCTAATGGGCAAATTAAAAATGTACATATATATTATTATTGTTTGCGTCTTGCTCTTTTTGATTCCAGCTGGATTTCAGTCCAGATCTCTTCCTCAGGCCACAGGGCTCACCTCTCATCCTGCAGGACTAACTCCTTCCCCTGGCCTCAGTCCAGGTCTCAGTACTCCATGCAGCACACCTGCAGGTAGGACCACTGTCACTGGGTCTCCTGACGTTTTTTGTTTCTGTAGATACTAGAGTTGACATTTTCTACCTGTGAGAGATGAAATAACTAGTCATTAGTTTGTGCTTTTAATCCAAACAAAATCAAAGCCGGACAGACCACATTGTCATGGTAACCATAGGGACATTAAGAGCCGAATAGCATATTAATTCAATAAGACTGTCTGCTGAGTAAGTGAATTTGAGTCATCATCTATCATCAACAGCTGCTTCACCCTGGGAGAGGTCAGAGTGTGTGTTGGTTTTCACATTTACCCCAAATCTGGTTTGGAATATTTTGAATTTAAAAAGAAAGAACATAGCCAGCAGCTAGCTTGTCCTCTGTGACTGCACATAGTTCAGCCTCAGCAGAAGGTGATAACATAGAACAGAGTCATGAATACACACATACCTGTCACATCACAATTAACCCTCCATCAAATTCCCAGTAAGACACTGAAGAAGACCATTCCCAAATGCCAAACTTACAGAAATGAGTAGCTGTCCTTTACTCTATTTAAATTGTAGGGTTAGGGTTAGGGTTATATATACTAGAGTTTAAATATTTTACCAATAATTTTGTGGTATTGGCCTAATATTCAGTCAATTTAGAAACATATATGTATTTTCCTATGCTCTTTAAAGTTAATATTAACGATTTATTGTACATTGTTTAAAGTAAATTCAGCTCCCTCTTCTGGTGAAACTAAAAAAACTTTCTAACCTACTGTGATCAGATACAACTGGAAGGGTTTCAGAGCATCTTCAGTGATTCTGACCTATTTTGTTTTAAGTCACAGAGCTGATCAACAGGGTGGGAATCTGCTGTGAGACATAAAAGAGTTAAAGTGGAGCAGGCAGCAGGAGGTCATTAAACTGGGACACTGCACTACTCTGAATCCACATTGACATTTCTCAAAGACATTGTTACACTCGGCTGCACTTCTCTGAATTAAAGTGGCCATATTTTGCTTAATTTAGGATTTATATGCCTGGGCTTTATTGATTCAAGAAACAGGTTTGCCTGAAAATGTGTTCATAAGTGTAGTGTGATTGTTCAAAGTCTGTTTCTGGCATGTAACTATATCTGTTGTTGTTCATTCTCCTTCGCAGCCCAAAACATTTTCTGCAGCACAGGTTTTTGGGCTGTAGCTAGGAGCTCCTAATGCTAATACTGCACGATAGTACTAAGTGCTGCTGTGGCAATTGTGAAAAGAACAGAGCTGGTCCGGGGGTTCACACAGAGGTCATGTTTACCTGGAGTGTTAGTGTTCTTGGTGCAGGCTCCCACTTGGTGCACTTGGATTTATGGATTTAGTTATGGATTTCATACAGTTTGACATAAAGCATTTTGAAAGACTCCTAAAATCGAAGTCTATTGGCCAGACTGACACCTGGATGTTATTATCAGGGAGCATACAAGCACACATTAACCTCAAGCTATGGGCCTCTGACTATACTAGTAAGAAGCACCCAGTTTCACAATAGTATGTAACATCTAACCATGAAACACATAATATGACAGCTTAAAGACATTATATTTATATTGGTCTCCATAAAATGATGCATATGATTTATGTAAATATATTCTAATTCAGTTTGTTGTGGGGTTTGAGCAACAAAAATGGGATTATGTTGTCAGGAGAGACAGGAAACTAATAGATGCACACAGGTGTATGTGGCAGCTGTAATTACATAGTGTGTCCATATCACTGCACAGGCTTCAGTAACACTGATTAAAGATTAAATCTCTATTTTCTGGAAACAGAAACACACATACATGTTGGCGAGCACAGAATCATACCACTCAGCCTGAATGCTCTCTCTCTCTCTCTCTCTGTCCATTATGTGATGCTCACTCGACCATGAAAAGCTCTTTGGCCTAAACTCAGCTCCTCTAGGCCAGGCTATGTGTGTGAGAGGGAGAGAGAGAGAGAAAGAGAGAGACAGTGACCTGGCTGTCCGAGGAGCCTATCACGAGTCAGGTCAGATGACATCATACTTAATACAAACAGCTGTTTTGCACATTGACATTATATGTGAACTCTTCAATCAATGGTGTTCACATGAAAAACTTCCAAAATCTACTAACTGATGTGTATTTTACAAGGACGTACAGATTACTAATTAATTGCTGGGAAATACTCATACATAATATGCAAGGATGATATTTAAAAGAGTTAAAAAACCCAACAAATCCACAATTACCTGGAATAAAACAAAAAAACAATGTTTTGGTGAGATCTGTGAAACTGAACCTTAAGTACGCTGTACTTTTTACGGTATTATTATTATATTATTATTAAATATAGGGCATACCTTTCATAGGAAGCACAGAATCAAAAGTGGTGCCCACTAATTAGAAATAATAGTTGTATGAAAATATTATGTTAATATGTTTGTCATATCTATGTCATAATGAAACTTAATCTTATTTCTAATTACTCTTTGCTCTGATAGATAGATATTTCTGTGTTCTTTGTCAGATTTCTGTAGTTTTTATTTGTAAAATTACATAGTTAATTTAATTATAGTTTTCTTATGAGATGAGACCATAATATTTAAGATAAAAAGAGTTGTTTTCTCCTTATTAGCAGTTTGTGACCACTAGGGGGCAAGATTTACACTCAGACACATGCACTCAAACACTAATGAAAAAACTGAATTCCCATGATCCACGTTCTCAGTGCAAATGAAAAGATTAGTTCACATGAGACTAATAACATTTACACAATTAAAGACTCCTCTCTTCTCTACTGCATGTACTGCACTAAATATGTGCTAAAGAATATGACGTGTGAAGCATTTCAGGGAAGGTAAAAAAGTTTATAGTTTCAAAATGTAAATCCCACTCTTAATGAGAACCAGAATGATCCACATGGGAAGCTTCTTTAGTACAGTATAAATGTCAGAATTTGCTCACCTTTTTATTTCTATTCTTTTATGGTGATTGGTCTGCATAAGCTAGCTCTAATTACCTCTCCTGGGCTAATAAAGGTCAACATGTTGTCTGCTGATGCCTCATTCTTAATGAGCTGATAAATAGGCAGTTATTAATAGACACATTGCGGCAGTGTGTGTGTGTGTGGAGACATAAAGCCTGTGTTGATGTGTGGTTTTGCACTGTTGCATTCAGTTGTGTATGAATAGACCCTGCTAACAGATTCCAACACTGACAGTATGACTGTGTACTACTACTACTATAAAACTTAATGTAGACCTAGCAGGACTACTTAAGGTCAATTGGGCAGTTGTGAGAACCAGTAGAGGATTGGTTGGATGTGCCAAAGTGCTGAGACATGTAGAACTATTTAAGGAATTGGTGATAATAGTCAACTTAGGTGGTACTCTGGACTAAAAAGGACTAGTAAAGGCCAAGTAACAGATAATAGTAACTGTGTGACTATTCCACTACTAATACACCTGTAGTGGATAAAGTGAAGAAGGGAATCTAGAAGGGCAGTAAAGATGGACAGATTTCTTTCCCCATACATTTTCATCAGTCATCAGTTTTTGTCTCATGGTTATTTCATTAAATATGTTTTTGGTTTATTTATTCACAGTTTTCATCTTTCTTTGTCATTCTTGTCGATATTTATACAGTATTTTGTTTTTAAGAATGGACCCTCTTCTTTTATTTTCTTAATTTTTTTGGTCTTCTTGTCTCCTCCTCCTCTGAAGAGGTATTTCTGTTGAGACAGAGGGGCTGTCACCACCACTCAGTCTGAATATCATCACCTCAGTGATTCACATGCAGTGTACTCGTCTCTTTCCCGCTGTGTGTCTGCTCTTCTCCGCCCTCATGCACACGTGTCTCTCTGCGCTCATGCAGACAGACACTCAGACAGTGATTCTCTGCTGTTTGTTTTGGGTTTATTCTTTGATGCTTTTTGATATTGGAGAATTAGATGATAAAGAGAACAGGGAGGATGAGGAGCAGAAGAAGGTGAAACAGCCGTCTCTGTCAATGATGTGGAGTAGTTTCCTGAGTCGAGGTAGGACATTTTTGCCTGTCTTACACGTTTAACCACTTTGGTTTACAGTGTTTGCCTTTTTTGTCTTTGGCTGCAGGATTATACATACACTTAGATATTCAGTCCTTTACCTTCTGAGTTGTTTTTGCACTGCAAATTCAATGCTCCAGAGTGTTGAGATAATGCAGTTAACAAATCTAAGAGCCTACAGCCATGCTACCAGGCTTTGTAAAGTTGTACTTTATGAGCGTGTTGAGCTAAAGGTTTTATTATGCTAAAATTAAGGGGCAATGTTAGCATGCCAATGTTGAGCATGTGTACTGTTTACCACGGGGAGATGGGAGTAGATGGGTTGAAATGTACCTACTTTACTGCAGAGGTCAGTCTGCATATTAGAGAATTTAGCTAATTTGGCCAGAAAGCTTTCAGAGAGCACTTGAAAAAAACACTGTGCTCTGGATTAGAAGAAAATACAGGCTGTGATTAGTTTTCAAAATTTGTGACTATGTCCTGTCTGTCTGACATGCTTCTCATTATAGATAGCGTGAACGCTGTGATTACCCACACATTGATGCTCATCATCCTAGTGCAGTGTCAGAGAGAAAAACACAATGGATTTCCTTTGTTAGTGTGTGGCGGGATTTATTTTTGCAGATTAAATTTGAGACACATAGAAAATCACAAGTTCATGAAAATCCAAATTACCTGGTACAGTGAGCTTCTGTTGTCTCTTTGGATGATTAGTCTTGTGGCGTTTGTAGAGCTTGCAGTTGTCTGTTGTGGTTTCAGTATACAAAATTTGTTGGGTTGCACTTTCACACATATATATCACTTGTATTTCTCTTATCTGACAAATAACGCAACTTCTTATTTTTGTATTTCTGTCATTTCAAAAGTCCCTTTTTGAGGTGTTCTTTTTATTAATGGAAACAATTACAATTAACGCTCAATATCACAGCCATGTGTTCAAATGATAATCAGTTTATTTGTCATAAATGACTAGATTTATAGAACTGAAATGATATGTAATTGATCTAAATAGTGGTCAACTTACTTTATGTTGATCAGTTATTACTATGATAATAAAAAGAGTAAAAGATCATGTAAATAGAAAATAGTCAACTAGATCACATCCAGCTCTACAGAAGACTTTCTCCTAGGATGACTCATTGACCTTTCCTCTTGCACTACTAATTTTTTTCTTGAACACTGCTGAAACTAAGAACACTAAAATCACCAGTTTGTTGCATATCCTGTCCATCACTGAAATTATTTGTTTGGTCCTAATGAAAATTTTACTGCAGGTGATTCTGCAGTCCTGTTCTCTACTGAGTCTTAGACTGGAGCTCTCCTGTCTGACTTCATATTGCTGATTGGTCTGCTGTGTGTGTGTGTGTGTGTGTGTGTTCATTTTAGATGAAAAGGCTCTCATCGTGGCCTACTTACACACACATAGAGGCTTGTTATGCTAATGTGTGGGTTTCTATGCATAATTATAATGCCGTGTGAGGTCTAATGCTGCCATCAGCAAAACTACACTCAGTCCATGTGGATCTACCATGCTCCCTCTCTGTGGATAAGAAATGTTGAAAATGCAGATGAAGGTAGTCAGATGGGTTCTCCTTTCAGTAGGATCAGTTGCTGATTAATATTCTGTGTTCTTTTAGGCTGCAGTTGCTGTTTTTTGGGTTTGCAATGGGAAGCAGGTGAGGGATCTTGTCATTGTGTCTTTATTAATTGGGAAAAACGAAAGGGCTCAAGTTGTACCCACATTCAAATCTTTAGTGGTAAAGGGCAAGTGTGTGAGTGTGTGTGTGTGTGTGTGTGTGTTTGTGTTGAGGCTAAACCCCATGACCTGCAGGACAAAATCAATATCCTGCTTCTGTCTTGGTGCCAAGGGCCAGTATGCTCCTAGAGGTGTCTGTGCTTTTTTGTTGGCAGAGGGATATCTGCACAATGTTAGGCAGGTGGTTTTAATGTTGTGGCATACTGATGTATGTTTGCGGTAAGCATTTGTCCTTATTTAGGATCCTTACACTGCTACTGGTACTGTGTGTGAATATACTGAGAAACACTAGAAGCTAGAGTCCAGTTCCTTGGCTAAAATACATTCTGGTTCACATCACTCTGCGTAGACACAATCTAGTACTGTTAAATGACGTAGGGGAACAGGGTGTAGCTACTCTTCAGAGGTGTCACCACCAGTAACAATTAATATCAGCCGTTCTTATTTATTTTTAATGTACTAACTGTGAAACAGCTGTTTTTTTTGTCTCTCTCTCACACACCGGCATGCACACTTCTCTTTGTGTAACAGGAGATGATGTGAACCAACAACTGCTCTCTGATGTATTCACACAAACACAGACGTTGGCCTTTCCATAGATGTAAGGACAATCACTGGCTTCTCACACTTCTTAACACTTTACTTTAACCTTAACCTAATTTTTACCCTTAAAACCATGTGTCAGTCCTTAGTCCTCTTTTGAACGAGCCAAAACTGTCCACACGTACAAGGTGTAAAAATGACACTGGTCTTCACAAAGATAGTCATATGAGGACACACACACACAGACAGCAGTGACTGCAGCAAGGTAATTTAATCTTTAATCCTCCAATATAATCTGTAAGTAGTGTGTGTGATCATTTTTTTTCTCTTTCCCACTCTTGTGCTCAGGGATAGAGTTTCCCTGGAGGAAATGGCAGCAGGGGATTAAGCAGTAGCACGCACACACAGAAACACACACACCTGACGCTGTGGGTCCGGGGGTTCAGATAGCGATGACACATGCCAGTCTTGCTCCAGACACCTGATACAGTCTCTCTGACACACACACAGTGAGAAGTGGTGGGTATGTTTGGCTCTTTAGTACATAAAAAAGACGAGAGCGGAGTAATGAAGACGAGAGAAGAGAGGAGAGAAAAGAGCAGATAGACTAAATAAATGGTAGAGTATAGTACAGTTTAATGGATGAAAGAGGTTCAAAATGTTCTAAAGATAAAGGAGGAAAAGGCATCTGGTTCAGGTAGGAACCTTTAATTAAAAATCTTGCTTGTTGTCAGCCTTCATCCCTTCCTGCTCTCTGTTGTCTGCAGCTGTCGTTTTTACTTTAACTGCATCCTCACTGATCTGTTTACAGTCTGATTCACAGCACCAGATGTGTTCTTTTTGATCTGCTGCTTTGGACAGTAAAAAATAAAGTTGTAATAACAGTCGAAACAGGATGATGGTATACTGTTGTTTATACTATGGAAAATACTCAATAATAAAACAACCTATCCATTTGCGTTATAGTAGGTGCCAATAAATTCTAATAATTCTAATAAGACTCCTATTGATACTGCAGTGTTGGTTTGGTTGAAGAAAAAAAAAGAAGCAGGTGAATTAAGCAACAGCACCAGCATATCAAAGGAAATATTTTATATAATAATTAATTAAATTTATTTAATTTAAACGCCTATTTTTGGTCCTTTTTATCCTTTTTTAAAAATATATACATTACCATTAACATAATATTAACAATTGATGTAAATATGATTCTGAACATATCGGTGAAATGTACCCGTCAACATTTTCAGTCAATACCAAAATATTCCATCTTGTAGTGACTATCCAGTCAAGTTCAATTCAATTCAATTCAATTCATCTTTATTTGTATAGCGCCAAATCACAACGAAAGTCATTTCAGGGCACTT
>JAUMTR010000013.1:4313520-4352148 GCA_032270685.1 Microctenopoma stevenorrisi | reverse complement strand
TTAGTAAATCTAGTGTTAACAGGAAGAAACCTCCAGCAGAACCAGACTCAGGGTGGGCGGCCATCTGCCTCGACCGGCAGATGGCCGGTCCTAAACATTTTTATGGTTGGATTAGCTTAAAGAAGACTTCAAACAAAATGTGGTAACAGAAGCACTTTCAGCAACATACAGGATATATTGAAATGTTTAGTTGAAAAATGTTGAGCTCTTGTGAATGTGCAGCATTTAAGCTGTCTTTTCCACTCCTATTACTGCAAAAGTTTCAACCCAAAACACCACACTCTCCTGAGATGTACACGTCACCTGTCTCTACACTAAACACACAGATATATCGACAAGAGAAAACACATGGTGAAAAAAATAGTAGGGCCATCAATCGATTAAAAAAAATTAACTAATTAATTGCCAAGTTTTCTGTAATTAATTGTGATTAATCGCAATTTCTTTTGCTGGACTACACTTAAAATGTCCAGCAAATCTTGCGACACTTGGCCAGAACACTTTCAATGTGGGCCGTGATCTTGATTTTCCACTCGTTTGCAACACTCACAAAATTATCAGCACATGCCTCGGCATAGTGTCGCTCTTTAGTTTTACTCACTGTTAGTGCAAACGATTGTGGAGTCCAGTCATTATCAATGAAATGTGCTGTGAAACCTTAGTAGTTATCGTTGTTCACAAAAGTCCAGTGGTCACCTGTGACAGCGACGTTCCTTACTCGCTGGACCGCTGAGACCTCCGGTTATTATACAAAGTCTCGACACAATGGTTCCTCTCGAGAGTAGCTTGTAAGACGCATCTCCAGATGCAGCGTGAATTACTTCTCTGTCCGTCATCTTCTTATAGTGGAGCTAATAACTATTTGACCCCTCACTGATTTTGTATGTTTCATAACAGTATGATTTTAATGGTAGTTTTATTTTAACAGTAACAGATAGCACATCAAACTTTAAATAAAAGATAGAAAATGATTTGCATTTCATTGAGTGAAATAAGTATTTGAACCCCTACCAACCAATAAGAATTCTAGCTCCCACAGAGTGGTTAGACACTCCTACTCAATTATTCACCCTCATGAAAGACACCTGTCTTAACTAGTCACCTGTATAAAACACACCTGTCCAAAGAATTAAACTCCAAAGTCTTCAACATGGGAAAGACCAAAGAGCTGTTCTAGGATGTCAGAGACAAAATTGTAGACCTGCACAAGGCTGGAATCAAAACCATTAGCAAGAATGTGGGAGAGAAGGTGACAACTGTTGGTGCAATGGTTCAAAAAATTGACGGAGCACAAAATGAGCATTAATTGACCTCGGTCTGGGGCTCCACATAAGATTTCACGTCGTGGGTTGTCAGTGATTCTGAGAAAATTGAGAAATCATCCTAGAACTACATGGGAGGAGTTAGTTTATGACCTTAATGTAGCTGGGACCACAGTCACCAAGAAAACAATTGGAAACACATTACATCACAATGGATTAAAATCCTGCAGTGCTCGCAAGGTCCCCCTTCTCAAGACGGCACAGGCCCATCTGAAGTTTGCCAATGAACACCTGAATGATTCAGAGAGTGACTGGCAGAAGGTGCTGAGCGAAAATCCTGAGCGACAACCCCCTATCCCTCTATCCAGAAAACTGAAAAGGGGTTGTGGAAGGGTGTTTCAGCCCAACAATGACCCAAAACAAACAAAGGAGTGGAGTGGCTCAAGAAGAAGCACATTAAGGTCTAATAATTATTTCCTTTGCCGTATTATCCTCCGTTGTTATGCCCAAAGAACTCAATTTTACTTTCAGCAGTCCACAGCACTTTATTCCAAAATGAAGCTGGCTTGTCCAAATGTGCTTTAGCATACATAAAGCATACCAAAAGCATACCTTGTTTCTCTGTTTGTGCTGTCAAATATCACTGTGTGTGTCTGCTATATGATATATTTAATTGATTTTATTTATTGTAACAACCAAGGATTTATACAGGAAAATCATGAACATTGACAAGGTTGCCCAAACTTACGCACCTCACTGTATATTCAGTTTAGTACAAAGAATATCACAACTTCCTCACATTTCAGAAGCTAAAAAACAGGATATTTCAACTTAGTATTTGATTTAAAATAATTTCTCAAACATCAAATTTATGTATTACTTGCTGTTAGTCTCCTAATCAACTAAATGTTTTAGTTCTACAGTGATGCAAATGTGCAACTAAACAATACATAACATAAAAGTGCATCAGTTCATCAGTACACTTCTCTATACCCCTATCACTTGAAATAGGTTTTCAGCCTACTGCAAACAACTGAGTGGCACCACTGTCTGCCACTTTCTGCAACTTGTTGAAACACTATACACAACTTAGTCAGTTGAGTTTATATACCCAGAGATTAAATACCAGCCACATTTCTCAGCAGCTACACTCATTGGTCAAAACATGGAGGTGGCTTGTTAGAGATGACACAGAGATAAGATACATTTCAGTTCAGTCTGACAGTACAGCAGATCTGTGTGAGATCTTCATCTTATGAGTTTCCAAACATTGTCTGTGTGTAAGAGGTGTGAATGCCAGAGATGACCTTGACTGCAGCCAAATCATAAATCTGACCACTGCAAAGAAAAGTGAACTGACCAAGTAAATGGGAAGCTCGCCTCTTGGACAGTGTTTTTTTTATTGATATATTTATACTATGATCATATTTTATTTTATTAGCTGTTTCACACCAATGAAGTAAACCCATCTAATTCAATTCAAATCACGCAGCTGTCAAAGTTTATTTTTGATGATGAAAGCTTTTTTGACACGTGTGGGACAGTGCAGACCCCTCCTCTTTTGCCTTTTTGTACCTGTCAAACGTCACTTTTATTTACTTTTCCACCTTAAAGGCACATTTTGGTTTAATGTTTCTATTCCTCTTAAGAAAGGTTTAGAGTGGGTTAATACTGTGTCTCATGGAGGTACAGTAGGCTAACTTTAAGTCTTTGCTGGATTCTGTGAACCTGTGGATAAATATATGTATTAATAATAGTTTATAGATCCCCTTGGGGAAATTCTTTATGGACCTGCTCTATCTGTGAGGCGCCAAGGGTCATGGTACTGGTGTCTTGTCCAAGGACACCTCGACGTGTAGCCTTCCGAGAGAGGGAATTGAACCCATCACCCATGAGTTTGTAGACGACTGTTCTACCCACTGAGCTATCATGCCGACCTTTAACAAACCAAACTAAGCTTAGATCAGTGTGCCTAGTCTTTTTAGTGCATCTCTTTGGCATGACCTTTAAATCAACTACGATGAAGCTAGAGTTAGCTGACCTGTGAACTTTCACACCTACAAGCCTAAGTGTATTTGAGTTTGTTTTGTCTGGTTTAAACTAAGTGTTAGAACTGAGGTGCAGACACATTTGACTTATAAACAGAGGGGACATTCTCTTGTGTGATTTGCAGCAACGCACTGTGGTACACACTTTTTATTCAACTTTTCAAGATTTTTCTCTGTTTTCTGTTCTCTGAATCAGAGCAAACATCAGGATCAGCATTCTATACTCTAAACTAGTCTCTATTAGTCCCTGCAATAAACATTTATTATTAGTCAGTTCCACTTTTAAATCTTTCAGCAGGCTAACTATTTATTTCACTTGTGATTTACAGGTTATAGAATTAAAAAGGTTATTTATAAATGCAAAAAAGCCTGCAAAAACCTACAGCTAGCAGTGCATACAGGTACCACATCTCTTAACTGATCTCCTGATCAATCAATAACAGCCTAAAATAAAACTATCTGACTCGTTACTTCTTTGTTTTCATGCTGGTTCCCAGACGTTCAATGTGAATGCAGTAGCAGCTGTGTGTTTGTATTTATAGCAGCTTCTTAGAACAGCAACTTACTGAAAGGGAGAAGGGTTATGCACACGCATGTGTATCGTGTAACCAGATCTAAGAGGACAGAAGGACAGAATTAAGATGACTGTCACCACACTGTTCATCAAACACATAGTGAAGTCAGTCTCTAGTTAATACGGATCACAAAAGATTCAAGATCAGTGTGTATAAAACATGTGATATATTACGCTATAAAATGGACTAAATTTAGTAGCAGTTAAGAATACAAGCATTCAGACAATATCGTTGGATGTTGAGTTTGGTGTTGATGGACAGTGAAACACTATGACTGGGATAAACCATGAGACAGGTAAGTAAAGCTGTGACAGGTCCTTGAGAAGGCTCAAAATGTCCTTTAGGATTCTCTAGGGTTACTTAATGTGGTTGAAAAGATTTAGGGGTCTTTGACGAGGTTCTAATGTTCTGTCAAGTGGCTTAGGCCTTCACTGAGAAGATTGTTAGGGTCTTTGAGGACATTGTGGTGGTATTTTATATGGTTTCTCTGGTCTCACAATAATATGCAATATACATGTGCTCTGTTAAGCTGACCGTTGTTGATTTAATCCTGACTGATTTGAAAGTTCCTGTGAATACAATACGCTGTAGACAACTCTATAGTGCTGTGAATTATTATACTCATGCTGATGAAAGTTGAGCCCTCCGTCTCACGAGGGTGCATGACCCACTAAATTGAGAGCTCCACAAGCCATGTATCTCCAATCAAGTGTCTGTATGTTTCACGTGTACAGCTGGGTCCTATGTTGTTTGTATTGTCCTTGAGGGGGTTTAGGGGTCATTTAAAGTAATTTAAATGACCTTTTGTGTTGTGGTTTCAGTTGTCTTTCTGGATGTTGAGGCTCACGTGGTGCAAAATACAACACAGAGGAGAGATAAAAAGTGAGCTACTGTTGAAGTACTTTAGTTAGCCCTCAGATCACCTCCATCTCCTGATGAAGCAGAATTACTATTCACAACCACTGCTCAAATACTATAATTGTGTGTTTTATGATGCTCTGAGTAGTCACAGCCAGAGTATCTTTTGGTTAATGAGCGAACTGCAGTCTCTTACATAAATCAATCTGTTTACATATTTTAAGTATGATATGAACTGGCAAACCAACTGAATCTTTGAGCTGCTACCAACTACTAAACACTGCCAATAAAAACTGTGACATAGCAGGTTGACTAATTATTTTCTACTTCATAGCCAGTGTGAATACCTTTTATGTTTTCTTAGTCATAACAGACTGCAGGAAGTCAGATTTGTATTACTAGTATTACGTCTTCATGGGGAGTCAAAGCTCTTATTTTTAAAGGTTGTGCAAGTTGGCACGTTTCACCACCTTTAAAAATAGACTTGAGTCTGTATTTACTGTCACAAAAAATTCTAACGCTAATAACAGCTGATCCAGATATGAGCAGTGACATGGGTTGTTGTGTGTCCAGCATGTGTTGGATCATAGTGCTGTGTTGTATCGTGTTATTCTGAGCTTGATAATGACCTGTAGTGATAAATACAGACATTGACTCATAGCTCTGCTACATGAGGATAATATCAGATCACTTAGCTATTCCACAGTTAGCCTCACATATTTCCACAGGAAGAAAACATACAGCTTGAATTTATAATAATAATAATAATAATTTTATTTATAATGCTCTTTTCGTCCCCGGGTCTCAAAGGGCTACAAGCTAGAATTGGTCTATAAATCCTTAAATCAATAGAAATCCTAATCTGCAAGGGTTAGAATATGACATGTAAAGATAGGTTAATACTGGTATGGTGGCTTCATAGCAAGTGTTAATTTCATTACCTTGGTGGTAGTAGATCCCCCATTAATCTCCTGCTAAACAGCTGGTCAGAACTGGATGAAAACTGTTCCTGTCTTTAAAAATGAAACTGTTATAACTTCACCTGAGCTGGTCCTCCATCCATAGGTAGAAGTGAGCGAGCACATGTTTCTGTGGAGCATTAAAATCCACACTGCAGTTGTCCACTTTCCAGTGTTTGAGTTAATGAGTCGTCTGTTTTATTGGGGAGAGATCTTACATTTCCCACAGGGATGGAAAGTGGACAATGTTTGTAACGTCTCAGTTTTTCCACAAATGATGCAGGTTACTGAATAAGACAAAATGTTTCATAGATATGCATCTGTTCACTGTCAAACACATTTTACTACTGAAATCTGATACGTCATAGTTTTCATTTTCAGTTTGAATCTCTTTTCTCATGAACAAAACGTTTTTTATATTTATTATGTTTTCCTTGTAGCTTTTTTTGATAAAATGAACATGGACAAAACAGATGGACAAAGCCGATAAGACCTAAACTTCTCCTTATGCTCGTCTGTCAGGGTTGATTCAGTTGCTTGCAGTGTTTCCACCCACACTGTGTTGTTGTGAAGCAACTCACTGCAGGACTTGTGTATGTAGCACATCCTCGTGTATCACTGGGAAAATACAGGTTAATTTGCATCCAGACTTCAAATTCATCGCCAAGAAAAAAGACTAATACACTCGCGAATGGCACACAAATAATATTTGGTTCTCCGAGTCTGCGTACCTAAAGAGATAAATGATACTTAAGACATACAGAGCTGCCCCTTCGGGCCCTGTAGCCACTGGACACATGGCGTCATTACGTGGGCTTCTCTCTGTATTATTGCCTCTTTTTGAATCCAGCAGCTGCAGCTCCATGTGCATATCAGCTGCTCCAGTCTCCAGATTGAAATGACAGAGATTACAGAGTGAGATGAATTACCTCCATCTGTCGGCTTTGCCAGAAAATGTGGCTGCAACACTAAGGAATATCTTTGTTGAGGTTCATGCTTAGAACAAGCCCTAGAAACAAGTTAATAAGTTGATATTAACACAACTGGTTAAACTCAAAACTCAACACCCTCCCTGTATGTGCGTATTAATATTGCAGCCTATTCCTTATGCACATGTGCATTATTTGTGCATATGAATTGATAAATTATGTCTCAGATCATTGTTTCTGTACTTCTGTAAGTTCTTTTCAGTAGCTTCTTTCTTTGTTGGTGTTTCCACTTTGTGACGAATGAATTTAAAAAATAAACTAAGAACGAAGAAAAAATTTCTCACTAAGCTTTTCTTTAATCCTTAGATGCACTGATGGGTCTTTCTCTTTGTCATTCGTAGAATAAACCACTGCTCTTTAAATGTTTATATGAAATTATCTGCTAAATTAGTATAATTCAATGTAATGTGGTTAAAATAATGACAGTGGTGTCAACAAACTGGTGGGAAAAAGGCTGCAGAGTCATCATCAACATCTTTACTGACACTGAACTAGTAGTGATGGGAACTCTGGCTTTTTGCAAAGCTTTGGCTCTTATATGGTCTATATATGTAATTGGCCAGAGTGTGCCTATCTAAATAAAGTCCCACCCCTGCCTACACAGATCAGAGTTGAGCAGTGCAGCTGAAGATTCGGCTCTTCCCAGAGGAGTCGGCTCTTCCGGTTCTCTACAAAGCATCGGCTCTTAGAGCCGTCTCGTTTACGAATGACCCATCACTACCACCCAGATCAATAACAGTCATCAGTGCAGTTATTGGGAATCAATAAGTAAAATTATGTTATTTCCTGTTTACAGGAAGTGGGTGTGGTCCAACGTTGCCGGGGCTGATAGGTGCCACTGGTCCTTCAGTGATGATGAAACCGTTCCTGCCATTTCCTATTGAGACGACGTCGCCAGTTGGACTTTTCCCAAACTTTAACACGGTAGATGCGTGTGTGTGTGTTTGTGTGTGCGTGCGTGTGTGTGTGTGTGTGTATGAGGGACAGTTACAGTGACAGGGTGTTATTACTGCAGGCGGCACAGACTAACTGTGATAAAGAGACCTGTCATTCTGTCAGCACCTCTCAGTCAATCCCGAGCAGTCCCGCCACCTCTTACTTCTGTTGTGTCTGCTGCAGATGGACCCAGTGCAGAAGGCCGTCATCAACCACACCTTTGGCGTTACCATGGTACCCAAGAAGAAACAGGTCATCTCCTGTAACGTCTGTCAACTTCGGTTCAACTCTGATGTAAGTATTAGTGTATTCATAGACATTCCCTTTGTGTGCTTCACCAGCACCAGTCCTGTCCTTTTGTGACACCCTACTGTTCACTTTTGTCCATGAGGTGATTATATGTGTTTTATCTCTATGCATAATGTACATACAAGGCCGGATTACTGCACAGTTCTCCTGGCCAAAGATCCAAGGAGTTCAGGGAGCTCCTGAGCTTTACCTGAAAAAATAACATTGTATAAAACCCCTATAAAAGATAAAAGCTGTTTATATATATATATATATCACAAATAGAAATAAAATGACTACAAAGAAAAACAAAATTCTAAAATGCAGAATAATTGACCACAAAGGGCGAGGACTAGAACAATCTTTATGATAGTCATCATCTGACTCTGGAAACAACAGAGAACAGGTGGATTTTACAAAATAGTTGGCTGTTATTTGAATGAACTCCTTGGTTGCTTGCTCCTTAACAAGCCTATTTGCAAAGTAATATAAGGCCGTTTAGCTACTAAATACAAGCTCATTAACAGCTGAAGTATGTGGTTACAGGACTGGAAAGTTAATTAGAACTGCTGTGAATAGTCAAAGCAACTTGACTTAACAGGGGTCTAAAATTAACGTTTGTCTTGCTGTCTAATATTAGAATAAGTTTCTCCATTGCAGCCCTCCCGGGATCTTACAACATTATCTTTTGTTTTCATTAGTTTTGATACATAAAATGAGCAAATCAGCAACTTACAGAGGAGCTGTGCTCTTAAGGAGAGGAAAAACATAAAGTGTAGACAGCAGTAAAATGGCAGGTAGATGTGATGCAGCAGCAGGACTGTAGGTCTCTATGTCCACATGACAGAAAAATAAAACTTCTGTCACTCTGTGTGTCTCTTGCACAGTCTCAGGCCGAGGCTCATTACAGAGGCAGTCGACACGCCAAGAAGCTCAAGTCCCAGGAGAACAAAGCCAAGGCCAAGCTGTCAATCGCTGGAGAAACCGACGAGAGCACCAATAGTCCTGTGTGTCCCGCCCCTAATGTCTCAGTGAACAGCGGCACCAGTCAGCACACAGGTTGAGTTAACATCCTAATGTCGCTTATCTGAATCCTGTTACTGCTCATGTTTTAAATTTATTTTAATTTCTTTTTCCTCCTACAACCTACTCCTTCTCTCTAGAACTGTTATCCAGTCTCAACGACTCCTCCTCTCCTCTTAAACCCTTCCTCCTCCCCTCCTCCCCACATCTCTGCTCTTCCTTCCCGTCTTCTAGCAGAGCAGGTAGTGAGCCTCCTCCATCCAGTCCACCTTCCGCTCTCCCCGCCCCTGGCCTCTCTTCTTCTTCCTCCTCTTCCTCCTCCTCCTCTTCTTCTTCTGCCTCCAAAGCCTCTCCTCCGCCTCCTCCTTCAGCACCTGCTCCTCCTGCTCCTAATCCCCAGGCATCCTCCCAGGATGTCCCCCTCTCCGTGGAGTCGGAGGAAGAGAAGGCGAAGAAGCTGTTGTACTGCTCTCTCTGCAAAGTTGCTGTCAACTCTTTGTCTCAGCTGGAGGCTCATAACGCAGGTGAGGTGGGGAAGGATGATGTGCGGAAACACATCTGGGTCCTATTTATCTGCACATTAGACGAAGACACATTTGACATTTACCACTGTAGAAGTCCTGCATCACACACAGAGAGATTGTGACTGCTCTGAATGTGTAGAACTTAAATTGAGCAGTAAAATTTACTTTTATATTAACGAAGGATCAAATAGTTATACAATCATTATCCCTATTGTGCATATAAAACATTTAATTTCTGCTCAGCACTCAACAATCCAATCCATGCAAACGCATAATAGAACGAAGGAAACCTGATTTCATATAGAACAAAAAGTAAATAGATGCACCTTTTCAACACCTGACTGTTGTGTAAATGTTTAGAGTTGTTTCGTGCACTGTACGAGACTTGACACTGGGGAAGGAATCATAATTCTTTATGACACACAAGTAAGACCAATTCCAATCAGTTAGACAAAGTGAGATGTGGTGAATCTCTAGGTTGCTACATACCAAAATGCAAAGCAGCGGAAAAGTTCTGCAAAGATGAATCGGATGAAGAACACTATCAAGAATCAAACAGAGGCACCGTGAATACGATGAACATGTACGAGTTCGCGTTAAAACGGTTTCTTTGCCACATAGTGATGGTTACTGCAGGTTTACTCATCTTCATCATATGAAAAATGGCCGCTGGTTGAATTTCAAATGGGATGTTAAACGTTAACACCATGCTGTAACATCTTCAGTGACTGAGGTTTCATAGAAGTTGCTTACTGTTTGTTTAAGGTTCAAAGCACAAGACGATGTTAGAGGCTCGGAGCGGCGCGGGCCCCATAAAGGCCTACCCTCGACCCGGAGCCAAGCCAAAGAACGGCAGCAGCTCCAGTCTGAAGGGCTCCGGCCTGCAGAATAAAACCTTCCACTGCCAGATCTGTGACGTCCACGTGAACTCTGAGATCCAGCTGAAACAGGTAGGAACAGCACATACACTATAATAACAATCTGTTAACTTCATTAGCTTGTACAGACGACAATGTTTTTGTGTGAACGTGTTCCTTATCTGGAGCCACCTGTGAGAACGGTTGTTAGCGTCTGTCGTGGAACAAATTACCTTGTATATATTGTAAGATTCCACCACTCTGCGAAACGCAACCCTGTGGACCACTGTAAAAATATACCCACATAGTGCATATACAGTCCACGAGTATTTATATTCCCAACTCACAAGCAGAGCATAATCTGAGCTGACGGATCAGAGAAAAGTTCAGGGTTAAATGTCTCTGTTGTTGTTGTTTCAGCACATCTCCAGCAGGAGGCACAAAGACAGGGTGGCAGGAAAACCCACCAAACCCAAATACAGCCCTTACAACAAACAGCAGCGCAGCTCAATCATTGTAAGTGTCTCTCTCTACCGTCATTCAAAATCACTTTATTTGTAGTTCAGGTCAGTGTAGAAGACGTTTAAATCACTAATTGTAGACTCTCTTACCCTTTTTTCATTTTCTTTTGTGTCATTTCTGTATCATCGTAATTTATCCTCTCATTTTCTCTCCTTGTTTTGTCTCCTCTGCTCGTCTCCTATCCTTGTCAATGTCTTCAATACACTCACATGTTTCTATCTACATGTTTCCTTTTTTTTTCTTCTTTTCTTTCCTCATTTCCTTTTCTTGTTTTGCCTTCTCTTGTCTCCTTCTCCTCTCTTTAGAAGGAGTTGGTGAAGCCCTCCCTTACTACCTCCTTCCTCCCGACTCCCTTCTCTCCTTCTCCCTCCTCCCTGACCTCAACCATCTCACTCTCTCCCTCCACTTTCTCTTCTTCTCAACTCCTCACTCCCACCCCCTCACCCCTCACCCCTGCCATCTCTCTCCATCCCCGGCCTGCAACCTCCTCATCCCTCTTTGCTGCCTCCTTCCTGCGTCCAGCTCCTGGACCAATTCGAACAAGCCAAGGATCGATCCTCTTCACGCCCTACTGATGGCGGCAGCGGTTCTGGGGAGTTAAACCATCAACCTTTGACTTTCAAAGAGACGTTAGACGCCAGAACCTCCTCCAATTCTTTGGATCAGAAATGAAACAGTTGTTCTAAATAAACTGCACATCTGAACTTAAACAGAACCAGAGGTTCAAAGGATCTCTAACATACCAGAGAAAACAAGAAACCAAGAAAAGTTGTCCTTCTGGAATTTCTGGAAGAATTGCAGTTTGTTTTCATTGTGAATTCAGAATCCAGCTGGTACTGGTTGTTCAACTCGAGTGAAACAAATGGGTGCTCACGGAAGCTAGAATCTGCTGGAAAAAATGATCTGGATTTGACTTTTAACATTTTGGTCTGAGGAAATGACACGAATCCTTAACAGGAGTTTAACGTCAACGACACCTGAACATGACTGTATTTCTCTTTTTAAACAGAAGCATCGAGACTAGAAACTAAAGTCAAACAAATTCTGGACCCAGCACCTGGTTCAGATCAGGCTATGTCAGACCCTCAGAATGATGAAGCACTGGGCACAGGAGCTCTTCCTTCCCCAGCTGGAGGAACTAACCAGCACAAACAAGATGTCAGAAAACTCAGCAGACAAACACTGCAGCTGTCTTCATGTCACATGAACACTGAACTGTGGTGTCACAGATGTTCAAGTGCGACTCTTTCCTAACATACAGCATCTTAAATCTTCACAAAGATATAGTTTTCATTTTAAACAAGCTGCAGTAAACGTGATAAAACAGCTACATAAACGCTGTACTGTTCAGCAACTGTTCCTCCCAAACAAAAAGACAGAATATGTGTTGCTCTTTCTTGCCCCCTGCTGTCGACTCAGCGTAGCTGTATGTTTGGAAACTTGTCCACACAAACTCTTCCTGTTCATTTTATATGATGTCGTCTCCCCTGCTGGTGCGTTACAGACTCAGTTTAAAGGCAAGGCAGAACTTTTTAATGCTCTTTAACACATCACTGGAACTTAAATAAGCTCATTCACTTTCCATGATTAAGTCAAGAATATTCACATTTCTCTGGCTGCTTTTTCTCTGCTCTTAGAATTTATTTTTTAGTGTATGTTGTTCAGAACAAGCAGCAGATATCCCAGAACACATCTGACAAATTCTCAGCTTTAATCAATTTCTCTTTAGGACTTTTCTCTAGTAGTAGCTGAAAAATTTAATAGCATTTTATATCTGACAAAATAAACAACCCTCAAAGATCACATGCCACTAATGCAACTGAAATGGGTTGTTTGTGGGGTTTCTTGCGGTCAGGCTCCTGGAGCTCCACCTTAGGTTGAAAGTGTCTATTTAAGTCTCCGGTTTCCCATTAACATTCCCAATTCCCATTAACATTTCCATGTGAGTCTTGGTCCTGAGCCACAACATTTACAAAAGAGGACTTTGAGATGAGGCTGAAAGTTCAGAAAAACATCTAAGGTGACCTTTGGGTTGACACTTTTCATGTGGGCTGTAATAACTAGGAGGGAGTTTTAGCTTAATGTCGTTGCAACAGATTCTGGACTTGGTTGATTCATGTATCACACAGATTTGGATCACATGGATTTTGTTTGACAGTTGTGAAAAGGTTTACCAAAACCTAGAGAAACCGTGGAAAACGTGATATGATGGACCATTTATTGTGGTCTTGTCTAAACTGAGTTTTACATGAGGGCTCTTAGTCACTACCTTCACTCCAGGCACACGCAGAGGAGGAGTCAAGGCCCCAGCTCCTTTTCCCCGCTGTGAGAATAAACAAAATCTGAAAAAATCATGAACCTATCCTTTAATGGGAAAATAATTTTATTGAAAAAATACAAAATAATTTCCCACTGCAATAGATCAAAGTGATCATTTGAAGTGGAAATAACATTATTTGATATAATATCTAGTTTCCATCTGAAACTGTTTTAGTAAAGTCAGTAAGGTTCTTGAACACATAAAGGACAATGTGCGGGCCTTACAACCACAAGACTGGATCATAAATATTATCAATAGATGCAGAAATAATCCATAAACCTCCACGCTAAACATCCAAACAGGGGTTTTCTATGGCTTCCAGGTGTTTTAGAGTGTTTTCTTGTCCGTCTTCCTGCCTCCTCCTGATGAACTTGAATCATCTCAGTCTTCCACTTATGAACAGACAGGCTTAAAGACGTTCTGTGAGTATGTGTGTATGCTTATCTATGCAGCACGGTGCAGTACGTATCTCATCAACATGTAAAACACAAAATGTCAGTATCATGTAGATGTGTAACCTCCACTGAGGCTGTTTGAGCTTTTCAGCTTCCTCCTCTCTCTAAAGATGTCCAAAAGATGCAATAATGTACAGATAAGCTGCTGCTTTTCTATTTATTCTGCCTCCATATGAGCAGTACTCAGACCTAAGGATCCTGATGGGGCTGAGTCACACTGCTGGAATGAAGAACACGGGTGTGCACTTTTTAAAATTAAGCTTTCTAGTTCAGATGTCATAAACGTATCATTTCTGTTCAAACTGTTGTGATGCTTGTGTGTGTGTGTGCGTGTGTGTGTGTGTGTGTGTGAAAGAGAGAGAAAGAGAATCTTTTTGTCTCCAAAATAAAAGCAGATGACATGTTAAATGACGTGAACCGGGAAAGAATTAAGGTTTTTAAAGCAGTTGACACAAACATCTGCACACAGTGAAAAAAGTAGAGCTGGTACATTTGATGACTAGAAGAGATAGAGTTTAGTATAGCCTAGTTCAAATTTAATCTAAGTTAAGTTATACATAATTATAAAAGGATATCTGTATTTAATTTGGAGTAAACCTGTGTCTCAGCTTCGCTGAAACATTAGTGACTTCTTCAGTGTTCTCTCTTCAAGCTGCTGTCTGTCAATGATTGTGAGTTAAAAGACGTCACTTTGTAACATCACGCGACAAACACAGGTGACAAATGGCATCTATTTCACTGAAAATGATCTACTGGTTTGCAGCTCACCTTAGTGCCCACTTACATTTTTTCTAATTGGTGGAAACTAAACTGTCTCACAGTGGATTTGACACTTCCTAGTTTACGACTTTAACACATTTCAGATTCAGCCTCCTGAGATTTTGAGGCAACAGCAGCAGGCAAAACAATTCAAACAGTTCATTATTCTAAGGTTGAATCATTAAGACTTTGATAAAACATTTAGTGAATCTAATTCCCCAGACGTATTAGAATGTCCCTCTGGTTCTTCCTGTACAGTATTTATTCTCTGAGCTTGTTTTTTTTATGATGATGATATTTATGGTGCAAACACACAATCTTGTCAGATTGAGATTATGTAACATTTCTCTTCTTATTTTATTTATGTGACTTTGTTTTATAGTTTTCATTCAAAACTGCTGAACATCCTTTACCAGTGTCCATAAACCGTGACAGGAAACTGCTCACTTTCAGCCTTGTTGTTATTCTAGTAATTCAAATGTGTTTCTAATAAGAACCAGGAAGGGTTCATGTGTTCCTGCACCACTCCAACATAGAACAGTGGACAGTCTTGGCATTGATTTGGTTTTATTGTCATCACATAACATCAAACATCAGATTAAACATTTATTCAAGCTTCAAGAAACTCCAAGGGAGTTCTTTTATTTTTGTAGTTCACCACCTGTGTTATTGTGTAGCTTCAAGATCTCCTGCAACAAGCTGGGTCATGCTGAACTGGTACTGCTCAGAACCTGACTGAACTGGAAGCTTTTACCTGGTTTGATCTTTTACTGTGCCCTCTGCAAACCGTGCTCTGTGGCAATTAATGATCAGACTAGTTAAATGTGTTTTTTAGTTTAGTGACGCACCTGTCATGAATCAGCAAGTGAGGGAAAGTGTAAGCAATGCTGAGCTTAGGGATGTACCACAGCAGACAAATGTAGGTAGCAGTAAAGACAAAACATGGTAACATTAAATTTATTCACCCTAGAAACGTCGTCAAGAAAGTCAAGTTGCTATTGGATAAAACCCTTTTGAGATAACTATGACCTGGAGAACCTTTACAGATACTTACCTAAATAGAGCAAAGAAATTATTTAAAAAATTTAATTTTTTTTTTACAATATTTTGATTGTAAATGTTAATTACCTTTTCTAAATTACCATGAAACTATCACAGATTTTTTGCAGATGATTTCATGTCCCAGTGTGTTGTGGTGTAAGTTTGCCAAAGATAGACTCCAGTCCGGTTCTAGACTCAGCTCAGGAAAACGTTTTATTTAAATCTTAATTGAAAAAAAGCAAAATATATTTTTTATAAAATAAATTTACAACACTCAAATGGGCTAAATGTGAAGTGTTCTGGTTGCTTTCTAATGTATAAACAGTATACATGGAGAGAGATAATACACTATATGACAAGTGAATAAGAATGACTCGAAATTAACAAAGTTTCAGTCAGTAACCATTTTGTGTCAATAATAATTTACCCTCAAAAACGTACCGTATTTTCCCGTGTCCTGCTCTATGTGACAAAGTGTACTTTGGATGGTAGATTCAATATAAACACTGACTTTTGAGATGAGTGGGGAGGAGGAGAGGTGGAGTTCCCTTGTCTTGTCTGGATAAAGAAGTGAAGCTGCACAGAGATCCTGCAGACACAGGCTGACAGCAGAAGTGCTAGCATTTATAATCAGAGAGCCATAATATTTGTCCTCATTTTAATAGAACTTCTAGAATCATAGCTAATTGATTAGTTGAGATATTTGTAGTTTTAAAACATTTGACGTCTGCCTATTACTTGTGTAGTTGTACCAGTACCTAAAGTATACTTTTAAATTGGAATAGACAGAATATCAGCTGCACAGACAAAAATGCAGGACTACGAGGAGTTAGTGTCGTTCCTTGGGACCTGGGGCCCGTTCCAGAGGCGGGTTTTTATCATGCTCTGTCTCTGCGCCATTCCAAGTGGACACAATCTCCTGTCTGTCATCTTTCTGCTGGGCATTCCCCCCCACCACTGCCACATCCCTGCTGACAGGAATCTGAGCCAGGACTGGATTCAGGCGAGCATCCCAGTACAGGTCAGAAACAGTGGGGTCCAAAACTGGGCCCATTGCACTGAATACACTAACAAGCATCATCATTTTAGCCATGTTATATAGGTGCTGTATTGGCTGGCTATTAAGAGGCCAGTTACTTCCAGCTGTATGTTTTATGTAATCATCCATCTTTACTGGGAAGCATTTGACTGAATATGAGCAGAGAGCAAAATCCTATGCGCCTCAGAATTCATCTTACTATTTCTGTCAGTAGCCACATCACAAACACTGCCTTGTTTGACACATGATGTGCTATAAATTTACATACACCAAGGTGTAACTTGATGTAGATTGTCCAATGAATAAATTTGACACTACATAAAATAAATGTAGTGTAAAGTGGGATGTAATTACGAGTATTTCAAACTATTATGTATAGTCAAATTTACATTTAGTAAAGTCTAGTAACTACGTATGTGCATGAGTACACCTATTGACCAACTTCGGGAATTTAAAATAAAGTCCCAAAAAAGAGTAAATCTTTCTTAACAGTTAAGATAAATTGCTCAGATTATATATCTGTTATTATTTATAAACAAGAAACAGTAAATATTATTATTTTTCTTTATATCAAGTTACAGTGTTACAGTGTACAATGTTGAGGCTTTGGGTTTGAATCTTGTATCCAAGCTTCTGCAGATTAGAACTGATCTAGTTTGACCAGATATGATCTGTTAAGGCACGATCTACCTTCCCAGACTGTCACTCAAATATAAATTGCAAAATAACAAGGTTGTTGTTTCCTGGTCAGGAGGTGGGCGGGCTGAATGAGACGAGCAGTTGTAGCCGGTATGAGCTGGACCTGGTTCAGAACCTGTCTGCACTGGGATCAAGTGCAGAGTTCGTCCTCTCTGGTCTGAAGCAGGAGGAATGTAAAGATGGATGGACCTACAGCACTGAGTACTACCAATCTACTGCAGTCACTGAGGTACTGAACTACTGCTGATACTGCTGTTATTAGGTAATTTGCCACTGCATCTTTTGAAAGTTCTTGAATTGTATTATATTCGCTCCTGTTGAGTAATAATAAAGTTTTGGGAACAGTTTGTGTTTGAAGAAGCACTAGGAGGCTGGATCTTTTACAGTGGCCCCCAATCATTGACTAGACACCAAAAATTACTGGAACACACTGGATTCACACAGTACAACATGTACACCGTTTAGTCAAACATTTCACATTTCACTGCTTCGTTTACTGTAGGAACATGACATGAGGTGCATGCCTCATAATATCCACTAATGTTGTGGTTAATCTTTGAATTTTGTTATTATTGTTATTGTCTGTGCAAAAACAAGGAAGGACAGGCATTTGGGCTATTAAGCGGAGTAATGCCTCCACAAACGTGTTCTAAGCTGCATTCATTTAGTCTGTTCAGTTCGTGTTTATGAGACTTTTGAGACATCCTTGTCTTTCTCCTATCACTGATGGGAAACTAGTAGCCAACTCTGTAAGGTAAATTAATATCAGTTTGTAGAGGGGGAACAATCACAGCTCAGAGGAGGAAAACTCCACCACAGACAAGCTGGTGTCATAGCCCCACCATAAGCAAGTGGCCTGGAGGTTGTTGAAACGAGCTGACTGCCATGTGCACTTTATGTTCCAAAGCTCATGTCAGCTGTGTTTTTTCCATTTTACATCCAATGTATAATATCAATATGTTAATGTAATTCCAGTTTAACCTGGTGTGCAGTGAAGAGTGGAAAAGTCCTCTGACCTCTTCTGTCTACTTTCTGGGAGGACTGTGTGGTTGCTTCATCTCTGGACCTATCTCTGACCGGTACCTTTCAGCTTCACTTTAAACTGGTTCAGGTCATTATCTGTGGGATAAACTAGCAGTGACCAAAAACCATTTTGTCAAACGCAAGGGATTGTTAAAAACTATTAAAAATGTAAGACATGGTTGTCATGAATAAAAAAAGTGCTATTGATGCAGTTGGACGACAGTGGGCTTGCTGTCTCCTTCAGTGCCTCTCGTCTTTGACATTATTATCCGCTGCTGACGCCACTCTGTTGAATACTGCATTTCAGATTTGGCAGGAAACCAGTTGTGTTTGGTGCCATCGCCATGCTCAGCATCTTCAGTATCGCGATGGCTTTCGCTCCGTCCTGGCCAGTTTTCACTGTGCTTCTTTTCTTAAGTGGCATGGGTCAGATTTCATCCTTCGTCGTTGTGTTTGTACTAGGTTTGTACTTGGTTTTTTTTTCAGAACATTGTGACCTTTATCCACTTATCGCACTGGTTGCATGCTCTTTTGCCACTGTTCTGTTGTTGTAGTCGATTGAGTCCCACTGGAGGGCACAAGCATATTCTAATACAGGGATCTGTATTTGTATCTCCCATTGTACTTCTTCTAAACACAGTGTTTTTTCTTCCACAGGTTCAGAGATTCTGATTGGTTCCACCAGAGTTCTGTTCTCCACCCTGTGCTTGCCTTGTACGTCTGTGATTGGTACAATGCTGCTGCCTCTTACTGCCTACCTGGTCACAAATTGGAGACATCTATCACTGACAATGGCTGTGCCTGGCTTGGCCTGTATTCCTTTGTGGTGGTAAGACGACCTCAGTACACAACCAGGATTGAAAGGATGTCCTGTAGGAAGGTCTGACTAGAGAGATTTATCTATAAATAACAAGAAACTAGGGCACTATAGTAAATGAAGGCCTGTTTATTGGCAACTGAACACTCTGTTTTAACTTAAATATGCGCCCTGAGAACATCAATAACTAAACATTGAATGTGAAGTATATATTTCATAGATTTTTATTATGCATTTTATTAACATTTCTGGCCTTAGAAAGACCTAATTTAATATCTACCCAAACATTTTGATCAGATTATATTTTGGAAGATACATCCACTCTGTTTCAACTTTGTTTGTTCATCTGTCCACCAGGCAGATTCCAGAGTCTCCTCGCTGGTTGCTGTCCCATGGCCGCTTGAGCGAAGCGGAATTGCTTTTGAGGTCAGCAGCTTTGGAGAACCGGGTGGAACCTCCACATATTTTCTTTCCCCCAGCAACCGTAAGAAACCTTTACCTCAGACTTGTTTCACTCACTAATAGTGTTTCTTATGCTAAAGTTTCTGACTCTCCACAGTTTGAAAAAGCAGCAGGCAAGAAGTCTCTTGGCTTCCTGGACCTGCTGAGGACCACAAACATGCGAAATATAACACTTATTCTGTGGTTCGTCTGGTGAGTAAAAGCACTTTCTCCTGGTGTTCAAGAAGTTTACCTCTATTTTTTCTTAGTTACATTGAGTTTTTAAGACTTAGTGACGTTTCCCCACCAGGACAAGGGTGCAGTACTGGTAACTTGTAAGAACAACCAAATCAGCATACAGCATACTTTCATAATTTCATACTGTGGCTGTTATAAACACTCAGAAGGACATTAAGAAGGCTGAGTTTCTGTCTTGCTCTGTTTTTTTTTAGGTTTTCTCTCGGTGTAAGCTACTTTGGATTATCGTTCAACATGTCTAGTCTCTCTGGCAGCCCTTTCCTGAACTACTTTTTGGTTATGGTTGTTGAGCTCCCAGCATATGTTCTCAGCTGGTTTGTGACATGCAGGTATTCTCGCGTCATGTCCTTTATTGGCGTCGCCCTGCTTGGGGCACTAGCGATGCTGGGGATTCAGATCACTCTACATAGTGAGTCCCAATGCACACCACTTATTCATACATACACATTGGTGCTAAGATATGCCTCAGGGGGAGGGATGTCATGAACTCTTGCCTGGTTTCTTTCATTACTAGCTTAAACCTCTCCTCCTTCCTGCAGGTCAGCCAGATCTTACCTTGTTTCTGGTGCTGCTGGGTAAATTTGGAATTCTGGCTGGTGGTGCAGTGACCTACATCCACACTGGGGAGCTTTGTCCCACAGCCATCAGAAACACAGCAATGGCTTCCTGCGCCACATGCTCTAGAGTCGGGTCCTCTATTTCCCCTTATCTGATGCAGCTGGGTGAGGTTTTTTGTTCCAAAACCAGTGTATTCACGTATGAGTGTCATACTTCAGTAAACCTACTTTTCAAGTTTCTGGTTTGTAGTTAATTTCACAACAAAATAAGTATTTGTGTGTACTGACCCTTTAAATCTCATAGATTTCTGCATCAGACGAGTCAGACAAAAATTGTTAATCAGACTGATCTGTCTTTCAGTTGTGTTTCACAGCGTCCTGCCGTGGATTGTTGTGGGTTCTTTGTTGCTGCTCACCGTTCTACTCTACTTTTTCTTGCCGGAGACCTTCAGGCAACCTCTTCCTGACACCATACAGGAGATTGGACGCATTCAGTGGTCAGTCTGCACATTCGTAGCACACTGTTAAATATATGTGCTGTATTTCTTGTAGGCTTGAAGTGGTACTATACTGAGTCTATGTGTCAAGCAGGTCAGGTTTTCGTTTACTGGGTATTGAACTTCTTTCAGCCCATAGGAGTGCAGTATACACTATCTCACTAACAGTGATGACGCTGTAGCGCTTAATAATCCTAAAAATCCTCTCAAATATTAAGCTGCAGGCTGCATATCTTACAAAATAAATATGTTACTACTTCACAGTGATAAACACAACTTAAAAAACTCATGTGCATGTTCTCATGACGGCAGCAGAAATAGGAATTGATCTGGAGGCAGTTAATTTACATCAAAATGCTAAATGGTTCGAATAATGGTGTTACTAAAACAAACTGCAGCAGTGAGTCTCTCTGGCACTGGTAATTGGGATTAATATTCCCAGGCTGTTTACTGACAGATGTACTTAATGTAGCAGTGTATAATACATATTTATGTTCATATCAGTTTTCACTGATTACTGTGTTGGAATCTATGTAATGTTTATGGCCCTTTTTTCTCTCAATCAGTCTCAGTGCATTGACTAATAATAATTATTCAGAGTTTATTGAGCCCCTTGGGGAAATTTGTTGTGTAAAGGTTCAGGGGTTCAGGGTTCAGTGTCTTATCTAGGGAAACTTCAACAATGTCTATGAATCTGACTGTGGACTTCTGAACCTAACAGAACAAAGCAGGTGCATTTTGAATTGATGCAACAAAACAAAGGTCAGGCACAAGGACAGAGACAACAGCTGCCAAAAAGAATTAAAAACAGTTTACCATTTTATGTATGGAGGGAAAATATGTTATAATACAGTGCACATATACTTGACAATAGAAAGATGCCATTCAGTGTGAATGATGCACCTCTCCTCGTCTGACTTCCAGGTTCAGGTGGCCATGGGCCTCTAGACCTGCTCCAGAGGATCGCCGGAAATTGACTAAACACCAGACCCTTGGACCTGAGATCATCAGCACAATTAACTAGCAATGTGTTTTTTAAGCCAACGATGACCATGACTGATGACTGATGACTTTTGTTCTTGTACCTAACTAAAACTGTAGAAACGGGTAATAACTTTGGTTACATTTGGGTAACATAGTTGTTTATGGTTGGGGGACTTGTTTTGAAAGGATTCTTGAAAGGCTGTAGTGATGCATTCACTGTCGCTTTATGAGTAGTAGCAGTTTATTAGCAAACTGTTGAAAAAAAAGATTAAATTAACGGCTTCATGTCAATGACATGTGAAGCAAGAATATTTTATTGGGGGACATTAATATCCACATTTAAAAATTAAATAATCAAAAAGGCCGGTGTATTCAATGCAATTAATTTGTTCCTGTAGCAGCAGATGGAATATTCGAGTGAGTTATGCCAATGAAAAGGCTTTTTTAGGATTATGCCATATTGCAAGTTGTAGAATTCGTAGCAGAATTTATTTTTGTAACTGTTTTTTTATTGATTGTTTTTCTACATGTATAATAATGTCAAATATATGTAGTTATTGTAACATTTGAAACAACAAATTAAACATAAGTAAAACCTATAACAAATCTGTTTGAGTCTCTTATATATTATATTTAGCACAGAATATCAATGGATTTTTTTATTTGTTGTCGTGAATGTAGGCTGTATATATGTTTTTAATTATGATGATATAATTATTTATTATTATCAGTTTCTTTAGAAGGGATGTGGTCTGTCTGCATGTGGCTCCTCCCCAGATACACTGCTTTGGCTAGATGAAGCTGCAAAAGGCTTTATCATAGAAAAAATTAAAGGCCTTCAAAATATAAGCACAACTTCTTTTGATCAAAATATGTAGCAGGATTTTTTACACAGACATAAAATGTCTGATATCTGGGGAAAATACCAACTGCTGTGCACTAATAAAACTGATTCTCTATAACTCGTCTTGATCAAATTTGTTCTTAGAGAAACTAAAAGATTAACACATGCTTGAAAGCATCACTGGGTTAAAATAGTCTTCGAAGGGGTATAGTGTATATTTTTTGCCAAAACAACATAATCACCAGTCAAATGTCAAATTTCTGTGAAGAATCTCAGTCAAAGAGGTCACAGTTATCCCAAAAAACAGGTACTTCAACTGTACCCAGGCGGGTTTCACATCCTGGCTCGGGTGGTCACATTGTGGTCCCAAGCCAGAGGGAACAACAACCCCCAGGTGACTATCACAGGGTTTATGAACCTACTACTTCTACCAGTCAGTCAGAATTAAGAAAGCTCTCTGGAATCAGTCAAGTATATAAACTAGTACACAGAAAGGTACATATAGTGGGACAAGCAGCTGGGTTAATACAAACCTTCAATTTAATCTACAATTCATTAGAATTAGAAATTCAAAAAATTTCAGAAATCAACAACATTGTACCATTTGAGTCTTGGCCACACTCAGTCTATAATAATAGTGTCCTGCAATTGTTAATTATTAGTATATACCTAGATATCGCGACATCTTGTATTAATCAGTAAAAATAAAAGGTAAATTATTGGAAAAATTAAAAGACATTAACACATTTAAATAGCTTTTCACATTTCACACACAGAAGATATTTATCATGAAAACCTGGGAAATTAGCATATTCATGACGTTTGTACCTTAAACATTTTTCTACTTTTATAAAAAATGAGTCCAGCAGCTAACAGATTAACGAACTAATGATTTAAACTCATAAAAAGCTGTTTATGGCCATGTGAATTGGGGGTAAACTGGGGCCTGAGCAATCCTCCACACAGGCTTTTATTTGTACTGCCGCGTTACCGGAAGTAGGATGTTTCTGTTTGGCTTCACTGCGGCTGCGCAGACCAGCGAGGTCCAACGCCTGCTTTCTGTGTTTCCACTGTTGTTCAAAGCAAACTGGGACATACAGTCGTTTTAATGGAAAACAGGTTCGGTTCCTACTGATAGACCAGCCCGAGAGGAAGAAGAGGGCGGGAGGAAGAACTGCACCAACGAAGGAGAGACGGAGGAGGAGGACTGAAGGAAAAATCGGGACTGTGTAAAATGCCGCAGATTTGACTGAAAGGTAAGAAAATCCGTTTGACCAGTGCGTAAAAATGATCGATCCCGAAGTTGTCGATATGATCGAGACTGCGGAGACGGAGGTTAGACCCGCAGCAGCCGCAGCCTCCGGCCGCAGAATCTAGGTCATTGTGTCTGTGGGCCGAGCCGAACCAAACCGACACGAGCCGAGCCGAGCCGTGCCGGGTCGGGCCGTCCTGCAGCAGCAGCAGCTGCAGCCAGGCCGCAGGCTGACGACGACGACGACGAGGAGGAGGAGGAGAAGGATGAAGGTGAAAGCCTGCAGCAGGACAGACGCGCTTACCGGGGCAGCAAACTCATTTATCACCTGAAAATCCTACTATTAATTAAAATGATCAAAACAATAATGTTGGAAAATGATTGAAACTTCGAGCAGAACACAAACTCTAAAAATGCAAATGTTGCTAAAAGTATGGAACTAAAGTTAAAAAAATAAACACAGCATGTTTCTCTACAGCAATATGTGGGTTATGTAAACTTTAAGGAAAAAAACATCAGGAAATCAACGTGGTTGTGCACATTGTAGGTAGAAAACGGTTTGGTCATGTAGGAAAAAGCTGGTTGAGATAAACGTTTTTTAACCATAAAAAAGGATGAAAAAAGTATTGAATAAAATATAGATAAGTATAGATAAATAAAGTAAATTACAGTACATGAAGTCTAATTTAATCTTTAATCTATAGTTAAAAGAATTAAATCGTCATAATGGCATTATTGCACAAGAGTGTGTCAAAATAAATTAAAACATATTTAAAGCTAATGAAGATACTTGAGCCTGAGCTACCGAACACAGTAACGTACAGTGTGAGAAGAAGAGATAGTCAAACAATACACAGATATTGAAAATGTAAACTGAATGATTTGTTGACCGACTGCTTAGGCTGTGAAACAGACCGTAAATCACAGGCTGAGCTAAATGCAAAGCCAAGAATCTGAATCTGCTGGGAGGAATGCCAGGTCAGAGAAAATCCTTATGGAAAATCACTGTGTCATTTCTGTAATGCTCCTGTACCACTCCAGCTGTGGTTTGCTGTGTGTCTGTGCTGCCTCAGTGTTTAATAGTAATCCTTTAGTATATCTGTCAGACTACTGCGTTGACCTGCAGTTAGACCTCTATACCTTCTCCTGCTGTATCTGTACTCCAATATCTAGTGTCTGACACCATAAAACGTTGAGCTTGTTGGTTATGGAACATTCAGGATTAACACTAGAGTCTGAGTCTGTGGACGTGCATCCAAACCTGTCCAAACAAGAGTACATCCAGCATACGTCTGTTCTTGTAGGATGTTTGCAAACTTTTCCTGTGTTTATTTGTGTCTACAGATGTCCAGCGTTACCATGGAAGCGACCACCATCCTCCCCATACTCAAGAAGAAACTGGCGTTTCTGTCGGGTAAAACGCGCGTGCCTACACGTGGTTCCTCAATGTGACGACTTTCTAATCTCCATTTACACGCAGTTTCCTCAGTAATCAGATTCAGATTCTCCACTCTCTCTGTCTGTCTGCAGGTGGCAAAGACAGGCGCAGTGGTCTGATCCTGACCATCCCTCTCTGTTCAGATCAGACCAGTATGGAGGAGCTCAGCGCCACTCTGGACTATCTTCTCAGCATCCCCAGGTACAAACACTCGCTCACATTACATGTCTGTGCACAGTGATGTAAATCAAGTCTGTTTAGCCTCATCTTTAATGCTTTTAGACATATTTGGACAACTTGTCACTGATGAGCTTCTGGATTTGCAGTTTGCATATTGGAAAGAATCCAGTATGTTTAGCTGCTCTGTAAAAGGCTTAAAGGGTGATTCCCCTTTATTCTGACTTAAGCTTTTACCAAATTTGGCCTGAATATGTGACAAGCGTGATCATCGTCGAAACATGACCCCACACATTTGTTCCGTGTTGGTAAAATCTTTTTAAATTTTAACTTATTGCTTGGTGACTGCGGATGATTTGTGTAAGTCACCCCTAGTTTGAGCTGCATCACCTAACTTTTTTTTACAATTTACTTGATCATATAAGTATTTGGATGTGAATACACCCCTCTAGTAGCTTTTTTATTCCACTGGGTAAAGTCAGTTTGAATGAAACCCTAAGGCTGCTCTAACAGGAACCTCTGTATGTAAATGTTGTGTCGTGTGTCATTCAGACTGTGAATTATGTCCCTGTGTTATTAAAAATACTTCCTCTGTCTCTCAGTGAGAAGTGTAAAGCTCGAGGTTTCACCGTTATCGTGGACGGGCGGAAGTCTCAGTGGAACATTGTAAAGACTGTGGTGCTCATGTTGCAGGTAAAGGCGCGTTTAACTTCCCTCCTTTGTCCAACTCGGAGAAACGTGTCCCCCTGTAACAGCATGCACGACTGCGTTACTTTCTCTGCGTGTTTAAGAGCTGAGAATGATGATGCTGTTGATGCTGTTTCAGAATGTAATCCCGGCCGAGGTGTCGCTTGTGTGTGTGGTGAAGCCGGATGAGTTCTGGGATAAGAAGGTCACGCACTTCTGCTTCTGGAAGGAGAAAGACCGCCTGGGGTTCGAGGTGAGTCTCTCAGCTGCTGTCTTGATATTCACACACCATCTCCTAATGATGAATCCTACTGACTGACTGTGAACTCTAAACCTAATTCTTACCTTAACTCTAACACGAAGTCTTAACCCTCATCACTTTGAAGTTGTGAAGACCAGTCACTGTGTCCTCACAACAGTGGTATTAAATTAGGGAGCATCCACACGGCTATAGAAAGACATGTGTACACGCCTCTGTACTGTGTTGTCACCTGATATCCAGCAAAGAGAAACTGAGCTGGCTACTATAACCTTGAGCATCATTAACTCTCCTGAGTGCTGCTGGAAACCTGAGCCAGGATCAATGTTGTGCCTGTGTGTGTGTGTGTGTGTGTGTGTGTGTGTGTGTGTGTGTGCGTGTGTGGGCGTGGGCGTGGGCGTGCCTGAGATTTTCGGCTAGCCTCTTCCTCTATTACAACAGATGGTTTTACTGACAGAGATCAGTAGTCACTGTGACCCAGATTTCTTCAGATTTCGTTGCCATGGCAGCCTAAGCAAGTTGATGTGTCTGGAACAACTTGGAGATTTCTGCACACAGATAAAACATCATCATCATCAAGGCTCAGATTGTATTGTTTCTTGTAGTCGGACGGTGTGGCTTTCATTGTGCGCTTGAGAGACTTTGCAGTAGGTGTGTGAAGGGCGGTCTGACATTTAACAGACAATGTTCATACTAAATATAATTGAAAAAAATAAATATTTGGTGCATTGATAAACAATGTGCGAAGAATGAATCTAATAAACCACTTAATCTTCTACACTTTTAATATCTACAGAGAGATTTCAGTGACGGGTCTGAAATTTTACTCATCTAAACTATGAAGCGTGTGTTTGTACAGTATGTGTGAGTGGGGTGTGTGTCTTCTACAGCTGCTATGACTTAACATTTGAAAAAACACACGCGCGCTGTGTTGAGTCCAATCTCTCTGACAGCATCTGCTGCAGCGACAACTGAAGAACACACTCACTACTAGCAGCTGTCTGAGTTTTCAGCAGTCCTTCATACAAAGACGCGTTAGAGTGCTTTACTCGGTGTAGCAGGACCAAACAGAGACAAGAAAAGTGGCAAATGTCTAAATTCTGAGGTTTTGTTATTCCTCAGAGAAGCTCGCAGGCTGTGAAAGAACACTGGACACATTTAGAAAGTCCTCGCTCCACCAAAGGAGGAGTTGGTCTTGTGATCCAAGAACTCTTGTCTGAAGAATGGTCCAAAATGTTTGAGTTCTGAGTCACAGTGTTCACTGTAAAACGAGGCTGTTATTATATATTTGGAAAACTCACACGTTGCTTTCTCTGACTCTGAATGAGGTCTGCTGTGGTTTGTCTTTCCGTGCTTCTCATATTCTCGATGATTGTGGACCTCCGTGTGTGCGGTCGTCACTCTGCTCAGCGTTTGCTGCGTCCAGCATGGTCTATGCTTGAGTACATTACTGTTCAAAGCTTTGTGGCCAGCTAGTCGTTACTTTCAAAACGTGCGCGTTTTCAGTTGTGCTAACTAATAATTTAACAATGGTTACTAAAGATGGAGTGAAGAACTCGTCATTTACAACAAGGTTCACATTGTATTTTTATATTGATTTGATGCTATAAAATTCTTTTCTTTCTAGAACAAGGACATTTCTGACTCAACAGTGTTTATTGAAATGTACAAGAGATAATAGAAAATATATATAAACGTAAACAAACATATACAAAATCGAATGTTATATATACAGTGTGATTAATTTCTTACTTCGCTGTATTCCTCTTGCTCATCTTTCAAACTTAAGAGTCGGTTTAAGTGAGAGGTCTGAACAGTGTAGTGCAGGTTATCATATCACCGAAGCTGCAAATGGAATTACATCATATGCTGCATGCAATCGGTAAGACGAGACTGTTTCTATGGTGACTGTTTAGCCAGATGATTTTATAAGTGAGAATAAATAAGTGCTGTATAAACTCTTTAAATTAAACTGCTTGGACCTGATGCAACAGCTGCTTGCACAAGCAAATGTGTTGTTAAGAGGGAAAAATAGAAATTAAACATTTGTGGCATCCACCCAGTCAGAGAGATTTTAGAGATTGCATTGAAATTTACAAGACTGGTAAAAATAGTTTCCCACAAGGGATAAAACACTTGTTTGACTTGATGCCTTTTATCTGATTTACTTCCGTGTATTAACATTTCTGTTTGTTCACTTAGTTGAGTCGGGTTAGTGGCGCTGCAGCATCTAACATTATGTACCGTTATACACAGTTTTAGAGGTGTCAGTCGTGATAATGATCGTGTATGGTAAACCCTCATGGCTCTATATGGCAAAGTACTTTGTTAAAGTAACAACGTGTTTACATAAAATTAATATGGCACCTTAATGCTGGTGCCTGTTCTTTCTGTCAGGTGATCCTGGTTTCGGCCAATAAGCTGACCCGCTACATCGAGCCCTGTCAGCTGACGGACGACTTTG
Organism: Microctenopoma stevenorrisi; assembly: GCA_032270685.1. Classification (NCBI taxonomy): domain Eukaryota; kingdom Metazoa; phylum Chordata; class Actinopteri; order Anabantiformes; family Anabantidae; genus Microctenopoma; species Microctenopoma stevenorrisi. The sequence goes on along the minus strand of JAUMTR010000013.1, from coordinate 4,323,296 downwards.
GAGGAAGTTTGGACTACGACCACAATGACTGGCTCAACAAGAGACTGGTCACTATTGCATCTGAATAACCCTAATGTCTTGTTGTCGTGGCAACCTGGCACCATGTCTGAGCATGTCCTGTTTTTGTTTCCATCGTGTGCTGCAGGTTTTTGAGAAGTTCACCAAGGAGTCGACGTCACTGCTGGACGAGCTGTCGATCATCAACGACAGTGACAAGAGCAGTGCGGTGGACAAAGACAAGTACGCAGGCGCGCGCGCACACAGACACGCACGCCGCTGCAGTTTAGAATGTATTAACACATCTTGGACTGTTTGTCTGTGCTCTGCAGGTCAGCAGATTGTGCCATCCTGCCGTCCTTTGACCCTGAGACTGTCCTTCAGACGGGTAGATTTCCTCTTCTCTTATTTAAACCGCTCTCTGATATGTATGACACATAAATGTTATGTGAAGGTTTCATATGTTTGTCTGATGCCCGTGTCTGCTCACTTTAATTTCCAATAATACAAAACAATAAATTAACTAAAAAAAGTTTAGGAATATATTATGTTATAAGAATTTATTTTTTTGAGTTTCCTCTGTCATATTTCAAGTGGTGAAAAAGAACGTTTTACTCTCACTTGTGCTCATGAACGTTGGTTAGTGATGTGTTTTAGATTGAAAACGCTAAGTTTCTGTGGCAGAGTGGGCTCAGGTTGACCTGCAGGGAGGTGGATGGTTACTTTCTCTGCTGTAAACAGGACCTGGAGCTAAATAATCACTAGGGATGGGTGACTGTGGCCACTGTACTGAACAGCCTGTGTCAGTGTGTTGCGTAGAGGTGAAAGGAGTCTTTGTTTGTGGTACCACCATCCTCCCTCTGCCAGCTCCTTCCACAGCGTGTACAGCATGTACGCAAACACTGACGCATTATTGTGTTAGATAGTTTTATAACAGGCTTTTTAATCTCAAACTGGGCCTCTGTGTCCCTTTCTCTGTCTGTCTACAGGGCACGAGCTGCTGTCGGAGCTGCAGCAGCGTCGTTTTAATGGCTCAGAGGGAGGAGGAGCAGGACAGGGAGGTGAGAAAGCAACTGTCAGTCATCCAGATGTGCTTTTCAGACAGATGGCCGGCTTAAGGGTTGTGTTTTAATATAGGGTATGACCTATGAATTTAAGTTTGAGAGGTCTCTGTATCACACACACGCTGTAGTATTTCCCCACTCTTGGAAGCTGGTCTTGACAGTGGGACTAACATGGTCTGCACTACAGTGCAACAACAACTCTCCCCCTATATTTTTATTAGGCTTTTTTTTGCTGTTACATATTACAAACATTCCTGACCTTGAAGACTGAACTAATATTTCATGAAAAGACCAAGTCGTAACCTGCTGCATTGCAGGCTTTCTCACTGAGTTCTCTCTGACCTCTGACCTCCAGGTCCAGCCTGGTGTCCCATGGAGGAGGAGCTGCTGGCTCAGCCTCAGGTGACGAAGCTGCTGGACTCGCTCAGGGAGCAGTACACCAGATACCAGGAGCTCTGCAGGCAGCGAAACAAACGCACGCAGCTAGACGAGATCCACGCCAAGGTGATGCAGGTAACGGGCGTGCACACACATATATATACAGACAGTGGTAAAGCCCTATCTCTGTCTGTAAGTGTGAAAAGGTCTTAACAAGTGAACTTAAAGATGTCAACAATTCATTTGTAATGATTATTCTAATAATTGAGAAATGTCAGATACTTAATTAAAAGGCTTTTGCTGTTTCTAGCTTTTTAAATGTAAATGGTTGGTGCTAATAATGTAGAATTATTAACTGAATACATGAATACAAAGCACACTCTGGTCTTTGGGACCAAAACAGTTCCAAAAGTTCAAATGTAGTTGTAAAATGTGTAGCTAAGCTAAGTGATGTTCACTCTAGAGACATTAAAGAGGTTCAAGTCTTCAAATGTAACTCTGCTCAAGAAAGTCATCTCGCCATTGTCCAACTCCTCTTCTAATACTGCTCACTACTCCTCATAACACACTTAAAACTGCAAGTACGAATGTGTAAACATGTCCTCCACACACTTACAGCTCCATCTAAACATGTTGCTGTGGCAGCTTAAAGCCTTGATTCTTTTATCGTTCGGTCTTCGACCTTGTGAGCGAGCAGCTCCAGGTGTCACAGAAGTAGATCCTATTGTGGTTATTTGGGTACTTGCAGGCCTGGGGGGTGATGGCTAGCACCACAGTCTAGTCTTGGAGATGAGCCTGGGGTTGTCATGGTAACTGCTAAATGTCGTCCGCTAGCCTGGAGGATTTGAGGTGGGGGGTTGGCCTAGTTCTGGATCAAACTGTGTGTGTGTGTGTGTCAGGTTGTTAAGGCATCACTGACCTAATAAATACAATTACATCATGATACTGACACACATCTGGATAGACAGACCCAGATTTTACTGTACAGAAAACAGTTCAACAGTTCAACTTCACCTCAATAATATGTGATGAGATGGGCTCTTTAAATAGACACAGCACAGCTGACACAACACAAGCTTTCTACCAATCAAAGGAGCCATTTATAATATTTTAGTGCTGTGTAAAAGTATTAGAAGAAAAATCAGAATCGTCTTTATTTTCATCAATTACATTTTTTCATATGTTACAACGAAATTTGTCTTATGCATTTGACCCATCCCCCCTTGGGGGGAGCAGTGAGCAGCCACAGGCAGCACTCGGGGAGCTAGGGTTGGGTGTCTTGCTCTGGGCCAACCTGGTATGCACTACAGTGCAACCAGGTTGCACTGTAGTGCCTAATATCTGGTTGTGCCAACAACTGGCAAATAGTCTTTCACCTTGGTCTTCTTTACAGAATTGTTTTAATGCATCCACGGTTTAAGCATGAACAGCCTGGTTCCATTAATTATGGCAAGTCATCCAGGTACAAAAGTTAAACCTTTGACTCATCAGTCCACAGAATATTTGCTCAAAGGTCTTGGGGAAAATCAAGATGTTTTTGGTAAATGTTATCTTATTGGTCAGCAGTGGGACCTTCGCTCCCAGGTGCCATTTCTCTCTTTTCTTATTGTTGAATTATGAACACTGACCTTAAGTGAAGCAAGTGAGAATATGATTAATTTCTAACTTTCACCGAAGGAATTTCACAGTTTTGACACATCATGTCAAGGTTAACTGTCTGCTGGAAAAAACATTTTGTCTGCATTCAGTAATGTAATGTGGTTGTGTGGTCACAGCAGAAACATTTTGTTAGAAACGGATTCTATTAAAAAAACACAGTGACGAAGAAAATCTTGTTTTTGATGCATTATCACGTGAGACCAGTAGAGCTGGAGCGCCCTCTGTTGGTTCCTCTGTTACACTACCGTGTATAGACTCGCTGAGTTTGAATCACTGCGGACATTCTGACAAAAACAAGGATGTAAAAATTAACCTTATGAGTCACAGTTAACATCTCAGCTCGGCACTAAGTCTGTGCTCCGTGCTGTGTCTTTTTGTCAGGTGGTCACCTGGTTGCAGGGTCCTGGCTCAGAGCTGCTGAAGACCCATCAGGCGATTGGAGACTCGATACGAGCGGCTCAGGCTCTGCAGCAGAAGCACGAGGAGATCGAGAGCCAGCACAGTGTAATGCAACACGCTGAACACTTAAACATACACACAGCTGTGATTATGTCATAAGCACTAACTGATGGATCTGATTTGAAAAACGATGTGTGTACAGGAGTGGTTTGCCGTATATGTGGAGTTGAACCAGCAGATCGCTGCCTTGCTTAGTGCAGGGGAGGAAGAAGAAGTAGCAGAGTTGAAGGCGATGCAGCAGCAGCTGAGCGACGTCTGCTACCAACAGGCGGCTCATCTGGAGAGCCGACAGAACGTCCTGCAGGCAGCGCAGACCTTCCACAGCACCACACAGGAGGTAATGCGTGTGTTTGTCTGTCAATACACATCAAATCTGTATATGTGATGGCTTCAAACGGCAGTTTTTCCTTACACAGATAGCAATACAGGGAACACAAGCGCTGTGTGTGTTTCAGTTTCATGCATCCAGGACTAAGAGTGTGTTTAAACTTCTGGCCCTGCAGCTGTCCCAGCAGTTAGATGGTCTACTCGGCATGCTCTGTGCTGACGTGGCTCCAGCTGACGGAGCTTCAATTCAGCAAAACCTCAAACTGTTGGAGGAGAAGCTACAGACTGTCGGTTCGTGCTCTTAATCTTAATCATTTAGTGAATTTTCCTCTGAACAGGATTACAATTGCAGCTCTTCACATACCTGTTTCTGATTCAGATTTTAGATTTTATTTGTCACGTGCACAGTCATACACAGTACGACATGCAGTGAAATGCTTGATATGCAGTGAAATGCCTGATAGTGTGTGTAATTCTCTGACTGCACCGGAGCATTACACACACTACACACAATGTTCCTTTGTGACATTAATGGCCTCGTCTCCATGCAGAGGCAGGTCTTGGTTCTCTGCGTCAAAAAGGGGGGTTGTTGCTGGAGCAGATGTGCAGTCAACCATCGTGGGCTCTGGAGGAAACTGAGAGTCCGACTGGGGAACAGCAGGACAACGTTCAGCACATTCAGGCTGTAATGGAGGAGATGCAGCTTCGCAAACAGAGGTAGCTTCTGCTTCTTATTCTTCTCCTTCCTCCTTCTCTGATTAGTCTATCTCAAAATGACAACACGATACTGAGGTCTAGTATCTACCATTGGATTATACAATAAGATTTACGCTACTGAAGATTCCCTGTGAGACGTGGCATTCATTCAAAATTTAGATTATTCTTATTTGAAAATTACTTAGTTTCAAAATCTTGCTCCATGTAGCAACTAAAATGCCAAATGTGGTTTATTAAAATAGTAGTCTGTAACAAAATGCATCACTCAAGACAAGTTCCACCATTTTTGTTCCGTCAGCTTGTGGTAAGTAGGATCTGTTGGTGATGATCTGTTCACTTCAGCAGCTCTTTACATTTCAAACCGACAATATATGCATAATCTGTATTGTTGTTGCAACGACCATTGTAGCCTATAGGGGGCAGTAGAGGCTCTCTACTGTTTACTGTTACGTGAATAAAGGCGTGTTTGTGCGTGTGTGTTTGTTGCAGGTGTGAGGACATGGTGGACGTGAGACGACTGAAGATGTTACAGATGGTCCAACTATTCAAATGTGAAGAGGATGCATTACAGGTAGGACAAACAGGTAGGACACACCCACAGCGATGGACCTCCTGTACTTATGAGGTGGTGCGTGTGTTTGTGTCTAGGCAGTAGAGTGGCTTGGCGAGCTCCTGGACGCCCTGCTGAAGACCCACGTCAGGCTGGGCGACGACTCTCAAGAGACAAGGACCATGTTGGACAAACACAGAAAGTTTGTGGACGTAGCTCAGGTGAGACACTGTCAGACTTTACAGTTCTGAAAACAAAACAGTAACGGACAGTGGCAGTAACTCTGTCTCTCCGCTTGCCTCTGTCTTCCTGTCTGTTCCTTTAGAGTACGTACGACTACGGCCGTCAGCTGCTGCAGGCGACTGTCGTCCTCTGTCAGTCTTTGCGCTGTACAACGCGCTCGTCCGGAGAAACGCTGCCAAGACTCAACCGAGTCTGGAAACAGTTCAGCGTCAGCGCAGAGGAGAGGCAGCAGAGACTGGAGCTGGCTCTGAACTTCCACACCAACGCTGAGAGGGTGAGACCTCGCCGTTATGTTACAGCGGCGTTGTTTGGACGAGGAAACCGAAACCTGGCCTGTGCTAATATCAGCTAGCATTCAGTAGGATTTAGAAATGGCAACACAATGTGAATGTGTTTAGTTTGAAGAATCAGTGTCATATAGACCCAGCTCTACTGCATCTATGCACACAATGAAATTATAGATTTGCCTTCAGCACATGTACTGTTACTGCCTTTCAGGCGTTACAGCAGGAGTGTGTGGAGACAGAATCCCTGGATGAAGTCGACTCTTCAGGAAAAACCCTGCTGGACAGACTAACCATGCCTATTATCTTCCCTGATGGGTACATATACACATACAAGCTTTTCTTTTGTGTTTTTTTACTTGTTCACAGCACACGTAACCTTAAGTTAACTATAGTCATAATGCCATAATGTCTAATAACCATAATGCCATATGTGCCAACAATTAGTCTAATCTTATATTCAGTGATCCACGTAAGAAATATTCCTAAGCAAGTCAAACTTTCATCGTTTCAGGAGCGAGCAGTACTTCGGGAGCCCCAGCGAAACAGCAGCAGCAGCAGAGGGCGTCAGAGAGCGCCTCCTGCTGGTGGAGGAGCGTCGGCTGCAGCTGCAGGAGGCAAGGCTTCATAATGGCGAGGGGGAGGAGTTGCTAAAGGGGCAGGAGGCCCGGCTAGATGTGATTGGAGAGGAACTGAGTGAGAAAGAAGAGCAAGATGAGGAGGAAGAGAAGGTGGCGGAGAAACAGGAGGAGTTTGAGAGAGCTACGCCGGACTGCTAATGCGTGGCGGTAAACCGAGCAGCCTTAATGAAGCTCGTTAACGAGGGGCTGCTGGTTAATTTCCACCGAGACCTCTGATTGGTCCTCCCCAAGCCAGGAACTCCCTCAGTTAGTTGCTTCTGTCTAACTGAAGCAGTAGGTGGTTTATACCGCTGCTGTTTCTTCACACCTAAACTACATTCTCCATCAGCCTCTCTGCAACGCTTCCTGAAAGAGGACAAACATGTTTCTCCTGGAAGAACATCCTCGTCTAACTGGTTCGGTGCTGTTAAGTGATCCAGCAGCATTCCCTTCCAACCGTGGGAAGAGCGGACAGGATCACAAATGTAAAATACTGGAATTATCTCGTATCTCTGGATGCTCTGTTGATGAGGATCGACTGTAAAATAACCTGGATAAAAAATACTCCTAACATACGCCTAATGCCACCTCGTCGTCTTCAGCATGCCTCTAAGAGTTGGTGGTACTTCCATGGTGCTAACATGGTTACCAATGTCTGTGCCTCATTCACCTTCTCTCCTTTCTTGCTTCCTCGCCTCTTTTTATTTCCCTCCTCTAACTGATGATAGTCAGAGTTGCCAATACTGGAACTTGAAGGAAATTTTTCCCGTAAATGTCAGCTGACGTATTCCAGTAGTACACTTTTAAGGACACGACTGAATCACCAGCACAAGCTAAAGAATTCTGCTTCACTGACTAAAAGCTATTTGTTCGTATAGAAGAAAAGAAAACTACAAGTCCCAAGGAACATTGCAAAACAACAAAAGCTCCAAAGCAGTTTGGGGGCAGTGGAAACGGAAGCAGACCCTGAACGCAGGATGTAAACTTAAGTCTCGGCTCAGTTAAAAAGAAAACGCCTACAGCATGCTGCTACCTCTCATTCGGTGAAGTAGAGAGTACCTGCGAGTCATGTTTCACAGAGAAAATTGTAGGTGATGAGTTGGGTGGAAAATAATTAAAGAGATAGTAAAAGTATGATTTCACTTCCCAAACGATGATAAAAACATTAACTAATTGAAACAGGTCACTGTGGTTGGATAAAAATGGCGTGATTTAGAAAAAACTAATCTTTTGCCTGGCCACACAGCAATTGAACTACAACATTTAAGCAAAACATGGGACCGTTTGTGAATGCATGGCACTCAGAGTTAAGCTTAACTCATCCCTGTCAGCAAGTCCTGAGTTATGTGCACCCTCCGAGCTCTCACTTAGAAGGCGTTTGCTTGGATTTTATAGTTTTTAGTGGGCCCACTAATTGGACATTTGTTGTGTCTAATGCTTCCCGGGGCTTGTAGTCAACATAGTAATATTAATGTATGATGCTAATATTTATCAAGGAACCACAGGCTCCGACCACTCCGCTGTGCTAAAGAAACCCTCAAAGCCTTCATGATGAAACTCAAACTGCTCACTCTGGACCCTGCTCACAGTCCTGACTGCAGACTGGGTCATTTGCCAACACGGTGACATCACAATATGTATTGTTCTTCTTTTTTAAACTTGCTGTAATTGGTTTGCTATTTTTGACCAGTAACTGTTGCTGTAAATCTAAAGCTGCATCTTGCTTTCTGTCCTCGCAGTCCAACAACATAATACAGTGATGATCAGTAAGAAATCATCCTCTGAATAAAGAAGCTTTTTGAAAATTACTACATATGCATAAAACCTCTAATACAAATCCAAAATTGTTGCTCTTTGGGCCTGACATAGGCACACCTGGTTTTCATGGCAGGTAATTGCAGAAATCTCCTCGTCTCACATCCTTTAAAATTATGCGAGCTTTACCTTTAAGACTATGTATGTGCATTTTATGTTTGTCCATTTTGGTTTTAATACAGGCAATACACCTCCTTGAGCTTAAAGTTTAAAGGCATAAAGTGTAATGACAAAGCTGAATCTAATCTAAAAAAATCTCAAATCACAGTGAGGCTGAAAGTCATTTAGTAAAAGACTTTATCCCACCAACGCTTAACACACACCAACTTAAATCTTGGAAAATGTTTTCCAATGATTAATAAAAAAAGTAAATATTTAGAATATTAGAATTTATTATTCTAATGAAATAGATGCAATGTTATGGAATACCTTACATGTTAACAAATGCACACATTGTAATTCTGTTATGCAGAAGTTACCACTACAGCATTTCCCTGTACACTTGTATACTTATTTATATATATATATATATATATATCGATATTTAAAAAAACACTTATTACACAATCATAACTTTCTTCTTCCAGGCACCTGAGTGGAGATCCAGGTGTGGTGTTGATGTCAAAGCAGTCTTCTTCACTTTCACTATACACCCCTCTGAGTCAAAAATGACCCGCCCTCACTAGAGATTTAAAAACACAAATTGAGTGTCTCAAGAAATCTTCTTTGAGACGTTGTGCACAGCTTCTATGGAAAAAAGCCAATATTTCCATTTTCTAATGTTAGAGATAACATAACTACAATGGTTAATGAAAGGAGTGATGAAAGTCTGTGTTTAATAACAGAGCAGGTCATCATCGCCGAGTCTCCTTATCCAAAAGGTCTTTGGCCTCATTAATCTTAGCAGCGAGATACGGTGATCCACCTGCACACACAAAGACACACACATCTTACTTTGATCACTGTGATCATTTCCTTTTACTAGAATACTAGAACAACCCAAACATTTTTCACAGTGGTCCCATTCCCCCTTTGTAATATACAAATGTGCAGATAACAAAACAACATGGGATTGAAGTTCACCTTTATCTGGATGGTTCAGGACCATGATCCTCCGATGGGCCTCACGTACCTTGGCTTTAGCACTGCCTGGGCTGGACGTCAAGCAAATAACCCATTAATGTAATCAACAATAACACACAGAGAATAACTGGACATATTGAAAATTAAAAAACAAAAGTATGATGCATTCTGTTACCTGATGCCCAGAACGAGGCAGGCCTCTCGTTTGGACATCTTCTGCTCAAAACCTCCTTTGTAATAAGACGAGAAGGCCTGAGATGACAGAAGTGTGTTAGAGATTTTATTATTAATAGTCTCAACCCAGCTGGAGCTGTCCCAGACAATCTAAACCTTCTACATAGACCAAGATGTTACACAGACTAAGCACTGATGAGCACAAGAATCGCAGAAATCAGTTTAGACAAGTGCTTTTAAACCAGCACACACAAAAGGAGAAATTATGCAGGGCACCCCAAGAAAACATTCAAGTTTAAGTTTATTTCTGGCGCAATTGGGGATCTATGAAAATATTTAAACAGTACATGAGCGACTATGGACTTTGCGATGCATGGCGTTCTTTTCACCCTAATCATAAGGAATA
>JAUMTR010000013.1:4254514-4313420 GCA_032270685.1 Microctenopoma stevenorrisi | reverse complement strand
AGAAAGGGCCGTGAATGATGACTACACAGCTATACATACATGACGTACTCATGTGTCATCTGTGTTACTGACAGGCCCAAAAAAAAAAAAAGTTTATTTCTGGCTAAATGTTTGAACAATTTCTTTGTCCCCTTTAATCATTTGAAGAGATACACACTGTATAAATGCTGAAAATCTGTAAATTTATGACACAGATGTAAACAAGATGAATTAATCACTCACAGATGTGGGCATCTTCTTGACAGTTTTAGAGAAAACTTGTCCGAGAGGCTTCCACAGCTGGAATGCATAGCGGCCTGTGGATCAAACACAATAATAACATAGATGGTGAACAAAAATGTGCACATCCAGATAACATCATCTTACATCAAGCATTTCTTACCTGCAAACCCTGCCGCAGCCACACCCAGACCAACAACAATCAGAGTCCTGCCCTGTTACCAAAATGAAACATACAGCACAGATCACATCGGGTTAGATGGGTCTTAAACAATTGGATGTTTGATGTTTATGTTGCTTCTTTTAATGATTAATCACAGGTCACAGTAGCTGACTATCAATTTTATTTTAATCTTCTAATTGTCTAAAGGTTGTTAAAGGTGGCAGATGTGCACAAAGACCTAATCTATTACAACTGAAACGTTCTCCTTCTCTGGAAACTTTTGTAAAAGTACAGAGGTGAGCATTAAAATCACATTACCAGGTTGGGCCAAAGAGATGGGTCTGATATTAATAATTGTATGTCCTGCTACGTGGTTTATCCATAATAATATATAACCATTTAGCCTTTTGATGTTTTTTTTGCCGTGTTTAAACAAGCTGTCAAAAGTAAAACTAAATTATTAGAATTATAGCAAAAAGGTTTACATAAACTGGAAAAGTACTGAGCTAGCTGCTTTCACCTCTGGTTAGCCTTTACTTACATTAGCTTGGTGACATCTGAAGCTGCAGTAAAGAAATATAGACTCTCAGATTAAGCTAACTCGTGTGGTTTGAGTCCCGATTGCCCCGTAACCTAACGCAAACCAGACCACTGTAGAATGAGAATAACACGCAGCGTTTCATTTACCTATAGCGTTAAATTCCTTCTCCTAACGCACCTGACGCATCAGCAGCGACAGACCACGTTACCGGTCATAGAGGTTACCTAACACTAACTCACTCCGCTAGATAAAAACACATATTGCGTTAGAGTGACAGAGTCTACAGAAGTCTTTAGTATAAAAACACATACTTACCAACCGCCTGTCTATATCTGCGTCGCTCCCAACATTTGTTTTTAGACTGTATTCAGCATATTGTACCCTGTCGCCTCCGTCCATAGTCGCTCTGCCGTTCGTCGCCATATTGCCTACTACCACGGAACATCCGGTTCCTTCAAAATAAAAGTGTTAAAGCGTTTTCTGTCTCACATCAAGTAAATATTTTAGCACCTGAAACTCAAAGTTTCTGTCCTTAAAAGTAGATATTTTGAATGTGTTACTGGAAATTACACACTCAAAGATAGAAGCTGCAATATGTGGATTTTAAACATTTACCAGTAAAAATCAGCCCTCTTCCACTTAATTTTTTTTAGATCATTTTTACTTATTGTAAGAAACTTGAATTTATTCAAGTACTGTACTTTTTACACTATAGCTACATTGTAGGTTAATTTTACATTAAAAACTACAGTTTTGTTCTTAATTCAAAAATGCAAATTGACAAGACATTTTACATTTCTGCACCTTAACTTTCTGATTTCTCTTTATAAGGCACGTGTGGAACAAATGACGACAAACTGATGCCTGGAGAAAACTATTATTTAAAAGGCTATTTCTACTGGAGTGGAGTACTTTTTAAAACCAGTACATCTTCCATCTTGTAGACATTGGTTTTGAGAAGTGACTTCGTCCAAATCTAGTTTTAAGAATTTAGCAGGTTTAGCCTATGCTGAGGTTATTGTTGTAAATTTATGTTTTATCAATATGATCAATTTTCGTAAAACCCGATCCATTAGTAAACCACCAATATTGTATATATATAAATCATATTTATGTAATTAAAAGTCCACAAACGTCTGTGAAAATTCTAGGTCATCCAGGTCATGGATGGCACAAAAAGTGTTTTTAATGGCAACTGGACTTCACACTGGTTTCAGTTCATTCATGCTGCAGATGAAAAATTAAACTAAATAGATTTGTCTTATCTTAATATTTGTTAACAATAAAATAGAGAATAACGCCAGACTTGTTCCTTATAGATACTTAAATAGATATATAGAAGCATAATTACTTTGATAATTGATAACATATGACCTGACCTCAAGGCTTAACTCATATGTTGTATGATTGTGTACACTGTCTTTTGGAGCACATTAATCCATTACTGCAAGGATAAGGATGGTATTATTATTTTAATAACACCAGTTTTAAATGTCATGTAATGAGCATTTTACTCATTAGTAAAATTTCAAATTTAGTTAAAGAATTAAAAGTTTGATTTGCATTTGTGCCACTAGATGGTGCTATTATAAAGTAAAACAGAACGACCTATTTGTGGTTTGCTTAAAGATAAATATTGAATTTTAGTGTGATTGTAACGTTTTATGTGTTTGCATTTTCTTGATTGTTTGTGTTTTTGAATGATTGCCCACATTAGTTTTCGTTACTGTATTACACTTTACTCATTACACATATTACTTACATATTAGAATTTATAATTACACGTATCTTTGCGTGTTTTTTAGTTTTGTGTAGTATGTGTTTGTTGTTTTTTTAAACTTGCGTATGTGTACAGGTGAATTCTGTCAGGAGTCAGGCTCAGGAGCACAGAGGACCTGCATCCTTAGCCTGGAGCTGGTCTCTATTGTCACTGGTAATTGGATATGGTCTGGGAGGAGAGATGGTTGCCGCAGAGAGGCTGCAATCATTAGGTGTGAATGAGACTTGTGGTGCCAGAGATGAAAACACACACAAGAACTGATATTGTGCTGTTCAAATACCACGCAAATGTCCACACTGACCAGATAAATCTGAAACAGTTGTTTTCATATTATGAGGCGTTCTGCCCATTAGTGAGTTTTCAGATCATTTTCTACTGAAACAGTACAGAGTTTAAGTTATTCACCTTAAGTAACCTGGTCCTCATTAGTTTCTTAGACTTAGCTTAACTTTGAGTCCAAAATTTTGTCTAAAAGTTATTTTATTTTGTTTTATTGTATCATGTGTACATGGGCTCTGGTATGTTGTTTACTGACCTCGCCAGGATGAGTTTGTCGTTCAACTGTGTGAAATTACAGGTGGTAAAAGTGCTGCTAAGCACTGACATATTTAATTTGACATGTCAAACAGTGGCTTAAGCTCTTACATTATCATCGATTTGGAGTGTAGATTTGGATTAAAGTCCAATTATCTCTCTTTTTCCACTCTGTCTTTTTTTGGTAGTTGAGAATGTTTTGGGAATAGTAGCTTTATAGCAGTTAAATTTGGCCCTAAAAAAGAGCTCCATAAACTCACGCTGACCTACAGATTCAGGGGATAATTCTGTTTTTAATTCTGCAATTCTGTGTTAATATTGATTACACAGTATCTTCAGCACAAAAACACACAAATCAAATGTAGACAAAGTGCTGCAAGTGAAGTACCCAGGACAAATCACTTTGATTAGTAGTGGTGAAGATGTGAAAACACAAAACTTGTCAGTTTTTATGCATTTAACAGGTAATAGTGAACACAGAGCCTCACAGAGTAATGCTCCCTGGTAAAAGCAGCACTCTTCCATTCACAAATGCATCTATTATGTGTGTCAAAGTGTTGTAATTGCCCCTGTTAAACCTCTCAATTCATACACAGGTTTATAATGCAGCAGCACATTGTTTGCATTAAAGAAAAGCACATTATTTGCATATTAAAAAAAATTGCTATTTGTGTGTGTTTGTGTCCAAGTTAATCTCAGTGAGGGAGAAACATTAACTGAACACACACATACACGCGCAGTGTTTCCATGGGGACCAAGCCGCCACTCTGCTCTTCAATGGTGAGTGAGTGAGTCCACGTAGACGGCTATTGTGTTGTGTATGTTTGGGGGGGTTGGGGTGGTGGTTCGAGAGGGGTTATGGGGGAGCAGTATTAAACAATGCACCACACAGATGAAAGCACTGCACATCCTTAAATCTAATCATAATTTAGTCATCACTAGAAGATGGCATGATCAAAATAAAGAAAGGCTGACAAGACAGAGAGAGAGCCCTGAGTGCCTGAGGTAAGGGAAGACGGCGGGGAGATTGATGGAAAATGATGGAGCCTTGTGGACTGAGATGGTTTTATTTCTCAAGTTGATGCTTATTTGTTCCTTCAATCTCTATATCTAGGCGCAGGCTCTTAGCCTTGAAGGCATTTCTGAAGCTCAGATGCTGCAAAGACCATAACTTAGACATAATCACCTATATCCCGACTTCCATTCATGTCTTTTTGTAAGTACAGTTATAAAAAATGTAAATACAACAGCTGAATTAATATGCTAGGTGAAAAGGTCGAACATTTTTTGTAATAAAATATGTTTTCACGTTGACTAAAGTCAGAAAATCATTTTTCTATGCATTCATTTTGTATTTAAAATAAATGCTTATCAGACAGTCAATGATCCAACCACTGTCAAAATGTAAAGAAAAAAAGTAGAAGATAACTGAAATCTATCCAGAGTGAGTGATGTAAAAGAGCCCATTAGGGCTGACTGGCCCCTCTCTTCTTCACTTGAAGTAACTTCTTTTTAAAAACATCACAAAATATGATGCACATTAGTATTAAATACATCACATACTATGTAGTATATACAGTAATTAATTCATCCTATACCTTTACCAGCTACACCATAGAGATTGTGAGTATTTTTGTAATTTTGTATTATCTCTTTTATTTACCAAGCCAAGTACTCCTACCGCTACTGGTAGATAAAAATAAATATAACAGTTAAATGAATAACAAACAGTGTATGTGCTGCATACCCTTAATGTACAAGCCCTAAGCGGAACCTTTATTCTGTACCCTCAGTTGTATTCGGATCTTATCGGTGACGCACTATCAAATGACATAATGGTAAACAGAGTAAGGTGAGTCTCTATTTATGTTTTATATCTCGTGGGCGATACCAGTTTTAGCACAAGACAATACCACTTCGGTTCCGGTGATATGTGCTGGGTATTATTTAAGTGAGTGAACAGTTTTGTTTCGTATTAAAATGTCATTGTCCCAGGATGGGAGATTGGTTAGCGTTAGCTGCTAGCTAACTAGACACCCGGCTCAAATTACATTACAAGAGCCGGCGATAAAAACAACAGGCCTAAATCACCTAGCTGTCAGTCAGGGTGGTTATCCAGGTTTATAATGTGTATATACACTTTATTTATGTCGTGTTAATGGTGGTAGAGCTAACGTTAGCTTGTGTAGCAAGCAGGTTCGTGTATATATCGGAGATGCTGACCGTGGCTTCACCTCTGCCACTGTTCACTGCTGAGGAGCTGGCTGTGTGTTTATAAATCAATCAAACACAGGCGAGGTCTTTAAACTTACGGTTTTGCATTTTGTGATTATAATTGCAGCTATACAACATAAAAGCACCTAAAATGTTTAGTAAACAACAAAACGTGCAGGCCTCTGCTGAAATATCCATACCATGTTATGTGAATAGGAATTGCCTCTAAAACAGATGTGGTTTGAAGCAGCTTGCAACATTCGTCCAGTGTATTTTTGTATCGGTGCAATAATCACAGACTGAATGCACGATGTTGACATTAGGGCTCGGTGGAGGGTCCTTGTTCTTGCTGAGGCTTCTGTGTGACTCTGGCTCATGGTTTGGGATGGTTGTCGTCCAGCTAAATTAATTTGGGTCTGATCAGATGCCTTCCTGATGGTAATGTTAATGTCAAGCTTTGTTGTTGAATTTACTTTGTCAGTTTATCAAACCAACAACTTCAATCTGTGGTTTTCTAGGTAATGTTAGCTGCATCTTAACAGCATGTGTGAGTCAACAGGAGTTCACTAGGACGCTTGATGAGTAACTAACCATGATGACGATGCTCAGCTAGGTCAGAACTGTATTGGCTGACAGATGATGTCATGCTAAACAGCGTATGTCAGTATTTGATGATACAGGGTGTAAGATATTTTTTCAAATGCTTAGTAATTTATCAAATTACTACTTTACAGCTTGGTTATGGTTAAGTTGTAAATATTCAATATATCTTACAGCTGACTAGAAATTGAGTTGCAATGATGTAATGGCCTTTAAATAATTAATATGTAGAGAAAAGTAAAAGCTTGGAGGAGAAGGAAATCAATGATAGTGAGCGAGTACAAATGAGTAAGAGAGAGGGACTGGGAGAGTAGAGAGAATTAAAAGAGACAGGCAGTCAGGCAGATGGATGGGAACCCCACCCAGGCCTGCTTCCTCTCTTCTCATTTCAATGATACGCAGCTGAGGAGGAAGTCGAGTATTATTTCATCAGGACATGTGAGGGACGATGATCGTTTCTGTGAAGCTGTGATGTCGGCGAGCTGATGAAGAGGCTGCAGGTGGGTAGGCAGTTTAGTGGTTAAAGTTAAACTTCAGGCTTCAGAATCTTCTTATCTGAATTTTCCTGTAAAGGCTGTATTTCAGTCATGAAAATTATAAATTAATCTTTTTAAACAACGTTATTTTCTAGACTCGTTTATTTTCTCTCACACTGTCAGCTGTGTTTCCATTCTTTGTATTTGTTCGGTTCCTTTTTACCAATTCCTCTTTCTCTCTTCCCTTTGTTACAGTCAACTTCCATCTACTCACAGCCACCTGACCAGCTGAAAGAGCACAAATAATGACGCTGATAGTGGATTTTGACTGTGCTTCCTCCAGTGTTTTACTCCAGACTTTGAACACTTCACAGTGAGCAGAAGCATTCTGCTGCTATTTTACCTCAGTGTTCATATTACGCTTAGTATCATAGCTTAGTAACCAAATTGGCTTGACTTAGCTTACCAGACTTTTGCCAGTAGTATAGCTTTGACGTGAAGCTGCAGTAGATATAGAAAAGGAAGACCGTAACTCTAAATGGAAGCGCATTCTTGAGCTCAAGACTGTAACCTGGCTTCTGACAGCAGTTTGTGACAAGTGCAGTGAGCTTGGATCTTCTTCACGTGATCCTAGCTTGTCCACATTAAAAAGGAACCAGCAGACCAGCTTGTCTGATTATTTTTGACATGTGGATGTTGCAACAAAGCTTACTGTGCCCATTTTTCATCTAGTTGCGAAGTTTACCTTCCAGGCAATAGGCTCAGCCATGGAGGGTCTTGAGCAACTTGACATGGTGGGTGATATCAGCCCAGCCCTGGAGGCCACAGAGGACTTTATCCACTGCATGGATGGGATTCAAGGCCAAGGTCCAAGCCAAGTTCTGACAGTGAACCTCCAACCTCCCAGACAGCCCAAGCAGCTGCAGGAGGTATCCAGTTCCGCGCTGGGTAAGTTGAGCTCCAGTGGTGTGTGGAACCTGCTGGCTGGAGAACAGCCAGAGGTGGGACCCTTAGGCCTTGCCTGGGCTGACAACTTCAGCGTACTGGGGCTGGGGATGGGACTGAGACATGGCAAGAGAAGCCGGGCACGCTCCACCAATGACCTGGCAGTGCACACGAAGGACTGCACCAACAACACCTCCAACTCCTCATCTAACACAGCTTTTAAGAAGGGACACAACCGGTCCAGATCTGACGTCAACTACCGGCCATCTGCATACACAGACAATGGACTGCCCGCGGTGGACTGCAACACGCTGAAGAACATGATCCTTAACCACCAGCAGGGGGGTGAGTTCACAGTGTCAGTTGACATGTGATGTAAACAGTTTCAAATCAATGTTAACGTACAGTAGTGTGGGTCGGGCTCTCTCGTGGCATATCGTCCCAAACCAGGAGGGCCAGCAACAGCAGCTTAACCTAAGCAGATGAGAGGCTGGCTGAAGAGAAGAGTATTAACTGTTTGAGATCATGTACAACAGGGCTAGAGGATACATCACCTACCTCAGATTATGATGTACCATGTGATTATAACTGATACAGGCTAATGCAGTAATTTAGTGCTGGTCGTACCATCTGTTGTATTAAAGTGGTGGCGGAAGTCTTATAAGACTTCTGTCAGATAAGATAAATCAAGCTGAGACAACTGTATCTTTATGAAAAATATACAAAATATACTATATGCATACATACTTACTTCCAGTTTTCAGCTTTAAGAATCATGTTTTGGGCCCATAGAGCATGTGTACTAGTGAGCTACAGCTCTTCTGAAAAGATTTTGAACAGAATTAATCAAATAAATGAATACATTAGAAAATGCATTCTGATAATAAAAATAGGCAATAAGCAAGGTTTATGCTCAGAAAATTGTATTCTTGGCTGTAGCTTCTGCAATGATTCTCTAAGCGGCTGGTGTGCATCGTGTGATCAGTTCAAAAGTGGCAATACCACTGCCCAGCACTGTTCCTGGGGGCTTGGGCTGACCCTTTAGTCAAATTGGATTTAGCTAATTGTCCATTTGTGGTATGGGGAGCTGTTTATGTCCTGTCCTCTGGTAACCAACTGATTAAACATGAGGTCTTTGTAAATCTAACCAGAACAGTGACCCCTACCAAACAAACATGTACACCTTTTGCTCCTATACACTGATTGACTGTCCATTCACTGCAAAGCTTTCTCAGCCTTCGAGAAGCTTTCAGAGGACAGAAGTCATGGACTATTTGTGCTGCAGATCAGGGCATATGCCGTACTTATGTTGAAGCATCCTCAGAGAAAGCAATAATGATAGAAGATGATGATAAGTTGAAATGACACAGCTGTGCTATGACAGTCAGTTTTCAGGCAGAGAGACCAACACACACACAACCACACACACACACCACGTGTTTGTGTGTTTTGGCCATCCGAAGGCCTAAGGAGATCCTAAAGGATCCTGAGGGATAATAGCCTGTAATCCTGTCAGCAAATGGACTCAAATGAGGCGAGAGAAGAGGCAACCCAATTACCCAGCTCCTGACACTGGCAGGATTATTTAGTATTAGCATATGTGTGAAAAGGCATCAGACTATTTAGTTTGGCTCTATGTGCGTTGAAAGGCGAGAAGTAGGAAAAGGATCGTAATAAGCAGAAGGCAGAGTGATTTAGCTCAACCTTGCTATGTCTCTTCTTGACAGCGGGGGGAAAAAGTGGTGGTTTTATTTTCCATTAGAGACAGCTGGGGATGTTTAGGCATAAAAGGGAATGATGATCATTATTATATACACACTATGCATGTGTATATAGGACCAAATAACAGCTATTAAAGCTCTTAAAGTCTTATAACATTGCCCACAGAACTCTCTTTGAACATTATGACTCTTTTATTAGCGGCTTTATTTCTGGTTGCCCTTTTTTAGCAAGCATTCCTGGATCATTTTGTAGTGATAAAAATTCAGTTTTGTCATGGTGTCATTTAATATGTTGTATGTTATTAAGAGTTTCCTAATGGTTGTTTAAAAAAACAACCAAACTATAACTTAAGGTTCTGCTTCTGTACAGAAAAGTAATGATGTATACATTTGACTTGATCATAACATCAAGCATTCATGCTTCCTCTATGATTAATTCCTGTCCTATTTGAAATTCATTCATGAAGTAAATATTTTCCCACATCATTCTGACCAGACCTAACTCAGGGATTTACTTCTGTCCTTGTAATGAAAAATACGCCCACTTGAATGCAACTTAGAAATGCTGTCGGTTGCCATGCACAACCCCTCAGGTATTAGTTATTATCAAATTAAAACAAACATTAGGCTATATAGAGCCTAATGTTAGAGGCCTTTATCTCTGCACTGCTGCCAGGCTAAAGTGTGAGTTGGACTTCATGGGAAGCTCCACAGCAAGATAAGTTTTGCAGTCTATAGAAAAAATAAAACAATGTAATGTAATATGAGTTTATTTACATTGATATAAAAACAATATAAATAAAATTGTTGTTAGGGGAAAAAAGTTCTGTGGACAGATCAGTCAAACATTGGCATCTACTAAATGATGCATTCTCCTGCGTTCCTGAACTTCAGTGTCCAGGGAAACGTGGGGCTAGATTGTGAAACGGCATATAAGATTAATGACTGGCTCCCTAATCACGTAGTGTGGCCGCTTGTTTAAGGCTTCAGCGGAGGTTTGCGTCTTGATTGACTTGAACGCAGCTGTTTGGACAGGGAGTTTGAAGCACTGAGAGAAAAGCGTTACCTCTGGTTGAAGTCTTGTTTGTTTTTATTGAACTATTACTTGAGTGTGATGTCAAAACCTACCAGGTAGAGATGAAGGCTAATGGAACAGAGCAGTTCTCCACGACACAGTGCCTAATTTTAATCTCGAGCCTCCCAAGCGTGAAGACTGCCAATCAGCCAGACTTGATTCCTGCAAAACGTATTTGCATATTTATTCGTTCCTTTAACAAAAGGTTTGTTAACATGCAAAGTCCGAGATCTAGGGTGACACTGTGTCTGCTGCTGTTTTGATAAGATTGATGAAGCAGTTGACTCGCCACTATTTACTTAACAAATTTAGCTTTTTCCTTCTCGAGTGGTTCAACACGAAACAAAATACAATATGTGCCAATTAGGCTACTTCTGGTAGGGGTTTACAATTAAATCAGTTTGTAAGAGTGTTTTAGGGGGTGGGAAGGAGTGAATGTTGTAAGTAACACCTACAGCTCTGGAAAAAATTACCAGTCCACATCAAGATGCTATATAAAGGTTTATGTTTGAGTAAAATTTGATTTCCTTTATTAACTCCCATATTACAAATATTGTCATTTAGAGCACTAATGTTTGAACTTAGGAAGTGTTTAGAAAGCAATATTTAGTGTAATAACCCTGATTTACAATCACAGCTTTCATGCAGTGGTCTCTTAAATTCTCTCTTACAGTCTCAGAGATGTAAATATCCATAGAGAGAGCGCCTGTAGCTCGCTGGGTCGCTCTGCGTAGCAGTTGCTTCTCTCTGTTCCGTTTTTTTAGCGATTTAACATGAAACAAAAACAGGAACTTCAATATGAAATGATGAAACTTTTAGTCAAATAGAAACCACTGAAGTATGCATGAGGTTCCTAAATATTCATCCTCAGCTCACAGGTATGTGGTAATGTTTGTTTTTCCAAATGATTTAAATACCAGCCAGACTGAATCATTGTCAGTCAGGTGTGACCTCTGAACGCCCTTCAAAAAGCGCATACAGAAGTATGTAGGTGTACAGTTGTAAAGAATGTTTATTTTCAGCACTTATTATTATTTGACTCGGATTTTATGTATTCTTCCTACTCTTATTGCTACTGTTACTAATAACTTTTTTCCAGTCGGATAACTAATTTCTAACTATTATCAAAAGTAAAATTCTTGTCAAACAGCTGTTCCATGCTTTGGACATTTTCTGCTTTCATTTTTGTTAATGTCTGCACTTAAACTTGATTTGGGGGAAAAGGTCCTACAAGTTATCACACCTCTTTTGTTGGGACAGTGCTATTCCATAATTCAATTATACTATGTTACAGGGATGTGCAACGTTGTGTAACAAACTGATTTCCTATTTGTTTGCATCAATGTCTTCTTGAGGCATTTTGTAGGTTGGACAGTGAATGCAGCACAGCACAGAATAAAGAATAGCTCAGGTCTGTTCTAGCAGAGGTGACTACTTGAGTCTGAACTTTCTTAATCTTGGAGGAAAAAAAGCACACCCTAACCTCCGGAGAAAGAAGAGTGAAGCCCGGAGATGAAAGACATACAAGAAATGAGGGTAGAACAAACCACCTGAACAGCAGATTGTGTTTGTAGGGTCACGGTAGGGGGGGGGGGGGGGGTATGCTGCCAGCCTCACATTGGGAAAGTTTGCCTCAAAGTCTCTTAACAGTTTTGTTTTTTCCTACATTGGTGATGATCTCAGAGGGATCGTCAGGGGAGCTGGACAGATATAAACAAGAATTTGAACAATTGGCCAGATGTGGACAATTCCCTCATTAGCAGTAGATGGTTGATTCACCATTATTGTCTGGCTAAGGAACACACCTGGTAGGGGATGGATTAGGAGTCAGACGGGATCTCGAACGTGCGATCTTAACCCATTAACCCATTGAGCTGCCAGGCCGCCTATTAAATTTGTCATACCTGCAACGTAGACACATTACATTTTTTTGGTGATTGCATACAAATGTAACCTATATGTCATGTTATGAGTTTTATTTGATAAACATTGGTGGAATGCTCCTTCACTAATTCGCTAATCTGATGTGGTTAACTTGAACTGCCACATATTGCTCATCTGTGTTTCTTTTTATCCCCTTTTCCTTCATTTATCCTTTTTGTATCTCTGTCCAGCTGATAAAGGCAGCAGTAGCAGTGTGGTAAAGCGGGGTGAGATGGAGCAGCGGGAGGGGCCCCGGGCGCGCTGGACACCCTGCCACGTCGAGCTGACGCCCTGCGAGCTCCGGCTGTACTCTCTGGACAGCAGCGCCAACCGCCAGCTGGGCACCGCCTACTCTCTGTCACACTGCCAGAGCGTCATCGCACCAGCACCCTGCAGCCAGCCTGGTCAGATCACCCAACCCGCCGATCAACGCACACTCCAAGCTTTGTTCTTTAACAGCACACGTCTCCAGCTAAGGGCGGCCAACCAGTGGGAAGCCATGGAATGGAGACGACTGATGTGGGAAAAGGTGCAGGCAGCCAGACCTATGAGGCAGGAGAACTGTCAGAATAAGACTGCAGTGGAAAACCAAGTGGTTGCCAAATTTCCTGCACCAACGTCCCCCTCCTCATCGCCCTCTCCGTCCGGGCTTGACACAAGGCCTGATGGCGACAGTGACACGCCAACCTCTGCAGAGACATCACTCTCTCTCCAGACCAATTCGGGCATGCCTATGAGACCCACCACCCTGCCTCTGTTCAACCAACGTTGCGGAGACGTCCTCAAAGCTGGCCTGCTCCACCAACTCACGGATCAGAACAACAAACGGGCCTTCACCTTTGTGCTGACACGATCTGCTCTTCAGGCCTTTCCTACCGAAGGTCGTGGGTCAGTGTCCCGGGCTGTTCTCCAATATTCCCTGTCCTCCTGTTTGGCCGTGCAGCACAACCAGGAACCAGAGAACAGAGTGGCATGGATCAATAGAGGTGAATGTTTCCAGATAACTTTCCTCCAAGAGGTGCTCCAACTTCGTGCAGACAATCAGCTTAAGGCCCAGGAATGGGTGGAGGCCCTACGTGAGGCTGTGGGAGCACAGAGGCCTCCGCAAGAAGAAGTGGGAGAAATAAGAGAAGGAGCGCCGGGCTTCCAGGGAGTGCTGTTGCGTTCAAAACCGTCCAGGGAGAGGAGACAGCGGGAAGCCCAGAGAGCCAAACGTCAGTCAGTCACCACGAGTTTCCTCAGTATTCTCACCTGTTTGGCCGTGGAAAAGGGACTCACAGCTCAGAGCTTCAGATGTGCAGGTGACTAACACACAAAGACACACAAACTGTTCAAACAGTACATCCTGATTCATCCTGCTAACTGGCAGCTAACTGCTGTATTCACACATAGGTTCACGTGGCCATTACACATTGTACTACGGTGCCCGCAGGATCAAGTCCATTTAATCTTTGAGCTCGTTCTCACATGTAGTAAAATCTAGAGTAGTTCCGGTAATATGTTCACAAGGGGAAACAAAAAATCTTGGCGGTCAGAAACACGTTTTAGGATGGTAAAGGAAGGGGACACCACTCTGGAAGCTGAAATTCAGTTCGCTTACCGGCCAAGATCGAGTCCCAAAACATATGTGTTCATGCTTGTTTATTGGTGTGTGCATTAATTCATGGGAGTCACAGGAGGCGTACTGAAGCGAGTGGGCCTGTCCTGTCCACATGACGGTAAAGAAATGCAGTATGTAGTGAAACGTTTGTCAGATTAAAACATAGCATGGAAGCATAGTGTGCAGTCTTACAGTTTTATGTAGTTGTCCAATATGTGAAAATACATCTTTATCATAATAACTTTAAAATAAAGCCAAAAATGAAATTAAGTAATCATTTAAAAAATGCATGTAACCTGTTATAACAGACATGAAGGGTGCTGTCTAAATTCTTCTGTCTATTCCAGTGAGTCAGGGATTTAGTCTTTACCCTTTTTTCTATCCGTAACCATTACAGCCTCTTTCCTCCTTTATTGTTATTCCTGTTAGTCCCCATACCAGGCCCTTGGACAGCCCCATAAATGGCAGGCGGTGCTTTTACTCTCCCTGGGTGTGAAGCGTGGGCTTCCTCTCACTCTCATAGGAGGGCTTTGAATAATCACCGCTCACCTCCCTTTTTTATTTGTAACAACTGGCTTATTAATGCAGGGCTGTTTGAAAGGCCAGCTGAAACGGGAACAAGGACAGAGGCCGTCTGGGGGCAACTGATGATAATTGGTAGGCTTAAAGCGCTGTAGAAGAGGAAAAATGGATGGATGAATGAATGAAAGCGGCCCGGGGGATGCTACAGTGGTCAGGCCTGATCGTAGTTGTTTGATTGAAGGGCTTCTGGGTAGAGCGGGATGTGAGGGACAGCTGGATACCTCTATTTTCTATACAGAGCACACCTCTACTCACTCAATCCGTTTATGTCTCTGCTTTTCATTCAGACTCACAGCCTTTGCCTTTTTTGTCTCCCTCTGTGTCCCCCCCTCCACCTATTTTTTTTCACTGTATCCCTTCTCAGTCTCCTGCAGTGTTTCTAAGCAGGTCCTAAAAAAGCCTTTAAAACCATTTATATCCCATGTCTTAAATTTGTATTTTAAGTCCACTGTGTTGGTAGTTTTCTCCCTCTCTCTTTGGAAAAGAGAATTAAAATCGAGTCGCGTCTTTGTATTTATTGTTTCTCCTCATCTCACCTTGGTAGTGTAGTTTGTGGATGTTTAATATGGATTTTTTTGTTATTGCATTTTTCTTATTGTTATTTAAATGATTCCATGCTAAAAAGGTAGCTTTGACTTCTAGCACACTCTGGTAGGAGAGTAAGTTTAACGTTCAAGTTGTTTTTTTAGCTACAGTCTACCTTCTACTCCAAAGGATCTGGAACAAATGAATTATTTAAGTTAAGAGTTTAAGATTATAAATAAGGTTCAGAATCTTTACTTTTATTTCCTGTAATAGTTTTGTGTTAAAATGGCCATTAAACTCCACTTTAGACCAATTTATTAAAAGTGCTGATCTTCTGCGTCAAGCTGAATGAATCAGTTGACTGATTAGATATTTTAAATAAAAATGTAAAATATAATCAGCAACTTGAGCACTTAATACTTTTTTTTTCCTTATGCGGGAAATGTTTTGAGTTTGTTGTGTACCTCTCACCACACACACACAAATATGCACGCACTCACATTTTAGAGTGTGTCCTCAGGTCTGCTGACCCCTGTACTGGTGCACATTCTCAGGCCCCTGAAAAGCCATGTGAATTTGTTGGACAAGGGGGCTTTGGGTGAAGTGCAAATCAGTAGATATGAGGGAACTGAGGATGGGAGAGGTGGGCTCACATCAAAAGAGACAGTTTCTCTCTCTCGCTAGCAGACACACACACACACACACACACACACACACACACACACTTGTTTTTCTTTAGCTGTGAGGAGGCACTCTGTGTTGCGTTCCACGGCCCCTTTCTCTAACCTCAACCTTCACAATACCCCCAACCCCTACCCTAAACTTAATTCTAACCCTAAACCTAAAACTAAACCCTCAAACAGTCCTTTTGTGACAGTCAGTCAAAATGTCCTCACAATGATGGCATCTAAAGACCACGCAGCTCCATAAAGGTGAGCACGCACACATGTACACACTCCTCTGTAACTATCTTACTTATAGTACTCTCCATTTGTGCACATTTTCATTTGAGTGTTTGGTCGTTGTGAATGTGAGACATCAAAGCTCAAGCTTCTCTCGTCTTTTCAGTTTTAATTCACACACGTGTACACATCGCGCACACTCACTCACACACACACACCAGCGTCCTCTCAGAGGTGTGGTGGTTTGAACCAGCGGCGGACAGATGAAAGCGGGAGCCTCTTTTTGCCCCGATGTCATTTCTCTCTCTTTCCGTTTCCTTGTTTGTCCCTCTCTCTTTCTTTCCTTCTCTCTCGCTCCCTCTCTCGCTCTCTCCCTCCACTGTGCGCTCACCCTGGGCAGGTCAAAGTGAGCCTCTCTCACTACAGAGAGCTGCAGTACAATCGGTGGACCTTTTGAGCTACGTTTGAATTCCCATTCATCTTTCCCCGTGTCCCTCTTTCTCTTCATCCCTGAAAGACCTACAAAAGATCAGAGATGAGTAGAGAAAGCAGTTGTTACTCTGTGCCGATAATGGAGGAGGTAGTTAGCAGAAGAAAGAATTAATAGCTGCTTTAAAAAAAATTAAGATGCAGCTATCTTTATGAAGATCGTAGTGTGTGTGGAAAACTGGAAAAGTTGAAACGGAAATTAAAATTTCAATTAATAATAATAGTAATTACATCCAGATACACTGTATAATCAACATAGATGGACCATAGATTGTATCAAATAATTATATATATATACTGCATATATATAAATATAAATATATATATTGGTTGTAAGTAAGTGGACACTGACCAAACATGTATGTGCACGTATTCATACTAACCTAATTCCTAAAAATGCATGCATGCAGCAAAAAAACGATGCATTTTTAGTTCTATTTATACAACAGAAACATCGCAATGCAACATCGCTGGTTTAGTCTACTAAGAGTAAGGATTCCTGCTCTGTTTTTGAGGTTGTTCTGCTGCTTGCTGAGGTTTTGGTAGTGATAAAGCCAGTTTTTCATCCATATGCTTGTTATTTTATCCTTTTTTTTCTTCTGCAGTCCCACATTATCTTTTGAAGCTTTTTTTTTGCTGGTGTAGTCGTGCAAATCACGCCCCAGCCAAGATAGCAGTACATTTACCACCACTGTGTGTGTATATATATATGTGTTGTTTTGGTGTCGTCATTATATACATTTTGAGCTAAAAGTTAAAGGCTGTTATTTAGTTTGCACATGTTGTCAGGCTACATATGTGTCTCTGGTTCCAGCAGCAACAGAGACCACGTTTGAGGTCACAGTTGGCCAGGAAGCTGGCCTGGTGGTCAGCTGTTTCCTCGAAGTGACACAGTGTTTCCCTGACTGGTGACCGTCTCCTTTGCCTGCTGGCTCCCATCCAGTGGACTGTGGTTTGTTGAAAGGGCATCCACCCCAACAACAGCATGAGCTCACTACTCTACTTAGCCTACCTAGTTCTGACTCACACATATGTATTCAATCATGGGTCTCTCAGTAAGATAAGATTTTATCCACAAACAATAAGTTCAACCAGAGGAAAACTAATGTATATTGTTTAAATTATGGAATGTAGTTGTGGATGCTGATAAACCTCTATCAACATTAAAAAGAAAAACATTGAACTTACTCTTTCTGTGTGCACTAGACCTGGGTCACTGTAGTTCAGAATACTGCATGTGTCAAAACAGAAACTTTCACAGACATTTGCTTCAGTGAACCCGATGTGTATAAACACAGTCACCTTGAGCGCTGTATAAAGTACACAAACGCGATACTCAAGTGAAAGTGCAAGTATTTGCCTAGACAAATACTCCACTACTACTACTACTACTAAGTAAAGTTGAGTAAAAGTACTTACTACCACCTCTGGTCACCTCCCATTTTTACCATTCTCTTCAATGTTACATCTCAAAAAAATGCCTGGAGGAAATTTCATTGCATTTTGCACAAGCATCCACTAAATCTAATATAAGTCTGGACAAACATGTATGTAACTTTACTGGTTGGCAAAGTCATACAGCCGCAGTGCTATAGTTTTTTCTTTCTTTTGGTCTTATAAAGCGAAACCCAGCTCTCCGTGCTGATTAGACCATTGTCTGTCTTTTCCAGACAGCTGATTCTTGTCTATAAAAGAAGAGTATCTGGGCTAACTTCTCTTTATTGTCTGCCTCCATCCACTCCTGTTTGATCTTGCTCGTCTTCTCTTTGGTTTAATTGTCTCCTCCTATCTTTGGATAGACACTAATTCACTCGTCTTTTTTTTCCAATGTTCCCTTTTCCAATCTGTATTGTTTTTGTTTTGAACCAGTACTCCACAAACAGGCTGACACACGTCCTTCTTCCTCTGTCGTTCTTCCTCCCTCTTTTTTCTGTAGCTATCGGCCTCCCTGTTTTCCAGATAAAAATCTCCCAGTTCTTTTCTTCTCATCTCTCTTCACTTACTGTTTTCCCTCAGGCCCTATGTCCTCTGAGATTGTGTGGATAGGGGACACCTGTCACAGTGCTGTGGCGCTCAACTCTTTGCATGTGTGTGTGATCACAGACCAGGTCCAGGTGTTTGGGTGAAGAAGTCACTCTAAAGAGTCTAGAAGACAAAGCAGACCACGGGGCAGCTATAGGCCTGAATAGAACAGAGGATCTGTTTGTGCTTTCCGTCTGCACGACACTTTCTTATTGAAGTCTGTCCTGTTGTGACTACTGGAAGAACCCAAACTATGTTATCTCTGGGATTACTTCAGGTGACTTTTGTAGGTAGACTCTGTTAGACTTGGATTAAATTTTTGAAAATGTGAAAATAATATACACAATTAAAAGGTATAAAGATCTCCCTCATTAAAATGGAACCACGTGAGTCATAATACAACACATTAACTTCTGAGGGCTGAGGTTCCTTTTAAACTTCTAGACTATCTTGTTTATTATCTTCAGGTTTACACGGCTGGATTATTGTGGAATTTAGTGAGGGGCAATAAACTGACACATATTAACACCAAGTTATTTACTTGTCAACCCTCATGTTCTGCTAATGTTGACCCTTCCTGCCCCCTTCAGCACACGCGTAATGAACCAAAAGTCGGCAACGGTTGAGGGCTAATTAACCAGTAATGTAGTGGCCATACAAAGATTTATAAATTCACATCTTTCTTGAAGCCATCATTTAAGGGTGGTAAATGCATCAGATACAATCTGTGTTTGTCTCACATGGTTTGAGTCACATGTTTGAAACTTTAAAGTGGTTTAGCTGGTTGACCCGTGATTGCAGAGAGGTTCACAGACCCCAGCGCACAATATCCTGCTTTGAATGTATTGTTAAGATGCCAAAACACACATTTGTTCATTGACTTTCTTCTCAGGTTGTCAGCATCCAGTTGGTTTGTCCAGGGGAAAAGCAAAGGTTTGTTACTACAGTGGCTGGTACTACTGCCAGAGCTGCCATCAGGACAACTCCTTCCTCATCCCAGCACGCCTGCTGCACAACTGGGACACCAGCAAGCACAAGGTGAGAAAGCTTCCACGATGGTGGAATCACAATTTAAATGTTACTGTTTTGAAGTTAAAGACGGTTCTCCAAGAGATATTTCTGCTCATTTCATATGGTCCTCAAGTTAGCCCCCACCCACCCAAGTCTTGTTCCTTTAGTAACCACTCAAAAGATTTGTTTTCTTCTAAGAAATTGTTATAGTTTAATAGGTTGAATTTGTTCAGATAGCCCCGTATGGAAAAAAAAAAACTCTTCCTGGAAGATATACTTTAAGCCTTTAGCTTTACCTTCATTACGCTTTGTATAAAGACAACAAACAGGTGTAAGGAGCTGGTTTGTCTCTCTTGTCCAAATGCTCTGTCCTATATTCTGATTCTGTTGTGGTCCTCTAGGTGTCAAAACAGGCCAAGGAGTTCCTGGAGTTTGTGTTTGAAGAACCTCTGCTGGACATCCAGCAGCTCAACCCCTGTCTGTATGAACACTGTGAGCCTCTCAGCACTGTGCTACGTCTCCGTCAGCAGCTCCAGTCACTGCGGGCCTACCTGTTCAACTGCAGAGCTTCTGTAGCGGAGGACCTCCGACGAAGGTGGGTTGGGCTTGTTACCAGTTGTAGTGGGGTTATGTATTTCTCTTTAATATTGAGCCTTGTTTTCTAGTATTTTTCATTTTAGAATGACCTAATGTGACCCTGCATAAACTATGATAATAAATAATTTAAACCTGGTGAGTAATTAAAACATTCTGTCACATTATTTTCTTACCTTAGAGCTTCACCATTATCAAATTATCCACATAGTTCAAATGATCTAGCAGTTGACTAGATGTTTAAAACAAGATATAATTGTTTAGTAGTTTTCATATTTTATAAAACATGTTATCGGAGTCACAATGACAAATTCACTCAAATATTTGTTGTATTACTCTGTTGTTGACCTGACACCGATTGTTAACATCTCCTCGTATATTCAGCATGTACATAAAAATGTGTCTGTCTGTGTGTATATATTGTATGTGCCGACTGCAGAGGGCTGAGTGTTTATCTGAGTGGGGTCCCACACTGAAAGCCTTGTCTGTCACCTGATGGATGCTCCTTGACCTGGTCCAGGTCGCTAATACATTCGGATCTGACAGTCTCTAAAGAAAAATCATCCACCTCATAAGGCAGGCTGGAAACAAATAAATATTCCTTCATGATAATAGAGATTTTTTAGGAACACTTTAATGTAGAGAATTTCTTCTTGGTAGTTCCAAGGAAAGGTCTTCACACTGAGGTCTGTTCATAAAGACATCATTGTTTCTAAAAAAACATTTTAAAATATCATTCATGAAGCCTGGCACCACAAAACATGCAGGTAACAGCAGAAACAAAAGCATAGATCTGTCTCTGCAGCATGAGGTGCGTTACCTGTAAAATCTCATTAGCAGAACTAGAGGTCTTTGTGAATGCTTTAAATGGTTTACTATTCATGCAATTAGCTTAGGACTGCTTTCTAAGGAGGTGTATTATCATCTCCTTGTTTCAAAGCAGAGCAGAGCCGCATCTTGATGTTCTGTGTTTACGTCTGTCCCATTAACGTGTGCCGGCTAGTGCTCCACCACTTCCAAACACTGTAGGATTGATGAGGGCCATGGCGCTAAAACCTTCTCCTAGGCATCAGTCTACTTCAGGGGGGGATCTGAAAAGAACTGTCTGTTGCATACATGCAGAAATCATCAGATACACAGATGCACACGCAACTGCGTGAGGCACTGAAGGCTGTGAGGTAGGGGGAGGTGTGTTTACCACAGTGTGGCAGTTTTAAATGCTGAAAAGCTATGATGGCATGTTGCAAAAGAAACTTTACCAAGGTGTGCAGAGTAAACAAATTTCTTGATGTTTTTCTGTCAATTCGCAGTCAGTAAACTGCACGGCTACTTGTGCTTGTGGTGTCAAGGTTGCTCTGATATTCATGTGTGTTTCCCAGTGTGTTTGAGAAGAAGAATATCGTATCCCTGGCACATATTAAGACAAACAGATGTTTATGTGAGGTCATTTTTTGCTATGTTTATGCTAAGTGCTTGTTTTTTACTCATATGTGTCATATTTAGTATTATGACATATGACACACATTAAGTATTTTCTTTCTAAACCTAGTTTCCTTCTTCAGACAGAAGAAGGCAAAAGCACACGGCTCAATTCTACTCGATAACCACCAATTTTTCCATTTCAGGTTGATTTTCTTGGTTCTCGGGTTGATGCGACGTGCTAAGCTAAAAGTAGAAGGTTGCTAAATAATATTCAGTTGTTGAAATACAAAAAAAACCCTTTAAAGAACAGAGTAGTTTTTTTTTCATATGTATTCGGAGACATTTCCTGGTGTGGGGTATTTGTGTGTATTATTTATATAACATTGTAATTTGTCTACTTTACATAATAGTTCTATCTAAGCCTCCTTGGTTTGGTCATACATACAAATGTAAATAAATAATATAAGTGTAAGAAAAAATTATCATTTGCAGTTGTATAACTTATAACTGTTTCTGTGGTGTTTCATTTTTGTTTTTGGGGAGCTGTAGAAGATGCAGTTGTAAAGGTTCTTGTAGTGATAGTTGTAATGTTATGTGCAGGTGGAGCTGCAAATGTGCAGTAGTCGTCGTTTGTGTTCTACAGAGCTACATCGTTCAAAAACTTAATCTCTAACCACTTTATTTGTGTGAATTAAAGTTGACAAATCATTACACACCACAAATTCTGTGCTTCCCATCAACACGTCGCTGTGTCAACTCTAAGCGATCTGTATAAGCTGAACGCAGATAGGATTTGTTGCAGAGAAACTGATTTGGTTTGCATTAGATTGTTCAACCCCTACACTCTGATCTGTTCGTTCACACAGCCCACACACTCACTGAGGTCAAACCCTCCTTCGGTACACAATCATAATCGCTGAGTGATAACTGAAGTGAAAGGTGCGTCTGCTGGACCTGAAATAAAATATGGAATTAAATCAAATCTGGTCTCATACGCATACACAGTCGTTGACATGTGTGTGCTTCTTCATACATGCATGTTCAGTGTGAAATCTAATCTTAAAACGTGTTGGATCTCAAGTACTTCAACACTATGAGGGTGTGTTCATCTGGGCGCTGACAACATAATCACAACGCTTGTGTGCATGTGTTGATTATTAAACCTGTGTGTGTGCGTGCGTGTGTGTTGTCTGGTGAATGTTGATGGTAACCGTTGGTAACTTGCCAAACAGAGTCTTTATCAGCGGGCCCTATCACCGTGAGGTGTCTGGATCACACACACATGCACACACATACCTTTGTTTTGCTGCCACTCATCGCAGCTTAGACTGGATTATATAATGTGGTGTCGTCCGAGGAGAAATCCTTGTCCTAGTTGTGAGGACAATCATTGATGATGCACTCCCTGCTTGTTCCCACACAAACACGCAGAGAGAAGCACATACAGTACATGCATACATTTACTGCGTAGTGTAAATACATTGAAAATGCATTCACGATAGATTGAAATAGAAACGGAAATCTGTTACTTCAGAGATGGTTTCACTTCCTAGGCAGGTGTTGAGGAGATGTAAATGCATCTACTGCTCTGTGCAAACCTAGTCTCTACTCTTCCCATAGTTTGCCTATTTATTGTGTTACCATTAGGAATGCGTGTGTGGAAACATTCCACACTTGCACATAACAATAAAAGTGTGTCTTTATTTTATTTGGTAGAACAACATGCAGAAGTTTAAACAAACTAGAACCGTTGAAATGATAAAATCAACAGTACGTACCTACATAACGTCACACATATATTAGTGGACGTGCACATGTGGAAAGCGTGAATTAGTTTATTTGTGTTGGGTTACAGATAGTTTTCGTCTCACACATAGACACGTAGGCGGAGGATCTGTATTTTTCCAGGGTCACCAAATGGTTGTCCGCATGCGCTGTAAGGTTATTAACGCCGTTATAAGTCTTTTCATGTTCTGTGTTAAATGCTTTTTATTTGCATTGTAGAG
Organism: Microctenopoma stevenorrisi; assembly: GCA_032270685.1. Taxonomy (NCBI): domain Eukaryota; kingdom Metazoa; phylum Chordata; class Actinopteri; order Anabantiformes; family Anabantidae; genus Microctenopoma; species Microctenopoma stevenorrisi. The sequence goes on along the minus strand of JAUMTR010000013.1, from coordinate 4,290,076 downwards.
CTGAAGCATCTGCTCACACATCGTTTTATTAGGAGGGTTGGAGTATTTCATTAGCATCTCAGCATATGACTTTCTTCACAGAGAATGGTGCATTGTAACTTTTTTCCTTGTGTTACTTTTCCCAGGATCTTCCCCAGGGAATACCTGCTCCAGCACATTCACCTGTACTCTATGGCTGACCTGCAGCAGGTACATACACACACATACACACCTTGACTTACAGACCTGTACATATGTTTATATGGTAATATTTATGATTTACATGTGTCTGACATATATTAAAACTGGTATGCATCAGTCTAGTGTAAAATCTTAGACTGTTTTTCTTAAGTAAGTACATTTAAATACTCAATCACATGAAATCCACCACAGGCTATTCAGCAGTAGCTGCTACTCTGCAGCTAGTTTATCATTTACCAGTGTATTTAACAGTCTGTTCACCTCATCACACAAATTCTACTAGGTTTCAAATAGTAAAATAAAGAAACACATGTTGGTCTTTCACTGGTTCAATATCTAGTCATCAAGCAGTGTGTATGTGGGGGGTGGGGTGAGTGGGGGGGGCAGAGGGACATGACCACAAATGACTGAAAAGTTCTTTTGTTTGTCGTCATGTTCATTATGTTGTACTCTGCCCCGTTTTTTTTCTTTCAACCCTCCCTGACTCAGTGCTCGGACACAGACTCTCACGCTGAAAGAGATTGGACCCCCTCGTCGCCCTCCTGCTCCACCACCACCCACCTCCTCTCCCACACTCTGTGTTTCTCTGCTTCACTAATTGGTCACATTCAGAATCAACAGGCAGAAAAACAAAGCGTGACATCCCTCCATTCTTCCCAACATCCCCTTGGCCTCACAGACACTCAGAAGCCGCGTGTGTGAGTGTTCTTCACTCCCCGTTCCACCGCTAAACTCTGTTTTAACTCATAAACCCCAAACTGGTGATTTACTACTAATTTGAACAATAGGTGTATTTGGTAGAGTCTGTACAGCTCCTTCTTGTCTTTTCCTCACCCTCTAACCATCCCCCCTCTCCCCTCTCTCCAAGATTCTCAAGCACTCTGCCCCTAATTGGTTTTCCATATTAACAAGCTTGTTTCTTTTGATTCACCTCCTGCATAAAATGACGCTCTTAATCAACATGGCTTTTTTTGTTTGAGCTTAGAGGTCAGTGAAGGCTAAACTCCCCTGGCTAAGCCCCTGGACCACACTAGTCTATTCACCTTTCGACAAACAGCCTCCACCCATATCCCCTATTAGCAACCGGTTCATTTCAGAGAAACCATATGTGTTTGTCTAAGGACACTCTGCCCTTTTCCTCTGCTGGATTTAAGGATTGTTTCTAGAACTAAAGTAGTAGGAAAGAAGACATGCAACAGAGTGTGTGTGTGTGTGTCTGTGTGTGTAGCAGACTTCCCACAGTGACACCCTGGCATTCCCTCTATGCCAGGCATGCCTCTCCACTCACACTTGTCCAGACACACAGAACGACACTTAAGTAAATGTTAAACACTCAGAAACATTTGCCTCGCTGTCCTTTACTTGACTACATGGCAGTCAACTCTGTGGATATATTACTGTTCAAAGGTTTGGGTTTACCTAGAAAATGCATGACACTGACCTAAAAGATAGCGTTTATAAATGTTTAATGACTATTGTAGCTTTTATTTTACTGTATATCTTCATAGTAATACAAAGTTCAGCAATCATTAGTTCTGTGTTTGTGCAGGCTTTCATAAAACAAACAGACAGAAGAAATTTGATGCTTTTTAATAATCAGATAATAGATAATATGAAAATGCCTCATATTAAAAAAGAAAGATGAAGCATAGCGTCGTTCGAACATTTTGTGCAGTCGAACACTTGGACAGATATGTCTTATAGCAACTGAAAATCTAAAGCTCAGAGGATCTGCAGGAGAGGCTGAGGCACGTGACAGATAGCAGTGTATCATCACTGTACTTTGATGTAATCTTACATGTTTTCACCGTGTTTAAGGGGATTTTATGGCTGTTTGTTGTGGAAACTGTTATCTCACCCTTCTCTGATGTAAACATCACCCAGATTGTGGAGTCCTTCTCTGTTTGGTTTAGGATTGTTTATTTTACCACGCTCGCTTTTCATTTATCACTTCTCATAGAAACCTTTAGAATTAAAGTGTTGTTTATTGATCATCCCCCCCCCCCCGTCCTTCTTTACAGCCATGTGATCCCAGCTGGTTTTCTAGTTTAGTGATTGGAGCTGTGGTAGAGTGTGTGAGAGAGAGAGGGAGAGAGAGAAAGGGGAGCAGAGGGCAGGCAGGCAGGCGGACGGCTGTTAAACAGCAGTTTTAGAGGATTAGGAGGTTTTGGAGCACAAAGACTCTGTGTGGAGCGGAGAAAGAGATTGAACTTTTGGGGGAGGAGTCTGGATTTGAGGGAAAGGATGTGAGGTGTGTTTGTGTGTGTGTGTCGCTGAGTGTGTGGAGTGAAAGACCATGTGGATACAGTTGATTTTTAATGTTGATGCTGTTGCCCGTTATTTGCCAAAATGTTTTAAGTATTAACTCTATACCATTTTTTTTCTTTACATAATGTAGTGAAATGTTTGACTGAAACTTTAAATGTAATATTGGTGATTCATTAAGATGTTAAATTATTATTCCCTTCATCTTTGGGCATACTTGGGCACCTGTAGAGTGAGGAAGAAAGAGAACTGTGTTAATACATTTGGAATGGCGGAAAAACGCAGCCAGGGAATTCAGCACTCGCTGTTTGGGATTGCAGTAAATCAGGCCCTTAGTTATTTCATCAGAGGTTGTAAGGAGGTTGTAAGGAGGAGGCCATAAACACTGTTCACATCGCAGCCAATTTCCTCCAGCGTCACACTCTGGTGGGGAAGTTTATCGATGAAGTGTTCTTGTGTGACTGCTTCTCAGAGGTTCGCCAATACATACATTAGCTGATGTCATAACATCATCATAAAAAGATGATCAGATTTTCGTTGTTCACTGTCTTCGTGGGGATCTTTCTAAAAGCGGGGACATGGCGGCTGGCTATGTTTGCTTCTGAAGCTTTAAATGTGTAATCAGTGGCAACACTGTACTGTATTAAGACAGTTGTTCATGAACATCTTAGTGTGTGATCCCTTAAAAAGAAGCAATGTCCAGCTGGACTTATCTCCGACGCGTGACCTGAGCCTTCTTTCACCTTCTCATTGTTGCATGGGGAATGTTTTACATACCTGAAGACGTGTGAGGAGATAAAAGTCAACAAAAAAAGAAAGGTTAGACTCTGATATCTACACCTTTGTGTGACCGAGTACTCCTCTTTCTTTTCATTCTGTTAATCATCTCAAACGTTCCCCAATTTATCACATGTGTCAACAAATCCTAGGGACAGAAATGAGTCCGCTGTTTGACCCAGACTCTCAGGACAACCATCAATATCTGGCTTCATTGTTGTCCTTGTTGGATGTGGGTGAGTGGATGAATTTAAAAGGTCGACGCTGGTACTTCTGGTACGAATGATTGTCCCAGCGTGACCCTGCTGTGACACTTTGGCGAAGCTGAAAAATGATTTGATATACTTTCTTATGTTGCCCCTATCCAACATTATAGCTTTTGATTACTTCTGGTGCTCTCCATCTATCCGTCTTTTTGTGCCTCCCTCCATCTTTCCCAGTGTCCCACCAGTCAGCCACCAGAGCTGTGCTGCCAGTCGTTTGATTCTGCCCAGTCCAATTATAGAGCGCCTTAATTACTGAGCACGTCAGTCTCCATCAGGAGAGCCATTTGTCATGTGGACTGGGCTGGACCAGACTTAGCCGGACTGTTCCGGGCAGGGGGTGGACACATTCATCTGTCTTACTTTCACTACCTGCCTGTCTGCCCGCTTGCAAAACATTTGTGCTCTGGATTTTTTTTCCTCTCATAGAGAATGGATTGTGCACAGGGACACTGGAGTTCAGAGAAACAGTTTGGGAACTGGTCACAGACACGTGAACGTTGTTCACATTTACACTTTTACATTTATCAGCTCAGGCTGAAATGTTAAGGCTACACTTGTTTTTACTTTCACAGCTCTGAAAATATAATAATAACAATAAAAATATCTGGGAAGGTTCTCAGTCATTAAGATCATCGTTATCTCAGAACGGTTTTATCCAACTTGTTTGGTTTCTTGACGACGTTTCAGCCTTCCATTCCAGAGGGCTTTCTCAAGACAACCCTAACCCTAACCCTTTGGACAAAACCGTTTTTAAATAATAACTATAACAATAATAATACAATTCGGGACACTAAACACTATTTGGCCGCCCACCTGCTTGAAGCACAGATGGCCCACACTGTCCCTGTACCCTGACCTCCACTCTGTGCACTCCCTGAATTCCTAACCAGAGCTCCAACTGATAAATGTCTCATGTTCCCTTCTTTATAGCCACAATTTTTCTTTCTTAATGTAAAGCCTGTGCACAAGTCGTGTGTGAAAAATCGGACTTCTGGGATATTATATTGAATTAGCTTTAGGGCTTTTCTACTGGCAGTACTACACACTTTGTTTCCTCTTGGCATCATCAAACTTCCAGTCTCACTGTCCCGTGTGCTGCTTGTTGTCCAAGCCTCTACAGCTGTAGCGCTAAAGTTAGAGTTATAGAGCTAAAGGTAATAGATTGAATCACTCAGTGTGTTTCTTTCCTTTGCTTCGCTAACACTTGCTTCTTGATCTGTATAGCTTGAAAATTCCTGTTCAAAAGCTTCCTGAGAAGCTCTTTGGGTAAAAAACGTGGACATTTCTGTCCCAGAGGGCACCTAAAAGATCGATCCGTCATATATGGTCGAGGAAATTCACGCATCTTAGTGTAAAGTGCAGCTTTCTATGATTTGTAAACAGGAGCCGTATATCTTTGAGTGTGTGTGTGTTTCTTCCTCTTGTCTCCATCTCATGTCCTCCAGCTCTCCCCTCGTCTAACAAACAGCATGAAGGAGGTTATAATTGGGAGGTCCAGAGCTCTGCCAGGTGGAACCACTTGTATCTGAATACAGGCTCCTGCTCTCTCTCTCAAGACCTCTCTCTTCTATGTTGTGTCACTCCGTGTGTTACTTCAGACTCTCTACATTCTCCCTCTCCGTCTTCCACACACTCTCATTGCGCTTATAGCTCAGGCTGCATTATTAACATGACGTGCAAACATTTTCAGCTTTCCTCTCTGAAACATTCTGCGTCACTCTTCCTTTGACTGGGCTTTTTTCCTCAGTCACCCACTGTCTGTTCGCTCCTGTGTAAGTCCACCAACACTGCACAGACTCCCCCCCAGCCCTCCGTTCTTTAAGGAACTTGCCAAGCGTTTCCATTAAAAGCCGTTCACATCTCAAAAAAGGTTAATCCGATAGCAACTGGACTTGTAGGGTTAGGGTTAGGCTACAAGTCCAGTTGCTATCTATCGGATTAACCTTTTTTGAGATAACCATGACCTGGATGACTGAGAACCTTCACAGATATGCCGTTCACATCATTTACTATGTCCATCCTTCCTTCTTTTAGGGTCCTCCTGTCCTGTCTCTTGTCTTTTATCTTGTCTGCGGTGGAAGAAGCACTCAGACCTTTTAGCCTTTTACCACAGTGCTCAAATACTTCATTTTCAAGTGAAAGTTGCAAGGTTGCTAACAGCCACTCTGGGACCTATCTTTAACGTTCTTCCTCTCTATCCCACACCCTGCTCCTCCTCTCCTCACCCACCAGGTGATTGATGGAAAACTGGCTCCCTTCCTGGCCAAGGTGATCAAGTTTGCCAGCTCTCACGTTTTCAGCTGCAGTTTGTGTCGAGAGAAAGGCTTCATCTGTGAGCTCTGCCACAACGGACAGGTCATCTACCCCTTCCAGGAGAACGCCACCAAGAGGTACAGAGTCCGCGGTAAACTTTCTGTGAATCAGCCTTTGTTGAGGCATTTACACATTAACATCCAATGGAATTATCCACTAATTCAGGTGACTAATTTGTAACTTTATGCTGTCACTCCTCCATGGTCACCACCACTCTGTTTCATTCAGCTTTATTTAAAAAGTGTTTTGTCAGGACCACGGTTAGTCTAAAGTTTTACCCATTTGAATCTCAGGCTGCACAATAGTTTTAATCTCTACCTAAATAATCTCTAAGATCTACCATCATCCTAGCCGCCTATCCCCTCACAGCGGTGCTGGGGCCTATCGTAGGTGTCATAGAGCGCGTGGCGGGGTACGTCCTGAATGAACAGGCCGCCAATATATCACAAAACAAACAAACACTTACATTCACACCTATGGCCAAGCACTGTCTGAACCTGTGCAGTTTTATGTCAATGAAGTTATTGATGCTTAGAAATACACAGTGCAACAATTGCGTTATTAAACTAAAACAATATATAATGTATGTGTGGTTGTTATTGAAAGATGAGACAGAATTTTCGTCTTTGTATTTTCTTGCAGTTAAGTTACCACACAAAGGTGCAGCAAAGGATTCCTGTTCACACATAGAGACATAACTGCCTTAACATTTTTAACATCAGAGCTGTTAGTAGAAACACTGCGTTAAGTTATCTTCTGTAGATGTTCACATATCTACACAGAATATCTAAGGTCTGATTACAGATTAGACACAAACGTGGTACCGTATGTCGGTGCCACCAAGTCTGCCATGACATACCTGCTCTCAAGCCTAAAGACGCTCAACCGAGACTGCACATGAACCAGATTTCAGCTGTTTTCTTTCACCACAAACCTCTAGTCCGCCAACTGTGCAGGCATTACCTGCTGGAAATATGAGTTTAGTTGCACAAAGCATAGCATGAACTTTAGGTCTTCTTTTAAAATTTACCTCAAGTTTAAATATTTTCCACTTTGTGCTTCCTAAATCTGAGTCAGCTGTGCTGTGTTGACAATGTGCTTCACATTTGGGTCACCTTGAGAAATCCTGTTTCACTCAGAGGGTACTGGAGAGATTCTTCAGAAGGCAATGAGCGGCGTCAGGAACCGTGTACGTGTTGTTCTGGGAGTGCACCTAAAATCAAAGCATCTGTGTGCCATACTATTTATACTGTATTCGTCTGGAGACCTTCCAAATGCCTGCTGTAATAACCCGGCAGGACAGCGCCGTAGGGAAAGCTGTAGAATAACATCAGAAGATTAAAAAATGTTGTAATTTTGTAACTTCAATGCAAAAAACAAATGTGTGATTAAGTTTCTGTTTTAGTATCCAATGAACATGCATGTAGTCTGTGTGAAAAACAGAAGTACAAGTATGTACTGTATGTGAGTTGTGGTTGGCATGAGAAAGCTGCGTGTGATGGTTGAAGGGATTTTCACGACATGGACGTTTGACAGAGTCCAGAGCCTCGTCCTCAGAGTGACGGAGAGAGAAAGAGAGAGAGAGACAGATATGATCCTAGAAGACTTTGAGCTGTGTCTGTGCGATCACTCACACGCGGACACGCCTTCCTCGTTGAGTTGTGTTTTATGACGTGTGAAGGAGGTGTTAAATGTTAACTGATAATGGCTGCATCTGCTGTACTTAATGGAGCTGAGCTGGACACTGTTGACTTTGTTAATGATTCGAAGATGGAACAGGAAATGAGCAGTGACTGGATTAATGAAAACAGCCTAGTACACTTTTTTTGACCATCAGTAAAAATGTACGAATAAAAACATTGTGCTCATGAATGTTGTCATTCTCACTTGTGAGGATCAAATTAGTTGATATTATACAGAACCAAATGTAAACAAAACAACTTGATGGTCATCCATCCAACGGTCTTAGCTACAGATGGAGGTAAACTAAAACATACTGAGCTTGTACATAAAACCTGAAGGGATAAACATACTAAAATCCTCTGACTTGTCCATCAATAGCATATTCAGTTTGTCACTTTTCAGAATCAGAGTCAGACAAACTTTATTAATCCCTGAGTAAATTCTGAGGTCTCAGTTGCCCCTGACAGTGGAAAGAGTAAAAGAAAAAGAGACATCAAGATTTTTATCCATTCCAGTGATTTGTAGTCGACGTTCTACTCCTCATACAACCAGAGACATTTAAAGACTGACCGGCATGTTGTGCGTTTGCAGGTGCGACGGCTGCGGCGCCGTTTTCCACGCCGAGTGTCGACAGAAAGCGCAGCCGTGTCCTCGCTGTGTTCGCCGAGAGCTCCACCACAAGAGGCCGTCCTCCTTCTGGTCACCCGATGATGACAGCCCTGGCTGCTTTCACCTGCCCTACCAAGACACCTGAGACACACAGAAGCAGTAACGTTTGGCGTGCTGCCAGGCCGCGAAGCTGGACAAAGTGCCTGCTTGTCTGATGTCTCAGCTGTGTGCTTCCAGGACACATTCTGCCACAGCTGACCAGAGGATGAGCTCAGAGCATCTAAGATATCGTCAGGTTTGTGTTTGTGTGTTCACCTGCTAACACACAGACACACGTGAGCACACACACGCTGCTGAGCCACCTTTGTGCTACTGTAAAGAGCAGGGAGAAAACCAAGTGAAGAACTGCTTCACCAGGCTTTACAGACTGGACTTACTTGTATTTTGTAGTCTTAACATAAAGTTATCATTCGCCATCGTCATGCCAACACCACATCATTACCTTCACATTATTTCTTATTCCAGGAGTTAAACGTGTAAAGTCACAGATAATAACTTGGGGAACTGCTGAAACCAATAAGTGGTTTATTAGAACCACAGTCTTCCACATGCTCCTAAAGTCATGCTGGAGTTTAATGATAAAATGCTCCATTATTAATGGGAGTAATTAATCATTTATTAAAAAAATCCTAAATGTGACATCGGCTTCTGGAAATGTGGGCATTTTTGTTTTGGATTTGTGTAGTCTGCAAACAGATTGGCATGAAATGTCATAATCATTAGTTGCAGCTGTTGCTGCTGTTAAATTGACTCTCCGCCCATAACACTTAAAGACTTGGCTGTAAAAAAAAGTTTAGTTTGCTCACAACATGGATTTATGTCGGTTACATTCGCGTCAGACTGTTTGACAAACCGCCTTAAGGTCCAATTCATATTGACAGCGGGATCAGAATTCATCACAGGAAACAGAGGAGAGCAGCTGCAGAGAGAGGAGTGAAGAGACGTGGAAGACATTTCCTGGACAAGATTTAGTTCAAGCCGAACTGGAAGGAACATATTAGGAAATTCTTGCAATTTCAGTGTTGCACAAATAATGTAGCTGCTGTTGTTGTTACACAGAAGCTGCTGCACATTATCGGTAAAATAGCACATGGCAGTTCAGATTAGTGAGCAGTGTTCACTGGATTCATGTCACAAACATGAATACGAACCTTCAACAGAAAATGATCTAAATTAAAAAATGATGCATATGGATAACATGGTACTGAAAAATTTATGTTATAAAGTTATATGTCAGCAATGTGCACACGCATGTAATTGATTAAAATACTACTTTGTGCAGCTCACTGAAACCGGTGTTTTCCTAATAAAGTCAAAGCAGAGATGATCGGCCAATTAATTACTCAATCAGCTGCTGTTGGCAGTTATCGATCAGCTAAGAGAACGTGGATCATGCTCCTGAATCGGTCCAGCAAGTTCCTCTGACAACTAAATCCGACCTGAACACAGCTGCTGCTCGTGAGGAAGCAAAACACAAACGATTTACAGCCATCGTCTCAGGGCGAGAGGATTTGAATAAATAGACTGGATGATAATAATGAAGTAGTTTAAATCATGCCATATGAACATGAACTCATTCTCATTCTTTTACCTACATTTCCATTTGTTTTAAGAGAGTGATACGAGTACAAAAAACATGTTTATTACTCACTGATTAGACTCATCTTCTAATTGTACGTAACTGTAAAGAGATTTTAATTTAAACAGACTGACCGTCTGTGTGAGCACATTATCTTATCAGTCCAACTGTAAAATAACAGGCAATAATATACTGTAACTTATTCTTTCATTGTTGCCTTTTCCTTCCTCTCTTCCTCTGTGATTCTACTTCTTGCTGTGCTTTATTCATGTAGAATCTCTCAAACATGATAGCAGCTTTAGCTTTTAGTATCTCTATGCAACCTAGAAGGCCTTTTATAACCCACAGCTTTCATGTGTAAACGTTTGGAAACACTTGTTTTCATACATTTGTTGCAGCAGTTGCATTTCCATCCAGTTGTGTAGTAATCTCTAAGAAAAATACAGTAAAGTGTGGTATAAGATAATTAGATGAATTTGTGTTTTGCTTATTTTTTTCTCCGGACATCAAATTTAAAAATTCAAGCATTTGTTCCAAAAATTAATTCTCACTTTGATACTACATGTTTTACATAATTTGTATGACTAATGAAAGACAAGTACATTATTTTGCTCTTTGTGTAAATAAAAAACACAGTTTCGTCAATTTAACAACAGAAACGACATTAAACAAAGCAGATGATTTTCTGATTCACGATAAAGCTGCACCCCCTGATTTTCTCACAGGGTCCATAAATTCACAGGATGGTCAGTATGCTTCCAAAATGGCAACAACAAACTTTTTTATTATTATTTTGGGAAAGGAAAATAACATAGATAGCAGCTTCAAAGTCTGATCCGCCTTTTTCTGCTTTAATTCAGATGCAAATGTAGCTGCTGCTTTCTCCTGGGACTTGTTGTCTTTTCTGATTTTACTTTAACTTCAGTGTTAAATCGTTGCAGTTCTGTCCACTGTGGCTCATTCTCCTCTTTGTTCATCATTTGGAGCCATTTAAAAAAAAACTTTAAAGGGAATTTATGTGCGAAAAAGTCGCTGACTGACTTTTTGCAGAAATATGTATTTTTGTGCAGAGAACAAGCAGAAGTTTGTGAAGCATAGGACACTGTTTACCTAATAATTTGTAGATTAATATTTGCTGAGTGCACTGATTTAAGATGGTGTTACTAAGAACAGACCTGCAGCCATGTGAAAGATAGGACACTGAAAGTGTTAAAGTTATTTTTGACTGACTTGATTTTGCCTAAAAAAAAAAACAACCTTTGGTTCGAACAATTTTTGATGCACTTTGATTTTGTACATTTCTTTTTTCATCATGCTGTTTATTTGTGCACTTTGTGTACTCGTTTGTGTAGAACCCAGCAAGCAACAGGGATTTATATACATTTAAGAATCAAATCCATTTACCATTAAAATACAAATTTAGTATAATTTAGCAGTATTTTAGTAAGAACATATCCAGAATTATCTACCTAATAAGACCTAGATCTAAGTAGTGTATGTTAAGCTACTTTAGCAGGTTCATGGGGTCTTGCTAACAGAAGAACAACACGTACCAAAATGGCCACACTGTGCCAGCTGCCTGGGACAAATATTTCCTATTGATGCAGTGATCTGACACCAACTTGAAATATTAGTTTATGCACACACAAAAAAACAGTCATCCAAATACCTGCTGGGTTCTGCAGTTTACTTCCATGTAGCTACTTTAAATTATTTTTGAATAACGTGCATCTAACCCTGCTTCTTCATTTCATAACTTTATTTTTTGCACTGATCATTTGTATTTTTTTTTTTTCATGTCTTACTACAGTGCTGCCAGTTTTCCGCGCCATTCTTCCAAAGATGTTTTGTTATTTTCACTCATAAAACATAACCCTATAAGCTGAAATCTTGCTGCCATTTCAAGATTTCCATAGGTTGTACAAGTATTCTTTATGTTGCAGGCACATTATGACCATTGCAGTATGTTTTATTTGATGTATTTGGACCATATTTTATTGAAGCTCAGTAACTGGACTTGAACTTGTTTCTTTTTTGCACATTTTAAATTATTTTTGATCATTGTTTCTTCTCACAACAGCTGAACTCTTATGCAACCACAGGGAATTAATTTTTTTGATTTTACCAGCCCCCCCTCCTGTTGTCTGCTAGCTAATGATGCCAATAAAGACAAACTTTTTAATATGGTACGAGTCTGAATCCTGTGCGTCCACATGTTAGTTACTTACAGTCACACTATGGTTGAGCTGCTGTGGCAGCGGTTATACTAGAACATGAGATTGTGTTTGTTGTGACATTGAAGTGTTTGGTTTCTGATTTTAATAAATAATAACGTCTCTTTCGCGGCCACTGGTGTGCATAAGGTGTAAACTCAGACTAGGGTTAGGATGAGACTATGTTCGGGTTAGGGTAGAGAGAAGAGAAAGACTTTTCACTGCCTGCAACAAGAGCTACAGTTCTGCTGATGATTAATTCCCTGATCTGTGATAAAAACCCAACAGTGTTTTACTTCTGGTGATTGGACTGGCGCGCTTTTAACCATGCTAAGAGCTTGGCTCTATGACTGGGAGTGTCAGTTAAGACTGAGCTATCTCTACGACTACTGGATGCATTCAGATTACATTTCTCAGTCCACAGAAAGGGAAACAAAATGAAGTTGGCATCCTCATTAATCACAGTGGCCTTATTTCAGCAGAACAAATAAAAGACACGTAACATCAAGAAGTGCTACAATATAAATATACACTTAATGGAACTTGACTTGAGACTGTTTTGCTAGCAATCGGTTTGTCGAGATGAGTCAGTGTCAGTTTGCAGCTGGTTGTGAGTGAAGCCTCAAACCAAGCTGAGAAGAAAATAGTTTTGTGCGAATAAAGGGGAACGTTAACCTGCCTGAGTGAATATACATGTTATCTAAAAGAGCGGGGAACTCTGGGGCTGAATCATTTCCCTGTGATGCATGTCGAGCAGCAGGCAAATTGAAGCTGAGTGTCGACCGCGCTTAATTGTCATCACCAATTAGTGCATTGTGGGTCGCCCACAATGGATCAACTGTAGCGAGTAGAGCGAAGTCCTTTGTGCTTCTCCAGTGGCCCGCAGGCCAGTCAAGACTCATTTAGGGCCCGAACAACGATGGAGCAGAAATGCCAACAAAAATGAAAACAAAAGACAGTTTAAAGAGGAAAAGAAGATGGAGGAAAGAAAAAGAGAGAAGGAGGAGGTGGACAACGGCCACAGAAGAGGGAGGGAGAGGGCCTCTGCTCTACTAACATGAGGGGAGTGCGTGGCTTTCACTCACACACACACACACACACATACACACACACACAGTGTCCCCGCCGACATTTAGTGAGCTGCTACACAAAAGCTGGCAGGGCCCCCGTGTTCCCAGTGACCTGGTTATTCAGGGGCTCATTTGGCCACGTTGAAGCTTTCACCAAGTTTGAGCCGAGCAAATTGTCCGTGTGTCTTTGTCAGTGTTAAAGGGTAGATCCACTGTTTCTCTACTCAAATAGTTTTTATACTGTGTTTTTTTTCCTGTTAAAAGCAATTAAGAATTAAACTACTGCCTCGCTGGACTTTAGCTCAGTCCACACAGACAATTACTGACACCTGCAAAGTAACAGGATAAATAATTATTGTTTCAGCTCTTGACAAAACAAAATGTGGAGCATTTAAAGACTAATCTTCGGCTTAAAGGTCAACCTGAACAGAATTTCTTTTGGTATGTTACTAAAGAGATCATTAAAATTTAAACATATTGTTAATAAAAGCTGCAGTAATGAGCTGTTGCATGTCAATAAAGTTTAATTGATGAAATGAGAAAAGTTTGGTTTTTTAAAAGAATTTTTTCAACAGTGATAGAGGGAGATAAAATGACTAAATGGCTTTTTAAAATCAGCAGAGATTCTGGTGCTAAATGTTTCTCACAGAGGAACTGACTGTATTTAAACAGCGCTAAGTTCACTTATCGTCTGTGTTAATACGGCTCCACCTTTATTAGTAAAATAAAACTCAAAACAATAAACTAAAATCCAAATACACCTGATAACAGTAAATGATTAATTAGAGATTGAACCTGTTACAATCAAACATTTGTCACTGTGTTATCGACAGCCAGAGAAATCTGCGTGTACTTGTGTTGTGGGAACATAAACACACTGTCGGGACGAGATAAAGACTGATACGTTTCAGGGTGAAGACTGGTTCGTTTAAAAGAAAGAGAGACTTACATTTAGTCTGTGTCATTTCCTCTGATGTGCAGGAAACGGGGTGTGTGTGTGTGCGTTAAAGCATTTTAGGTTTTGTAGTGATTCAGTTTGACCCCTTAAAGCAACTGCATAAGTACGGATGAGCTGCAACGCTGGACGCGCGGACGAGGTAAAGTGAGAGACACTGAATTTAACCTGTAAGGGGTTGGGTATATTAGGCAACAGGGGAACAGTCAGTTCTTAAACAGGAGCTGTGGTGGTTTGAAGTCTTGCATCTTTTTCCTTCACGTAGGACACAATGATGAAGACACTCAGCACTTTAACTGAAGTGGCAAATAAAAATAAATAAATACAAAATGGCAGCAATATTATTTGGTTATAAACCAGATGTATGTAATGTAATGTAGTGGATGATTCATTATGTCAGTGAAGGTTCTCACAAGTATAGACATTAGTGCAAATCTTTGGGTGTGAGCATGTGTGTTTGTGTGTGTGTGTGTGTATGTGTGTGTCATTGTTAGGGACACAGGTCACATCTCTGCTCTCACTTAAGTCCTTATCAAACAGGCATGGCACCTGGAAAAATCACCTCAGGTGATCACATACCCGTGTGTCAGTGTGTGTTTCTCATTTTGTGAGTCTTTGGGTGGACAGACAGCAAATCCCCATGAGGTAAGCTGTTGAAATTTGGGGTGGTGTTTAATGTGTGTGTGTGTGTGTGAAAGTGTGATGCCATCCAGGCTGTTTACCCACCATTTATCAAAGGAACCTGAGTGAAGGTAAAATCAGACAGGGAAAGACTTCTCCTGGCTGATATGTTGAGCACACATGCCATCACCAGCAGACTCGCACAAACACACCCTTTTCAGACCTTTGTCCCCTGGAGAGGAGTGTGACCTTTGTGCGATGTGGCTGTGTGTGTAAAGAGAACACAGTTCATAAGATCACTGCAAAGTTTTTCATTGAATTTGATCTCGTTTAGTCACATTTATGTGCTTATAACCCACACGAATACTGATGTAAGTCTTATTGCTCACCTCAGTAGACAATTGGCTGTGTAGATCTTCCTTACTTGAATATGTGTCAACTGGGAAAACCACTATTCTTAAAGGTTTGCCACTTTTAAACCATTTTAAAGGTAAAATATTCTGTATAGTATAATATCCTCTTTGCATGAGAAAAAATACACGATGCAAAAGATAAACTGCAAATAAATAGCTACTCATTCAGGTTCTCCTGGCAAACCCCTACCTGCTAATGCAGGAAGTTATGCATGCAATTCATTGATGCGTTCAGGTGCTGTTGGTGGGAAACAATCACAATAAAGTCTCTGTCTCACCAGCAGTTTGACGAAGGCCTCAGGCTTCACTGAGCTGCAGAATAACAAGGTAAGAAACTAATCAGAGCTGTCAAGTTCAAAAAATTATTTTTGTTTATAAATTCTGAAGGTTTTTAGGATGTCAGATGTTTTAACTTAACTTTAGCAAGTACCACATTTCTAAAAAATATGTCAGCATTTACCACTTTTATAGCACAGAGTTATTGAAACGGCAGAATGTAATTTAAGCATTTAAATTGAAATCAGTCAACACGCAGAACCACTCCTTTCAGAGTAAAGCTGTTTTATTCAGTGCATTTTAGGTTTTTGTTGGTTTAACAGCAGGTTGAGTTGTAAAAACTATCCAAGAACGGCCAAAAAAAGGCTGAAACACTTTAGGATGTGCATCAACAAAAACTGATTACGTGGTAATAAGTTTGAAACAAAAAGGGATCCTGCTGTATTCCAGATGTGTGCATATACATTACTAGAGTGAACTGAGTTGCCACATTTCCCACAGCCCCTGAAAGCAGCAGTCCCCGTGCGATGAGGAGGTGCCGCAGCTTCAGGAGGACTTTATTCCGTCCTGGGGCTCAGGGAGGCTGCAGCCGCGCGCGGCTCTACGCGATATCACCGGACAAGTTTTGCTCTGAAGGACACTTGGGATTAGTGTCGTGTTTTGTTTGGATTTCCCTCAGAGGCAGCAGAGGGGACACTTTGGAAACTTTGGACAGAAAAAGCAGACGTGCCTGAAAGCTGTTTTCATGTTACTGAGAGAATAAACCAACCTGTGAACAGACGTCAAGTGGACGCTACACACGTTTCGACATTTTTATCCCTTTCTCTGTGAAACTGTGAATTTAGCTTCTGCTGATTTTATCCCCACCGTGAGTCTTATGGTGCAACTTTTCCTGCGACATGTCTGGTAAAAAGGTTACAGGGCTGTTAAATTTATTGGAACGTGACCACCGGAGATAAACTTTCTCCGTAATGATTGCTGGAGTCGCGGTGAATGATTGACCTAACCCTAACCCTGGGACTCGCTCTGTGGATTTAACGGCAACAGTTCAACTAGTTTCGCTCATTGAGAGACTGCGCGGTGCTGATACCTGCAGCAGAGGAAGGAGGTTTCCGTCCAGCTTCCCGAGATGAACTCGTGAATAAAATATCTCGAACTATTCTTATTTTTCTCGCTTTAATGAGAAAATTAATCATTTTCGAACTGTTTTAATATTTATTTTCCACATCTCATCTACCATGATGCACTCATCGTGCAGCCGCTGCAGCCCTCGGTGTCTTCTGCTCCCGCTGCTTCTTTTGTTCTGGAGTCCTGATCTCACGCTAGGAGCCTCCAAGGATCTTGTATGTGAGCCCATAACTGTGCCCATGTGCAAAGGCATAGGCTACAACCTGA
Organism: Microctenopoma stevenorrisi; assembly: GCA_032270685.1. Classification (NCBI taxonomy): domain Eukaryota; kingdom Metazoa; phylum Chordata; class Actinopteri; order Anabantiformes; family Anabantidae; genus Microctenopoma; species Microctenopoma stevenorrisi. Next base: position 4,273,401 of record JAUMTR010000013.1, on the reverse strand, counting down.
CCTACATGCCCAACCAGTTTAACCATGACACTCAGGAGGAGGTGGGACTGGAGGTGCACCAGTTCTGGCCCCTGGTCCGGATTCGCTGCTCCCCGGATTTGCTTTTCTTCCTGTGCAGCATGTACACACCAATCTGCCTGCCGGACTACCGCAAGCCACTTCCACCCTGCCGCTCCGTGTGTGAACGGGCCAAACGAGGCTGCTCCCCTCTGATGAGTCAGTATGGCTTCGAGTGGCCCGAGAGGATGAGCTGTGAGCAGCTGCCACAGCTGGGTGATGAGACGCTGTGCATGGACCAGAACAGCAGCGAGACCACCACTCTGGCTCCTCCGTTCCCCAAGCCCACAACTAAAGGCCGTACCAGACCCCCCAGCCCTCCGCAGTGTGACAGGGAGTGCCGCTGTCGAGACCCCCTGATCCCCATCAAGAGGGAGTCCCATAGTCTATACGGCCGGGTCCAGACTGGCCCCCTGCCCAACTGTGCTCAGCCCTGCCACCATCCATACTTCTCAGGCGACGAACGAGCCTTCACCAGCTTCTGGGTGGGACTCTGGTCGGTGCTGTGCTTCTTCTCCACCTTGACCACAGTTGCCACCTTTCTTATAGACATGGAGCGCTTCAAGTACCCAGAGAGGCCGATCATCTTCCTGGCCGCCTGCTACCTCTTTGTGTCTTTGGGTTACATCATCCGCTTGGTGGCAGGTCATGAACGAGTGGCGTGTGGCACCAGCAGTGGTGTCCGTGGCGACCAGCTGCACATCCTATACGACACCACCGGCCCTGCTCTCTGCACCCTCGTCTTCCTGTTGGTGTATTTCTTTGGCATGGCCAGCTCCATTTGGTGGGTGGTGCTGTCCTTCACCTGGTTTCTGGCTGCGGGGATGAAGTGGGGAAGCGAGGCCATAGCAGGGTACTCTCAGTATTTCCACCTTGCTGCCTGGCTCATCCCCAGCGTCAAGACCATTGTGGTCCTGGCTCTCAGCTCTGTGGATGGTGACCCTGTCGCTGGGATCTGCTATGTTGGGAACCAGAGTCTGGAGAATCTGAGGGGATTCGTACTCGCACCGCTTGTGGTTTACCTCTTCACTGGCTCGCTCTTCTTACTCGCTGGCTTCGTTTCTCTCTTCCGCATCAGAAGCATCATCAAGCAAGGCGGCACAAAGACGGACAAACTGGAGCGCCTGATGATCCGCATTGGGCTGTTCACGGTGCTGTACACGGTCCCGGCTACGATTGTGGTGGCCTGCCTGGTCTATGAGCAGCACTATCGGCCAGGCTGGGAGCGAGCCTTGGCCTGCTCCTGCCTGTCTGACCGCCAGCGCTCGGGCCTGGGCCCAGACTATGCCGTGTTCATGCTCAAGTACTTCATGTGCTTGGTTGTGGGCATCACCTCAGGAGTCTGGATTTGGTCAGGAAAAACCTTAGAGACCTGGAGGAGGTTTGTGGCTCGATGCTGCCCCTGCTGGCTGCAGAAAGCCACTGCTCCACCCTCAATGTACAGTGAGGCCAGTACTGCTTTAACTGGACATACTGGAAGCGGGCTGACATCAGGGCTTTACCATAAGGCTGCTCCTTCGCATATATGAGTTGACTGGCACAGTGGAACAATATAAAAGGACAGATGTTCACCGTCCTGCTCACTCAGACATAAAGTGACCAAACTGTGGATGAACATCTGCAGACGGGGACTTTTGTGGAAGCAAATTCTAATAATTGCTGGAGCTGAAAGTTTGCCCAGCTTGATATTTCCTAAACAAAACAGAAACAATACAGAGTTACCCTAACCCATAACAGAATCGCACATGCTTCTTCCTATCCGCTTATCTTAAGCACTGAAAGAGAAAAATATTTATTTATGTAAATATTGTATACATTTACTGTAAAAAGAAAATTAGCTGTATAGTGTGAATGTTTCATTTGTAACCAACTAATGCCACTGCCAAAAGACGTCGGATGTGAAATGTACAAACGTGTAGATAAATGTGCTGTTTTGTGTCAGAGTTTGACGTGTGGCGAGTGTTGTATGAGAAACTGTCTGTAGGGTTTTTTTTTCTTACTCAAATCAAACGGAAACTATAATGCATTAGTCTAAGTTCTGGTGTTAGGTCACATCACACTTGAAGCCACTAAAGTCTGTTGGTGAAACGTTTTGATCATGTTGTGAGAGCTGACAGGCTGGGATGGTTAAAGCTGCAGGATGGTACTGACCTTGGCCTTTACCCCCATCTGCTGGTTCACAGAGGCGCTGCTCACAACCCTCTAATAGTTTCACCTAACAGCAGACTCTCAGCTCAGTAAGATTTTGTACCAAAACTAAAGAGATACAAAATATTTATAAAAAAATGTAGGACATAATTTTTATCTTTGTCTTTTTTGATCATCCTGCCATAGACTCCATACTAACTCAGTGACCTTTCCAGGTCCCCACACCTCACTTTGACAACCACTGCAACATTTCTTTAATTCCAAGGTCTCCAAACAAACTGATGTGAGCCTCAGACAGTGATGGATTGAAAACACCTTTCTCATAATGAGCCAAGTAGAACCTTCTTTCAATGTTCAGAGATTCCTAGTTTCACATGTAAGACTTCTGTTTTATAACACTGTAAACAGAACCTCAACTATGTCCCATAGGACAAACACTCACTGCAATTCCAGGCTAATTCAATGTTTCTGTGGCATTTTGTCATATTTTTATTCAATGTTATTGACCAGCTGTGTTTTTTTAGACTACTTTGTCCACATGCTAGATGTTTCCTCTAATTTATTAGCCTAATTTGTGTGAGAGAATGTGATGAATGATGATGCATGCATGACAATAAGTGCCAGTAATCGCTGTTAAAACTGACATTTAGGTTTATCGGTTGACGTCTGTTCTCACATTGATAGAATTTCTCAAAAGCTCATTAAAATATGTAGATTTGGATTCTTGTGGGATTGAAATGGAAACGATGCATGCCTTGTAAATCTGTGTGTCTGTTTATCTGGCATAATTTACTGCATGTGTGAGCAGTCTGTTGATCTATAGCTCGAGTGTGCAAGAATAAAAATGTGTACACCAGCCTTATTACCGTGTGTTTTTGAACTGCTAATATGAGAAAAATATATTTTTAATTGTTGATTTCCAAAGCGTTTGGTGACCTAAACGTGATAAAAAATAATTTCTCATCATTTATATTTAAGTGAAGATTCATCTATTCTGTTTTATTCTATAACAAGGGATTAAAGGAAAACTGAAAGATGTTGTAAATCAATCAGCCATACTCACTTTTTGCTACAACTGCTGCATTTGGAAACATGATATCACCCAAGTGGTTAGTTGTTCATTGCAGCATCCTCCTTCATCTTCAAACTGTAGCCCGGCGATAGCTTCACAGGCCAGAATACAACACCGGACACTTATTCATCCCACACCTGAAATGTGCTGGAAAGTAGTACTTAACCACACTGATGGAAATCCATTCACAGTGAACCATTTCCCAGAATTAGCTGAAGCAACCAGAGATACTGAAAATATAAAATAAAATACAATAGAAAATCAGCCAAGTTGTGTTCAGATCCTGCTGCGTCCTCTTATCAAGAAACGTTCATCATTTCATGGTAAATTTTATAACCCATTACGTTTTGATGATGCCACTGGAGGTAAACTTTTAGAAACCGTGGCCCACTGGTTGAGTCTGTGCTACATACGGGCCTTGAGATCACAGATGATACATGCAGCACAGTGGATCCAATTACCACACGGAGCTTTGTTACATGATTAGTGTTTATTTAAAATACTCCATCTGCAAATGTTTTTTTCAATTAAAAACAAGACAAATTTCACAGCTAGTAGCCTACATAGTAAGCAAAAAGGAGGAGTACACAGTCTTTTTTTCTCTCCTCAATATCTATGTAGTTTTGTTTGAAAGCTCTGGTTGGCGTAATGTGGTGATGTGTTCTTTGACATGAGGTCTGCATGGTGGGATTTGAGGGGCACAATACTGAGGCTGGAAAATGTGGACCAACCAACATTGCATCCTTATGTCCACCCGACTGCTGTATCGAGCCACTTGGCAGCAAATACTGATCCAAAAACAGTCAAATCTGCCCAGTTTGACCACCTGTAGTTTGCGTGAAAAGTCTCCCACATTTGGTGTTGCTGATACACTGACTCACTACAACAGACACCAGCTGACTGCTCAGGCAACTCTTGTGGGATATTTATAGTTTAATACCTTGTTTTCTCAGACATGCTACATGCGCAATCCAATTGGGTAGATACTTTACTCAAACCGGAAACTCTACTGGTATTACCCGATCTGATTTACACACGCAAAGGTTGCTTTTGGTATCATTTCTGATTTACAAAGGAATATTTTTGTGCATATTGAAGGATAATTCTATTACAGCTAAGAACATATCCCGTGAAAAGACCAAAACCAAGAATAATTGATCTAACTCGTAAATATCGTGTGTGCAGCAAAAGCATTTCCTCTGTGCCACAAAGCTCCACTGTTTTCCCAAAAATCAAATGAACATTGAGTCACACTGTTACATTGGGTAATATGCTACTGAATTTGAGTCTACCCTGATATACACAGACCTTTCCGCTGTCAGAAATACTCATTAGAACAGCAAATGTGTTCAATCGATTGCTACCAATAGTGCCCAGCAAATGCACATTTTTCTATTCTTAAGTAGGAATAAGGTGTTCAAGTTGCTTTAGAAAACAAATGTGCCATACACATTAAATATTGTTCTTGGTACCGAGTGCTGCAGCATACAGACAGATAAACCCATTGTTGGTTGAGTGTTTTCAAAGGAAATAATGACGATAACAAATAAAGAATAAAACCAGTCTCGGTCTTAAGAGCTGCATGGAATACTTTCAAACGTTTTTTCAAAGTAAAATTAAATTTCAAATAAAATGTTTAAAAGAATAAAAAAGAATCCCAGCACAACCCCCCAGATATCAGCTCCATCAGAGTTTTTCTTGTTAACCTGTTTTAGGAATATGGGAAAATGAAGAAATAAATAAGAGGTTTGTAAAAACAACAGTTGGAAGTTTTACGTAAAGTCCTAAATCTCCTGCTCAGTTTGACAGTGCTGTGGCTCTGCAGTTGTAATGCAAGTTACTCTTTGAGTAGGTCGAAGTATCTCTTCCAGCCTGAATCCTGCCTGAAGTGACTTTGGTGCCCATGTTTGTCTAGGGCACGACGTAGTAGGGCTGGGCTCTGGAAGTCAGGGGGCAGATGGCAGCAGCCTATGACAGCACAGCGTTGGAGTGTCGTATCCCTATCAGGTTGTCCGCGCTGAACGACCGCCTTATCGCCGCTCGGCTCAGTTCCTTGTACTTGTCCTCGCACAGTCTTGAAATGGCCTGAACAGACAAACACACAACGGCAACACAAACAGTTATCACCGCGGTGCCTGAATAAGAGTCACACCTCTGCTGAGCGTCGTATTTCTTTAACTCTCAGCAGCAATGGCTTTAATGAATTGAATGAATGAACAGACTGGAAAGACCAGAGATGATTGATGAGGGCCAGCATTTCACCTCTAGTTTCTGGGCACGTTGGTTGTTGAGGGGCTCCAGAGGGAAGCTGAGGTTGTTGTCGTCAGCCAGCTGCCGCAGATCGAAGTAGTACTTGGCATAGACACTGGCTGGCACGTTGATATTAAACTGGAGAAGTTCTAGGAACTGCCGTTCCATCTCATTCCTGGAGGGTGAGAATAAATAGTTAGTCCAAATTGCCAACACTTCTGAATATTCTTCTAGTCCCCCAACATCTTAAGAAAACTACAGTGAGAACAAGAGGGACAAGAACACATAGATCCACATATAAAAGAAAAAAAATTAACCGATGTTTGAGCGTGAGAAACGAGGTCTGTTCAAATCATCAGAATAAAAAATTTCTTTCACAAGGTTTTGCCATTGTTCATCAGATATTGTAGAAACTTCAACAATACTGTGACACAGTGGAGCTCAGCAGCTGGAAGAGACGGCAAATCTCATTACGAACTCCTATCAGTTATTTTGTATTGACAACATGAGAAGTGCTCGCTGAGATGAAATCAAATCGCTCTCTCTCACACACGCACACACACTGCAGGTAATCAGATATGCATCTTCGAGCACCCAGTTGGAGTATCACAGCTCCTCTTTCCAGACTACAACCTCCATCATCCTTCCCCTTCATCATCACAGCCATGAGAAAAGGGTGGTGGTCGCCAAGGAGACAGCATCCAGGATGCTTTGTTGGTCAGCAGAGGTGGTGAGAGTGAGCGTGAGTGTGTGTGATGTCTGGTCTCCCAGGGCAACTAATGGAGTGGGCGAGAGCCAGGGCCATTATGTAGAAGCAGTAAGAGCACTTGAGACCCTCCCCTCCATTTCTCTGTTTCTCTCTCTCTTCTTTCCATCCCTCTATCCAAACCCGACCAGGCTCACAAAGCCACTTCAATGGCAATGGCAATGAAAACATAGCAGAGAGAGTGCGGGTCAGACATATATAAGAGGACAGAGAGTGAATCGGAGAGGAATGCAGGCTCGTGGACGGAAAACACACTGAGCACGCACCAATTGCAAAAAAAGGGGTACTTTCAACCTCTCTTACACACACACACACACACACACACACACACACACACACACACACACGAAGAGCAATTGTAAGAAATAAAGCCTGGATGCTTCCAGTCCAGCCCCCGACCTCTTCCCTGGCTTTTAGCCCAAGTGACAGCAGGGATGCTGCAGCTTCCATCTACCCAAGCTCTCCTCTACTTTAAGTGCTTCTTTGTTGTTAGGTTTCTTTTATTCGACGGGGGTGCGTGTAGTGCCAGAGCCCTGATGTATTTGTTAGGGTCTGAGTTTCTCAACTCCAGATACAACCAAGCAGATATCAAAGGACTGGAGGCAACCGAGTATGACATTCGTCTGGGTCAAAAAGTGTCACTAGGACGGAACTCTCTACACCAGCAGGTGGTGGTCTGTTTTTATCATCCTAATCCAAAGAAGGAGAATCAACAACTGTACTATATTAACAAGACCTGCTTGTTTTTCCAGCTTGTCTGCATTAAACTCACATGTCCTCCACTGTGATGTCTTTAAGGATCTGGCAGTAGTCGACATTCCACACAGCCTGGTCATCCCAGACTTTGGAGGCCAACAAAATGGCCCCCAGGACAATGCGCTTCCAGTTGGCGGGACAGATATCCAGCTCAGCGTAGGTCAGCAGGCGCTCCAAGTACACCTTGAGGAAGAACACTTCACGGTTAAAATTTTAACAAGGAACTGACAAGATTTCACCTGTTAAACTCTTATTACCTTTACATATATGTTCACACACTATCAAGGACAACAGGCAGCGCAATGCTGGATCATGGTCAGGTTCATGCAATATGGACTAGGTAGTAAATAGCAGTATTTAAACCACTACCTCTAATGTAACTAGCAGATCTGGGCTATAAGATAGACCATGCTCGAGTATTTTTCCTTTCTTTCTTTTTATTCTTTAGAAACAGAACAAGCGAAAGCAAATAACATTGTCTGTAATTAACTGTCACTTATATTGGGATCAAATCTATTTTGCGATAATCAATAAATGCAAAAGTTTTGTTTGTGTTCATTTTAGTCATTGCATAGCACAGCATACCCTTTATTTGATTAATGTATGATTAAATCCTTTAAATTAAAGTTGCCCCATGAATCTGAAAATATATTATGTAGTTTTCCTGTAAACAAACAAATTAAGTTTAAATCCAGTGTTATTCACCAATAGTCTCTTTTAGGTATAACAAACCAAGCATTTCTGTCGCCATTAATGAAAATAAACGTCATTAATATTAAACAATATCGCCCAGGGTGTAAAAAAAGAGGTAATACATGTACTACCCAGCGCTACACAGATACAGTCTCTCACACACCTGTGCAGTGTCCCTTTCGTTATTGGACATCACATTACTGCCCTCTGGTGAGTTAACATTACATTACAGAATATAACCATATATATACAAATCAGTGTACATCAGAGTGAACGCGAACAACCTTTAATTCAATAATGTCTTGAAACACCTTAGGACATATATGTATTACGCAGTTAATGAAATCTTGGCGGCTAAAGTAAATCTTCTCAAAGCCTGTAGTGACAATAATTAATATTGTTGAGCCAAACTGCACCAAGCTTATATCCAAACCCACAAGAAACCCAGTGTCCTCATACTTGCAGTCTTGCAAAGTGTTGATCTAAGCACAGTTACAACTGAATACTAAGGCAGACACTTACAAGAGTGACAATGGCACATTCTGCAGTGAGCTGTGCAGCATTGAAGAGTGTTCTGACAAAGCGGTAGATCAGTTTATGCTCTGGGTCTATGCGGGCGTAGTCAGCTGGCACTGGCTCTCTCTGGATGGGACAAAAACAAATAAAATGTAAGGTGGACTGTGCTGCAAAGGAAGCTGCCCGTGTCTCACTCTCAGCCATGGGAAATTCACGTGCACTCAGTTGCTCGTTGACTCTCAACCAGCTAAGAAACTAGGAGATGCATCTGGTCCCACCCAGGTCAGTGTGCAGAGAGGCACAACTTCATCTTATTTTGAGAGAAATTAATAATGATCATGTTAAAATTTGTTGTTATACCAAGTCCTTTGTTGTTTGCAGAACTGATGGTGTTGTCAGTAAAACTACTTCACTGTGGAGTTTACAAAAGAATGGAAACCATTTACAAAGAGAGAGAGGCTAAGGAAGAGAGAGTGTTCACATCTAATTTTAATGATATTTTACTGACCACTAATGTTTTTTACCGTAAGTGCTCTGGCAGCACTTGACTGTGACTGAAATGCAGCTCTGAAAACCTCAGTCAAGGAGAGAAGTGGTCAAACTACTGGATTTTATGTGGATGTGCAATAGCATCGAAGGCAAAGACAAAAGTAAGTCTCCTCAAATGTAAAGTTTTCCACATGTACAAGGTTTCCTAGATGTTTCATTCTAAAAGCTGTGGCAAGGACTTCGGGTTGCTCCGACTGATTTATTAAATAAATAAAATACAATAAAAATTTAGGAATTAGGGCTACTGGTTTGAGAAAAAAAAAGTTAAAGATAAACTCTGCTTAATGTCCAGTGTGACTGACTCAGTCATTTCTGTTCTCTCTGCATGTATGAATGTAGCTTCTGACAGTCAAAAGTCGCTAAAACAATGTTGATATACTCACTGATAAAGGGTGCAACTTCTCATCAAAGATGTCCAGTGACCCGTCCGAGTCCCTAAACAAACAATACATTATCACACATTACATTCACACCAGTTTTAGCAACACATATCCATTAACATATTAATTCATATATTATATCATTAAATTAACATATTTAAAATGAAAGACATTAATTACCTGTTTTTGATGTGGTAGTATATGGCTAATGTGACACTGGAGAGAGAGCAAAACAAGAGATAAGACAAATGGCGCTTTTGTTTTAGAGCTTCATTGGAAATAATCTCATGGGGAAAATTGTTTGGCGAGTTCCAGAGTTCACGATGTTACCAAACCTTTGCACACATTCAGCAAGTAGGCTTCATTTAAAACACAAAGATAATCCTGATGAAATGTAATTATCCAGATTCACTCAAATATTGGCCCAAATTGGGTGTACAAACATCTGTTTTAGTCACGCATCGCTGTAGCATTTGCGCAGGATTAGCGCGCTGTGATGCAACAGGATTATCTCATGTTAAATCAGTGACATTCGGAAAACAGCATTGTTTGTGTGTGTGTGTGAAATTTTCCTCACCATTTGATTGTGCTTTTGAGGTTTGGCTGGCTGACCGTGCTGTCGTCTATGAAGATTGTAGAACAGGAGCTGTATTTCTTTGACAGAGGACCAGGAGATATCTTGATATTGAAATCACACAAACAAGTTGGGACATGAATAAATCTTTCAAGCTACACTGACTGCATCTACATTTTTTCTGAAATGTTAGAAGGTCTGGTGGGGGTGACAAGCTAATTAGAGTTTTCTATGTGGGGTCTTAAATTAGGCTAAGTCATCATTCCTAAGATAGAACAGATATAAAACCTCCCATTTCATCAGTGTGAAAATTCTGAAGCCAAGAGCTCAGTGGAATCACTGGTTGCTGGACTCTCAATTTAAAATTGAAAAATGCTGAAACAAAATGTATCCAGCAACAGATTCGTGAAAATTTTATTTTAAAATTAAATAAAATGAAAATATATTAGATACAAACAAAACATAAACAATCATAACTTAATAAATTAACCTCCTTCACAAGTTTTTGTATTAACTTTTCAACACTTACATGGCTGAAGTGATTTATGTGGTTACTTTTCCTCTTGTCTCGTACTGTAAAGGAAGGGAAAGGCTCAAAGTTAAGCATTTAACCAGAATATAAGCAGCATACAGCCTCTCGTAAAGTCAGTTTTAAGTATGCAGTGTTACGGCTGAGGTAATTTGATAAACGCTTACATTTATTAAAGACAGCCTGGCTATACAAAAGGTATGCGTTAATATTGACTTGACTTTTACAGTGGACCAACCCAATCAAGCTGTGATGCACATTTTAAATCCACTGTCGGGATGTAACAACTAAATCATGGCAGGTAATTAAAACTAAACAGCTACACAAATATTAGAACATGTACAATTGAACTACGTTCGGTTTGTTATGTTATTTAAAAATAAACAGTAAATTATGCGTTTTTAAAGTATTAGGTGTAAAAAAAACATTAATGTGAGTCACTGCTGTGTGTCTTTGATGCTAGCATTGCTGACCATCTGTCTGGGACTTGCTAAGGAAGATGGTGCTCGCTCTGGCATGGTCAGATGGGTTTGACTCCAAGGCCAACTCTGCAAAAACAAAAAGTCAATGTAAGTGTGAAAGGAAACCTTTTGTTAGATTGGGAATGAGCTGCTAAGCTCTCACTCCTAGGGCGTGACAAGTCCAGTGGAGAAAACAGGAAGCAACTAGCTGACACGTCTATGGCACACAGATAATTCTCTAAATTAGCCATTATCCAGCATGAGTCAGCATCAGAACATTATTTATCTGTATATCAACATCACAAACAAAAAGAAGGTAAAGGAGACACAGAAATCACCAGAACAGACCTTTCTGATTATTTCTTTGGTTTGAAGATTGCAACACTGTAAAAAGTACATTATTGAATTCCCTTAATTAATTCCCAAGCCTTTTTAAACTCAAGTCAATTTCCACTAATAGTGAGAACTTTCTGATTATAATAATGTTTCCGCTGCCTATCCAACAAATAACGTGTATCCCGTGTCTGAGTTTAGTGATATTCTCCTGCAATTATAAAGCGTTCTAGTAAAAAAGCACACACTAAAGATGTACCAGACATGTCTGCTTTTCATATGAATTATCCCACCACACAGAGGAAAACTTCTCTAACGTACGACCTGCAACTGAAAGAAGCATTCGATAGGAAAGACTATGCAAAATGAAATATCTAGTATGATATATTTACATAATAGATCCAGTGTAACCTACTGTAGTAGGGTAATTATCTGTTAGACCTTAAGACATATTAACATCATAAGTGTAAATTTAACCAGTGGAAAAGCTGGGACAGCCGTTATTCATACACAAGCATGACTTAGAAAATTGTGTTCTCCATCCAGATCCGAACAGACAGCACATTACATAAAAGAAAGAGGATTAAGCCATGGCAACATTTGTGAAGTGGGGACAGCAAGAAGGGGAATGTAGGAGGATTGTTGGGTTGATTCTGACCCTCGCCCTACCAACAGCTGGTCTCACCAAGCTGCACTGACACACTCCAGTTCAGCATGAATGGAATGAACACCGTGCACGACTGGGAGTCAGTGGTGACAGACATCACAAAGAAATGTCCAAGATATTTCTTTTTCCTGATCAGTCTGTATCACAATTTGCTGCAATTTACACTTTGACTCTGTGGGTAGTGGGCACTATGTTGCTTAATTACGTTGAGTGAGTAGCAAATTATAAGTTGTTGTTTATTTAAAAAAATAATACTAATACTCTCCCTTTCTACTTTACTTTCTCCCAACAGCACACACTAACAAAAATAAAACCGAGGTTAAGAATATAATTTACAACAACGATGCAGCGAGCGGTTAATGTGGCACTAAGAAGACGAGGAGTTTGTTTGTATTGTTAATGTCTGACTTGATAATATGACACCAGTCCAATCAATATGATGCAGTGCCTAGTTAAACAGTGCCAAGAATGTCATCATCCTCGGCACTGCTGGCAACAGGATGGCAGTAAACTAGTATAACAACTTGGCAGTAGCTGGGATGGGTGTCTGGATATTTTCCCTACAGTTGCAAAAGAGTATATAAAATTGTTGATTGTGATCACGCGAGATTTATGAGTCCCTTATATTGACACAAGTGTCTGGGTGTGTGAGCATTAAGTTCCTTGTTCACTATGTAAGTGGACAGAGATGAACCTCCCTGTAAACAAAACTTAGGGTGTGACGCTTCGTGAGGTCGTGTATATAAACTAGAAAGGTTTATGCTCTCTAGGTGTTCACCGCACTTTTGTCCTGTGTCAGATAGTCACTTACCATCAGGGACCTCTCTGTCGCTTATATGCTGCAGGTAGGGCACGGTGTTATCATCGCTCACTTCGGTGCTGGTCTGGAACTCCTCCAGCCGCTCCGCCGGTTGCCTCGAAGGGAGTTTGGGGCTCGACTCGGGAGAGACGCAGCATGACACCGTGTTGCCCATTACAAGCCGGATGTAAGCTTCCGACTATCGCAGCCAAATCCAAGTAGTGCAAATATGTGTAGCTAGTTTGCTTCCCTCAGCCTCATCAACATTACCAAGCTACCGTCTGCATTAGCACTATCTTTGCGTGCTAAATCGCCGCTGCCCACCAACTCCCAGGAACCGCATTCCTGCCCATTTGTGGGTATGTAGTCTAACAGTCAAAGACAATTTAGCCACAGAGACTAAACTTTACTATGTTAAAAACACGTGTCGTGTTATGGTATATTCAACGTGTTTAGTAACAGCAAGCAGTTAAATGTAAGTGGACGCCAATTCATTCATTCAATTTGCAAGAGTTTCGCTGCGGGTTAGCTAACTAGCATTGTAGCAAGCTAACGCTAGCCAACTAGTTAGCTTCTCTCCTTAACTTTTTCCTATTCCACAGTAATTAAACGTTTTTCTATTAAGTTAACGCGGCTATCTCAGCAAAAATAAAGATGTTACAACGTCCACCCACCAACGTTCTGAAAACACATTTTACAAGACTTTACAAGCGATCCTTCGAGTGACTTCCTGCACTAAATTGGACCCATCGCCAAATCCAGCCCAAGGCTTCTGCGGCCTCCACCAGACAACCAAAGTAAAAAAGAAAAAATGTAGGTAGGTAAATGATTCTCAATTAGGACAGAATGACTAGGACGTTCCCGGGTTCCTCAGCAGACAACAAACTCTGGTAACTGATGTGAAGACGTCCATCAGTATCTGCACACCGTCACGCCCGTGCTGGTTGCACACCCCGGCGCCGCCATCTGTTGCCTGAGCTCACAAATCACAAACAGCACCGAACAGGCGCTGGGAATGCTGTAGTCCCGCCTGCGCACAAGTTCCCTTGGCTCCCATTGGTTGAAAAATCAAAATACAGACATTTAAATCAACCTATTGGTTGGAAAAGCTGTCTGTCGGAGACGATTTAAACCGTATCTACAAAGCTACTATTTTCGTATCGTGCCCGATCCACACCCTTTTCTGACTCTGAAGCCAGTTGTCTATTGCGCTACTTTCCTGTCAGTCAGTGCATCCCTCCTCATTCATCTAACTAATAAACTGTAACCTTTGAGAAACGCCACATTAATGCAGTGTAAAAAGGTCGGTTTAGGATAAAATTCTGAATTGCAGTGGTAGAGTAATAAAAAAAAGAAACTTTTACTAATAGATATTCACTTATTCAAACATTTTGAATGCTGAATCTTCACTGTGAAATAAATAATTTAAATGGCCCTTAATCTCATTACATTTAAAACTGAACATTTCCTGGTTATAATAATAATCACTCGACAAGAAGATACATAACAATCTTCAAGAGCAGTTTATTGCGACTTAGCACGTGTTTCCAAAAGAGTGTTGTAATGTCATTGTAACAGCACTTTTATTATAGGCTGGTATAGTTTTATAATGTAACAATGTTCAAACAAACAATATATAACGCATCATTTGGTGACCTTGTCTCTAAAAGATACTATACAATACATTTCATTTTAAATTGATAACTTGTAAAAGCGGCAATATATAAACTGATCACATCAGAAGTTAGAAAAAAGGTTATTACTGTTCTAGAAATTCTCTCTATATATACATTTACTTTTACACACGGATATCAATCTGTTGCATGCACAAACGAGGCCTGTAGGTATAAACTATTCTGGCACAGAAATGAAAACACTGTTGGCATTGTTGGAAAGATATTGTGCAATCACATCACAAAGTTGAACTCACTATATCAAATCAACGGAAAAAAAAAGATTACTAGATTTTTGCAGCACCAGCAATGGATGTGTGAATTACAACAGGTGGAAATATTTTTTTTTAATAAAGATTTTCATCTCAGGATTCTTTTGTATTTTGTCACATCTCTAGATTTCTCCGTACCACACAGTAACAAGCAGGAGGGAAAGTGATCCTTTCATTTTCATTTCGTAAACAAATTAAACCCTTTAATCCTCTACAAATACAGGTACTGTACATATTGTATTCTGGACAATAACGAAAGGTTTTAAACTCTAAAAATAACACTGTCAGCGCTTCCATTAACTGATAATTTCAGAAGACGAAAGAGATACCAAAGAAACAAAACACATTTCAAAGAACACTGATTGTCTGTACCGTAATTAGTCTGCCACCATTAGTGTGTTAGGTCTTGAAACTTGTTTGTAAAAAAAAAAAAGGTAATCCAATAATGTTAACTCAAGGACCACTTATTGTTTCTGGAGCTTTCTACTATGCACACATTTCTCTTTGAACACCGTCACGAGTCTTTAGCTTGCGCCCAAATAAAATCTGTCGTCACATGACAAGTTCTATATTGACACTGAAGTATGAAAGCTCAGGAAAAATCAATTATGTCGCCCTTGAGTTAAGTTAATTTTATCAAACCAGAGTCAAGAAATAGGAAAAGACAGGATAGAACTCCAAATCTTGGGATTAAGTTTCAGAACATCAACAGTGATCGGGAGTACATTTTACAGAAGCATGGGTTTCCATAAAAAACAAATCAAAACTAAACAAAGATTATGGAGGGTATCTTTTAGCCCCATAAATATTTTGTTTAACAGAGAATTAAAATTTGTTTCCACTTTAAATTAGCTCTAATATTTGAGTTGGGCATTAAATAACTTAACACTGAATAAAACATCTGGCACCGTTTGTATTAAAATAAATGTGCTAAAGTACATTAAAATGAACATAAAGAGGTCTCCAGTGAAAAGGAAATATTTGTGCTTTCATATTATTAATTGAATAATATAAAAAGGATACCGAGACATTTCTGCTTAAAATTATGAGATAAAAAAACAGTCAAACGTGGCTAAAAGTGTCTCTGTTGCACAGCTTTCAGCCAAACAAGGCAGTTAAGTATCTGATTTCTGATTTACTGCTTTCAACACTGTTGATCCTAACCAGGGTACAGCTCTGCAGAATCGAACATCTCCAACAAAGGCCTTTTTCTTGTACACTTAGCTGCCATACATCAATGTATATTACAAATATGTAATATTGGTTTCGTACAAGTCATAAGAGCATTTCCATATCAAATAAACAGAAATACATTAGGTCTACACATGCTGTAGAGTTTATGTACAGTAATAAAAAAAATAAACAGACAAATACATGTATCTTCTCAAAAACCACATAATTCCACAAATCTGTTTTCAACAGCGCCCACATCTTGATGGATTGTACATGTTAAACTCGTGTAGTTGTATCCTATTATCTTCTGTAGACAATCCAATCTGCTACATATTCTAAAACCGACATTGTAATTTCATAATTGAACAGACACAAGGGGGGGGGGCATTGTTTGATGACCAATGTAAAGTTTACCTTGGCACAATGCAAAAAGGTTAAGTCTCCATTGTGTGTTTCAATACAACCTGATTTCTTTATTTTACTCACTGTTACGCTGCATGTTAGCTGTCTCAGGACATAGAAAACATCTGTCCACCATCTCTCGTGGAGAGGAAGAAAGGAAAGACGAGTGAACGGAATAACGTGACACTATAACACGTCTCTGACTGTGGTAATCCATGCTGACATACACAATTCCACTTCCTTCACGATAGGCAGTTGGTAGCATCTTTAAAAACACTTAGAAAAAAATGACTTGTCTGTGCCCCATACGTTGTCGAGTCCTCTAAACAAGTGCCTACATTTTTTTTAATCTACAACAGGACGTGGAACAAGTAGGGATGAACAATTCATTCAAAGCCCTAACTGCAACTGACCGAGCTTGCCTGATACCGAAACATAACTCTTCACAATCCCACTGCATGAGCGAGTCTTCAGATTAAAGGCATTATTGCTTACGTATAGTAGTGAAAACAACGGGCCTGGTAGAATCTCCTTTGAACACCTAACTTATGAAGATCAGAATAAACCACAGTGTTTCTTTTTGTTTTTAAATAAATATGTAAGGATAGACCACACTACTGCTGTCAAACCTTCCTCCCCTGAAGCAGCTCTCCAGTAAGTTTTGCAATGTTACGCTTTGATTTGTAGGAGACCAAACTGTGACAGTGAGTCTCATGATGCAACATGTTAAATGGTGTCAGCTGATGATTTTATTATTTCAATGTTTTTTTCACTGCTTATTTAGACTGTAGAGCTTTAGTGAGTACTCACAATTGGACCTGGATGTCAATACGCACAGGCAATCTAAGTGTACTAACCCTGGAAGAAGTATTCTGAAAAGCCTACTGGACAAAATGTAGTATAAACGGAACTTGATTAGGACAACTCGATTTAAAAAAAGCCGGCTTGGGACAAGCTGGAAGGCCAGGCCGGCAGTCAAACAGTCAAAGTATTTGAAATGAACTGAAATGCTACTTGGGCCAGCTCTGTGTTCAGGACAGGAACTACTCAGACTTATGGCAGTAAAGGTCTTTAAGCGCTTTAAGTTCTTCGATTAGGGTTTTGTTTTGGTTCTCCAGTACGGCCACTCGGTTCTCCAGACACTTAACATACTCCTTCTTCTTCCTGCGACATTCGCGGGCTGCCTCTCTGTAGGAAGAGTGAGACACATTTTGAGGGGAATTTGTAGTGTGATTATTTTACATATGCTACTAACAAAATAAGCAAGTGTTGTTCTGTTTTATCTCTGGTTTAGAGATGTTCGTAGCTGGACCGATTACTAAGTTTGGAAATTCATTCAGAAAATGATCAATTAACTTAATATCAACACTTTAGGCTTTAGGCCATGTGAATGTTTTTAGAATGGTTTGTTAATCAGCATATTAAAACACAATAATAATCAATCACACTAAACAGCTGCAGCTGTTCATTCATCACAAATACAGAATCCCTCTTAATACGTACCTGTTTTTCATGAGACGAACTTCCCGTTTGCGAGTGACCTCCTCTGTGGCACCCTGGGTGGGGAGGGCTGGGGAAGAGGCCATGACCACCCCGGGGGCGATGGTGCTGGCAGGGGCTGCTCGGATCTGATATGCCTGGACGTCACCAGAGGCAGCTGAGAGGTGTGGTTAGGAGAAAGTGGATATTAAATGTTACCTCCTTACGAAACCACTCAAGGCTTTGTTAGCTTGCTCGTGGACAGTAGAAACAATGTTTGGTCTTTGCTATTAGAAAGAAAACGTCAGAAAATAACTAAAAAGTCAAAATAAATTGCTCCCACTCTCACCTTGAACCACCACCTGGTTACTGGGAACCAGTATTTGTTGGCCATCGCTGGTCTGTGCGTACTGGAGGATGGTGGCTCCAGGCTGAGCGGCGGCTGCAGCATTGGTCATGGTTAGCGTTTGAAGACCCTGGACTCCATCTGTACCGTTATTAGCCAGCTGAATGGCCCCACCCTGTGTGATTGCGACTGTAAGTTTGGAGAAGGGGACAGATGAGACAGAGGAGAGTAACAAATGAGGCAATTAAATTAGATTCAAATTGTTTTTTACTCAGATGATGGTGTTGTTTCCTTAAAATGTATGTAACATATACAGACAGACAACTCTTCACACTCATGTAATTACCTGGAGAAAACCTACAGACAGGGGGACCATACTGAGTGTGCGCCACCTTCACACAACCACGGCAGTGTCTGAATTACATCAGCCTACAGCCTCAGATACAGCTCGACCTAGCCACCTATCACCTACTGTATTGGCCGCTGCTGGTCTGGTAGATCGGTGTGGGGACAGTAACAGTGGTGATTGCTGGTGTGGCAGCAGCTGCAGATGAATCCTCCTCAGCCTTTTCCTCCTCGATGCGAGGGACGGCCGGCGCATCAGACGAAAGGTCGTTGAGGATTTTCCTGTTGGGACAAACAACTGTGGGAGTTACTCACAAAACCTAGTAGGCGGGGTTAGTGGGAGGTCATTAGCCGAGGCTGCCGTGGAACAGCAACTTCACATTTATTCATGTAACATATTATTAACACCATATCAGCTTTAGTCACATTGAAAAATAATTGGTATTTGACCTGCAAAACAAAATGTAACTTCAGATTTTTATATCAGTAGGTGGGCCAGCGTTAGTGGTTTGCTTCTCGATTCCTCACTAATACCTGACCACATGTAAAAGTGTCCTAGGACAAGACAATGAATGACAATGTGTGTGTGTGTGTGTGTGGGGGGGGGGGGGGGGGGCAATGGGGGGGGTAACCTTTTTCTGGGTCAC
>JAUMTR010000013.1:4239751-4254414 GCA_032270685.1 Microctenopoma stevenorrisi | reverse complement strand
GGGGGGGGCAATGGGGGGGGTAACCGTTGTCTGGGTCACTGAGCATCCCCACACACATACACTGCTGTATATAACAAATGTCTTTGTTCGACCGTACTGCCCTGGCACAACTTACCTGTATGAGGGTCTGCGTGACAGAATCTCTCTGCGTTTCTGAGAGTCAGTGACACTGTCCACTGACTCCTGAGAGTCTTCACTTTCTGCTATGGTGGAGATCTGAAACAAACCCAGTAGAAATGCATCACACACACTTTCCTTTAAATTAGCATGCATATGTTGTGTCTAAATGTAAAATTAGGCTTGTGTGTGTTTGTTTTACCTGGACAGCTTGGACCTGCGGGGACTGGATCACAGACGACTGTGCAGCCTGGATAACGCCATGGACCTGAACTGTCTGTCCGTTGGGAAGCTGGACCAGTGTTACTGTGGGACCTGCTGCGTGTGTGTGGCCTGCCGCCATTGATACCTGAAATTCAGGAGTGGCCGCAGGTTTCAGCGGCAACAGTGATTTATATGTCTGAAAATAGACGCCGTAGAGTTACCTGTGCCAAAGTGGCGATTTGTGCTGAGGTGATCTGCTGGTTCTCCGTCTCGGTCACAGCAGTCTCTGCCCCCTGCTGAGCCTCCACTGCTGAGTCCATCTTCATTGACTGAGCTGAGGATGGAGATACACAGTGAAGTTGCAGAAATGCAACAGTAGCATGAGGATCACAGATTGTTGGGGACACAAAAGAGAAAGGGCATATCTCGCACGTGATAACACAGTGAATGCAAACGCCCATGGTTTTAAAGGAGTCGAATTATAAGAGTCTAAATCTCTGCATTTTTGTTCGATTTTTCTGATGTAAAATAGGAGAAGGAATGTTCACGTTGCTTCATTCACTTTAAATAAACGTGCACATCTATAATCTACAAGTCTTTTTCTACTGTAACTAAAATTCTGATAATAAACAGGTGAGGGGCAGAACGTTAGGGGGCCTCAATTTCCACTTAGTTTGGTGTAACGGGTTTGGAAATAGTTACACTTTACTTAAGTTTGCTTGGCAGACGTTTTATCCAAAGCAACTTACAAGGAGCAAGTGTTGGGTGTCTGTCAGGGACCCACCTGGTAGGGGATGGACTAGGCGTCAGACGGCGGTTTTAAACCTGTGACCTTCTGCATTGCAGTCTGACGCTTAACCCACTGAGCTACCAGGCCACTGAGCTACACTTAAAGTGGATCCAGGTGATCTCTGTTATCAGATCTTTTGCTCCATTATCATCATGGGAGAAAAACATAAACATGTAACATATATATGTACGTCGTGCTGTCAGTAATCAGAACTCCTGATGTTCGTTTTGATCCATGAAAAGATCAAATCTTTAATTATGGCTCTAAGCAGTGGTTATTTTCATTATCGGCCAGTTACTTTTATTAACAAATAAACAGCTGAAACATTTCCATTAAGCATAGAGTTGTTCTGCAGGCTTCAGTTTGTGATAAAAATGGTGTGTGTGTGTGTGTGTGTGTGTGTGTTTGTGCGCGCAGGCGCGCGTGTGTGTGCATGATCTTGTAGGAGCATGATCTATGTAGGTTCAACTTTCATAAACAAACGTCCTGAAGTTGTCTTGGAGTGCATTAAGGATTAAGGCGTCTAATGTTTTGACCCCTTCATTTATGTAAATACAGTGGTTTCGGTAAAGTTGGGGTTTCACTGGGGGCAGCAGCCCGGTAGTTCCTGGCTCTGATCCCTGCCTGGATCGGGGACGCGTTGTTCTCGGAGCCCAGTGATCTCACACCGTGCGTAGCGTCTCCCCGCTGCATGATTGGCTTCACACATTTCTCCCTCTGCTTTTCAAAAATCTCTCGGATGATCCGTGTGTGTGACAGCAGAGCCACATGGCCGGGGCGCCGCCCCCCTCGGCGCACACCGGCCACATCCCGGGAGATAAAGCCGCATTTAACACCTGATATGAGCGTAAATACAACACGTGTGTTCCACCTCCGGGCCTCGGTTCATGTATTCAAACCAAACGCGACGCCCTGCTGCAAAGGCCGATTTCACTAAAATGAATGGGGACCAGGAACGAGATAATTATCTACTCAAAATCACAAATCACCAATGAATCACACGTTTAAGCCGAGAAACCTACAGGAATATTATCGCTGATTCTTCTTCCAATGCGCCATTAAGCGAAAAAAAAAAACAGCGCAAATGTGTGCACACAAAGCTATTTAGCTCTAGCGCCGCTTGACAGCTGGACTTATTCACAAAGAGAAAGTCCTGTCACAGTTTATGAAGTGTTCACACATACACTGCGCCCCATGGCTCTCTACCAACGCCTCACATCGGCTCCTGTTCTCTTCAACAGCCGCAGCCTCCCCTCCCTCCATCCTGCTCCAAACACACCGCGGCGCCATGATCTCTTTGTTTCCTTCGGGCCGAACCCGACCAGACCGACACTTTCCACAGCCGCGTCCCATCTCTCTGCGCCGCGGACACCGCTCCGTCCTTACCGATACAGACTCCCTTCGTCACTCGCGGGCCGCCGGAGCTCCACTTTTATTCTGGCCGACACGTAAGAGCCCGCGTCAGGCTACACCTCCGCCGCGTCACCGGGAACAACAACACGGAGATTGGAGAAGGACGAGAAAGCAGATGGCGACACTGACCGGAAATGAACGAAGTGCGAGCGGAGATGCGCGGAAAATGCCGAGCAGAAGCGAATCATGACGATTAATTTCTGTCGTGCGAAGCGTGCATGAAAATGGCATATTTTAACAACAAGCTGTTTAATAATTATGTAACTATAACAACAATAATCTGTTGGCTAATATGGATGCTAATACAAGCTGTTACTGTGGTCTGGTATAAAGTCGGACTACAGAGTCATTCAGTTCACCCAAATAACCCATTCACTTAATTGTAGGTCTAAGAATTCAATATAGCTTTGACAGTAGTTTTGGTTTGAACCTAAGGTTAAGAACCCTTCTCTTGATTTTTAGCTAGTTTTACAAAATAAACAATTTCAGCTAAACATACAGCTAAAGTAAGTAAACATTAGAGCAGCAGTATAATATGTACTCTACTGTGATAGACCTACTATCATCAAAATGTACTCATGGTATGAATTAGAATGAGACTGACATTGACACCGTTGCTGAGTCATACTTTTTAAGTATTTTTTCCTATTTTTTTAACTACTCTAGACGCACGATGAGCCCCAACAAGCTCCAATATATCCATAAAAGAAAAGTCCCCACCAGCCACCTGTGGGCAGTCTTTTTCCTTCAAGGTTGGGTTGTCTACTGGAGGCCTGGGCCCTTAGGGTCCTTGAGTTAAGGGGTCCTTGGTATTTCTTGAGCTTCTCTTGTTCTCTTGATTGCTACAGTTATCACCCTGGCCTCTCCTCTACTTGTCCACCATTTACACCATGTCTGGATGTTCAGCCATTACTAGTTTATCAGTCTGTATCTAGACGTCCCACAGAATCTTAGCTTGGCCATTTTCAATCACCTTTGTAGGTGGCTATAATTTTGTCCATGGGACCTCCAGGATATGTCCTGGAGAAACATTGGACCATTCATCTTTCCAGAAGTGCTTCAGTTCACCCATATTCTTAGGATGCGGGGGGTGAATGACGCTCTTGAGATCATTCCACAGCATCTCTACTGGGTTTAGGTCTGGGCTTTGACTAGGTGACTCTAAAAGATTTAGTACAAAGCCAATGTTTGACATGGCAAGACACGAAAGATCATTTGAACAACTGTTTTATCAGATTAGCAAAGCTGTCTTTGTGGCACATCAGGAAATTGCAACCAGTGCCATTGCTCCTGCAGCTGTACATGTAAAGTAAAGTAAACTACACAATAAATGACACAATTATCCAAAATATCTTCTGATATGGCCTAATACAGTCTGACTTTGGAGATGGTTGTGATCGTGTCATTCCATAGTGTTACATACTGTAGCATTACTATTGGTTCTGGTAGAGTGGATCCAGGTCTTGCTCACAGTGAGGGGTGATGTCTCTTTTTGACATGTTGCCTGTGGGCAAACATTCACACTCACCATTTAGTCTCCAGAAAACCACCAGGAGAGCATGCTGTGCAGGTTAGAAGCTAGGACCCACTTGCTGTGAGGTGACAGTGCCAACCACCACACCACCATGCCACCATCTGGTGTGTGCGTGTTCTTCCACATCTGTCCACACACTTGCGGTTTCTGACATTTTTGGGCAGAGGGCATTTGGACGTTAGTTGAAACTGTGAGCAAAAACATTAATGAAGGATAGAGAATATTTAGTTAGTTTAGTTTTATTTTAAGGGTCACTTTTATGTGATGAGGCTTAATTTAGTGAAGCCCTTCTCATCGTCGCCACCAGAGGGGAGCAGTAGACCAGATTAATGCAGTTGCAGGCTCTGTAGGTATTCTGTACATTGGACCACTATGTACTGCAAATAAAAAAAGAACAGAGGCTGCACCTGATCTAAAGGATTTTCTCTCATGGGTTAGTGAGAAGACTGAGCTATATTTCACAAAATGATCACCTTTTACCTGTGACTCAAACCCTTTTTATACCACCTGGGTGGGTACAGACAGGGTGCCCAATTAAACCTTGGTACAATACTCTCCACCAACAACTAAGAATGATTAGAATTCAGCACTTCTCTGTGTGCTAAGAGTCGGTCTGACCACCGACACAGAATCCTACTAAATATGACAAAATGTGCCAAAATGCAACACAAACTAAACATGGACATATTTGCAACAAGCTTGCACTGGCACAGAGAAATCAGTGCAGCCTCAAAAGCTTTACAATCAGAGAGTAAAATGTCCTCACTTGTCCGTCCTTTTATCCTTTCAAACCTACAACTGGCAAATGTTTAAGGGTTTTTCCTCCCAGACCCACAACCCGACACAGGACAGATAGGCAGCCTGGTTTTCATCTTCCCAGATGGCGGCACTGTAGAGCTGCGTGAACTCTCCACCATGTGCTCCTCAGTCTGTGCCTCCCCTCCTCCTCCTCCCCAGCGACAGCAGCGTGTGTCATCACGTAGATATGTGGAGTTTATCAAGGCAATTCCTTTTATAATCCTCCTGATGCTCGTTGCCGGTGTTTTATCTGTTTAATAGCATTTTACTGCTATACGCCATAAAAAACACCCTTTTTATTGTGACACCAAACACATTGTTTGGGGAATTGACCCTGCCTGGGTAATGAACAGCAGTGAATTTGCAGCCAGTTATAAAAAAAAAGAAGAAACAGGAGGGGAGGAGGGGGGAGACCATTTTGACCCAAAGAGGCGAGGAGGAATATTTTACAAGAGGGGGGAGTATGTCTGTTCTCCACGTCCCATTAGAGGTTTCAAGGCTGCTGATTTTTAGCTTGTTTCTGTCTGAGCAGGACACCGTCCAATTCAATTCAATTCATCTTTATTTGTATAGCGCCAAATCACAACGAAAGTCATTTCAGGGCACTTTACATTGCAAGGTTTAGGACCTTGCAAAAATATAGATGTATATATAATCAAAATAATGCAGAAAACCCAAAAATCCCACTTGAGCAACAGTGGAGAGGAAAAACTCCCTGGTCCACTGGTCAGCCTTCACTTCGCTCTATATAGAAAAAACTAAGAATGCAGCGCATCGACGCTGTTGCTTAAATGACATGGTGCAATTTGAAATGTGCATTTTCAAAGAAAAAATAAGTGGACAATATATAAGTGGACAATCATAATGGAATGTAAACACTCACTGACATCCACTAAATGAACACCTAAAACACTACCGACAGAGACTTAGAGACGGTGTGATAACTAGCCTTGAGCCTCATCTGGATGATTGTAGTAAACCATCCCCACTTACTACTGGCTGCATTTGTTGCCTCCGTCTTCCTGGATCAAAATTTTCATTCATAGAAGGTAATATAAAATCTACATTCAGTGTCATCTGTACATCGTCAAACAGATGTCTCAGGACAATCCAGCAAGTACAATCACTATCACCAGTTTACTATTGGTTCTATGGCCGAGACTGTAGACTCTAGACTTTAGACTGTGGCATGTGTCATGAAACATGACGAGAATGCTTTTTATTGATACTGACAACCTTAGCAGAAGAAACAGCAGCCAACTGTTTTATAATCACACGAGAGATACAGTGAATCAGCTCTCAGGTAAACAGGGGTCACTGCAGATTACATCATCCCACGGCATCTCATAGTGTCCATTACAAAAAACAGCAAACGATCGCACTCGCACGACAGATCTCCGCTCATCAGTACAGCACATGCAGTGTAATAGCTTCTGCGTGTTTAAAGGGAGATTTTCAAAGACTGAAAAGCAACGCTGATGGTTTTATTGGAGCCTAATGATGTGTTCAGAATGGGAAGGATTAAAATTTGTTCACACACAATTTGAACACTTGAATATACATTCATAATGTGAATATTTGAAGCTAATACAAGAGTAAACAGACTGGCATTTTATTGCCCACCTTAGATGTTCATGCTTCACATTTTTATGACCACTAGCTCTGTGTTTGTTTGCTGCATGTTAGGCAGGCAAGGTCTTTCCATTTTCAGCCATTCAAAACCACTTCTGCTCAGTTTGACTAGCACTTGGAGTATTTTTAACACTTGCACAAGAAACTGTGAAAGGTTACCTTCATGCCAAGATCTTGTTTGTGTGTATAATCAGCCAGGAGCGTTTGCTTTTTTAGTTTTGTGTGAGGTAAAGACAGAGTGGAACTCATCATTAAAGACAGCGAATCTTATTAAAACGGGAAAGTGGCAGAATTTTTGACCAAAAGACAAGTGCACAGGGATATTTGTAAGAGACAGAGTGCGTCCTCAACTAGAAATAAAACTGATTTTAGATGCACACACACAGACAGACACAGAAAGAGAAAGAATCAATAGAGGCATTTGGTCTATTATCATAAACACACACAGTGCGTATGTGTGCATGTGTGTGTCTGTGTGTGTGTGTGTGGGAAGAATGGTGTTTTTATCTCCAGATGGTTCACTGAGACTTGGCTGCTCGGTACAGAGAGTCAGAAAGAGAAAAGCAGGCAGAAGGCGTCTTTTCTACTTGAGCTCAACTAAATGTGTGCACCTGTGTGTTGGTGTGCGCCATGTCTGCCAACCTGCCTCTGTGTGTGTGTGTGTGTGTGTGCGTGTGTGTATGTGATTGACCTTGAAAAGGAGGCTCAGTTGGAGGAGCGAGGGATGAGAAGCCCGAACCCCCCACCCCCCTTCCCCGCTGTGCCTCCCCCCGGGGGAAAAAAGACTGCCTTCTCATCATCTGCCTGTTCCCTCCCCTCTACTCTGACTCTTCTTCTCTTTTTTCTCCTCCTCTCTGTCTTTCTTTCATGCACTTGTTTTCTTGTTTTCTCTGCTGTTCTTATCCTTCTTTCCTTTCCTTTCCTATACTGTCCTCTCCTCTCGTCTCCTGCCCCCCTGTGCCCCACTAGTCTCTACTTCTATCAGTTCTCATTTCTTCATGTTGTTTCCTGTCATCGCCTTTCCTTTATTTCCTCTCCTTTCTGATTGTCTCCTTGCTTCCTTCCCTTTCTTGAGCATGTTTTCTCTGCTCTTTTCTCTTCATTTCTCTTTGTCTTCTCTCTCTGTTCCATCTTCTTATCTCTCCACTCTTCTCCTATTTTCAATTACTCCTCTCTCTCCTATATCATCATGTCTCGTCCTCTCTTGCACCTTTTAACTTCCCCCTTCATCTTTTCCTCTCCTCTCCTCCTATTTCCTCGCCTCCTCTCCTCTGTCCGCATATCCTCTCCCTTCACACTGAATAAGCGTGGACCCGTCCAACACTTCCTTTCAGCAGCCAAGGTTCTCTGCATGAAGGAGAAGAAAAGAAACAGACATGTCTAAAGAACAGGAGAGCAGGGAATCAAATGCCAAACTAAAAGTTCTTTGAAAAACGTTGGACATGGCGGGATGTCCAGGGGGTAATTAAAAAAAACGGGGAAACAGTCAAAGAGACGTTGTGACAGTCTGTCTGGGATAAGCTTCATATTCACAAAAACCGAACACAGTGCTTTGATTCCTCCACAACACTTGGATCAGCATGTTTCACTGTGTTTTCTCTCACATGGTTTAATTTTGTTCTGTTGGCTTTTGAAATAGCACAGATGTGGATTCTTCACAGCATGTATGCTTGCTTTGAGCATTCCCTCAAAATCACACGAAAAACATCTTAGTTAAAAGTTAGATTTTTACAACTAGTCACAGTTGGTCACTGATAATCCTTAACGATCCCTGAAAGATATCCTGATACCAAACTCATCTCAAAGACAACGAATAGCTCTGATCAAACATTTTGGGTCACCTCACGTCGTTATCTGGTTTTGTTTGTGATCAATATTTCATTGCTGTGTCCATAACCAAACAGAGCGAAACAAAACAGGACACAACAGATGCAGGCGATCCCTGAATTCTAATTCGAATGCACTGTTTAAACCTGAGTGGAGCTCAAATAATTGTATTTCTCTAATCATGTAAACTGACGTAATGCCTTCTCTAGATATCTGAAGAAGGTCCGAGAGACCAAAGTATTGTGGATTAATGAAGCAGGAATGTGTTCATAACATAACACCTACAGAGTATCATGTGTAGCTAATTACCTAATTAAATAGGTGACCTGTCTGAATCAAATATTGTTCATCTCCTGCTCTCCAAGTGGAGCCAACCTGAACTATCGTACATCTAAGCATTCTGGAAGCATTGATCACTCAGCACCGTAGCCTGAAAATTCATAGATGAAGGCTTGTTAGCCTGTTTGCTGCCTTTTATAAAACCAGGCGCCAAAGAGTTAAGACAACTAATTTGAAGTCAAACAGTGAAGCATTGAAGGAACAGCGAGCAAACAGATGGGACTTGTGTGTGTGTGTGGGCGGCATTAGAATGATTGTGAACTGAATAAATAACATTAGCTCTTAGTGAACAGAACTTTTAGAAACAATAACTCACCTAAATGATGCTTGCAGACTTGCACAGCAAACGCCATTAAATTGTGTGTTTGTGGTTGGTTGATGAGCACTAACAAAGCTACTACTAAGCAATGCCTGATACACCACACGAAATCACCTTTAACACGCTGTGCGTCTTCTCAAAGTGTTGTCACCATGAAAGGATCATAGATCCGGTCGTCACTGTCACACATTCTCGTTCTCTCTATCATGTACCCCATTCCCTGCCTCTCCTCTCTGCTGTCTTAAGTGACTTGTGGCTTCAAGCAGTGGCAGACTATCAGAGGCTGCTACTGTTTACACTCCCCTATCTGCACCGTGCATACAAACGCACTCATCTAGATGTGCCGACATACCTGGAGTCGCAGTTCTCAGCCACCGATCCGACGGGTGAGGAATGTGTGTGGTGGGTAAGTGCTGTGTTAAACACCTGTTCAATAAAGAGCATAGGAAGATGTTCCAGTAGACTTGTTTCATCTGCTTAATCCATCTTTTTCTCGTTTCCACTGTGACCTTTAAAACAGTGTAGGAGGAGACGTGAGGAGAAGAAGGAAGATACCTGTGTCAATGGAGTGTAACCTTATCTTTCTACTTTGTCTCTTTTCAAATTTGTGTGGTGAGTTTAGGAACTAGGCTGTTAAAGCTGCTGAAAGCTGCTGTATCCCATATATTTTTATATATCAAATCCTACGGGACACACTGTTTAATGGAGTCCTCGTGGTTTTGGAAAAGACATGACTGGCTTAACAAGTCTAATTATGGTATTTACAATTCATTATATTTAGAGGAGGCTTTTAGGGAATTTTTTATTTTATTCCAAAAGTTATACTGCTGAAGAAAGGCATTTAAATATCATGGAATTAAGGAATTTTAAAGAAAAATCTACATAAAATCAGTTTTTATTTGGTCTCGAGGACCGTAGTCATGTGCTGACGTGGAACTTTACTGCTTTGCATCCACAGAGAAGGGGAAGACATCACACTTTTCTGTTTATCCTAATTTTTGCATTTAATGTCTGAGCAGGGGAGCTTCTCTTTTCCCCTGAGTAGAGACCGAGTGCACACAGAGGCGGAGAGAGAGGCGAGTAAAGGAGGCCTTTGCAGGGTTATTTTTGTGGGGCTAACAATAAAGATATGGAGATGAAGTGTCTATATGCTAGATTAGGAACTTCCCTCTGCTCCCAGTCTAGCCTGACAACCTCTTCTCTTGTTTCTGCTCTCTTGCTTCCATGGAGGATACAGAGAACGGGCTGAGATGAATAAGAGTAATAACCCTACTGTCAGGAGGGAGAGAGCAGTGGGGAGGGTCACTGTGGTGTAAACACCACAGTGAAAGCTTGCAGGTCTTTGGTTCTATTTTTACTACTACACTGGGGAAAGAGGAGGAGGAGAAAAGCCGATGGAGGGAGGGAAGAGGAAGTTGTATGAAAATGTGAGCTCTGCATAATTCATGGACCCAGTGGAAGAGCATGGGCGGCAGCTGGGACGCCTTTCACAGCCTGCCCACAGACACACAAACACGCAGACGCACAGCCACACACAGGCTACTTAAAAACTTACGAGGATGCTCATTGATGTAACATATTCCTTAGTCAGTGATCGTAAAGGGTAATGTCGCAGATTTTACAGATTAAAGCACCACTTATCAACCAGCCATTCCCAGCATCCAAAGGCTGTTTCTGTCCACCCAGTACCAAGTGGCTGAAGAGATTTTCAGCTGATGAAGAAAGGGTTCTAGATGGTGGAAACAATGTTTGTTTGGAAACAAACATACAACTTTACATTTTTCTGAGCTCTTCTGTCTCCCTGTGGTCCAAATGCAGGCTACTTGGTGCAGTAGTGGTGCAAGTATCATTTAATTGGTTGAGTAAAACTCTTCCTGTGAAAAATAATGCTGAATGCCGTATATGCAGAACAACCCTAATCAATTGTATTGTATTTGTAATATTAAAAAATATCCAGGCTAATTAGCGTAGCTTCTGCAAACACCTCCATTACTTATTCATGCCTTCAAATGAGCTAAAGTATCCTGCGGTTTCCAGCTGGTACATGTGTTTCTACGTACAAATCCATTAAAACTGTTACGATCTCACATCAATACTATCAGTTCAGCTCCGCAAAGTAAGCTCTATGTAGAGCTGCCGGGAAAAGTTGGCATGGTTTGATCTAAGGGAATTCACAAGCTATGAGGGGATACGTTTGAGACCTGATGATACTGCTAAAATATTGTAACAAACCTCCAAATCAATGAGTCCGGTGCACAAAACAAAGTGAGGTCCACAAGGACAAGGATGAGAGAGTTTGGTGTGACTGGGCTGCAGAACCCTGAATTAAAACGGAACACCTTTGGGATGAATTAGAGCCGAGACTTTGGGCCAGGCCTTCTTCATCAGCGTCTGACCTCTCAAAAGCTCTCCTGGAAGAAGATCAAATATTCCCATAAACACTCTTTCCCAGAGGAGCCAAAGCCATTATCATTCATGTGTGTGTAAAGGCAAGTAGACCAATACCTCTGGCAATATAGTGTGCGTGGTGATACATTCAGAGTAACATGAAGAATGGTGAGGTCTACTCAGGCTGTAGTCGGCTATAAATGAAATGATTGAAACGTTGCAAAATAATAAAATAATCAAGACATCAGTCAGCTCGTGTTTCTAATATACCGTATGTGTAATGTGTTAACGTATTTGTGTTCATTACCCAAAAAACTCAACCAACTGTAAAAGTACATGAGGTGCCTCTTTTAGTTAGCTAACCGAGCTCCTCGTGCGCAATTTATTTAACTTTAATAAGGTGTCAGCGTGGTAAATGAGCAGTGCTTTCCTCCGTTAGTTACTGACAATCTTCTGTAATCAAATCTCACGTTTGGCTTTAGGAACGCGTGAAGTCACAATGTTAAGCAGAGACAAACTGGTACAGACAGAAACAAAATTTGACTGGTGCTTGTGTATATGTTTATTTTTAGGTTAAAGTAACACCATATTGATATTTTGTGTTTATGGGACGTTTTGCTCTCCTGTTCTGGGAGGCTGATGGTGTGTGTATCCTCCAGTTTATGTGTGTGTTTCTCTTGGGTTATACAGTATACGCATCTCATATTTCGTAGCAGGTTTATGGATTTCTTCACATTTATAATCTGATACTCTGATATTCTGGTGTGTCTTTGTGTGTCGCCGTCCCGCACCGTGCGTGTCTGTTCGTAGAGGCTGTATTATTTACATGAATGAGTGACCTTCACAGGGTTGTGCCACGCTCAGTAAAACCGTCTGTGCCATAACTGCCCACAGGTTCCAGCCCTACTCGCCCTTTCAGACTGCCATGAATATCATGTTTCCTCACAGTGGAGCAGAATCAAAACAGTTTCATGTTACGCACACGTACAAACTCACAACAGGGATATTTAGCAGTGGGTCTGTTGGTCTAAATAGTTCTGCCTGCTCATGTGCTGTACTAAAAATATACACCATGATGCCATGAAAATAAACACTGGAAGACATGAACAGGACAGAGGTGGACTAGGGTGATTCTATTACGTTGAGACAGAGCTCGAGGTTTTTACACCTGTTGCTATTCTTTATGCTAAGCTGTGATAGGCCGCTGCTGGACCCAACATCATGTTTACATACATCATATTTCATTACGAAATATTCTCATATTCTGATTTGACTGTTCACAGGGAAATGAAGCGTACTTCCCAGAATGTGTAACAGTTTAAAGACTTACATAATAATTTCATTTAATGTAATTCATTAATTAATTATTTAATCTTAAAATAATGAATTTAAGATATTTGCAGAAATTTCAGAGGAGACCAGGATACTCTTTAGTTTGAGTTTTAGGGTCTATAAGAACCAAACAATAATAAAATAAAGTATTTTTGAGACACATTTCCTTAATAACCTTAAATATGACTGTTGAAGTTTCACCATTTTTTCTCTGATGCTCCATTTGGCACAGAGCTATGAATGTATTTTATACTAGGGGAAGACTTTTGATTACCTATGATTCATTTGGCAGCCGCAGTGAAACCATGGCGCTATGCCACCTGTCCCCTCACCTCTCCACTCAGCTCAGCTCACCTCCATTCGACCCTGGGACCTGAGCCGAGAGAGCAGCAGCTTCCTGCGGAGACACAGAAGACAGAGAGACAGCAACTAAGACGGAGACAGAGGAGAGATAAAGAGAGAGTGTGTGTGTAATCTATCTGCGGCCGGACAGGATGCTGCCGCCGTAACAACCTCAATCTGACTGGCAAGGCCTGATGGTGATCTGACAGCTCCTGCAGATGTACTGTGGCGAGAAGCGATAGGAGCTACACACACACACAAAAAATCATTCTTGTCTTGTTGCACTGCCCCGAAATCCCAAAGACATTCCGGGATTTCTGGAAGTTACGAGAAGGTAATCTCTTACGGCAGTCACCAGAATGAAGAGCCTCTTTGTTTGTTGCGTTTGGCAGAGCAGTGTGAAAAAAATAAAACATGTAACTGTTTAGAAAGAACAGTGCCAAGGATTTGGAAACGAACAGGACATGTCTACGCTGTGCGGGTGAGCATACAGTTTCCCCGTCTTGTGCATGTGCAGTCGGTGCGGTCACAGCATGGACAGTCTGCGTGGACAGAAAGTTTGAGGCTGCAAGTGAACATATGCAGGCCCAGACCGTCACGGACACCGAAAGGCAATTTACATCACACATGCTCTTGCGGACACACGTACGTGGAAAGCATGAGTTGGCAGCGGGGAGCAGAACGGGCTCTGCCAAAACAAAATGTTGAACGTGGTTCAACTTTTTCTGTGAAGCAGCACACAAATGCGTCTCTCTCTAACTGGATTTCATGGACAGTACTTTGTTGTCTCACTGATACATAGAACAACACGCCCCCTACCACCTCAGCCTCTTGCATTGTTTAGCAGGGGGGCACATTAGTGTATTTACAGCCCACTTATAAACACTAAGCAATACATCATATATGTTGTTTTCAATAATGATAATGTTCAGTATGTCAGGTGTGTTAGGGCTGGTTTTTTAAGACTTGAAGGCAAACAGCGTACTCTTGATTATTGAAAATCTATAAAACCCAGATGACTATCTCACATTAAATCAAATGTGCTTCTTCTTTTTCTTCTACATTTTCACCAGCCCAGAATATTAGAGATGTGGCATGGCTGTGATTTAAAGGAATAATTTGAAATTTTCTACACACACCTTTGATAGTTTTTCACCTTTTTAATATTTTGTCTTTGTGTTGAATTCCAAAGCTTGAGTTATGATTTTAGATGACTTAAACATGCATGTTTGCTTCTCCTCTATGTCTACTTTATTAATTACTTAACTACTTTACTAATTTATTTCTTGTTTAATTTCCAAATCTCAAACAGAAACCATAAACTGAACTCACCTTGAGTGAGTCCCTACTCATACACACTTTAATTTACCAACTCTTAAATCAGTCCTCTGGTTGTTTCCGCCTGCCTTACACAGTGTTTTGACCCATGTGTAAATTACTTTTTATCCAGACTTTTTGAAAAGCTGGCCTCCCCAAGGTTGATCTCTTCAACAGTGTATTTTGTTTCACTGGTGCACTTGACTCAGTCTCAGTAAGATGCAATACCGTTCTATCGTTGCTATAATTTTGCAGTTTTGTGTATGTTCTCTTTCTCTCAACAGGTATTGAAGCAGATTGTCGGTGTCTTG
>JAUMTR010000013.1:4222830-4239651 GCA_032270685.1 Microctenopoma stevenorrisi | reverse complement strand
AAATAAGTAAATAAATAAATAGATATAAAACAATAAAAGAAAGGGCCGTGAATGATGACTACACAGCTATACATACACGATGTACTCATGTGTCATCTGTGTTACTGACAGGCCAAAAAAAAAAAAAAAAAAGATGCGATACCACCTTAAACCTGGGGTGCTCTCCCTTTGGTCCCTCTGACCTGTGATGTCCCATCCTTGGGCTCTCTTGGGTTTTCTATCCGTCCACTCTGTCACATTTTAACACTAACTCATTGCTGTACAGATGACACTCAGATCTATGTTGCACTGCTGAAGCCTTTGCTTTATTCTCTATACTGCTCTTACTTGTTCATTCTGGTGGTAAATCCCTTTTATTTGTTTTGGATCAAGATCAAGATACTTAAGAGTTCGAGCTCATTAGTCACAGTCTGTTCGCTCTGGTATTCCACCGAGGTGGTTTGGGAATTGAGTGCACTGCTCAAACGCACGTTCACCTCACCAACTCTGGAGAAAACATGTCGTCTGATGTGACAACATCTTTGACGTAAAGGTGAAACATTTTTGCTCGGTATTTTTCACCTGCACAGTGATGGCGTTCATCATCGTGTCGCCAGTGTCACTGGTGTGTACAAAAACGTGATGGAGCAGATCTGAGCAGCTCTTCTCACTGATGGTCCTGTCAGGACTGCAGCGTGAAGGTGACAATGACAATGAGCCCTCTCGTTGTTTTTGTCTCCTCCCTTCCTCCTCTGAATAGTCAAATATAAATAAAATATTTGGCAGATGTCATCACGTGTGTGTTTCCTACCGGGTTCCTACTTGGTTGCCATAATTACGGCATAATTAAGATCCAATAGTTTGCTTAACTATTAAAACAGAACAATCAGCACAAATAATGAAGCTAATTCGCCTTTGTGGCAACAGTTTGAGCCTTTTCTGAACATTATTATACATTTAATTAAATGTCTGATTAGTCAATCGTGTAAGACGTATGAAAAACACATTTTATTGTAATAATAGTGTACAGATAATAGTACATAAAGCAGAGACACACAACAAAGTTATGCATAAGCAGTACTGACAGACCCACAGCCCTTCTGATCCTGTGTGTGTGTGTGTGACTAGAATAGCAGGTGACTTGTTTTGGTGCTGAGCCCCATATGTGCTATGTAGAAGGGAATGTGTGTGTGTGTGTGTGTGTGTGTGTGTATCTGCATGTGTGTGTGTTTGTCTAGCTAATCATGTGTGGCTGAGTGCACTCAACAACAACAACACCCCATCACCAGACAGGCTGGCCGGCAGGGACCTCTGTCCACCATCTGTGTGTGTGTGTGTGTGTGTGTGACATCAGCAAACACACACACACACACAGACTGGTGGTAGCGATGGTCTGGTCTCCACCTGTCCCCCTGTCATTACCCAGAAGGTGATGGAGGGGAACAGAGCGAGGGATGGGGGATGCAGAGGGGGAGGGAGGAGGAAGGAAAGGTGGGAAGGGAAGGAAACACGAGTGACAAACAGAAAAAGAAAAGAGACAGAAAGAGCAGAGCAGAGATGTCAGTCGGACAGAATCGCAGGTGACGAAACCAGAAAGAGACATTGAGAGACTGAAGTAAAGACCTGATGTGACAGAGACAGAGAGACAGGATGAGGATGGAAAGACTTTACACTGTACAAGGCAGCCTGTGGTTGGTGAGGGAAACGACAGATCAAAGAGGAATGATGAGAGAGGAAGGAATGAAAGGTGAGCAGTTCTAAAGGAGCCCTGGCAGTTTCTGAAAGTGAGATGGCTGTCGCATTTCACAGACCTTATTTTTTTAAACCACGTGACCGTATGCACTTGTTTACACATAAAAGTAATATGTAGGTAACATGTAGATGGTGACGCAGTGGAGTGTGGCCTACCAGTAGACCAGTAGCCGCATATGTCATCAGTGCACATCACAGGTTTACAAAGGGAGGAGGTGAAACAGAAATGACAGAAAAAGATTCTTTTAGTTTTCAAACCAAAACCTCTGCTCTGCGTCTATTAATATGAGCATGGCAACAAACGTCCAGCAGTAACACCCACCGAGTGGTGTGATAAAGTCTAAAAGCAGGTGAAATAACTCATTACAGCAAAACTAAAGATCGTGGTTTTGTTTAAAAGTAATTAGTTGTTCTTTATTAATGGAGGCAATAACATTTCCTTAACCCCAACCAAGTAATGCAAAAGTCTTAACATAAGCATAAACTACAGCTGGTACAGATGTTTGTACGGACTCATATTTCACTTGAGTGTGACATTTAAAATGCGACAGAAGTGTTCAGTATCAGCAGCCTTTGTCCAAGTGACCAGAATCCATTTTCTAGCCTGGATTATTGATCATGCATCAAGACATATCATCATTATGTTTATAGGAAACATAATCTGGTTGCAGAATTATGTTAGTTACAGAAAACTGTTGCAGGTTTGTCATTTTTAGTTGGCTCGTTATAATACGCTGCATTTTTCAAGTATTAAAGTATTTCCTTACATATCACTTTGGTGCTTTTGGCTTTTTCAGAATCAGACTTTTCAGGACAGACAGTGTGCTGCTATGAATACTGTTAATACCTGCTCAATTAACTGTGGTAGGAAAAAAACTAAATACACACTTTCTAACAGGGGTGAGATGATAATAATGAGATTGATAATAATGTTTTCTCTGGATATTACTGCTGCTGGGCTCAGCAGATGGTTACCATATTTGGTTGAAGAAACACTTTGCAGAAGTAAATATATGGTTCTTACATATTGGATGTGATGAAGCAGTTCATTGTCCATCTGTTTTGGGCTTAACTCCCTCCATCTGGTGCAGCTCTGCGCTTACAGTAAAGCATATTCATTGTTTCCTCCTTTTCGCTGGTGCCTCACTCCTGGATATTTCTAAACAATGTAAATTTGTCATCTATAGCAAAAAAACACAGCAGCAAAAATCTATTTTTCCTCTCACTTTGCTCTGATGACCACTGAGGGACACCTGTGGGTTCAAGGTCTCATTGCCAAAAATACAAATTTCAATTTAAGACAACTTCTAGGTCATAAAGTTTAAGTTTAAAGATTGTACACAAATTCTTGTTACTTTATCTATTTCCTTTACCTTTAGATAAGAACCATTAACCTGTACCTACCCTGTGTTGCTGTTATTTTCAGTTTTTGCAGCCTAAGGGTTAACATGGGGTTAACTAAAATTTTCAAAGCTGTGGCAAGCTTGGAAACACACACACACACACACACACACACACACACACACACACACAGCCCTCCCATCCCTCTGGCTCACTCCGATTCAGATGTCATATGTGTATTCTCCCCGGATCAAAGGGAGGTCACGTTAATTAGCCAATTTCACACTCCTCTGCCAGCATACACACTCATACAGCTCCACTGTCATACAGACATGTTAATTAATGACTTTAGACCACAGCCGTGCGAGCCAATCATCACTCTGCGTTAAGGGTTACGTCACTTTTTTTGATTAACTGTTGAGACGAGTGTGTTTGACTTTCATAGTAAAAACATGGTTTCATGTACAGTTTTCTGGATTAAACACATACATGTGACAGGTTGTCCAAATAAAGACATTAACAGACAAGGTGGGGGTTTCTCCTACACGTCACTAATGCTGATACAAAGACTAAGAACACAATTACATTGATGGCTCTGGAGTGGCCACCACTGGTGGATATTGAAAATTAGCACATTTCATAGTAACAGCCTCCTCAGCTTTTTGCCATTAGCATGGAGAATTCAGTTTTGATTGGTCCTTGTGGGTAAATTCTGACCAGGTGGGTGCAGAGGAAATACAGGGCTCAGTGCTGTTACCTTTCCCTGGAGGGAAGACAGCTCATTCTCCACAATTAAGATGTAAAGTACCACCATTTTAGCTCATGATGAACTATTTTCCACAAGTTTTTTCGAGAGTACATGTTCACGTTACACACGCGCACATCAAAGACGTTTGGCCATCTGTGCATGTTTGTGCATTTCTTGAGTCTCTGCATGATCCACACCTGGTAACCACCCACTCTCTGTCTGTCTCTCTCTCTCTCTCTCTCACTCACACTTTACAGACACACACAACCATAACCGATTATTGTGTATATTATATTGTTAATCAATTGACAGAAAATTAAACAGCAACAATTTTCTTTATTGATGGTCAAACAAAGCAAGACAATTACAAATGTCACCTGGGGCTGTAGGTATTTGTGATCAGTGTTTTTTAACATTTTCTGCCATTTACTGGCATTTCTGACAAATGGCTAATCAATCAATCAATCAACCAATCAATCAATCAATCAATCAATTTCCCTGATCAATAAAGTCTTATCTTATCTTAAATATTTTAGATTTAATAAAAAAATCGTAATTAATCTGATGTTGACTACATGTGCTTAAAATAAGTTTTCGATAGTGTGAGTGTGCACGATAAAAGGTCCAGCTGCTTTTATAATTTCATATATATCATGTATATTATATGTATATATATATATATTAATATTATAATAGCTTTTTTTACATTTCGCCTGTAAATTGATGGATAAAACACAAATATCTCTATGGACTTAAAACATCACTTTAACGTTTTTGTACAGCTGCTCTATGGAATCTAGAAAAAAAATACTTTTATCTCTCTGTATTTGTCAAAATTCTTGAGGGGTCCTTGATTCTCATTTAAATACACGTGTCAAGCAGCTTTTTTAAAACTGACATCTCAATGCAGAGAGATTTAGCTTGATATAAATCAGTGGGTGATGGGGTTTGCTCTCAGAGAAAGTATGAGGCCATATATGAACTTCAGCCTTAGGCATAAATATCTATGATGTTGGTTCTCAGCATGGGGGTCATGGGCCCCTGAGGGCTTGTGAGAAAAATCTGAAAGGTTTTCAAAGAATTAAGACAGGAAAGAAGGAAAAAGATTCTATTTGTTTTAGCTTCTCAGATTTTGGTTAATACTCAGAAATCCTAACAGAATAAGTCCGTCTAAACAGGGAAGTTGCAAAAATGCATTTATAGTCAAATCATGATGCATCAGAACATTTATTATTTAGAAGGCTGGAAGCTGCTCATCATGAATAATGTTGTCCCTGACGTATGACGAGCAGCACAGTCTGCACAGGTCGGAGTGAATGACAAACTAAAGAGAGACAGTGGCTCATTTGCCCTTTAAAAGAGAAAGTCGACATTATTACTTCGGTAAGTCGTCATTCTAACCCAAACCAAACCCACAAAGCTGTTTTTGTGCCTACACCTGACAGACTCTGCATTTATGACTGTGACCACGTTACAGTAACTGTCCAGGATGCGACAGCAGCCTACTGAGCCGACTAAAAGGTGGAGCAAAGTACCCTCCAGACTCACGTCTCCGGTCCCGCCAACTGAATGGTGTGACAACATTCAAAGCAGGTGTTAAGCATCTCTTGGTTTGATCCCCGGTGCTTCCTCTGAGAGACATGTGACTTTAAAAAACACTGAATAAAACATGAACTATTATCTATTGATACTGAGAACTTTGTTTCCTTTGGGACAATAAAAGCTCAAAGGCACAAAGATGAAACCCTGATGAATTCCAGGCATGCTCCCTCATTAATCCAACCTGCTCTGACTTCACTCATATTGCTGTGTTAAAATGGGTGACGTGATGCTGTAACACGTAGGTCAAAGGTCAAACCCCCATGATCCGGAGCAGCCTCAAGCAGCAGCTGCTCCTTTTTGACCTGAGGACCTTGATGAAAGAGGCTCAGAGGATGGAATGAAAAGGAGAACAAAAGGAGGGAGAAGAAAAAGGAAGATGTTAATGGAAAATGAATCAGTGCACAGAACACATAATACAGTGTGGTTCTTTTTTCTTAATACACACACAGTGTCCATGACCATGTGCATATTAAGGCAGATACTTCTTAAAATGATTTGGCCTTCAGTCCCCTCTCAGCCATCAGATTCCAGCTCCGAGCTTTTCAAACACGTTCTTTTCATGTGGAACACATTACAAATGCAGGTCGTATTGCTTTTCAATACGAACAAAGGTTATGAAAAGCACTGCTGTAAGGCTGCAAACCTTCAGTTTCCATACACTCATGGTTAAATCAAAGAAAGGAAAAAAAGAAACACTGATTGCTATATAGCAGTACACATCACTCCTATTATTTGCTGTGCTGCAAACATCAAAACATCGCACCACATTACTACTGACAACGGAGGCACATCACTAATGGAAAATCTTCAAATATAAACACACAGAAATTAGATTTAGGAGTTCCATTATTTAAAGTACGTTTTTATGCACGTCAGCACTTTGAGAATCCCCAAACAACAGCAGAAAAGGGCTGTGGACACTGAAAGATAGAGAACTATCAGCCAGAGTCCTCTTGGCTGCAAGGTCCTGCATCTTTCATCGTGTCCTCACAGCATTGTTTTCAGAGACAAATCGTTCCAGGCTAAGTGAATATCGGACTTCCATTCATCAGGCCCCATGAAAAACGATTCCAAGTGCATCCGTGGAGCATGTTGCCTGTGGTAATATTCTCTAGCATGGTGCTCAGATCAGTTTTAAAGGTCACAAGTCATAGGTCAAATTAGAGATAATGATTAATGAATGTGCTTACAGTTTGAAAAACTGAAGACCATCCAAACAGGCGAACATATCCAGGGTAAGCCGAACACCTAGAGTAAGAAAAACACCACATATTTTTAACAGAGTTGAGGTTGGATGTAAAAATGATGTAGCCCCCACACAGCGAGGGCATCTGGTGGACAGGTAGAGTATGTCAGTGTCTAGAAAAATCCTGCATTGAGACCGAAACAGTAATCTTTGTTGAAGTTTTTTAACAGTGACTTTTAAGCTCAAATGCATTTTGTGGATTTTGTTTCATTTCAAGCGAGTGATAACCTGGAAGAAAATTATCTAAAAGTATTAAAAGGCATTGTTTCACGCGCCACCTGTCCTTTCAGATGTAACCATGTTAGCGGTGACTCTGTCTTTGACTAAGTCTTTGCTGTGGTTGTTCCTCTCCGGACCAAAGCGTGACCTCACCCATGACCTCACCCATGACTTCTATAGCAACGTGAAGCTGATTAAAGTTCAGTTCAGTACAGGACTGTTTCGCAGCTGCTTTAAACTGCAACACACGCCAGCCGCGTGAGGCACGGAGTCAGAACTCCGAACAAGGTTACCGAGCTGCAGGAGGATCACGCTGGTAATTACTGAGGCAGTTACACAAACACACACACTCACAGGCATCTGACATCTGCAGGCAACTGGTGCCACGGCAGCTAGCAGCTAATTGGATTATTGTCTGGAAAGGAGAGAGGAGGAGTGAGGAATGAGGGAGGAAAAAAAAATAGGAAAGATGGCAAGAGAACAAAAACAAAAGATTAATGAGACCAACAGCTCTCAGAAGACGTCTGGGCAAGGTGAAACTCGCCGGGGATAGGTTCGGTGAATTCATCTGTTTTTCGAGCAGCTATGCAAAAACAATTTATATAAAATAGCCACGCACAGCATCTGTTTCCCTTTAGAATAGAAATATGATGTGTAAATATGTGATCCAGCTCCGTTTCTGCTCAGAGAAACTATGAAATAAAACTCATTGATTAAATGACTTTAGCATAATGTTTTTATTTAACAACTACCATTAAAACTCACCCATCTTGTTTCCAGCAGATGGAAAGACAAAGCTGTCGACTGCCTGATGAGCAAATGAGATGCACACATGCTCTTGATAACATTGGAAATTACACCTTTATATTTAGTTCCCTGAAAAATGAAGAAACCTTTTTTCTTAATTAATCTTATGCTTTTTATTTGTCCCAACAGGCCACATGTGTTCGTCTTTATTACTGCTGGATAAAAGGGGACAAATTGACATCTCGGTTGTGTGTGTGTGTGATTTTACTGGAAGTTGTATCCAGGGGAAGGATGACTCACATAGATAGTCTAGTGAGACAATGAGGGCCTCAGGAGGATATCTCTCAGCATGTGTGTGTGTGTGTGTGTGTTTCAGTGCTGATTGAGGGAATGTCACAGTGCAATGAGAAGGAACCAGGCCAACTGCCACCAGAGCGCTGGCGGTCAATTTGGACGGACTGTCATAGCGGCCCGCCTCACGTCCACGTCGCCTCCT
Organism: Microctenopoma stevenorrisi; assembly: GCA_032270685.1. Lineage (NCBI taxonomy): Eukaryota > Metazoa > Chordata > Actinopteri > Anabantiformes > Anabantidae > Microctenopoma > Microctenopoma stevenorrisi. The sequence goes on along the minus strand of JAUMTR010000013.1, from coordinate 4,231,521 downwards.
TTTCCCCTGTTGCACTCCGAGTGCTAAGAGCGCAGTGTGTGGATGATCAGTCCGCGTGTCTGTGTGTGTGTGTTGACTGGCCTATATTTGACATCAGTACAGCCTAATAGCCAGATGGTAATGATGCCCCACTGGCCTCCATGTGGAACAGAAACACTGACACATAGTGAGTGCTGTGGATGTGAAGCAGCGATGAGCAGTGACAGGACCAAAGCTTCTGCTGTCACTGCTGGACACAGCAAGGACAAGCTGACAGCACACACACACACACACACACACACACACACACACACACACACTAATAAAAAAATGGATTTTAAACGTTTCCCATTCAAAGCTGTGTTAATGTGCGACTTGTTCATGGATATGTGAAGGAAAACCGGATTCTGAGTTACTCAATTCATTCACACATGAAGTTGTTGTACCTATCCCCACCAGGAAAAGCTCCCAAGATGTGTTCGGCACCTTTCAGGCTTTAGGGGCCAGGCACACTAGCATCCACCTCCGGTCATTATTCTATTTTAACAGCTTCCCTGATCCTCACGGGGGAATCAACTCATAACACCCTTGTAATAATGTGGCTGCTATTTCCGATGCTGTGGCAGCTTTGACACCGTAAAGACTGAAGCGTACCCTCTTGTTTTGGCTATCTCACTCTGTGTTGTAAGCAGTCTCCTCGTAGCAACAACAGACGGGAGGAACAATGGGGATGACTAACTGTTTTCAATATACACATGTAGGTATTGTGTTATGAAAGGAGGCTGACCCTGCTTTGTTCCCGCAGACGTCGGCGAAGGTGCCTAAAGATGTGAGGATGTTTCAACACAATAGAAAAACAAGCTGACCGACACATTTATAAAGATGAAAGCCAACATATAAGTATATTCTTTATCACGTGAAAAGAAAGAGAAACATCTTTCAGGTGTGGAACCGTGAACATCCAGAGGCGCTGTGAGAACGTAAATGCCTAACCACAGCAGTGTCTTTCTGTATGTGCGAATCCAGCAGGTCATTGTCTGGCGGCCTGGATGGGCTGTAATCTAAACACAGCGGTTTCCGCAGGAGTCTGATTTACACAGTTTCCTGTTGTGAGCGCGGCGTGTGAAAGGGCGTGTGACAATGTCATATGAGAGCTTTAGAAACGCGGAGGTGATATTGGTGAGAGTTTAAACAATGCGAGTAAGTAACTATTACTTTTAATGAATATTAATGATATGAAACACTTGTTTGAGCACAGTTTGATCACATGAACACGAGTCACGTGCAGCATGCCTCTGTTTGTGACCGCACGCTGCGGGGAAACAGTCATCACACACTCCGGGCTGAATGTGGCACCGTGTTGTGTTGCGCTCTTTGTTCCAGTTCTCAAACGATGACCTCAGACCCTGACTCAGACACAACTGATTGTGTATGTGTGTAAACAGGCTGGGCGTGTGTGTGTGTGTGTGTGTGTGTGTGTGTGTGTGTGTGTGTACGTGCCTACTAAACGTGTTAGTTCAGGCTTCCTTCCTTTTCCTCTTCCTCAGTCGGCGGCTGCAGGATGTACCAGGTGCAGCAAACACACAAACAAGATGATAAATTAATTAGCAAACAGACCCTGAGACTTTAGCACCTCTACACCTTTGTCACATTTTTCTCCAATGTCACTTTCACAAGTTCAGAATATTATAAATGATGTGTTCCAAAAGGAAAATTGTTTATACTCTATATGAAATGCCAGCGGGTGCAAGTGAATGACTTAAATTATTAACAGTTATGGGCCTCAGCTGAAGACATAAAAGGTTCACATGTTCCACAGACAGAAAAATAAAGTACGTTTCTGTTTCAACAAGGTTTTGTGGATATTTATCGGGAATGTAGAACAGCTTTAGTCTCATTCTTCCTCTTTAAATTAAAATCGTATCCCTTTCAGCGGCTTCTTAGACTTTTTGATAATTAGAAACCAACAGAGAGGACACAGAGCTACATGGACAAGTGGGATAACGATGCTCGTCAAGCATCTCATCGACGACAAGAGCACCAACACACCTGCAGAGAGACAAAAGAGGGTTTCTGGTATTCTTTGCGGATTATGCGGATTCTAATGTTAATTATATTATTAACATTAGAACAGGCAACAGAAGTCAGTTTCTTGGTGTCTGCCTTAAAGTGGCCAACAGATGTGCATGAGCAGAGACGTTAAAGGAAACGTGACTCATGCTGCTGAGCCATTGTTGTGAAACAGTATATGAGCCAGTTTGTGTGTACATCAGTGACATTTCTCAGCTTTACTATTCGTCTCAAAGCACCTCGGGAGTTTACAGAAAACACTAACTTCAACACTTTCTTTTTTCATTTCCCAGGACATTTCCTGAATAGAACTTGTGCATGTGAATTTGGCACTAGGGGAAGTAAGAATGTCCTTGAACGAAAAGCTCCACTTGAACCTAGGTAAATATGAATTCATTATGCTTGCCTGAAGACACAATTCATATTTAAGCGTGCTCCCGTGCACTGATTAAAAGACTCTCTAGGTTATAATAACAATGAACTGAAAATTATTTGAATTTTAAATGATCCACAGTGTTCTGAATTAAAACCAAGGTCTGAGTCCAAAATATAGTTACTACAGGGCATAAGAAACCACCACAGAGCTTTTTGCAAGTATAGTAGAGGATGGCAATGTGCGTACTATAATTTAGAGGAGTATCGCAAAGTGCGGTTCATTCATTGTTCCAGAGTAACACATGTGGTTTGAAATAGTAATATGAGAAAAAAATAAAAACACCCACACGACAATGCGCAGGAGAAGGGAGAATTAGGTTTAGTCTGGGTAATACTGTCTGAACTGATGTGCAGTGAGACAGAAGACGAGAAAAGAGAGGCTGACGTCGAAGATAATGCCCACCCCCAGCCCCCCATTTCTCTCTCTATCTGTGCACGCACTGAATAATTTAAAGCTTTACAGTACAGCCGGTGATAAAGTCAACCAAATAACAGAAGCTCTGACTGTGACAGAGGGAGACGACGGTGGAAACATCACTGTTGGATATTTGACTCTCTGCGATAAGCAGAACATGCAGCGCTCATCGTCTACACAAAGAGGACAATTTCCTAGATTACTGTTCCAGATAAGCTGTAATGTTACCTGATTACATCTCTATTCTACTTTGTCATTCAGGGAGGCAGACGCTTCGGCTTGTTCGAGCTATGTGTCTGCATGTGGGTGTTCCTTCTGCGAAACTTGGCATTGTTATTTTCAAATGATGGCAGAATAATAATGCTAGAAATATCAAAAAATAGCAAAACGAGTGTCGAACATTTCTCTCTTTCCCTCTCTTTTCGTGAAGCATTATTATAAGACAATAATAATAATTGGTGGTAAATTACAAATAATTCACACTGTGTGAGATGTTGAGAGGGTTGAGACTTTCATCTCAGATAAATCTAAATTTTTTACATTCTTAAATGTCAAATTAGACCAAAATACTTAAGCTTGATGAAAATATTCCATTTAAATCAGGCAGCAGGTGGGACGTGAAAAGGTCATGCAATTTACATGCAATCAACATCATCAAAAACATGAAGATAAACAGTTGGGAATGAATCATTGTACTTCAGGCAGTAAAGCAGAGTCAGTATCAGAAAGCCTACAGGTCTGAAACAGGTATGAATACTTTTGATTTTCAGTGGGATCAAACAGCAGCTGAGCTTCCTCACATGTGCACATTACATTATGTGCCTACATGAGAGGAAACTGGAAGAAACCTACCAGTTTTAACGAAGGAGTGCATTTTTTGTAGAGTACATTAAGAAGTGCCTGTACATAGCCCGGTTACTTTTTGTAGGTATGAGGCACAGCTACTGAGGTGGAGTAAGGAGCAAGCAGAGACTGACAGGGAGACAGAGATTAGCTGTGATAGCGGGCTAATGTGCGTTTGACCTCTTGAGTGGCTGTAAGTAGCAGATAAGCTAAAGACTTGATTGTCTGTGGACCTCTGCGGACACCCGCTGTAATTAGTTAATGTGTCTGAACATGAAAAGACAGAATTTACGCACTACTTCTCTTTGCTCCAGTGACCCGTGCGAGTCCAGACGCCTCATCTTTGACCTCTGCAGGCTAAGCCACTGGAGTTTCAGCGGTACTCAGCAAAATTCAACCCAGGAGACAACAAACAAACTCAAATCAACACTGACTCAATATTTAGTGGTTTGAAGTTGAGGAAGGCAGAATCTAAAACCAATCAGGGTTTCCTCCTCCTAAAACTGGCAGAAGCTGTATTGGGTTTGGCAGGCTGAAATGACCCAGAACGCGAGGGAACCATCAGCACAGAAACACACCTGTCCAAGAGCAACACCGTGGGAGATCTGGTTTCCTTTATTCATCACAAACCCGTTCAGCTGGAACAAAACAGACTCTTCCGTAGGCTTGTGTGGGGATCAAAGGTTGATAGTAGTGCTTCCTAATGGTTTATCAAATCATCAAACTGACTGGAATCACCCTGTAAACAAGTGCAAAACAAGATTTTCTGTCTTCCTAATGTTTATATAGAGAGGGTATTTACCTGTTTTCAGTAATAATAAGAAAAGAGGCAAACAAGGTAGGTTAAAAGCAGTGATGAAGCACATCTTTATGTTAACATGCCTTCCTAAATAAAAAATCTTTAGCTGGTTTCCTCCCAGCATTCCCGAGCTGTGGAGCAGCTGCTGCAAAACCTTGGTCGCCCCTTGTATAAAGTTTGGTCAATGGTGGGCGGTGACAGCGAGTATTTGTGGACCAGAGCTGTCTTGTAGTGGTTTGTGGTGTCAAAAGTTTCTTTAGATAGCGCTGGGCGTTTTCATATATACACTGGTAGGTGAGCAGCAGTTTCTATTCGATACAGAGGCGGATAGGGAGGCAGTGGGGTGTCTGGAAGACTGGTGTGATGTCTTCATATATTCGCACCGTCATCAGGAGCCTCGCAGCACTATATTGGATTTCTTGGCGCTTCCAAAACTGTGCTGCGAGGTGACAAATTAGAGACCAGATCTAATCAGACGTCAACCAACTTCTGGCACATCTCTTACATGCAAGTAAATGGGATTTATTTTACACGTGTTAAGTAGGTTTGTCACAGTGAATGAAATAAAATAAGACACATGTTTCAATGGTCATATTAGAAAAATAAAGAAATGACAGTGATAACAAAAAATCTAGATTTCTATTGTGCTGTGTTGGGGAAAATATCCAATTTAATTGTCCAAATGTGACTGAGAAAGGACTAAATGAGGAAAGAAGGACCATAAAGAAGCAGAGTCAGGAGTAAATAATAATAATGTATATATAACATATATATATATATATATATATATATACACACACACACACACACAAGTATAACTGATCTTCGCATCAAACTCTCGGTCTATACATCCCTTGTGCTAAATGTTAGAGACTGGTTTCCTGTAGTGCCTAATGTTGAAACAAGGCAGCTGTTAAATATTCAGGAAGACAAGCAAGTAATGGGTTTAAAAAATAAGGGTAAAACTGCAGTGTGAATGTACATGAAGCAGAAAGAAAAAAAAGAAAAAGAAATGTTTGTGCGTATTTTCAGTGCGTGTTTGGTAGAAACTCTGGAGACCGACTGTAATGTGCTCACACAGCAAAACAAAAGCAATACTGACTAAACAACCTCTGCAGCTTATAATGAATCAAATTTACGAGTGTAGCTGTGTGAATGTCTTTGAATTCTCACTGTCACCAGCACTGTTTTAAATTGAGTTTACTTTATGTAAGAGAAGATGTGTTTTTCTTCTGTACTGTTTTACCAGATGCAGTTTTGCAGCCAGGCACTCAGATTGGTCAGCCTAAAATCAAGAGTTGTGGATCACACAGTCACACTTTTGCTGAAGTTAAATGGATAGGAAGCAATGCAGTGGTCAGAAGCACTGTTCTATTTAAACGCTAAAGGATACCCAAACACTGACGTCAGCTGGACAAACCTAACTGATTGTGTCCACATCAAACGACTCCATTCACGATTCATGTTCAGCGTGGATGTTGTTGTGGTAAATGACTTTAATGTGGGAGACCAGAGTTTGCTCCCTGACAAACAGCTGCAGTTCATGTGTGTTCAATATCTCTTTAGAGAACTTTTATTCTTACCTTGCAGAACAGCTTTACAGTTTTAGTAGTAAAACAGTTGCTGAAACTGGTTCCTTTTCTTCTTTAGCATTTTTCCTCTGCGTGTTACCTGCTCGGCTCAACTGCTTCCTCTTGATAATGCTGGTCACTATTAGCATTTCACCTGCATGGCTAAACTTTAGTCATCTCTTTGTTTTTCCACTGAGCAGAAGATTTAGATTGTATCTGGTACTTTAGGTGACCATGAATCAATGCAGATTACTGCTTGGTCAAAGACCACTAATCTCATATGAGCATTTTCGGCTGCTGATGACCATCTTCACGTTGGCCTAAATCTGCTGAAAATAAATTACCAGGTAAGAAAAGCGAGCAGAGTTGAGGTGGTACTTTATCAAATCCTAGCACAAAAACTGCTTCTCTTGTAAGTGATGGGGAAATAGTGTCCACGGAAACAGGAGGAGGGGATTTCACACTAAACAGAGGAAAGTGATGTGATGATGCTCTTCTCTTAGGAAGTGATTTCTTGTAGCCAGTATGAGCAGTCTGAGCGCCTGCAGTGTGTGGAGCCTCTTGTATTGTTCACATGGGCAAAAACTGTGAACCCGTCATTCATGATTTATTTACCATAAACACAATCTTTTCCCAGGAGCTCTAATCAATAATGATGTAAAGGGCTACCCAGAGTGAGACTGAATAAACTGATCCTACAGCTGCTTCACAGAGAGTTTCAGCTCTCACAGCGTCATCTTTGTCCCAGTAGGCAACTGTTGTCAGTGACAAAAGTACAGAAGCTCCATTAACACAGTGAAGAAATGTAGGATTTAACAACTAAAAATACAGATGTGTGTGTTATCATCTGTGATGTCTTTTCACTAGAAACAAAGCTACTGCAGCACAAAATGTAGTTAAAATAGTATTTTCAGAACAGTATAAATTTGGCCTCCGTAGGTAACTTAATTAAAATAAACTGTTGAATTATTCTCCCGGTGTTGGTACAAAGCAGCGTTATGTCAGATGGATGTCGGTGGACAGTGAGTGGGAGCTGACACAGCCCTCCTAAGAGATAAGTATAGAATATACACCACAATTGCAATTCACCACATCTCTGTTTACTCCTTCTGTTAAATAAAGCTGATGTTGCTGCTTCTGCCAACACTACATGGACTAATGCTGCTGAATAAGATTATAAACAGCTCACTCGCCTTCCTTCTCCACCTCTGACAAGAAGCGAATAAGCTCGCAAAACTTGCCCACACTAATCAGCATAGTGAATTCCCATTTTCTCGCCAACACAGCCCATTGCTGAGGAATGATAATAATCCTTTGCACCGTTGGCTTTGCTGAAATGTCTTCATCCACAATCGTAAGTGTGCTGTAAGCAAACCAAACACAAGAATGTGTGGAAGCGCAACGTCGGTATTTACAGAAAAGCCAAACGAGAACTTGACGTTATTTAAATTGGAGGAGTGCGTGAAATACAATCAATATTTGTTCCACTTTCATTAGTTAATTAGCAATTTCCATGTGAGAGGACAAGCTCACACAGCTGACATGCTGTATGTGAGTTCCTCTTCTTCCACTTAATTGATTCCTAATTACCCATTATTTATTTGATTACCTAATTTAGTCTGCATGTCACTGGTTTGCATGTCAGCTCAGTCAGTGAAAAGTTAGTGCTAATTAAAGACCAGGACAGTCTCAGCAGCATTGAAGAGGCCATTTACAGGCAGGGGAGAGCCATAGATATTCATGAGCTTGTTTTAATTTGTAATAAAGACCTACAGCACTGCCAGTGTTAATAATATGAGCTGTTTTGTTGTAGTGGTGCGGTGGTGACGTCTGTGCATTTGCCAGCAGCAAGACAGGGCATGTCCATCTGCCTGTAAAGGCCATTACACAAGAATAGTGTGTTACCAAGTTAGTCATAATTTAAGTCCATACAAGGACAATTTCAGCCCTTTCTTAGAGGGTTATATTCAGATTGTTTGTTTGTCCTTTTTACAGTGGAGGCGTCCAGACTGAAGGCAGGTGAAAGACCTGATTTATTTATTTCTTCTAGTAGGATCCAAGAGTCTGAGGCTGCTTTGAAAACAGAATATTTTCACGCAAACCTGAAAATAATCAGAATGTTTGAAAATTATGAATTAAAAAGTAAATTCAAGAATTTTTTTTTCACTACTTTTTTTTTTTTGCTCAATGGGTTAAGCGTCAGACTGGGATGCAGAAGGTTGTGGGTTCGAACTCCGTCTGACTCCTAATCCATCTCCTACCAGGTGTGTCCCTTAGCCAGACACCTTGTAAGTTGCTTCGGATAAAAGCGTCTGCCAAGTAAAGTAAAGTAAAAAATGTTAACAAATGCGTTACCATGAAGTGTCAGGTTTTCTCCACAGAAGCACACTAACAAAATTCAGATGGCACACGGGTGGATGTGAGGTCCTCATTCTCCTGCACAACGAGAAGAGGTGACCGGGCCCTGAAAAGGATAGTGGAGAAGGACCGATTCCAGACCTTGGGGACCTGCGGAAGCAGTGGACTGAGTCTGGAGTAGAAACATCCAGAGCCACCGTGTACAGGCGTGTGCAGGAAAT
>JAUMTR010000013.1:4202679-4218438 GCA_032270685.1 Microctenopoma stevenorrisi | reverse complement strand
GCTGCACCATAAACCCCCCAGAAGGGGAATGTTTTCACTGTTTCACCTAATGAAGGCTGGCAAGGCCGACTGGCACGATGACTGGGCACACTGGGATGTGAAAAACCCCGCGAGCGTCAGGAACCCTGCACCCACACCCAGCCGCACCAGTGAGCAGCGGTAAGTATTACACTGTTTGCATGTGCTACGGGGCATATAGGTGGTGGTGGGCGGATGGAGCAGCGATGGTAGTGTTGGTGTTTGTTGTTGACGGTATCAGTAATGCCCTGATTGCAAGGCAAGTTTATATTTTCTGCAACCACTCAGCAAAGGAAGCAGGCCTTGTGGATATGTGTTCGCACCAGTTTGCACTTCTCATGTAATTCTCTTTAATTTCATCAGTCATTTTATTAGATTCTAATGTGAATGATTAATGACTGAGGTCACAGAAAAGCAGTTATTTGCATTAGTGAGACTTATTAAACAGCCTGGCAGAAATGAGATGCAAATTTCTGAGTGAGGCTCACTCTTCTAACCAATCAATGGTCACCCATTTCTGCTTGGCTGTTCATTTTCTCTTTGAATTTTCATCACCAGTAATACCTGAATGGCTGAAAGGAGTAGCGTGGATGCATTTTGAAATCTGCGCTACCTGTGGCCTTATTACCAAAAGTTACACATCGGAGTTTCAAGTATAATTCTGGAAAAGTAGAAACACTGATTAAATGAGAAGCACAAACTGTAGCGAGGGATATGTGGGTGACTGTTGGAACTGAGAACAAGCTGATTTCTCACTTCAAAGGATTTGGAATCATTTGTTACCTCCAGCCGAGAGCTAAGATACTCTTCTACTAAACAACAGTTGCTAAATTCCTACTGTGAAAAAAGATTTGAGAGCAGAACATATAATTCCAGGAAGAGTATGTGTGTGCCTGCGAGTGCCTGTGTGTGTGTGTGTGTGTGTTCATGAGCTGGTGTGTATGTATGTGTATGTATGCAAGAAAGCCTGCCATGCAGTGTTTTGTTTTGTGTTCATTAGTTTAATAATTATTTTCCTAAATCTTATTAGTCTTATCTTAAGAAGAGCCGTGAGCAAAGAAACTGCAGTGTAAGTGTGTGTGTGTGTGTGTGCGTTGACTGAGTATGTGTACTCGTTCTGTATGCAATGTGTAGAGCGAGACAGCATTGTTTTTGTGTTGTATTTTTCCAAGTCTTTTTATGATTTTTTTTTCTTTGCGTTCCTTTTTTCCATATTTTTTGTTGTAGAAAAAAAAGCACAGATAACATTGAAAAAAGTCAGTGCAGTCAATGGATACGAAACAGGCAAATTTGACCAGGTCATTGTGACCGTGTTTGTCCGGCACCACCACACAGAGGTTGGTTGGCGTCTTCAGTCCCACATGAATAAGCAGAAAGCAGCTCCTCCTCCTCCTTTCTGGCCCTGCAGTGCTGCCAGGGAGATGATATCTCAGAGTCTGAAAGTGCTCCAGGATGACTTTGAGAATAAACAAAAAACAAACACACAAGAATCCCTAAAACATGAATGTTTCTATGTTTCCGTTTCCACTGCCTGACTCTGGTGGCAAGTCCACGGAGGGTCAAGCCCGGATCTTGTTTTTCAGCTGGAGTGAATTGCAGGGCAGAAGGAGCAGCACAAAACAAAGACCTCTCTGCTCTCTGCTTTTATTTAAGTCCAAACAAATCCCTTTTCTGAGAGTTGGTATGATTTAGTTTTTTGTTCATCCACTGGTTGCTTACAGACCATAGAAGCAGAGTCAGTGCCCATGGGGATTAAAAGACCAGCAACACTCTCTTTCTCATCCCACACATTCTGTTGAAGTCATCTTAGTTTTTCAGTTTTTCTTTTCCTTCAGTGATTTTTAAGACATTTTCTCCAAGAGAGAAAAGGACAAAGTGTCATTCTTTGTAATAACAATAAGAAGAATTAACGTCCTCTAGGTACAAAAAAGGGAAGAAAGTGTCGCTGCGCGTTTCTGTCAGATGGCCCGCGGAGGTGGCAGGCGTCTCTGTGAAGGTGAGATATGCAAACACCCACTGAAGGAGAGCCTGAGAGCTGCAGCAGCACCCACTGACCGAGGTCCCAGGGTGCACTGAAAACACCCAGCGTCCGACCCCTGGGTTCGATTGTCAGCCATGCTAGAAGTCAATCTGAACAGTCTCTCTCCTGCAGATTCGGCCTTGTTGTTTTCTTCACGTAGATTTTTGAAGCTGACTGCGGCAGATGGTTGTTTCTTATATTCCAGGCATGAGAAACGTTAAAAAAACCATGACGAAAGCTGAGTACTTGATTTAAAAAGCCGGTAAAGCGCTAAAAAGTGACTGTACGGATATTTAAAAGTTCCCCACTGACTTACCTCCTCACCCAAAGTGACTTTATGATTTAAAAGCACTGAATACAAAGACAAAAAAAGGCGGTGCAATGTTTCATTAAGTGAGTTGAATATATGTTGGATTGGCAGTGTCCAAGCCCCCAGAAGGTCATGAGAGCAGCTGGGGTTAGCCAGCATGACGCATTCAGAAACAAGTATGTGGACTGTTCACTATTGCAGGTGTGTGAGTGTTTAATATTAAAGAAAAACAACTATCTACTCCTCGTTTTCCCTCCAATCCCTGTCTCTGATTGGACGGAAGGTCGGTTCATTCAGTCTTTATGGCCCTTTTCGATGGATGTGCTGCCCTGCGGGCGTCATGGCTGCCAACTGGTTTTCGGACAGGGTGAACGAGGCGGGTGCCCATCCATCTCTCCTTCTATCTCTCCTCCTCCTCCTTCTCCTCCCCATCCTGCCTCTTTCTCTCTCCCGCTCCTTTTCTTTCTGCTCTCAGATGTGCCTCTTCATGTGCAGGGCCAGGTGGTCTGACCGAGAGAAACACCTGCAGAGAACAACAGAGCAACCATGTCAGTATATTGATTCAACATTTATACACAAACAGGAAGTGAGACACCTGAAATGTTAAAGTGGAGTTTTCCTTAAACAAATTAATGAATTGAATTGAAAAAAAGGAATTGAAAGATGATTTAATTTGGAATAAGACAAAATACTTTAAATACAGATTTGTACAACATCTATCTGACAAGTGATCAACGCCACGGGTTCTGTTGCCTACGAATGTGCCACACTCTCAGGCCTCCATGAATACCCACTGGCTCTGCGTATTTCTTGGGAACTCTCCATAATTCCAGGCTCTGTGAACGCCCCATGGGAACAGTGTATTAGCTGGAGATGCCCCACGCCGCCAGGCCCGCTGAAGTGCACCCTGACTCTGTGTATTTGGTAGGAATGCTCGGAACAATCCAGCATATGTACTAGAACACAGTGAGGTGATTGTCCTCCACAGAAATGAACAAAATACCAGCACATAGAAAATGCAATAAATGAAAATGCTCTGAATTAGACTAATCAAGCAAACCTGCCTGCACAGTGTCCTGATTCGAGAGAGTATGTCCCGCCGGAGGTGCTAAAGGTCCTATTTAAAATGTGAAGCCACAGAGAAGAAACTCTAACGCAGTAATACAGAGAGGTACTAAGACTACTTCATTTTCAAACCAAAGCGAGTTTCCGTAGTCTTACTTCATTATGTCCCACTATTGAAATCAGACATAAAGACAAACACAGACCAATTCATGCTCAGTGACTCCCTAAATACGATTCAAACACACCTCCATTAATCACAGCCAGACCTCCGCAGCTCTGCAGTCCTCACAGTAAAATACTATTGTAGAAACTAATTGGATATGCATTGTGAACATGGACACTAACGCAGACAGGCTGGCAGTGCTTTCTGACGCCGGGCCATTTAACTCAGCAGTGACTGCACCTGGTGTGAGAGGAACATAAAACCAGGTGCTAGTGATGTGTGATATAAGATTTACAACGTCACGACTATTTTAATTTTATTACACCACTGTTAAGACATTAACGCTGAATATGCACAATGAAAGGAATCACACGCCTGTGACTAAAGGACGGACAAAACAAATGTGGGAGAGAATAATAAGATAAATTAAAAATTCAATTTGCCAGAGGCTTTATTCATTATTAATTAGTCAAGGCTATCCTGTGTGTGTGTGTGTGTGTGTGTGTGTGTGTCTTTAGACAGCCTGTTGTTCTAACAAGATACAAGTCTGCAGCCTTGATTACTGAGACTTTACAGAAAGTGGTATTGTTTCCAAGATGCATTAATTTCCTGCAGGTAATTTAAAGTATAGATTAAGGATATATAGATATCATTCATGAAACAGCAGGAAACTGGAAAGTTCGACTGCAGAAGTTTCCTGTTTTGGTTGGAACCATCTTTTTTACGTGATAATTCACGTTAGCTTGAGGATTTAGTGTGAGTGTACAGCACAACTCTACTCTCACCTCCTGTGGTCCTCAGAGTTTCCCCCGTCAGCCCCACGCAGACCATGTGGTATCTACTGTACACCTTCACCAGCCTGTGTGTGTGTGTGTGTGTGTGTGTGGCTGGACAGATGGCCATGCCAGTTACTGTGTCACTGTCAGTGGGCGGAGCAGCCAGACCAGCTGGTACCTCCACCCTCCCACCCCTCACACACACACACACACACTCCTCCTCCTCCTCCTCGTCTTCTGCCCTCAACTCTCCCTGCTCCTCCTCACTTATTTTCCACGCTCCTCCTCATCACTCCTCTTTACTTCTCCATGGAAACATCAGGGGGTCCCCGCTTGATTAGGCAGGATTAATGACAGACTGCCATACGTGTGTGTGAGTGTGTGTTTGTGTGTGTTTCCCCAGGAGAAATTGTGTCAGATTGAACAGTCTATCTAATGTTAACCTCTCCATGCTATTCTCATGGTAATATTTCATGGGCTCCACCCACCACAGATGTGTGTGTGTGTGTGTGTGTGTGTGTGTGTGTACCACTGTAACTATCGAGGCGCATCCTTGCTACATTAAGCATGTTTCCACCCTGATCATCAGAAGGCTTAAAGGGAAATACTGAAAATGAGCGTAAGATTAGTGACTATGTACAGTAAAGAAACACCACCCGTTCCAACAGTCAGCTACAGCACTGCATTGGTGCTAATCTGCATCACCAACGCGCACATAGCTCATGAGCGACTGAACTATGCACTTCGCCAGAGCCAGATGCATCATTTGTGTTTAGAATTGAATGATAACATATATTTTCTGACAGAGTTGCTCATCCCTTGTAGTGGTGATTCATGTGGGAGAGTTTCATGCCCATCCAAGCCACGAAGAGCTCCCGCTGTCAGCCACCAACATCGCCCCTGCAGAAAACGAACAGGGCCGTCACCTCAGAAGCCCCGGGCACCCAAAATAACTTCTCCCACATCTACGCAGACTCTGAAGTAGGCACGGAGCCTCATCTGTGACACAGCTTATGTCTATGCCGGGTGTATACAAGTGTGTCGTTGTTGCGTTTAAATAATTTGTGTGAGTCAATATGACTTCTCATCTAAACGCTCTTCTGTTCTTTGTGCATGTGTGTATGTTCTGTGTTTCTACCCAGTGTGTGTCTGTGTGTGTGTGTGTGTGTGACTCTCAACAGACTCACAAAGACATGCCTGGCTTTTGGCTTTAGATTTAGTTTGATTTAAGCCTGAAATACACACCCCCTCATCTTCTCTCTACCTTTGAATCCCACGGAGGTCTAACTGCGTCAGACGTGAGTCGTCAAAAACGCTTTGCCGTGGGACGAATTAGTCAAATTTTCCACTGTGCAGGTAACATGAAAGCCAGTCCATGGCTGCACAGAGACAAAATATTGTTCAAAACAGTAGACATCCAGCATCTATTCCTGGGACTAGGACACAATATGAATCCATTAGGAATTTAGTTAATTTGAGATAACACCGTAGCTTATCATTAAATTAGCTGAACTATTACCTGCAGTCACATCCTGACAGATAAGAACTCACCTGAGCTTCACAGCCACTGAACGTCAAACTGAATCATTTGCAGTATTTTGAATCATGAGTTTTCTTCAGACGGACTTTGATTTCCTAGTGTTTAAGCGAGCACATATGCATTTTGTATTACTGCGCTGTGAATTCTATGAGAGACGTTTTATTTTTGATTTGCCAGAGCCGCTGACTCCCTAGTGTTCCCGATGCATTAGCAAACAGTGCACAGAAGCCATTTTTGGAGAAAAAAACATGTTATAGCCAACTGTTTCTATTGCTCTATTGATTCAAAGGAGAAGCAAGAAAGTGTTAGGAGGAGAAAATTCATTTACAAACTTTTCTGTGGTCTTGCCAGACAGCAGTTAAGACATTTTTTATTTTCAATGCGTGGGCAGCTCTGTGATGTATTTAAGCCCAGTTTTCTTGTATTTTACAGCACAGCTGCAATTTTTGAAAACAAAGCTACGATTGAATGAGCTGTTTACTTAAACATTCAAGCTACTTGCTGCTAACAAAGCCAGGTCCAGTGGCACCGCACAGAAAAGCAAAAAGCATGCGTACCACTCCCTCGACAGGTTCACAGCACAGCTGAGGCCAGTTGTGTTGTGTTTTAATATAAGCTGCGCATCTCTGAAGCCGTTTTATCCCGTTGAATAAAAGAAGCATGTTAAATAAAAATGAAACAGCAGGACACTTAATAATTACTCAATACACTTTTTATATACATTGCAAATATACATTTGCAATAGCTGACAGTTTACAGGGAGACAGATAACAAAATGCACCTGCTGGGAATCAAACCACAAACGTTGGACACAAAACACCACCGATGTCCTGCACATGCTCTCTTACACTGGATGCGTGTGTTTACCTGTCGCAGTGGTTGCACTTGAATGGCTTTGCTCCGGTGTGTTTGCGGTAGTGTCGCGTCAGCTCGTCACTGCGGGCAAAGCGCCATTCGCAGCCCTCCCATGAGCACTTATACGGCTTCTCGCCTAAGAGAAAGAGAGAGAGAGAGAGAGAGAGAGAGAGAGAAAATAGAGGTGTCACATTTTATTATAATTTCCACATCTAATTTCACACGTCTGAACTACAGCTGTTCGATAATATACAGGTTACCACTGCTGGCCAACCCCAAACACACACACACACACACACACGTGCAGCCCAGGGGCCAGACAGATAGACCAGTTCTAACACAACAGGCATTTCAATGAGCCAATACACTCAATTAGTCTTAAATGAAGTCTTTCAGCACTGCGGCGAGTTAATTCATAATCCCAAATTCACCCTGAAATGAATCTCATTTTGTTCATTCTATCGCTCTATCACCCTCCCATCACCACCACAACACACGCACGCACACACACACACCCTTAGGTGATAGGATCTAAAATGTAAATGAATTTTCATCCCCCAGTTCACCAGATGGGAGAGGAGATGGTCTATTGTTCTCAACCTGTAGTTATCTCTCCATGATAGAAAGCCTACCAGCTGCATGTGTGTCTTTACTGAGGTGTGTGTGTGTGTGTGTGTGTGTGTGTGGGTCAGAAAGGACGTCCTCTGATGAAACTGTATGACATCTGTGCAGTACATGTCTGCATGAGAGTTTGCACAAAACAGCAAATGGCTGATATAGGTGAGGAAAAACATTTTCCAGCCATTTATATATCATGTACTAAATGTCTCATACTCATGTGGAGACAGTCACATGAAATACACGAGGCCTCGACTGCAACTGGATTCATTTTACACACATCTAAAACGTTGGTATATTTGCTTCGGTGGCTCAGCTGTGTGTTGTAGGTGAATTAAACTTCTTAGAGACCTGCCGCTCTGTGTTTTTTACAGGAAACTGGGGAAGGTTTCTCATCCGACATGCCTTTGTTTGCGTGTTCAGCTGGTTTGTCTGATGCTATTTTGGGTACGTCACTTTGTTCATTTCACAAAACAGTGAAGGAGGATGGTTGGGGGTTAAAAATGAGCTGTGTTGCTATAATGCTAAACCGTTCAAATATCTAGGTAGCCACACCACAAAAGCTTTCTCCACTGAACACAAAAAAACTGGTCAGACCTAATTGGAGACCTCTATCCTGTGCCCCTCAGTGTTGTGAGTGTGTGTGTGTGTGATCTGGTGGGTGGTAACTATAATTGGGGTCTTAATGACTCTTAATGGGGAGTAATACAGCAGCTTACAGTCATTTAGCCAGATGTCCCAGCAGCCCCACCACTCCCATCACAGCACACACCAATCTTCGTAAAGAGACAAACACACTCATCCAGAGCAAAGTGCAGCTAATGTGAAAGCATTTCACAATATGGTGGAAACATAATAGGATGCAATAGAAAACGATGAGGTGCCAAGTTTGGTAATGACTGAGTTTGCACGTTCAAAAACAGGAGGGAAAGAAAATGTTGTGTCCTCTGAGCCCTCTGCTCTGTAACTGTAATGCAGCCATTGATGCGATAAAAACTATTTTAAGAAGTGAAAATTAAAAATGAGAATCATCAATCAAACCAAAACAATTGAGCCAATCATCTTCTCGTGCCTCAGCCAGAAAATGGTAACAACACAAATGTACAAGTTGTTTTTAATCGACCTACTTAAATAATACTTTTTACATATTTCTCCAATACAGGGACATTTTAATTAGTAGTTAGATTAGTTTCTGCTGTTCTAATAAGTTGTTAAACCATCCTAAACAGAAAAAAAATGTAATTGTAATATGCACACAATTTCCATGCAGCTACACATCACTGTGCGTTTCTGAGCACACCACAAGGCAACTTCTCTATTACATGTCAACAACAATTCTACACGTGAGATTACTTTCCCAAACTTTAACTGCTTTAACTCACCATGTGAAACCATCATGCCCGAATAACCCAACTACCTTGTGAAGTACACTTTCACGGGGACTACAGTAATATTTGAGTTGCAGAGCAGCTTTTGAGAGCCAGGTGATGCAACTACAAGTAAAAGATGATGCGCTACGGGAACATCCACTGTGAAGGGTGCCCTCTTCCCCTGTATTTCCCCTCAGTTGCTGGGTCTCTTTGATTGGTGTCATCTTTCATTCATGCACACAACGTGACTGCAGGGTAACGCAGCTGTCCTCGACACTAAATGAGTTTCACTTCACAAGCTGTGCTCTTCTGGATTTGTATATTCAAATTTTACATTCAAATTTTGTGCAGTCGGTTGCTGATTTCCACAGAAGAGATCTTAGTTTGGATGCTCTCTGAGCACTGAGGAGCACTTTTCTTAAGGCACACCTTCCTCTGACACAACTCCTACAGCTTCTTCTTATTAAAAATCTGTGGACACTGTCATACTGCACAGAATTGGATTTACATGAACGTTTCTTTACATCTCCTGCAGACCATAATCGTGCACTCCTCATGTCTGCTGGTGGCCTGAGGTTCTTCTGGCTGTTACTAACATTAAAAACCTAAAATTCAGAACTGTGGGGGGAAGTTATTCACATTTTTGCTAATGTAGGAGTCCGAACTGAAAAATGTGTAGAATAACAAAAAAATGAAACTGGCCCGTGAAGCTGCATGTGTCCACCCCAAATCCAGCAGAATATTAGAGGCACAAGGCTAAATCGGTGGAGTTTCTCTATTTTCAGCGCTGACAGACTGTCAAGGCTTTCCTGTGTGTTATGAAAGCTTAATGGGTTGTAACAAAAGGTTGTGACCTTTACTGACAATTAGCTGCATCAGGTGCAGCGATGCAGGCTTTGGATCAGTCCATGACAATGAAGAGGAAAAATCTTGACCCATATGGCAAAAAGGTTTGGGTGATGACTGAAAAGTGAGAGAATGCAGATACAGATCCGTGTTCCTTACTGCAGGGCAGGTGGTTGTGCTTCGCATCTGAAAAGCGCTTTTGTGTATTAAGAAGAATTAACTGGGGTGGATAGGACGCCAAATGATGCTGCCTAGCTTCAGATGAGATGGACAGATAGTCCTGGGGTAGAATCAGATTAAGCAGGAACACTTCTACCTACTAGCACGTGTTGAGTGTTTTGCAGTGAAACCGTAAACTCCATCAACCGTCACAGTATGTTTTCTATATGCACATACTACACTGAGCTAGAGCTGTGGGTCCTCACAAACGTTGAGAGCATGTGTGCACACGTGAATCCTCCTACTCTTCCTTCTAAGTCTAGACAGAATAGATAAACAATAATGGGAGAAATGCTACACTCTCAACACTTGCGTGTATGTGTGTGTGATATGGGGTAAGAGTTGGGGCCGCAGGTGCCAGACAGGCGGCCGTTTCACACTGTCTTCTGTAATTGGCCAGAGAACCACGTCTTCCTTCAATAGGATCCCCTCAAACACTCACACACACACATACGCCACAAGGCCAGCTCGGGCCTGACGCCACTGCTACCATGACGCCAGCCAATTATAGCATGGCAAGGCAAGGATGCATGATAAAGTCACCTAGCAACTGACAGAAAGAGAGAAAGGGGGAGGGAGGGGGGGGGAGAGAGAGAGAGAAAGATTAACAGGCATGGACAATCCACCAGCCGCCAACCAATTATGGAAGAGTGTGATGCAGTTGCTTGGCAACCCAAACTGAATGAGAGAGAGGCAGGGGGGGTTTCATGGGTTGGAGGTCGAATTCTGTGGGTGTAGTGAGGTACATATCTGTAAGGACGTCTGGGGTTACGATGAAACAGTGGCGCTATTTATGGGGTGGGGGCATTTTACCCAAGTAATACATATCACACAATCCTACGACCATGTAGGAGATTCTGTTTTCCGAATTCAACTTTTCAAAGTTACACCAGCCATCACACGACGTGGACCCGCATTCAACTTACGTTGCGGTTGTGGTGTTAGTGGGTTTTCCATGCGTTCGTGAGCAACATTCACGCACAACGGGGAGCAGCCCTGTTGTTCTCTGATGTGGAATCATAAAAGTATTGGTAATTTGGAGACGAATGGAAACTGATGCATAGACTGGTAAAACACAGAATCTGTGGCCTGTGGCTACGGGAGTCTTTCTCTGTCTGAGGAGCTCTGTGGAGCTGCAAAGTGGTTGTCTACGTACATCTGTCACGGCTTCCAGATGTGTCAACCAGCACTGGCATCTCTCAGAGATTTACCTGTTGCCCAATTGCTGATTTGATTGTGATCTTTTTTCAACGTTACTCCAAACAGGCTTTGACATTTGCTTTTGACATTATTTCTACTGTTTCCTCTCGGCTTCGGTCCCCCAAACATTTCTGTAATGGAAACACACCATCATCTGACAGCAGCTTCCTGAGTTTATCCACAGTGCTGGAAGCATCCCCGTGAGCTGCCCTGTTATGTATGCACACCCAGATATCAGATCAGGTGGGCTGGTAGTTGTAGAAAAAGGCGCCCACACACCGAGTTTGTTTGACTTTTAAATGAAACACAATTTCTACACCTTACCGCTCATCTATTCTATCACAGGAGCCAAGTACATAGTTACGTATATTTTTTTGTTAGTGCTGCTTGAATTGCAATGATGATACCATTATTATCCAGCTATCACATTTTAGAAATGCAACTCAGAGATCCAGGAAGACCTGGCTCTGACTCAGAACTGCTTTGCCTGGGCACTTGAGAGATTTACTCAATGAATTTGTATATCTCTTAATGTTACAACTCTTATGAACTTATTAGAAAATAAAACTGACTTCACGTCTCGGCTGCAGCTCAGAGAAATAGTTGGATACGTGGATATGAACACGATTCTTGACATAATGTAGAGCTGCAGCACACGCAGTACAGTATACTCCTGACATGACTATCAGTATAATGATGATCTCTGGTGGGCACAATGAGTGTATCGATGCTGTGCAGACTTTCTGTGTCTGCTCCTCCCTGTAGCTGCGCGTCTCTGTTAATCCCTCCCTACATGTATGTTCAATGATTTATGGTCATAATAACCCAAAAAGAGGATTAAGCTAATTAAACCACAGCGCTGCACTTGTAATGAACACATCGGGAGGGAATTCGCCGCCCCCACATTTATACCACACACACACACACACACACACACAGAGTGAAGAAGCTGCCGAGTCTTCGGGGTGTCTTCTTTTTCTCGCAGTGAGCGATTCTACTTTTAAAAGCCCATCATTAGTTAGCACGACTAGACTGTGGAATCATCAGATGATTAAAGATACAGCTAGCTGTCATGCTCCCAGAAAGCTTCGGAGAAAGCTCTATTCTAGATTAACTATAATAAAGCTACAGTGGTGGGTTTCCCCCAGCTATGCTAGGTGCTGCGTTGTAATGCAATGCTACACTTGAAGCCATGTGATGGTCGCTGGAATCATATAAGCCTGTATCACACTGGATTAATGATGCCAAGGTTGCCTGTATTAACACAGTGGAGGTCTGCAGGCTATGTACTGTAATCCTGGGGAAACTGCTAACAGAGGAAGATGACAACTAGGGGCCATGAACTGCTCCACATACTGTAAATGATGCTGTGGTTAGAGCTAAAGTTGAATAATTCTAGCTTCAGGTGGTACAAGTCTGCACAGGCCTCATACTGCGGATAAGTGATGGATTCAATCACGGTTGCAGGCTAAAATATGTCCAGTCCAGGAAGCATTTCAACTTGAAAACAGATTAGGGGATTTCTACGAAATACAAATCTGTTGTACACTAGTACTGTCACTTTAAAGTAGTCCAGCTCTGAGCAGAAATAAATAATACATCATAAATCTAAACACGCTGCAATGTGACAAACTGCCACATACACTTTTTAATTGCAATTCATAAAATCTCTAGTGTCTGTTAGTGTCTCAACAGCACTACTTTTATTTATGATATAGTCACATTTAGACAGATAATAAAGCAACTGCATCTTCATTCATTTCAATCAGAAATCCAGGACTGAAACATGGAAACTAAATCATGCATTCACCATAATCTGCCAGTCAAATCCATCTCGGTTCATGCTTCTGCCTGTTAAATAAAACCTCATCTTCACCTGCCCACACTGCAGACAGCTCTCAGCTACTGGCCACTGGACACATTAGTCCGGAGTGTGTTCTGTGTGAGGGTCACAGACAGGGCAGCTGTACTCAGCAGCTACAGCTGCACGTCAGAGCCAGTTGGACACGGCTGAATTCTCAAAGTCGTTTACTACTAATCTATCAATCATCACTAAATTACTGAGGCAGGGCCTTTTGGCACTGAACTGGTATCAGGAGAAAATTAATAAATCTAGAGGATCAGAAAAAGATGATGAGAAAGATCCTAATCTCTATTTTTAGGTTTTCCAAGATTCCACCAGAAGCTCCATCAAATCAAGTGCAGCATGTTTTAGTTTAATGTTTGTCTGCTTGGTTATATCTTCAGTGTTTGCACCATATTTAAGCATATCATTACAGATAGTGGGTAAGTGAGCTTGCTATGTTTCCTGCAGATGGTGTCAGGCCTTTCGTGCTTCAGGGTTAATGCAACCAGTCTGTTCTTCAGAACAAGAACATCACAATGTCGAGTCATAACTTCTTTGGTTTCCATATGTGTATGAACCTGTGGGGCATCGGGTCCATTTCACACAAGCAATTTATGACTAAGTAACTAAGCATAAATGAAAAATGCCCAGACTTCCCCGTCTCACAAAGCGGAGACCGATTTGAAAGTGCTACAGGTTTTGTGCTGCAGGAATACAGTGCTACGTGTTGTGCAATATTCATGCAAATATATTAGAACTATGAGCATCTTCTGCAGTCTTTTACTTTCTTTTACTGCAGGTATTTGTGAGAATGTAGAGCAGGACTGACCTGTGTGGGTCCTCTGATGCGCCTTCAGATGGGAGCTCTTGGTATAAACCTTCCTGCAGCCATTAAACTGGCATCGGTGGACTCTCTTCTTGTTCTCTGGTACATCTCCTCCAAGACTTCCTCCTCCCCCCTGCTCGCTGTCACTGAGGGCTGCTCCTCGGCTCGGCGGGGACGGTAGCGCTCGTGCTGCCACCAGCTTAGCTGCTCCCAGTCCCACCTTCTTTGCCACAAGTTTAAGCGTTAATGTACCGTCTGCTGTTGCAGTGAGCGTCTGTGTGGGCTTGATGAGGTGGCGACCGAGCTCTGGCGATGACGGCGGTGTGAGGGATGTGACGGCAGCGCTGAGCTGTACGGCACTGACTCCTCCGAGGGCCTTTTCCTTCGGTGTGAGGGTTTCAGTCCCTGCTTCTGCCTGGGTCTTGCTGGGATTAGGGACCTGGAGGATCTTGGCCTGGACTTTGGGCAGAGTTACCAGTAGTGGAGGAGGACTGGGCTGATCAGGGAGACTGGGGAGCAGTGGATCCATCAGGTCCTCATCGCTGTCACCACCTTGCATGAAGGCCGGCGTTAAGAGACAGTCCAGCTCCTCATCGAACAGCTCTGACAGTCGCTTAGGCTCTGTTTGTAGGTACCTCTCCAGCTCTAGACATGTCTAGAAAAAAACACACACAGGCTCAGAGTCAGACATATGTTTCTGTATATGTACGCGTCAGTTAGTCAGCATTTTCTCTCCATGTTGAACTCACTCGGTTTTTATTTGTTTTCAGGAAACCCACTACATCTCTGGATGAACCGAAGCAATGAACGTTTGTTCAATGGTTTTCCTCACAGACCCTGTTTACTCACATATTTAAATTCAAACACCCAGTGTGGGCTTTATATATCTCTGCAGCTGTTCACCATGACACCTGGCACATGGACATCCTGAGAGAGGAGGGATTTAGTCTGTGATTGATTGCTGCTGCCTGGTCAAGCTCTCAAGAGCCCTAAACTGTGGAAGCCCTGCCTGTTTCCCTCTAGTCACCCAAATCAACCATCCATGGAAAATATATCGCAAGATAGAGGAAGGAAGAGGCACAAGATGACGGAGGAAAAATTAAACAAGGAAACAAAAGAGGGAAGGGACATCAGAAGTCAATAAGGAACAAATTCACTGTTTGTTGAGCCTGTATCCAGAGACAAAACTGTACTGATCTGTACTTTTTTCAGCATCTACACAGGTCCAGACTTTGGCAGCATTGCAGCATCACCACAGTCTGCTGGTCTTCAGTGCCTTGGATAAGGGCACCTGCTTCCTTATCTCCATGGATTTGATGCAGAAACCTGTTGGTCACTAACCTACTTCTCTAACCTCAAAGCTCCCCTCTAAACTTTTATGTATATAGCTACCTGCTGCACATCGGAGGTCTACGTGGGAATTGTTTAGTAACCCCTGCTTTGATCTGACCGACCAGCAACACAGGCAAAATCTCACACAGAAGACACAAGACATATGCGAGTGCTATAAACGATTATAATGTAAAAAAGTGCCGTTTTCACAGCAGCTGCATGTAAAATGTAAACTAGAAGCCAGCATTACTAAATGATGTTAAGAGTTTAATAGTGTGCATACGATCATTTAAATAGGTTTGCATAGCACACAGATGCAAACCAGATGTTCAGACGTTTCTTATTTACAAAGCAACATATGCGAAACGTCATGATTACAAAGCTTGTCAATCGTCAATGAGCCCAATTACAGCAAAAGATCTTCTATGAACATTTGTTGAACCAACAGTGACATTTCTGGTCCTGAATTTGAGATTCTGTGCTTTCCCCAAAGACACTTCCAACCTGAAACCATGGATTGCCGCCCAACCTTCTGAGCTACAGCCCACCCATAGAAACAACTAAATGTGCATGCTACAAGTGTCACCAGATAAGACAATAACCAAGCATCAAATATTGTGATAAAAAGCTCTGATTCTGTGTTTTGGCCCGTTTATTTTTCAGCCTTCACCTTAGATAGTGTCAGTAACATGCTTGAAATGGAGGACCCAAACGCAGACCAGAGACAAGAGAGGGTTCAAACAAAGGATGTTTAT
>JAUMTR010000013.1:4135567-4202579 GCA_032270685.1 Microctenopoma stevenorrisi | reverse complement strand
AAGAGAGAGAGGGGAGTGGTCAAGGTGAGGGAGGAACAAAAGACACATGAGGGCTGGAGAACACATGACACTGACAGATAGTGTGTGTCCAAGAGAAATTGCCATTTTAGAAGCACACAATCTAAAATGAAATGAAACATCATATTTATATTTAAAAAAACAGAACAAAATAAAGATTTTATTACCAGATCCTTCAACCAAAAATGTATGTAAAATAGCTTTGTGTATATAATTCTTTAACCTGTTGAAAACATTAGACCGGCGTTTAAAACAGGTCTCTTCTGCTGTCTAATCTGTTATTACACCCGGTTATGACACTTACAGCGTACAGTCACCAGTCAAGACCTATCAGATGCTGAAAGAATTAATCATCCTGAAAAAGGGGACACAAGCACATACTCCCAGCAGATTTTATGACACTTTTACAGCTAAAGCAACAAAATTATTCAAGGCAGTCTGTTGAAATTCTAGGGTTCAAAGTGTTAAAAACATGCCTGGAAAATGAACTTCCTCTGTTTGGCCGAAGGCCTTTGGCAGCTGAAGGTTCTCATCCTGATCCTCTGGTTCTTTCCACCTCTGTCATCGGAGCAAATTACAGCCACTGAACAAATGTTTTTTTTCTTTTAAGATGCAGCTGGTTGACTTGGTCCATTGAGACAGGCCAACGCTGGAGCTTTTCCGCTCAGTCTCAGCGACGAGACAGACAAACCAACACATTTAGTCGGAACATCTGTTGAGTGGTGATAAGCTGAACTTCTCTCTCTCTCGTTTTCTCCCCTTTCTGTTCTCCTTCCCTTTAACAGAACACATTTTTTTCCTAAGGATGCTCATCTGCATATGAATGAGAAGCAAAGATATTTGTTGGGGAGGTTACACCACATCATACAGAAACTTGAAAAACGATAAGCATGTATGAAAAGAGACAATGATGGTGCCCAGTAACAATGCCTTTTGTAAAGCTGATACAAGTGCTGTGAAGAAAACCTTCTGGTTAGTCTTTTGTTCGGACTGTTGCTGTCATTTGTCAGCATCTGTATTCTTTTCAGTGACTGCTGTGTGTAACACAATATCTGGTAAAGTATATTAAAGGGGGCTTTTATTACTCTTGTAAAATTAGATCAGTCACTGCTAATGCATCTGGAAACCAATACTGGGCATTATCAAACGGCTATCAGGTTATCTGGTATGGATTTTGAACAACCAAGTGCTTTAATTCAAAACACCAGAGCTCCCTGGTTTGGATAGCACAACAGCGATTGATTACCCATGCCTGCATCCACTGAAAATGATTAACACAAAAGTCATCACAATGAAATAGATGACACATTAGCTCCCTAAATGATTTACAAGTGAATGTGTAGCAAGTGTGTGATCATTTTGTCATCATGTTTAAAGGCTTTGAGGAAGGTTTTGTTCTGCGCTCTATATTGTGTGTAATATAATCATATGATATGATCCATTGCCCATAATTATTGTAAAAACACACGGGTATGGTGTTGAATTGTGTAAAACCATATAAAGCAATGGTCTCTAGGTACTGTAGGTGTAAAGGTTTTGAAAATTTATGGTCACAAAAATGCTTTAAATAATGAGCTGGTACCTACTGTTGTAAAAATCAATGTAACTGATACACACTTGGGTGCTTTCTCTAGAGCTACGTAATATATATAATCTTATGTTTTCTTTTCTGACTAAGGCTAAGGTTGTATAAAGGCTGAAACTGAAAAATATGGTTTAATTCTCTTATATATAAATATGTTTTCCTTATTTCTCCGAGTACTCCCAAAGTATATACATGTTACATGTAATTTACAGTAATGATGTGATAATAATAGTATGTGTTACATACATTATTAACTACCGTACAATGAACATTAGTTCTCCTTTGTACAGTAAATATAGTTTCTTTGTGATTTGGGAAAACTGCCTCATTGTGTTCACTTGGACTGGATCAAAAATAGAAAGGTCTCTGTGTCTCCTGGCAGGGGCTGGAAAGATGCTGAGGATTGTGGGATGTGGGCGGGAAGGACACAGGATAGAGGGAGCCCGGGGCTTGGGAAGAGGCGCAATCAAACCCACGACCCAGCAGTGAACACACTGCCTCTGACATCACACATATGACCTTCGCCGTCTTGTTTCTCCTACACACCATGAATATCAGGTAACAATGACATGCAGAGCCTGCAGCATGTGTGTGTGTGTGTGTGTGTGCATGTTAGTGACTGCTGGCTAACAGCTCAGACTGATAGCATGTGTAGGGCTCGCCTCCTGTCCCCCTGCTCAGTCCCACGCCATATGGAGAAAGGTCACAACGAATAACACAGGCGGACACAGACACGCGCGCACAGCGCATCAGCCAGTAGCGCTACCTTGTCATTTTCCCATAGAAAATGCTTTGTGACCGTCTGTTGGAGAAACTTGTTGAATCATCAGCACAAACAGTGAAATCCGCTGCGCTGAATATGACGACTTTGTGACTAAAGTTAACTCTGTGACTGCCGGAGTTAGAAAAGTGTTCCGAATCTGTTGGCGACACAGTTCTTTGCCTTAGTTTAACCTTTATATTATGTTAAGGGTCAATTTGACCCATTCCAGTTTTTGTGTTGACCAAAAGACTGGTTATTCTTTGTTTTTCTTCATGAAACTTTATGACTTTTCCTTATCTGGGGTCATGAACTGGTGTGTAAAATTTGGACGCTCTGATGTGTCCTAGTAAGTCTCTGCAGTGTTTGCATACAAAGATAATGTTGCGGGTCATTTTGACCCGCACACTTTTATTTAAGTAAATAGCAGTTCAAACCAAAAATAAACATTTCTATTTGATGTAATTACTTTTGATAACCCAATTACTCACATTTTGATTGCTTCTGAATATACATTCAGACCCAGAGGCCAATGTTGGAGACACTTTCTCTCCACTGTTCTTGTCATTGTTCTTATGCCATTTCAACACACCAAAAATTAGCTTCAGAAGGTAGACAGCTAAATAAGCTTTATCACAGCTTTTTACTGGGCTAGTAATGAAGAAGAAGACATTTTAGAGACATAGGACCTTTCAGAGGCCGAGGACAATGTTATTGAATTTTCCATGGGAGAAATACTGTTATCTTTAAGGGTGCATCTGCGACCATCTGTTCTCACCTCCATACATCACACAGAAACGCTATTCAGTTTGGGATGTTCAGAGATCAAGGTCGGAAAAGGTCAAGAGCAAATGCAGTTGAAGTGGAAGTCAGCTATGCTTGTCCACAGCATAGTGCACTTTATCTGAAAGCTTGAAATGTTTTTTTATTTTAGCATACAGTGACTTTATTATTTGTATAATCAACAACATTTGTCTGCGATTATTGAATATATATTTGATGACACCACCCACACCGTCACATTAAGAATTAAAGAGGAAACTTTTCCTCTTTCACGGTTCCCTCAATGAATGTTTTTAATATCTCGTCTAAAATAGCTCCTCGTCCTGCCTGTGTGTGTTCTCGGCCTGCTGAGGTCCATTAATAATGAATGCAGAGAGCAGAGGGCTCTGGATGGAAGCGCTAAGAGCTTTTGACAGACCAAGGATCACTGAGGACAGAGCTCGGCAAACACACTGAAGTGGATTTCAGCAGGAGATGCTCCGTCTGTGTTTACATGCGCACAGTTATGTGGCTACTACCAACATTTCCATTAGTGCATTGGTGAAATTAAACCATTCACATGCTTTTGTAAAGTGACACTTCCTGTAATGATCTGACCAAACAACATGAGGTTTTACTACCTGCTTTATATTCTGCACAGTTTCAAAATGGTTAAACCTGGTTCAATACGCGTTGTCCAATTAGTAAATGTTTGGCTAATAACGTGACTTTACACACAAATTTATTACCTGATAAAACTAGTGAAGGTTTAATATAAATGACTGCACTGCTTTTGTTTTCATTTCAGTTCAACTGGGAAAAAAATTGTTTGTCGCTAATGATGACAAACCTGTTTTTTTCTTCAGTATTAATCAGAAGCAAGAACAATTACACATGATATTCATCCATTTCAGTGCTGCGGTATACAGGTTTTTTAAAAGTGTGATAAATTTGTGGCATTAAATATAGAATAAAGAATTCACGCCTCATTCAAATGCTTTACACTCAAGATGCTAATTATTATCCACTAGCTAATGAATGCATTTTGTTCCCCGTGCTTTTATGCATTCATGTAGAGATTATTTCTTCTTTATCATCTGAGAGGACTAACAGATCTGTTTAAAGCCTGTCCTGCAGCAGCTCAGACAGTATGTCAATGTCAATGTCAGGTACACACTCGGAAGAAGACAACAGCTTTTCAGTCTGGGATTTTGCTCATGAAATAGCTTGAGAAGCTGACACTAAATCTGCACTCCACGAACACGGGTCAGTTCAGAAAACTGGCAGGAACTTTGTGTCCACGAGTGTTGTGTTCTCTGAGACGTCAGGACTTTAACAAATCCCCAGTAAACGATCCTTCTGCAGTGAAATCAAAGGTGGATATAGATAGAGCACTGTCCATTGCATTACAAGACAGCAAGCATGTCCAATTACAGTGACGCTAATGAGATGTCATATAGAGCTTTGCATATAGGAGCTTTTCAGATCTTTGGGACTGAGAACAATCATTTGTGCCTTTGCCTTTTTGTAGCTCTACAGTAAAAGTAGTCAGCTTCCATTCAGGGACATTTCTGTATCTATATGCTCCTGCAATTAAACACAAATCTTTCCCTCGCACTAAATTCATTTATTTTAAATAAAGAGTTGCTGCCATGTAAACCTGATGCTCCGGTATCATGAATCACTTTCCCCTCATGCAGCTCTATAAATCCACCTTGTGAGGCTCTTGCCTCCTTGAGTCTAATCCTTTTGGTTTGTTCCTGTCGCTCTTTATCCGTGTTTGTATTAGACTTTGTTTATTTTCACTGCACATTATACAGCTTTTGGCTTCAAATTATGTTTTTTTCCTCTTTGCTTTCTCGTACAAAGAGGTCCTAATTAAAGTGCTTTGGCTTCTATGAACTGCTCTTTGAAGCTCTACCTCTTGATGGATCTCGCTCTCCCCACACAGCAGGCTCTGATGGCTAATTAGCCACTCAAAAGAAAAGGCAAAAAGAGGCTCTTTATTCAACTAATTCGCTGATGCGGCTGTGTACATGGCGAATGTGCGTGTTTGTAAGTGTGAGAAGAGCATAATGACTTATAACTGATGTGTGTGAATATGCAATGCCTCATGCTCGGCAGCGTGTACGGTATCAAACGGGTGGCGCAGGCAGCGAGCTGCTTCCTTTATGTCTGAGCAGGCATCAGTGCTGCTGAGTGAGCGTGTGCTTTAGTCAGAGACTGAATTGCAGTTTGCACGAAGCCGTATGTGGAGATGCTGGAGCAGTATGAGTTACTGCAGCGCACTAATTTACAGCACATCCTGCAATCTGATCTAAACGGATCAAATCAAACACATTAACGCTCGCTTCAAGTGTTTTATGTGCTTTTATGTGCGCTTTATCTTCATTTGAGGGTGTTAAATTCACCAAATTACATTTAGCCCACATTTAAATGTGAACTCTTTAAGTTACACACTTTAAATGTCACGAGAAATGTTTCTGCCAGATCCTCAGGTTTTTATTGACAGAATATTTCATGATGAGCAAGAACACATCTCTTGACTCTGACTTTAATGAGGCAAAGATGTGAACGTATGAATTTATGAAGGCTTGTGGCTGCAGTGCGTGCTGTGAAAATCCACTTACCAACATTTCAGTTTCTCAATTTCAGGTGAGAATCAATTTCTTATCATCTTGTTTCATAGATCTTCTCCAATGCCAAGCATGAAGTACACTAAAAGTATGTGGACCCACTTCCACTCCACAGTATGTCATTGTTAAACATCTCATTCCTGCATTAACACAATCGGGGCTCTGGAAACCTGTAGCTCCCTCTCTCTTTCCCTTTCTCTACAGACCGACTTCCAAACCAAACTGGAAAATCCGTTTATGGCAGAGGACCTCGTCACAGCTCCTCATCCCCCCTTTAACAGTTTAATGAACAACAACATGAATAGAAACACACACAGCTCTGACCAAACTTTGAGCACAGTCGAATGCAGACACCGCTGCATAACAGCAAGTCCACATATGACTTTCTGTGCACAAACAAACATGAAATCATTATATAAAACTGCAATGATAACGGTGCTGATGCAACACAAAGCTGTGACAGATGACACTGTGTGAGTGTGTGGGAAAACAGCTGTGAATGCGGTCAGGTGACCTCCTACCTGGCCTTTAACTGAAAGCACAACAAACAGACAAGGGTCCTGTGGGCCCTAAACTTAAAACAAGCAACAGGACACTTCAGATAAAAGGTTTAAGGTGAGGTAACCTCGCCTCAAGCCTCGGCCACAGAGACTGTTTGGACAAATAAAAACCAAATCAGAGTTTTTCTGTAAGTGACAAAGCTTAATTAGGCCTGAATGAAAACTAAGTCACCACATGTTATAGTGTGATTCACCCAGTGTTGTGTGGGTGCACTATTCAACGTGACCTCATCTTTCAAGATTTATCAAGTAATGTGTAACTACAATTTGTTGGTCTTTATTTTGATGTGAAGGGAATTCAGAGAATAAATGATTTAATATTTTAGTTTGGTAATGATAAATCAGTGTATAAACGCTGGGTATTTGTCATGATATTATTAAAAGTGCTCACAGATTGGAGCTGGGAGATGCATAATGTTAATGTTTCTGGGGACGTGCACAACCAAAACTCTGAGGTAAAGTGTTACCTTAGAGTAAATAAAACAGTGCTTCTAATCTAGATATGAGGCACCTTGTAAGCAGCCTGACAGCTTAAAGCCTATTAGAAAGCACTGAGCGCAAACACCAACGAAAGATGATTAGCCAAAGTGAGAGTGCAAGAGTGAGTGAGTGCATGCTTTCATTGCTCACACACACACACACACACACACGCAGCATCACCTCCGACCTCCAGCCTCAGCCAATGAAATTTTAATCAACAGTCTGTGATGGAAGAGAGCACTCAGACTCTCCTGCTGTGTAACTGCTCTCGCTCCCTCGCTTTTTCCATCTTCTCTCTGTTTTCTCCATCTTTTCATCCCTTTGAGCACCCCCCCCCCTCACCTCAACAAACACCTCCTCCCTCCTCTTTTCTCTTCATTGCACACATTTAATTCCTCCTTCTTCATTCACAAAGCAAAGGTCACACAGACCTCTTTCTCCTTCTCTTCTCCGTCCTCTTCTTCTTTTTCATTCACATTTTGTCGAATGCACTTTACCTTCTAGCTCATCTGATTCTTCATATCCAAACAGCTGCAGCTTTGCATCATTTCAGCATGGTGAACTATAGAAAGCATTTCACAGCCCAGTGGAAAATAATGGTTTTTCGTAAGTATCATTTAAAAAAGAAACAGTCCAGCTCACAGTTGATTATTAGTGCGATATATTAGAATAGATTCTGAACTATTTCAGAGGCATGTGCGTTTTTTTACTGAGACATATTGCGTGTGTCCATTAATGTTACTGTGGCAACAGAAGCACCGTGTTAGCTCTCTGGTTGGCTGAGGCTTCATCAAGATGACTCAGGAGCGTCTCCACTCATTTTAAAAAATGTGCACTATTCAGCATAACAGTATTAATACAAATGTTCCCAAAACATAATATGTGTTTATAGCAATTTAAAAAATAGCTGGATATCGTGTATAGTCTGAAATAATTAATCGTCTATCCACTACATCAGGCAAAACGCATTACACATAACGCATCAAACCTATTATGTCAGCTTTTGATTATGATTTGCAAGAAATGACCAATGCGACGATACAGCTCCATCCTACTAGACAGAAACATTGCAGTTTTGTGCAGCCCACTGCAGAAACCCTTCAGAAAATGTGTCTGTACAGTTTCTCTCCCTCAGACAACTGTCACAAGAGATGCATTCGCCAGAACACACACACAATCACACTCAGCTTCTCTCTCTGGCTCTCTCTACAGCCCCCCCCAAACACACACACAAACCATTTTCACTGTCCACAGTTATTAAATACAAGGACATAAAATTAATTAACAGCTTAATCACTCATGCACACACACGCTCACACACGGAGCTCTAAAAGGACAAAGCAGGTACAGCCTTTTAATTTGAAGAATAATTTAATACTGCTTAACCAGGCTTATGGCCATTCTCTCTCTCTCTTTGTCCCTTTCACTCTGTGTGCATGTGTGTGTGTGTTCGCAGCTATTTCATTAATTGGCTGGAGATGGAGGGATTGAAATCTTTGACAGAATCATCTGCTCCTCTGTCTGTTGTGCTTTCTGTTAATGGAGCTACGCTCTCTGTCTGTATCTCTCTCTCCCTCTCTCTCTCTCTCTCTGTCTGCAGGTCATTTGTCATGTCGGACGGCCTGTCCTCTACCATGAGGCATTTGTCTAGACTGGAAAAATTATAGGTTTGCTGTCCACAAATCATATAAAGACAGTGCATGCATACAGCATGTAAACAAACACAAATGGAGACAGCATTTAACCTTTAAGCAAATCTGTGCACAAATAATCCCATCTACACTCTTGAGTTCCTTTTTTTAATCATATCTTATGCTTTATTTACCTAAATTAAAAACTATAGTACTGCCATATACTACCTGTAATCGTGATTTATAATATAAACCCACAACTGGATATAATGGTTAGAATTACAATCAAATAAAAAATAAATGATTTTTGTGCTGAAATGCATGATTAAACCCAAGTTTAAGTTAAATACAACTCAATCTTTTTTTTCTTTATCATGTATGTGTGTTTTTTTATTACAATCAATGCTTAAGTGCATCTAAGATACTTGAGGCACTGAGTGGATTTTATTCTGGGTGCTTTTGTTCCCTTCCATTCACGCCCCAATTTGAGAGCCTCAGTCTAAAAGTGAGTGTTAAACACTTGACTTTAGGCAAACCATTGACTCTGAAACTTAAATGAGAGTAAATGTGAGAGGTAAAGAGACACTTCTGCAAAGTGATTTCATAAAAGCGGGTCGTTTTCCTGCTAGAGGACAGAGAACGACATGAACAGAAATGACATGACGATGCAGAGATAAGATGGAACGCCTCATGAAACCTGAAATTCACAACGACGTGTGATGATGTGTGTGGTAGATTTTCTTCCAGGGGACTGGGGGTTGTGGGGGTGTTCTACAGATGCCAACCTGCACCACCTACTTGTCCCTGAAAGTAAATTAGTAATACGTGCACCACCAGATGGAGTTAATGTCGCCATCTACAGGCAAAGAAAGTCATTTGCTGCACAACTTGTGCCATCAATGAGAAGAATCCACTTTATTGTCATTCATACATTTTCTGCATGTTACAACAAAATTTCTTCTCTGCATTTGACCCACCCCCCTTGGTGGGAGCAGTCAGCAGCAACAGGCGGTGCTCGGGGAGCTAGCGCTGCGTGTCCCGCTCAGGGACACACCTGGTATGGGGGATGGGCTGGGCGACTCAGCTGGGAATTATTCCTGCTATTCCTGCATCCCAGCCCTCTGCTTGGGATGGAGGCAGAGGGCTGCCCCAACTGCCTTATCATACTTACATAGGGAGCGGTAAACAGTAAAAAGTAGCTCAGACAAACCAAAGACTAGCTTTAGAAAGGGAGACAACGAAGAAAGAATTTGATTTAAGTATGTGACATTTTATGAGCATCTACAAAGGTAAACTAACCATAATCACAGAGACACAGTAAAACTGGATTGTTGATTTCTACCCATCTTCCTTCTATTAGATCCAAGGTTGGGTCAGCCACTGTGTCAGAAATATAAGCTGCTAGTCTGCACTGAGCTGACACTGACTTGAAGCTAACACAGTTACATACCTCTGATAAATAAAGAAACCAGTTAGTAAGCAAATGTTGTTAAAAGAATGCACATGCATGAATTCTGCACAGTTACACTTTAGTATCTGTTGAAAGACTATTGAAAGCGAAATGTATTGTCCCCATACAGGTTATTGAACTGGAATGAACACTTATCTCGTATCAAAGTAGATTTTCTTTGAACCAAACACACACTAGCTGTCTGTAGTACAACAAAAATATTCTTTAAACATTACCCACAACGCATGAAGGGATTAGATTGTTGCATTAACCATTTTTCCACTGTAAATGTTGCATATTTTCATAATGTCTGTTACTGTAAAACAAAAAGATGTGGTTCAAGACTTTGGATACATGTTTTAACAATTGTTTTAAAGCTTTTAACTACATTTTTCAGACCAGAAATAAATTTAATGGCCGTGACTTATCGAGACTTAATATTGAATTGCCTCCAGCTTAAAGACTAAAAATAATCTAGTTTCCAAAAGTAAAAGAAAAAAACCCAGACAGTTGCTCGTAGCGCACAAACTGGATGCTGCAGGAGAATCATAGATGAAAGGTCCGACATTAGAAAGCAGCAGAGACCGATGTTTAATTTAATTAGTATCACCAAAACACGTTTATCACACAAATCTGACTTCAAATTAATGACAGTGTTGATCCGTGTCAATTGGATCTATGACAGTAGGGCAGATGTTCCCCATTAGCCATGCTGTCTCCCAGCCATAATGTTATCCCTCATCATCCTTTCAGGCTGTTTGCCCTCTTCTCCTAAACTAGCTGATACTGTATTACTGCAAAGAACAGAAACATTTTAATACCATTTTATGCAGAAATATTACAACTGTTTTATACCACCGTTTTTTACTGTTCTGTGACTCTTGTAATGTGTTAATAAAGGAAACGAAGGAGAGTTTTATGTGGTGGTAAATGTGTACTAGCAGTGTAGAGGTAGATATTCAGCTACGACTCCACAATGAGATGTGCATTTGCTCTGAATGTAATACAAGAAAGACAGAAGGAGGAACTGTACAACCTGGTTCCCCTTTGGTAAACTAAAATATCTTCCACTGACTTTGCCAGCCTCAATCATTCTCAGAGGAAAACTACAGCAACACAACAGACAGAATAGAGTGATGGAATTTTTCTGTGTGCGTGTGTGAGACAAACACATCATGTGCATGACTTAGAGGATATGTCTGTGTGTTCACATGTATGTAGGCCTCCACTGAACATTTCATTACATTCAGAGTTATTTTGATCGTATGCCCAGCCCTGAAATGTTTTAGAGCGAAGCAATCTGTAAATAGTGTTTCTAGAAAACAGTCCCATCTGTATTGTGTTGTCACTACATTTCTCCAAATCTGTTTGTACAGTGGTTGCATGCTGTACCGTGGCCATTACCATGAATGGATGATGATAGACGGCTATAAACAACTAGAAGAGTTGAGCAAACAGGCAACAGGACTCTGCACCAGCCCAAAAAAACACCCCATTTCTAACTGGTTACTGCATACTGCACTCAACTCTGAATTGTCTTCCCGATTCCTCATGTTTGTTTTAGCCTCTATAGTCATTATTGTAATGCAATTAGCTAGACAGACCACAGAATTCATTCATTTCAATGGCATTGTGTGATGGGCTGATTTAGTTAATGTGTGCTGTTGAGCACTTGCAAACTGCTGTGGCAGCACTGACCGGCTATTAGCTGTGACTCTCCGTCCAGTTTAACTTAATGCGTCTGTATGGCCTGCTAAACAAAAGAGATATGGCATGCTCTGCAGTCAAGCATTACAAAGCAAAGGTTTTATGAATATATTGATGAAATTACAATGTAAACTTCTGCTACCAAGGGCACATTTAGTCACCATTTAGGACCCAGACTGGGACTCAATAAAGTAATTCTGGGTTGCACTAAATGCACTAATGATAAGCTGGACTGGAGTCTTCACAACATCACCCAGGTGTTTCTTTCAGGTCAGTCGTGAAGTCCTTGGTTTCACTCATATTGACATTCAAGTGTCCAACTTTATCATTGGTGGTCTGAGCTTTCTCATTCTCATTTCAAGACCCCTAAGGGCACAATAATGTGGACATTTTTGAAGATGAAGGGACATTTGGCCACACCAGCACTCAGCTGTGTAAAAGGTAATAAAGAAAGTGATAAAACGGTTCCATAGGGAAGTTCTGCTTTCATAAAAATAATGTCAAACTTTATTATTCACTCTGACATATGAGGTCTGGAGGATTCCCGGGTGACTATTTGAAACGATATTAGTCACTGTCCAGTTGGTAACGTATGTCCACCTCTTATATGATTGATAGCATGTTTAGTTGACAGAAGATTTATTGTTATGTGTGTGTGTGTGTTCGGTTTGTCTACATGCTGATCACAAAGACACAATCAAGATGGTGTAGCTCAGGACAATATTGACAGAAACAAGCATAACTCTGTCTTAAGATAATAAGCTCATATCACACACACACACATGCTAAAGTCCCCTATCAGGCCTCTCTACCCTCTCTCCCTTCCTAATTGACCATGAAAGTACCCCATAAATCGAGTTACTGCATTGTGCCTGTCTAGTCATATAAAAGTGCTTTAATGGTTTTGCTTGGAGCTCTGTTGGGAACATTAGGCAGAACTCTCCACATTCATTAGCCCATTAGCCTGTTTCAATATTGACACTGTCTCATTTGTCCCCTACCCTGTCCGTCACGGCCAAGACACTGTGGGACCTGGTCTGGAAGCTGCCCTCAGCTTTGATCCGGATCAATTGGCGCTTTTCCACCGTTTGCTAACAGACTTGATGTTATTGCTCTGGGAGTTGCCTTTAAGCCAAAATACTGGTGGAGGACAAAATACGGACCAGTCATTTTAAGTTGTAGTAGTTGGGCTTCTTTGCACAGTTTCCCTTTAAAACTGAGGTGAGTGATAAACATTTACTATATCTGTGAATCGTTTGTCGTGATTACTCACAAATCACATGCTGGTTGTTAGATGTCTAATGTTGCCTAATGTCAAAGTGAAGTGTCTGTTTATTTATTCACAGATGGACATGTATAAAAATGTATAAAAATAAAAAGTTATCTTTAAAAAATGACAGAAATTAGCTGAGAGTAACTGAGTTTTTAAACACAGAAATGACATGTGTCACTTTAAATTAAAGATTGTTTGCTATGAGAAACACAGATTTCTGTCTTTGTACAAACCTTTTAAAAATGTCTTCTTTATTGCATAACCTACAACAAAACATGTTGAGTATATCATTAAACATTTGTTTTAGGGAAGACTGTATAAAATGCACAAGACAGCAAAAGTATTAGTATATTACACAAGAAACTAATAGTGTCCTATAACATAATTTGCGTATCCACCAGCTTTACTGTACAGCACTGCACTGAACCCAATGAACGCACTGATGGAGAACATTATGTTAAGGCTGAGATATGAAATTATATTCCTGCCAACTAGCCAGAGAGACAGAGACAGCATGCATCTGAATGTACGTGCACACACACAGACGCAGTCTTCACACTCCCACAGTATATCTACCATCCAAATCCACACGGGGCTTCTGGCTTTATTTAGGTCTATTAAAGGCACACTGCAGTGCATGCACGGCAGCTGGTCCAATCATGATAAGTATGCAAATTTACATTTGATTACTTTTATGCTTGTGCTTTGTAGATGAGGTGAGTTTTACTTCAGTATCAGCTGCTGTCAGCAGGCAACACTGCTTTGAATCCTGCGTTGGAAAATGCTGATACTGCTGCTGCATTTTCTACAGCCTGTGACAGCCCATCTATAACTGAATGCGTGTGTGATGTAGAAGGTCAGTCAAGCTGTGCTGAGCGTGGCCTTTACCATCCTGCCACCCTGCGGAGGGTCCTGGAGGGCGACCCGCAGTCTGTGACCGAGTTCATGGACATTTTTTATGTCATGATGGTGTCACAGAAAAGAAGCTAAAAGCATCAGGCTTTGCCGCCAGTGACCTGCAGATGCTACCAGAGGGCAGAGTCACTGTTACATATAACAAAACCTAACATTGTGATGCTAATAGTAGGACTGTACCATCCTGCTGCTCGCACTTTTTCTGACTTTGTGGATGACAGGTTTAGGCATATAAGCTTTTTAAGCCACTGGTACCCGCTGGATTGGTGCCCTTGAAGAGGCAACAAAGCACTGCCGATCACCCTCTGAGGATTATGAATATTCACAGCATCAGTTAACGTTGAATAATGTTGCTGCTAAAATGTTGCGATTGTAAATGCAGACGCAGCCCTTTACTCATGAAATATGACTGTACTGCTTTCAATCTGTAGTTAAGGACAAAAAAAATTCACCCAATAAGTAAATAAAGCAGAAAGATTATTAATATTTCCCAAATATGTTTCCATCCTCGACGCAGAGCTCATTTGCTCACTGGGCAGCTATTTGGCGAACTGTCGCTCATCGCCCATTTCTCATCCGGTTTAATGAGGTTATTGTTGGTGACGATCATTTAGTTTAAATGGCTCCTACTCAGAACAACAAGCCCGATTTCATCACCCACACATCAGTCTGAGCACAACAGACAACACAAGCTGTTAAGCGATGTTGTGCGTGATGATGGTGTTTATATGTGATGTCAGCAGCATGGTGCCCTTTGCGCGTGTGCATGTGTGTGTGTGGGAGAGAGGACAGACTGTGTACTACAGCACACATGCTTTTACCCCCTGATGTATTACTGGTGTATTGCTGACAGCTTGCAATCTGAAGAATACATTCATTTAATGATTGCTGTGTGTGTGTGTGTGTGTGTGTGTGTGTGTCAGCAGCTGGCTTCACGGCAACAGCCTCCTGCAGTCAGTACATCCGTGTGTGGAGGTCATGGCACAAAAATTTGATTGACTTTTGGGATCATATATTTTATTGAGAACAGATGGAGTAGATTAAATTTAATAAATACAGCATTAAAACAATAATAACACATCTGTTGCCCTTTAACCGTAGACTTGACTTTAGAATTAAAATGTTGGATGTTGCACTTGAACACATTACAGATTTAATTGTAGTGGCAGTCACTGTGGAATGAGTGTTTGTCTGGCAGCAATTTACGCGGCAAAAATGACAAAGGAAATATTTTCAGTATCAGGACAAATAACACATGATATCTTCCCTTAGAACAAAACCATCTGTTCTCAAGTTTTCTGTTACAGTTCTGGTAAATGTGTTTTTTAGGTAAAGGAGTTAAGAAGTTATTTTTATTGATAACAACATTATCTACGAATGTGCATTCACCCATAAACAGTTCGATTCTGCTAGTTCACAGGTTCACGTCCGTGGTAGTAAGTTCTGGACCCTCATTGCACATGCTCAGGACCACATACTGTAGATGTGGATCTTATCCTGTGTGGTTTCTACATTTTTCTGTATATATAATGTGTAAGGTCTTAAACCTTACACTGTAAAGTGTCTTGAA
Organism: Microctenopoma stevenorrisi; assembly: GCA_032270685.1. Lineage (NCBI taxonomy): Eukaryota > Metazoa > Chordata > Actinopteri > Anabantiformes > Anabantidae > Microctenopoma > Microctenopoma stevenorrisi. Next base: position 4,187,232 of record JAUMTR010000013.1, on the reverse strand, counting down.
GTGACTTGTGTTGTGAATTGGTGCTATATAAAAAAGCTTAATTGAACTGACTCAAATTGGTTGATGTATGTTTGAGACTATAGAGACTGTAAAGCAGTTCAAACTAAAATTCTTCTGCAGTGGGCGAATATTACTGCAGTTCATCGCTCTAAAATAGTTCTAAAAATAAACCGGGGTTGTTCTAAAAATAAAGCGGGATACATCAGATATGTAAAGGCACTGACACTGTCTGATCCAAGACTCCAAGTAACTCATAAACAGACAGAAATAAACAGTGATTTTGTTAAAAAAATACAGAAAAGTAGGATTAAAATACGCATATGCACACACATCTTGTGCTCATTTAGGTAAAATCTGCTTTCAGTTCGTGCTGCTGCAGTGCTAAAGAGTGTGTGTGTGTGTGTGTGTGTGTTTATGTATGTAATCTAATCAGGATATGGAGATTACCATTAAATCGTCCAGCAGGGATTACACTCCCTTTCACCAAGCTGATTCAAAGGCCACACTTATAAACGGGGGTTAACAGCTTGTTATAAGAAGCTGGATTGTGTGTTTGTGTGTGTGTGTGTGTGTGTGTGTTTGTGTGTGTGCGTGTATGCTAATCTCCATTGCTCTGAGCGATGAGAGGTCCAAAGAGAAGAAGACAGCACAGTGAACACTGAGACAAAGATGTGACAGGAGATGGGAGGAGGGAGAAAGACAACAGAACAAAAGAAAAGACACACACACACACACAGAAAATGATAGAGTTAGACGCACTCAGCCAGAAATAATAGTGTAGAAGCAGGGGATCGTCACCTTTCTTTTTATGTGAGGTCACATGCTCAGAGTGTTAAGTCTCAGTCAGAACATATAACATCTTAATTTAAAGCTCGCACTATAGAATTTCTGGCTGTAGTTTGAGTGTTTGCAGAAATAAAAGACAGACAACACACTGCCATCACTCACTTTATTTGAGAGGGTGGGAGGATTCTTTGAGTCATTATGACCCAGTCTTGAGTCCCTGATTGGGTGCTGAAGCATTTCCTTAAATAAAAAAAGAAAAGTAGAGCTAACGGGGAGCGTGCAGAGGATCTGCTGATGTGTATCTGAAACAGAGTCAACAACACTGTTGACTGGTCGCCGACGCTGTTTGTTGAAGTGTTTACAAACCAAAGAGAAGCAGAGAGAGAAGCTTTGAATCAACGCTTGAGCCAAGTAGAGAAGTGAGTGAATAACTGTTCAACACTCAGCAGCTTCCAGAGCAAAACAAGAAAAAACTAAATCAAGTGTGCGAGGCATTTCCACGGGCAGAACAAAAGCTTATTCCCATTTCAATGTGTGCAAATTTTACCAGTTCATGCAAAACTGACTCGTGTTCACTGAGCAAAGCACATCTGTGTCCTGAGTCAGACCAGGGCTCCATTACACAACACCACCTGGCAGACACATGCTGCTGCTGCTAGATGCTTAACAGAGATGAACAGACTTTCCACTTGATCAATACGCGTAAATGTTGCTGTTGCTGCTGGAATACAGAGCATTTCAGATATCAGTTCTGTATGTTGCTTTAAGAAGCTGCAACCTGTTTGTGTTTTAGAATGAATTCACTCGAATGTCCCGCAACTTGACCTTTTAAGATGTTTTTGTGTAAAAAGCTGCTCAAACACACATGTAGGCCACAGATGTGTCATTACTGCATGCACAACATCTGCTTGCTAGCTGCCTTTACGTTGTCGAGCGACTCGCGTGTTTGGCAGGACTGTCCTGTGTTTTTTTCACATTGTGCAATCAGATAACAAGCGGCCCAGCAATTCACAGCAGCCTGCCAAACTGTCCTTGACTCATCCTTAATCACAGATTATGGGGAAGATCCTGGACCAGCCGGTGTGTGGTCATGATCTCTTCCTTAGAGCAGTGGTCCTGAAGTTGAGCGGTTCGATTCCCAATCCTGGCAGGCTACATGTGGAGGTGTCCTTAAACAAGACACGGATACCCTGACCCTGTCCACAAAGAATTTCCCCAGGGGGATCAGTAAAGTATTAATTATCATTATTAAGATCTTATGACCTCACATATGCAGACACGTCTGTATTTGAGCCTCAGAGCCACAGCGAAGTGCCCTCCATTTGTCCACTGTTTATGCAGATATTTAGGTAAGTGATGAATGTTTATGTAAATGAGCAAAGATATTTAATTAGCATCTGTTTAGCAATTAGGCTAAGGACAGCAATTTGGTGGTTGCCTGGTAACAATAAAAGAGTGCTCTTTTTCAAAACTATGCTTAACCTCAACAAAAAAGGCAGCGATGACTTAAAAAAAGGTGAAATCCTCCTGAAAATGTGTGTTGCTATGATACCAATTAAGAGTATTTTACTTTATTTTATTAACCTTGACAACTTAGAAATGATGCCTCTATTGACTGTGATACATCACGCTGCACCCCCTCAGATAAACTAATATGAGAAGATTGCCCCAAATGTTGGACTGGATCCTTCATTAGATGAACTCAGTTCATGTCATGCTTAGATAAAGATAGGTAACGAGAATTTTTGGAGTTAATAGATGCTGACTTCACTGTCCAAAATGTTTGCAATAGACCATAAAATTGAATTCCCTTTAAGATGGAACACACACACACACACACACACTCACACACAGCTTGAGGTGCAACACTGATCATAAATAAATGCATAACGAGTGAAGTCATCACTTATACACGCACAGAGTCCCAGCCGCCTTTGTTACACACACACAGTCACGCATGCTCACACTACACAATGACCTCATCCCTCACATCATCCCTCCTCCACCCCATCACACACACACACACACACACACCCTCATATACAGAAAGGGTCAATCCATTAAGACACAACAGCAGCTGATCCCTTCCTTTATGTTGTACCCGTTAAAATTCATTCACTTAATTAACTGTAATGTGAATTTATCGAAGAGAGCCAAATGATAGCAGTATGATTAATTGAGTCCCCATGTCTTGCACAGTAACATGTAATCACCAATACCACGTGAGGCTGCTGCATAAATGCCCGCTTCGTGTGTGTGTCTCATCCTTTTGTTTGGTATCGACACAAGACTTCTGTGTTCAAGTGACATTGGTTTTGGGGACACTGTTAATTTAAGACTTTGCCTTTGGTTTCTATGTGACTTAACTAGTTGAATTAAGGATATATTTCTGGTTATAGATATACATGCTTTGCGTATATGTAGCTGACAGCATTTACACATATTAATTTAAGGTAAAAGAAAGGTTCTACTGTAGAAATATTACAGCAGAGCTGCTGAAGTGAATCTCCAGCCTAACCCTAGCTTGTTAAAATGAAAAAGAAGAATTAGAATCATCAAAATTCAATCAAGGGTTCAATAGGAGCTCACTGCAGCCTGTGTCGAGCCCTTAAAAAGATAGGAGTACAAGATTATGTGTGTGTGGATGTATATATGTGTGTGCTTGACTCCAGGGAGGTTTCTATCACACCTTTTTTTTTTTACACCAGGGTCTCTCTCTCACTTTCTCTATCTTCCCTTTACCTCCAGAGGTCTTTGTGTTTTCAGGAAGTCACTGATCTTATTATTCTTGCTGGAAAGCAAAGCGGGTGGACACATGACTCATACATGCCTCCCTCTCCTTCCCTTGTGTGTGTGTGTGTGTGTGTGTTTCCAAAGCAGCCTGATGAAACCCTCTCTGCATTAGAAAGTTGTCTTGGGGGCAAAAGAGAAACACCCTCTATCTCGCCACTTTGCTGTGTCCTGCAGTTCATCCTTAAATAATTCAGCTGCCCCCCTCCCCCCGCTTCACAAAACACACACACACACACACACAATTGTGTCTACAATTGGCATCAAAGTGGAGTTTTCTTTTCAAACAGCTGGAAACGGAGAGCATGTCCACACTAATGTGCATAAATATGAAAAGCATCGTTGTCTTTGCTCAAGGCCACCAGACATGTTCTCCAGTAGGCTACTCCACAGACTGATCACGAGCTGGAACAGGGAGCGGTAAAGCTGTTATTTAATCCAGGAAGACATCAGTGTTGTTCTTTAAATAATGAATTAATCTTCAGAATATAAGAGAATGAATTAACAATATGTATATTCATTGTCTCTATGATACTTCTAAAGTGCCCTATTTAGATGATTATCTCATCAGAAGAAGTATCAAAACAATTACTGGAGGAATCACACGATTGATTGATTGATTGATTGTCTTTGTATTTTTGCACATCCAGTGAGACTGAATTAAATTTTAAGCTGCTAAAAGCAGAATTGTTGAAACAGTCTTTTGATTTGTAGAAACCTTTAGACTCTGATGCACAGATGTGAGGTTTATCACCCAAATTATGAGAAATAACACAGAGATTTAAACTGAGATTTACCACTTCCTCTGTTCTAAAAAAAAAACAAAAAGAAATTTGACATATACAACATTTTCACAATGACTTACATTGTGACATACTGCTCCGCTGTCCTTTAGATAAATGCCATGTTTCTCTCCTGACGCTGTTCATGTCTATGCTTGTGTACATATGGATTGGGAGCACATTTATCCACACACACACACACACACACACACACACACACATTGCAGCAATTGTCTATTCCCTCAGGTATTCTTGGCAACATTGTGGATTAAAATAGCTGACGACCCACATATCCTAGTATAGCTGGCATGGCACGGCTGGGCCAGACGCCACAACCATTTGTCCACATGCAACAGCACACAGCTGGCCTGATTTAGGAAACCTTACATGCGTAACATGCTATCGCGACAAATATATAACGGTGACCTGAGGAGCCGCGGCCGAAACATGTTAAATACCAAATGAAACAGATATTCAGCGTCTTTAGTTTCATCCAGATGAGTCAGATCGTTCAGCAAAGGGAAGGCACCAGTGGTAACAGCATAATGTGGCTCCAGTTAGTGACTCACACGTTTCACTTCGCTGGCCCCGCAGCTGTTTTCGTGTTTGTTTGATATCCAGAGGTCAGACGCAGCCAATGAGAGCTGGACAAGGCACGAAAGCAGAAATGTGTCAAAACAGCAGTGAGAATTTTCAACCTGTCAACCTGAAGTTTGTTTTCAAACCGAGTATGACCGGAGACACGAGCACTGGTGGAAAACAGGCTCGAGTTCAACGTTTCAAACACACATCGTTGCAATGACGTCAAATGCAAGTGGTGAAGTGGAAGCATTCACGTCAGCAAACCTTTAAATCCTAATGCTACAACATACAGCACGGTGATATTCTAGTCGTCCTTGCGGCACCAACTTTGTGGCAACAGTCCGGACTCCTTTCTCGACCGGTTCTGCCATTGTCTCTCTCCCTGAGACAAAGAAATGCGTCGGCACAGTCGGGAAGAAAAACAGGACAAATTCCCAAGGTCATCCTCCTCCGCTGCATCTGACCCATTTACTGTGTCCCACTCAGCACACACACACACACACACACACACACACACACACACAGTCACCAATCATGCATGCATAAAGGCGTACTGGAACGATGGCAAGCTCCGTCCTCACTGCAACTCTGTTTCAACACAGACATCAATCACACCTACACACGCGCACAGACACACACGCACGCACACGCACACAATATTACGCTCAAATGCCCTGAAACAATGTGACATCCGAAAACTCTTGGGCAGGAGCTGGTTCAGGCAGACACACTGTGAGCCTTAGTGATAATCCAACATTTATCATCTTATATCAGCGTTTACCGATATTGATGACATGATAATAATTCATTATCAGTTTGCTACAGATAAATTAATTATTTCACTCAAGCTGTGTAAAAATAAACTATACGTTTGACCTATTGTTTGTACAGCCAGTACTATAGATGATTCCAGCTACTTATAATCTGTAATCTAAACGGAGATGTCAGACCTTTGTTCAGAAGTTACACAAAGACCAAGATGAGCTGGTTTAAACTGAGAATGGGACATAACAAGAATAAACAGTAGTCAAACTAAACCGTTTGTTTCCCCTCCGTCGGGTTTGCCCTGTTCATATGGAAAGTCTACAACCCACTGCTGCCATGCACATGACGTCATGAGTGGAAACCATTGAGCACCCAGCACCTCAAAGTCATGAGCATTTATATTTGGTTAATTAACAACTCTGTTATCATGACTTCAGTCTTAAAAATTAACAAATTGAGCCACATTTTCACAAGATGACGCTACTCAAGCAGTCTGGGCGCAAACATGTATTTTTATGTAGCCGACTCACACAATTCAGACTAGTCCAAGAGCAAAGTTAAGCAAGATCTTTGGAAAACCAGTGGCAAATGCGCGCTTGTGTGCTTCCTACTTGTTGCACTGCCTTGTCAGGAACAAAAATACGAACACATTTCCTCTCCCACTATCAACATCCTCTGCTCACTATGAATGATGTCATTACCAAAACACACACACACACACAGAGCATGTGAGTGCCCTGGTGACTGCTCACTGCAGCAGCTGGACTAAAGAGACGAGTGTGTGTTTCTGGGCAGATATTAAACAAAAAAAGTCTGTAAAGTAAAATATGAATGCATTAACTAGAACACTGGGGATTTTCTCAAGTGATCGTAAGAGAAACGAGTTGCAGTTTGTTATTTTCATTAGTTGTTTTGGCTCCTTTGGCAAAACACTTCATAATTTTGTCAGCTTCCTTTTTTCTTGCTTCTGCAATGAAAGAAGGATCAGGCCCCTACCACTGTTTATCTGGGAACTATGTTTCCATCAGCTTTAACACGTCGTCTCTTTGCTGACACATCGGTTTTTCCACTTCAGACCAAAAGAAAGAGATTTTTAGAAATTCTTACCATTTCCATTCAGTTTTGTCATTGTGCAAATTAGAAATGTGCATAAACAAAAGCGGGCGAATGGGGGCAAAGAGAGAGGGGGAGAGCAGAGAGAAGAAAGGACAGACAGACAGAAAGCGGAGTGAGCAGAGAATAGGAGGGTTGGATAGATGCCAGGTCACAAGGCTTTATCCTTGAGCCAATCAGTCTGCAAACACTAGCTCAGCAGGATGTAGACACACAAACACACACACAGCACAACGCACCTGTGTGTGTGTGTGTGTGTGTGTGTGTCAACACAGCTCAGTCTGTCATCACCAAGAGGATTCTAATAAAAGGAAAACAATAAAAATAAGCACTCTTCAAGGTTTGGTTTTAAAATAACTTTTGTGTTTAGTGTTCTACCAGGAAATCTTGCCTCCTAAAAGAGAAGAGAACATTTTATTATATATTGTCTTCATAACGTGGAGACTCACGAACAATAAAAGATATATTTTACTTCCCTGGAATCTTTAAGACGTTGACGTATTGCTGTTCTGGGCCTTTATAGGTTTTAGTAGCTCTAACAAATATCATTTTTTCTATATTCAGATTTCTCTCTTTGTATCTTAAAATATGCAAAATGCCAAAATGGTTCATTGCCATCTAACTAAACGTTGAGTTTTTCACCAAAGCAATCGCAAAACGCAGGCACAGGGAGATGAAACACTGATCAAAACAAGCACATTTCCTAAAATGACAAAAACCTCACTTTAATAGTAAGAAAATCAATATATCTGCAACACATGGTGCATGATGGGAGGATTCACCACACAACAGCAGATGTGTTTGGAGCGTGAAGAGATGAATGGGCAAATTTCCTTTTAAACTCTAGTAATCACGCTCCATAGTCATTGGTGCTGGAGACTTTCCTTCCATAGAAAACCACTCATCTTGAAAGATCAGGGCTATGGCTTTCACAGTATAAGCTCTCTCCATCACGAGTGCAGTTCATTTGTTCTGCTTTCCTGCCGCGGCAGTCTGACTGCTCACTTTCTTATCTAATCTCTGCCACTGTGGACTGAATGCCTTATTCACTTACTGAATTATGGCTTCTCAGGCGTGTGTGTGTTTGACTCGAGTGCTTTCAAATTATGAGGAATTGACAATAACTACGTGTGTGTGTGTGTGTTTGGGAGCATGATTAAAAAAGGAAAATAAATGAACGCAGTGATTAAAGCATCTCATTTTAAAAGGAATATTGGCACCAACTGTAAAAACTAAAGAATAGAGGCTTCTGTTTCTAAAACTTTACATTCGCAGTGTTTCTCTGTTTTGTACATATCACTGGACAATCAATAGAATATAATGTGTGTATAAGTATGCATGTATCTAGTTAATCCATTTAAAGCAAAGCTTTGTGTAAAGACTGTCCTATAGTCAGAGGCACGTATAGTCAGTCCCAGCATGCACTGGGCAAGAGGCGGGTGACAGACAAGACTACTGAGCTTTGTGTCAGGAGCAGATCAGGTGATAGCCTGACACTTTGCAGGTTCAGCTGAAAATGAAAGAGCTAAGTGGGAAAACCCATAACAACCACTTAAAGATGTGCTATGCGATTTTAGGCGGTCCCAGATCACAAAGTGTGGCCACGCATTTGGTTCAGAAGGCTCGTCCTGCATCACACTGCGAGAGGAGTTCAACTAAAGGTAACAGTCTCACAGTGCACAGTCCAGTACTCATTGCTAATAACTGGCCAACACAAAAATGATGCACTGCATCACAAGACGTAGCACTGCACATTTTATTCTTGTATATCTGCTGCACCATGGCCCATGGTAACAGTAGGTAACACACATACATTAAAGTTGATGTGCCAGAGTTTATTAGACCTATGAAGCACAGAGTTTCTTGCAATAAACTGACAATTGTTGAAATCTCACTCTGATTCTAAGTTATTCACATTGTTAATTTCCGACAGCCACTGCATCTTTCAGGTGCTTTTTAGGTCTGTATCAAACATCACTGTCCAGACAGATATAAGAAAAGTAGCAAATGAAAAGAAACAAGTATAGTGCAAAGTTATACAGAACATTATTGAATACATTTTAATTTAATTTACCCAATTAATTCTCGTCCCAGCATTAGAAACATGTTGTACTCATTAAAGTAGAAGAAGCTACAGTTGATGCATACATTAAATATGATCAGTTCAGTTTTAAGTTGTTTTCACTTCGGGATATTTAAAGTAATTATTGCATAATCAGCAGCTTCATTCCTCCATCTGTTTCCCTTTATGTCGTCTGCTGTGTCTCGCCTTTCTGTTGTCTCTTTCTTTGTATCTGTTGTGACTATGAGGAAGCAGCAGTGATTCACAGACAATTACATAACTCTGTGTGTGCATGTCTGTCATAGCGCAAGACGGATGACAAGAGAAACACAAAGAAGATGGAGTGAACACATGGAAAAAACGGTTTCGTCTTTTCAAACTGGATTCATCTATCTTTCCTCATTTATAGTGTTTACTGGTGTTTTCTTTTTTTCTCATCTTTTCCGCCCCTCTTCTTATCCCCCCTCACCCCCCCCCCCTGTCCGCCTATCGTCTCCATCCCTACAGTACATGCAGAGTTACTGGGCTGTGAAATGTGAAAAACTGCAGCATGCAATTCATTATCTTGTCAAACTTCCCTGAGCCAGCCTCAAGGCCAAAGGCAGAGAGTGAGAGAGGAAAACAGACAGTGAGAGATACACAAAAAAGTCCACGCACTAGTCCAAAGAGCAGGTTAACAGGTCACCAAAGAGAAGACAAGGGAAACATTAAAACCACACACGTTAAAAACCACATGGTTCATATATATTTGAGTTGAACTCATCTAAAAAAAGCTTTAATGCAGGTGGAAGATTGTTGTGCAAAACAAAATAAAGAATGCACAGGTTCCAATGAGAGTAAACAACCATTGTAAAACCATGGTGCATGAAACAGTGCTCCCCTCAGGCTGCGTAGCATGCCCGAGAAATGTCAAGACAAATGCCTAGACTGAGTTACTGATAGTAGAGTTTTGGTAGAGCAGAATGTTAATAGAGACATGGAGAGAGGGGTGTTGTTGGAGTGACACGAAACCTCTGCAAACTCAACTCGAATCTACAGCAATTCCAAACTGCAGTACTCTTTGCAACGGTGACAGAATGCACTGTCGAGAAAGATACACAGCTGTAGCCTAATGGAGACACCGTATATCAGGAACACAGTGCTGGTTGTTCTAGCATAGTGCTGTAACAACACCACAGCACATAAATCAATCAGCCTGAACAGAACTACAGATACACAGAGCGAGTAAGTTAAGAGGCGAGACAAGAGGGACACTGTGAGAGAGAGTCCGATGCTTTAAAGCACTCTTCGTCCTTTAAAGAAAGCTGTTACCTGCAGCGTCCATGTATCAGCCTGTAAACCTGGATCTGTATTCACAACAACCACGTGAAATGTCTGCTTCCTGTCTGCCCCCTGGTTCTGCTCCATCTTTATTCCCCACCCTCTCACTCAGACGTTGGCATGGCTCTGCTTTGAAATAAATTGATTCAATCTAATTGGGAAGTCTGAGTTTTACATTGTATCTTTGGACACACTCACACACACACACACACACACACAAATCCCTAAAGCCCATCAAATCATCCCAAACCTGCAAAGATGTAGCAATTATATGCACAACATGGGCTCATGCTGTCAGAAACAACAAGACTGATGGACAGGCGAAAGGCAGAGGGAGGGAAAGATCTCCACATGTTTAGCCATGATGCAAAGCAGCTGATAAAAGAAGCCTGAGCGAGGAAACAAGACCAGTAGCATGATGCAGGGACAGACAGGGAAGATAAATGACAAACCCAAATTTGGTTGTTTGTTTGTGTGAGTGTGTGTGTGTGTGTCTTCTCTGTCCGTCTGACAGCAAACGGCCAATTACTGTCGAAAGTGGCGGGATGAGTCCTGCCAGACCATAGCTTTCCATTAGTGCATGCCAGCCTAGCGTGTGTGTGTGTGTGTGTGTGTGATGGAGTGAATGAGGGAGACAGAAGGAACAAGAGTGGAAAAAATGTGGGTGTGCCAGGTCTCAGTGGTGTGTGTGTGTGTGTGTGTGTCTCTCTCTGTTTGTGTCCCGACTGGTGCAGAAAAAACACCCTTCGTGCACAATAATCCACCGTAAAAAAAAGAGCTTATATGTGTTTGATGAGTACGAAAACTCACATAGCTGTTTGCATAATTTCCATCTACAAGCATGACAGGATATGTTCACAAAACAGCAGCATATGGGAGAATTGAGAGCATTTATTTGTTCGTGCATACTTTAGCCTAGCTTAGCACAAACACTGGAAGCTAAAGCAAACTGCTCACTTTCGCTGCTGGAAATTGTAGCAGCTTTGTTTCTGAAACTTTAACTTTTAAAGGAGCAAACTCAGCGGAAACAATTTGTGAATATAGCAGCTTTAACGTCTAAACATGTCTTTAAAACTACGTCGAAATCCGCGGTAAACAAGTTTTCAAATCTCTCCAGTCGTTGCTAGCTGTTGACGAGGCAACAAAGATGAGGTTGATCGTTATAATAATTTGTCAATAAATGTTCTGTTTTATGGCGTTTGTAGCCCAAACTGGCGACGCTTTTTTATTTTCAAACAGTAACTTCATGTACACCCTCGTTAAAAGTATACAAAATATTAAGCAGAAATGTGTAAAACTATGCTGTAAAAGAAATGTGAATACAGTGGTTGAAATAACTTTACCCTGAGCTCTACATCTGTAGGCTCCAGTTTAAAAAACTTTTCCAGCCATTCTGGGAAAAGTGAGACACATCATCAGCATGTGAAACTCTAGAAAACCTCGCCGTCAATTAACAACAGAGTAAGATAACAGAGAAATATAGGTTACAGGGGATGGAGTGATGTGCTGTTTGGGCTAAAGTAGGACAAGGCAGTGTGAATTTATGTCAGTAAGACAAGTCAGAAATGAGAAATGAAGTCTGGGCTTCCTTCGAACGTCAACACATCACGTAACATCCCATCACCATCCGAGTAAATGTTATCCAGTGCAGGGATGAATTTCTGTTTCTAATCCTTATTCAGACTTAGAACCATGAGCTCCATTTCTAAAGAAAGATCTACGCAGGAAACGGCCAATTGCGCAGTTTTCCCCCCACAGGCTACAAAAATTCTAATGTGGTCTCACACAGACAATCACTGTAATATCCCTTCCATTAACTTCAATAACAATAAAATCAATGTTTACATGTCAGATAAAGGATGAAAAAGGACTTCACTTGGAGAGTTTACTGTATGTACTATGCATAATTCAGCAGGGTTATCTGCAAACAAACAGTGGCAGATGCAGATATATAATTTAAGAACAAGTCACTAGCTATTATATATGTGTCCGTCTTCCATGGTGTGTGTGTGTGTGTGTGTGTGTGTGCGCTAATCCAAACATGTCAGGCTGACAGACTGGTCTATTGATCAGATCAGTCACTAAAAACAGCATCACACTGCAGGATTCGAATACTCAAACTCCCCCGCCATCAGCTCGGATGGAAAAAAAAAACAAAATCACTAAAGTTTCACCTTCAATCAGCTCTCACTGCGAGTCTGAAGTGTCAGTTTAACAGAATGACAGCAGTGAGTCTACTTAATGCAATACAACAGGTCAGAAACACCCTGAGCTTAATGGAAAGCTACAGGAAACCAATGTCTGAACCCCACAGCCCAAATCTTTCCTTTTAATATCACAGTAAAATATGTGTGAAGCAACTTAGAAGAGGTAAACGCCAGATTTTGGTCCACACCACTGTGGAACCCAAAATGTTGCCTTAAATCTCTCCAACATGAACTCTGAAGGGAAAACTATAAGAGCATTATGGAAATGAAGGTGCAGGTAAGACATCCGATCTGTAACAAACCAGTGTGGAGCCCTGAATGTTGCCTCGTCAGTGAAGGGGAAATCCTCTTATTCCCAAAACGTCAGTGCTTAGAGAGCAGGCGACGTTTAAGCTGGACTACCTGCGCCTCAGAGTTGGTTTTTATTCCAGCAGCTTTTAAAAAATCCTTCATGGTTGGAGAGATTTCACAGACAACACCTCATGCTCTTGGTTTTACAGTAATGCTTAAGGGACTTAATTAAACCTAAAGTGTGGTTAATGTACATTTAAGGGTGGATTAGTGTATAGCGTTGTATGAGGAGTGCAGAAACGGTTACAACATTTTTACGCGTCTTTCTACATGCTTTTTGTCCCCTGTAGCTCCTAATGCGTAGCGCCGTGTCCGTCTCCTCCCCTTCTTCCTCCCCCTCCTTACCCCACTCCCTCTGCGCGCGCGCGTGTGTGTGTGTGTGTGTGTGTTTTCTCCTGTCAGCGGACCTCGCCGTGCTCCATGTGAGCGAAAAAAAAAGAAAAAAGACGCAACTACACGGGGCCGCTGCCGCTTCTGCCGCTTCTGCCGCTACCGCCGCTGCCGCTCCGGAGCGCACACGCTGATGCAAAACACTAACAACACTCACTGAAAACATCAACCTGCGCACACGTTTGTAAATGTACTTAAATCCCCTCCAGTTTCCGGGAAAAGGTTAGAAAAACGCATCAATTCTGACCTGCTGCCAGTTTTCCTCCAGGGAAGGCATCGCGGAGAAATAACCAGTATCATGAACGAGTTGGAGTTCCTGGAAAATACTGTAATTCGCCAACACATCCATGCTTGATGCAAAAAGGAAAAGTCAGTAAACAAGTCCGGAATCCAAACGATAAGAAAATCTACTTCTTGTTTCTTCTTCTCAGACTTTAAAAAACAAACACCAGAAAAAAACCCAGCTGGTGCAAATGAACGCACCTTAGCACTTCAATTAAAAAAAGAAAAAAACTAACAGGAAAGAAAGAGTTGCTTATTTAGACGTTATCAATGCAATCCCCACTCTTCTCTGCTCGCTCTGTCACGCCTCTCTCCTCTGTCCGAGCTCAGGGGTGCCAGATCTATTTCCGCATTGCCAGATTGCCAATACGTCTCCGCACAAGCTGCCAGGTTGCCAGGTTTGCTCCTCTAGCAGCAGACTGGACCCAGCTGCAATCCAGGCGAGCGGCGCGGGAGAGGAGGGAGGTAGGGGAGGAGCCACCTGTCAGTCAATTTCATGCGTGACCTAATAAGGTAAATAGGGTTGATGATGTCATCTGCATTCAGTTAAGGAGGCGCTCCGACTGGGGGAGTGGGCGGAGCTCCGCGCATTGCAGAGGCGCCATTGGCTGCAGGCTGCTGTCAGTCCCGCTTTCTGTGGCAGCGAGGAGGTGAGTTATTTTTAGAGGCCTATATAAAACCAGCAGCATTTCTCTTTCAGTCATTACAGGCTGCACAGGCAGAGAGGAGGGAAAGCAGGAGTGCTGCCGATGTGAGGGATCAGCGACAGAGCAGATGCAGACAGTGCCATGAACCTGCAGAAAGAAGCAGCCGAGCATCATGAGCAGTGATGCTGGAGATAAAATACAGTCTCGTGTCTTTGTGGGGGGAGACTGATTCAGCACAGAAAACCCCCCATGTGGTTTTCATGCGGTGATGCCTGCGTGGAAAGCAGGGACGCAGCGGAGAGCAGAGCTCAGCTCGATCGGTTCACTGCGAGTTTACTTCCCTTTCTTAAATGAAACCCACACTCATCAGCGATTTGTAATTAGTTTTTCTTTTTGCTATAGATATACTTCCTCGTGACCTCGCGCTGAACTAAATGAAAGTTCTGAGCAGCCTTTAGCACACATTGGTTACTACACTTAGTTACTGCCAACTATTGTGTCATTTTGCCAACAGTAAAGTAAAGCAGGAAATGATACAAGATGGGAAACTGCAACTCACAGCCTGTGTAAAATTTAGAAATGGGTCTTTCATTTTGTCTCTGTGAAAGACAAATGGCCACAAATCATAGTTAAGTGGCAAATAAAATCATTAAACGCTTCTACCCTGCAGGACGAGCAGCATTTAGTTGCTCCTCAGATCTATACTCAATGAAGACTCACTTTATGTTCAGCTCTGTAGCGCTGGAGGTCATTTTCTCATGGGCGAGATGGACCGATGGCGCAGTGAGTAAGTTTTGTGAGTGCAGCTCGTGTTCATTTGTAGACAGCCAAATTCAGTTTTGAACCCCCCCCCCCCCCTCTGAACTCCTTCACAACCGCCTCCTTGCTTTCTGTTAATAAATGCACCTCTTCATTCATGAATTACTGACAATATTTCTGTGTTGACTATTTATTAGACATGATATAGGATGCCTAGATTCAGTATATTCTGAGTTGCACACATGCTTTATAATATTTTGATTATATTTTTATTTATTCTGTCACACTGTACTTTCATTTTTTTATTTATTTCATTCCTTTCTTTTGCTTTTACTCTCCTTTATTCATTCATTCTGCACTTTACCTGAAACAGTCTCCGGTAACTCTCTAATCCGAATGCTGACACCTACTTTTCAGATACATCCGTGTGACACACAAGTCTCTCCCTCCAACACCGTTAGCCTGACTGACATGAATCGCAGCACATCCAACTAATTACATTAATGGGCTTGATGAGGGTGCAATAATTAAAGGTCAAAATTTGAAACTAAAATGTGACGTCCCAGACAGCGCTGGTTTAATTTGGACAAACCCTGAAAGTTATGTATTCTGGCACAAGCTGTAGTGTTTAAAAGAATAGAGTAAATGTAAGAAAGCTTTCAGTGTTTTCTGAAGAGCAGTACTAGTCTACACGTCCATCTGTTAATGTTTCCACTCATTCTTCTCGTATGTAACAGCCACATACTGATCTACTTTACATGTTACTGAGTTAACACTTGCCTTTTCTTGTTGTCTGCCTGTGCTTCTTGTCGCTGTCTCTCTGAGTGAGCTTCTTCTGCGTGTGTTTCGTCCCTTGGGGACACCCTGACGGTCTCTGAGGACTACAAGGGCCAGATGGCTTCTAGATCGGCTGTTTCAGGACATTTTCCCCATTGATTTTTAAAGCTCAGTCTGCCACTGGAGGAACAGAGGAAGGAAGACGGGAAGGAGGGGGGGATCTGGAGTCATGGAGGAGGGAAGAAGAAGAGATGGGATCAATATAACTACTAACTGCCTACAGAGCCCTTAACAGATTCACATTCACAACAGCCAGCCCTCACCCAATACTATCACTTTTATGTACTGCTCTCCACCGTTACTTCTATTGCTACTACAGTATGAGTACAACTACCAGTACTACTCTTAATAATTATCAGTATTACAATCATTAACCACTATTACCACTAGCAGCATGACTTTATTACTTATTACAATTATCACTACCACTCCTCTATTTGTGGAACAGTTCTTCTTCTACTACAATATTCCTTTTTACTGATACCACCACCACCTCTTCCAATAGCAGCAGCCTCCTCTGGTTACTACTTCTGATACTACTACTACTAGTAATGTTTGGATTCTTTTTCTTCTTCTTCTACAATGCTCCTACTACTACTTCGAGGAATATACTACTGAATGAAGCAGTGCAGCAATACCCAAATTTAAAGAGACAGTAGTAGTAGTAGTAGTAGTAGTTGCCTTACTTATGTAATACATACCATGGATACTACTGCAAATAACAAAGATCACTATGACAGCATCTGCTCCTCCACATGATTCTGCTACTTTACCTCACCTACTACTTGTATTATTCTGACTACTTATAGTAGAAAAGGTACTCCTAGTATTACCATTACTACAGCAGCTATAATACCACTTGTACCCTTAACGTTGCCATCTTCCTATTGTCTCGGCTGTTGTTTCAAATGAAGTGGAAGGAAGAGAAAATGAGAGAAATTATTAAAAAGACAAAGAGGATTAAGAGAAAGATGAGAGAGAGGAGAAGCAGAGAGAGAAAGAATTTCATGGTAAAACGGATCTCCAGTGTAATTCCATGTTTTCAGTTTCTGGCTAAAGCCACTGAACACCATAAGAGGAGAAAATACAAAAGCTGTGTGTGTGTGTGTGTGTGTGGGCTGCATGTCTCTCTACCACACAACCTTTTAAAATCTGGGCATCGCTGCTTAGCTCCACACACACACACACACACTCAGCGTTATAATCTTATTATTGTGTTGTGTTCTTTTGGCTCAGAGACGAATTGGAGGGAGATGAGGAGGACAAATGGTTAGAGGAGAGGGAAAGGATTTTATCACTGTGTTTCCATAATCTAATCACTGCTGGAACTTCAGGACGGTAAAACAGAAATTAGGATGAAATTTCTAGTTATTACTAGTCGTGATTCAATTGAGTGAATTTCAAAATGAACACATGGAAAAAAAATTAAACCTTTGTGGTGGCAGTGAAATGCATTAGTACATGTAAAGCTGACAGAGAAAGTTGTATAAATAACCTGCTAGTTCTTTTTCGGATGATCTAAAGTGCTGCCATTTGTCTCCACATTTAATCAAAAGCTTAGACAAACCCTTAGTCCTGGTCTTTAGAAATATGTGAGCCCAGCGACACTGTGGCATGTAGACATTTTATCTAGACTTCTCATCCATGTCTGCTGCAAGCACAACTTCAATCAGTTTGTTTAATCGTGAATACACTTTCTCCAGGAGCCGTCTTCAGTTCTTCTGGCTGTCACATTGTTTTGATTGTTTTTATCTGGAGGAAGCTAATAAACCAACAAAGGAGTGTTTAAGAGACACAACATGCTGAGAGATCAGAGGGATTCTGTGTGTCCAGGATAAAACAAGCCAGCTCCATCCTCCACTCCGCCGTGCGTGAGCTGAAAGGAAACTGCCACACACCTTCAGATTACAGAATGTGAGACTCATTAAGACCATCTCCATTAGTGTCCACTGATTTTCTTGTCAATCAGGGAGGAGCACATAATGAATGGTGGAGGATGTGAGTGGACAGGTTGCTAGGCAACCCCTAAAATCCCATGAGAAAAAAAAAAAAACATCCATCAAAAAATGTTTGCTTCACTAATTTATGATGGAATCGACTTAGAAAAGTCAATAAGAAAGCTGATATAGAGATGTGGGCATTAGGAACTTTAAAATCTGCATCCAGCTTGAGGGAGGTGAAAATAAGAGATGAGAAAAGCGCCACAACCAGGAAGAAATGATGTGTGAGTGTGTCATGTGGTGTCGAAAAATCGAAAAGAGCAAGTCAGACTTTGAGTAATTATGTTTCTGATTTAGCTCGATTATACGGGATGCTGAGGGGGTCATCGTTCATTTTCTTTGCCCTGATGTCCTTTTCAATTTTTGCATTGCCAAACATACCGACTGACGTTTCTATCTATGTGCGTATATAAACATCCTCCTGTTAAAAACTGATGTTTATACACATCACTGCACATGTGTTGTAGCTCAAGCTTTAGATGCCAAGCCGCAATCTAAAGCTTTAGATCAATCATGATATGGCTTTGATTAGCTGCTTGCCAATTGTATATGAATAATGAGAAAGATCGATCATGACTAGATGAGTGGATTTAAAATGATTAAAATACTAAAATCCCGGACTTTATATAACTACATTAGCTGCTATCTGTCGTTGAAAGATTCCTTTAGAAATTGTCCAACAGTCAATATCGTGTGTTTAAATTCCTAATTTTGCACTTCAGTGTTACTGACACAAGATAATAGTTCAGACTGTGGCCTGTCGCTGAAACCTCTTCAGCCTTGTTATACTATGCAGCAGTGTTCATGAAAGTGTACTTTGTATAACAAGAAGAATTAGATCATAGTTCAACCAGAGCAAGTCTAAGAAAGTTCTTCTTTTCAAGATATAAAAAACATGGCTGAGTGGGACCCCGAGGCAGATTCACGAACACCACAAAATCAAAGTCCTCCTCGATGCAGCCTGTATGACATACAGTAACACTGTGCAACACGCCAAACAGCACACACACAAACTCTTTGTCTCTCAGCGCCCGACACAGGGGGGGCAGCACCCAGGCACCATGTTCGGCTGTGGGAGTCACCGCTGGATCACTGAACTGGACATCAGGATGCAGCAGAACATGTCTGTCTGCTAGAGAGAATCAGAGGGGAAACCACGAGCTGTGAACCGTGAGCAACATGACAAACCAAAGGCTCCAAAACGACAGCGACAGCAATGGAAAATAACTGAAGTATCGAGTGTGCGTTGTAATTCATCACATCTAGTTTTACACCATGCCTTTTACCTCATCTGAAACATTTCAGCAATAACTACCCGGATTGTTTGAGTTGTATTTTACATACCCTATATTAACATTAACATCCAAACATGTACAAACAAAGATGCCTGTTGTGCACACGCTTACACTCTAATACCTTCCTACCACTAAACAGAACACATTTGCTAATCTCCACTAGCTAAACACGTAGCTGTGATATTTCTGTCTGCTCCCCTCCTCCTCCTCTTCCTTTCATGTCTGTGATATTTTTAATAATAGAGAGGAAGAAGCAATATATCCTCAAGCTGAGGGAGTGATACAGGGTTAAGAATATTCTGCAGCTAATTGTGCTTTCTGGTTTTTAATAAAGAAAAACCACATGCCTACAGGCCTGTGTGTGTGTGTGTGTGTGTGTGTGTGTGTGTGCGTTCAAACAACAACTGAGAGTGAGCAAATACTTGAAAAGTGAAATACCTTTCAGCTTTGTGTCCAGTACTTTGTGCGGTGACTCATTTTCCAGTCATTTGTGAAGCAGATGTTTTTTAATAGCGAAGCCTTAAATAAGGTCCAACGACTGTTTTCTGTGTATATTACATAACGATTCAAATTCATCCAAAAATCATTTTCACAACTGAGGAAATAGCAAAACCTCACCGAAACCCGAGAAACAAAACAGAGGAAGAGTAAAAAGCCATGAAACAGAATGATGAGTGGATGTCGGATGATTAAAGAGCCTATGGAGACATTATGTTTTTTATGAAGCCATAAAACAAAAGGCTGCTGCCTTTCCCTTCGTCCAGTCATCACAATGACCTTTGTTTTGATGACCGGCCCTCGTCACTGGCTCTTTAGAGGCCTGCGTAATGGATGTTTAAACATACCAGACATATACCACCACACATTATCATATCACACTGGGCAATAATCTGCCTCAGGTTCAATGGCTTTATGATTGACAGATCCAAATAAATCTCCTCATTTGGGTATGCCGTGACAGGAATTAATTACCAGGCAATTGTGTCTAACATTAATTTAGAGAAGATTATACAATGTATTAGCCCGGCACTTATTAAACATCGTTATGTAGGCAAGCATTTGTGTATTGAAATTGCCGAGGCGTAAAATTCAGTCTAATTTGCCATGCATGGCTCCCATTACCACACCTCCTTGTCTCCTAAACCGTCCTTCCTCTTTCACGTCCTCAGTTTCTACTTCCTTCCACTATCTAATTTACACCATCGGT
This sequence comes from Microctenopoma stevenorrisi, assembly GCA_032270685.1. Lineage (NCBI taxonomy): Eukaryota > Metazoa > Chordata > Actinopteri > Anabantiformes > Anabantidae > Microctenopoma > Microctenopoma stevenorrisi. Next base: position 4,167,057 of record JAUMTR010000013.1, on the reverse strand, counting down.
GTGATGAAAGCATGGCGAAAGCATGAGGTCGAAACCGGCGAAACAGACACGCGCCTCAGCTCTCAGGGTTTCATCTAACCGCGTGCAGATGGAATTAAATTACGTAGACAAGTTGTCCTTTTCAAAAAAATACACAAAGGAAAACACAGGTTTGACGTGATCCATCCCACCGTCGCTGTCGGCAACACACGAGCGAATTAATTAACACCAACGTTTTCACCATCAGAAATAGAACATGACTGTGTGAATTCTGGATCTTTTCTGCTCCTCGTGAACTGTGCTGTCCATTTATAATAAAATGCCATTCATGACATTAAGATTGTTGTTAGATCTCTGCAGTGGTCAATCAGCTCGTTCAGTCTCTTAGCATCAGCCCCTTTCACCCCAGCACACGACAGCATAGAAAAAGACACTGGCCACCACAGACTCGTAGAACATCTGCGATATGATGTTGGCGAAGTTAAAGGATCTGAGTCTCTGCAGGAAGAACATCCTACGTGGACCTCTCTTGTGGGTCGCCAGCGAGTGCTTGGAGCAGTCCAGCTCATTGTCTATGTGGAGACCATGTCTACAGCACATATAAATAAAGCTCAAAACACAGAAACAGTACCAGGCATATGGTCAAAATCTGCAGCGAATATATTTCTGCCCGTTTTCATCTGACATTGTCTGGTCTGACTCTCTGACTAAGATATTCTTGCACAGTGACACCAGTGCAATAAACCTGCGAGACTATTACTGTTGCACACTGTGGGAGCTTTTAGCGTTGCCGCATTCTGTTGCCTGAAGCATTTCATACGAAAGAATAAAGCCATATTGTTGTATGACGTCTGAGAAGTGATGCTGCAAACTGCAAAGCCGCCGCTCTTCTGCTTTTCACATCGGCTCCTAAACTACTGACAAACAAACGAAGGTATAATTGGAGGCTGTGCTCACACTGCGAGACGGCTGCTGCATCACTGAATAGATTAGCTGTTTGCAGACTGTTGCTATGGCGGTGTCCTCTACTGGGACGTGTCTGAGGGTGTGTTTCGTGTTCAGCGTGTGTTTATGAGCCGCCTATTATGGAGTCCAATTCTTGTGGTTTCTCTCGGTGTTCGTCTGTGTGAACGTGTTCAGTGTTTTGGTGCATTTCTGCGTGGATTGGAGAGTTTTTCAGTCTGTTAGTGTATTTGTGTGCAGGTCTCTTCAGTCCGTGTGTGTCCCTGGTGTGCTGCTGGTAAAGCATGGCATGTTGCTCTAACAGGCTTGTCCTCCATTAGTGGCTCAGTGCTGGGCTCAAAAATGGGAGGCAGGATGAAAGATGGACACACACATGCACACATCTATGAGCACATTCCCTTTTTTGATTTAGAGTGAATTTTTTTAGAAGAGTTAAAGATCACTGTGAGTGTGTTTTAAATTGTTTTAACTCAAAGTTGCAGCATATTTTCTGATTGCTTTCCATCATCGAAATTTAATGAGGTCATCTCATGGCAGGTGATAGACAACAAGGACTAATCAAATGTGCCATCCCTCATTCACCAGGGACACCAACTGCCATTCACTGTCAACTTACAAAGAGATTGTTAGTATATGTGTGGTAATGGAGTAATGTTACAACGTCCAGTTCTGTTGTTCACTTAGTAAATTAAATTCAAATGTTCTTTCCAGGTCTTGAAAAGTTTTCACTGACTACATAGAAAATAAATTAGTGAAATCTCAAATACTCACAAAAAACATAGACATTTGTTTTTTTTACTTGCTGTTTAATGTTTTCTTTAAATATAAATATCAGTATATTATCATCATCTTTAGGTAAGAAATTTCTTCCACATGTCCTGGTATGTCAGACTCAGGGATCTAGGTCATAATCTAGCCAATCCACAATGCTCCAGAATACCCATTATTTACTTAGCTACTGTGTGAAGAAAACACAAAAGTATATAAATATAATACAATGTGTTGGAGCAGTTACTGTTCTGTCTTTCTATATTTACTGTCTTGAATCTTGAATCTTGAGTCAGACACACAAGGACAGTTCATCACACCATTGGAAAAGCACAGTTTTCAGTTGTGACATCTCCTGCTGAGACACTGGGGTGTTGTTATTCACTAACAGAGAGCAGAGAAGTATAATCACTATTCCCCACAAGCAAAGGAACATGCAATGACACAGTTTTTCTGTTTTTCTTTTAAAACACAGTAAAAAAAACAATTTTCTATAATAAATAATGAAGCAAAAACCTGTTTTTTTGGCCTAAAAATGGTCCTGAAAAGCACATACAGACCATTTGCTGATATACAGAATAGCTAACAACAATAGCTAAGACACATATCAGTGTAACCATCTTTGTCATGTAAAGTCAAACATCGTGACTATTTATTATGATTGGTCATATTTCTGTTTGCATATGTTGTGACCTCCAACATGTGTGGTTAAGTTCATTCCCCTCATTTAGGGTCAACTAATCTTTTCTAAAAGCCCCTGTTAGCCAACATGACATCCACATGTCACAGATTATATTTATGGCAGTAAAAATGTTTAATATACGGAGAGAAAATAATTCTTTTTATATGGCACCAACTCAAAGGGAATGACAGAGAGGAAGAAATAGAGCAAGGAGAATATGAATTTGACCCTTTTCTCCTCTAACCCTGCACCCCCCTCCCCCACACGCACACACACCCAGAGGTTAATGTCATGCTAATGTTGCCTTTATTGAGAGGATGATCTTTATTTTGAGACCTTTTCTGCACACCTCTCCTATATACTGTATAATAACTGCAGAGTCTGAACAAGCACAAATTCTTCACTTCAGGATGTGTTTTTCGGTCGGGATACGGATTTATCTGCAACCATCCATATACAAGTGTATTAATGCTTTATGATGACTTAGGTGAGTTAATTTTAAGGGGATCAACACGTAATACTTCTTGATTACTTTTTACAGATTCTACACATTTGGTTATTTTTTTATTTCGACATCGAAAAGTTTTTTATTTTGTAAATTTAGTATAAAATGCCAAATTAAATCAAGCACGATGCAAAGTAATCGTGGTTACTGCAAATCAGAAGAAATTTCACACTGCTACTAAATGTTATGACATTATACTGAAATGTTACTGTAGCTAAAACGATTTTCTTCATACAGTACGACACAGGCGCCTTTATCTTACCTTATTTCCTGCCTTCAGACTAATATCAGACTAATTCAACTGAACGAATGAGCGCAGTCATATACAAACAACTAATTATGAGAATTATGGTAATAGATAAAGTTAATTAGTGTTTGTACAAATTATAATGTGACAAACCGGGAAAGCAAACAAATGAAACAACGTGCATTCTTTCATTTGAGTTAATTAAAATGTGGGAAGACGGTCAGTCTGCAACAACAACTCATGCACAGGATGTTACAGTTACTTACATTACTTTCTGTGCCTGTGTTTATATTAAAGTCCTGCGTATACACAGAAAGTCTTTATTTCCACTGAAGGTCACATATATATATATATTTTTTTGTTGTTGTTGTTGTTTTTGTTTAGTTGATCATTCTACCATAAGTTTATTACTGAGGTCATAGTGGGTGGAGGGGCTGTACTGGAGTGCATTATCTTAAAAGGTGTTCCTTTCCTTCATGTAAATAGGGTGTCCAAGTAATAAATAAAGTGGTCAGTCAGTGCAAATGAGTACCTGGCAACTGCTTCTTTCTTGTCTAGTTGTTTTTACTATAATTACCTAAATAAAATAAGTAGTTTATGAAAAATGGTCTCCTCCAAGACACAAACTCAATTTATACTTTTAAAGGAGAAAAACAACTACTTCTATGAGTTAGAAATGTTTGCCATGTACTGCTTTCCAGGACAAAAGGAAAGTCAGTGACTCGAACGTATGTAAAATCTAGGCTGTGGGAAGCCGCAGAACAGCTGGTGCTGGAGAACGAAGCAGGTTTCAGACAATTTGCTTGTTTCCATATGTACAGAAGCAACAATAAATAAAAAGGCATGAAAAAGGTGGAGCTATTTAAGCACACAAGGACTATAAAAGTAATCACCCTCCTTGTAGGTTGCACCTTTTTATTCATGGATTCTATGTAGTTCTTTATTCTTTCAAAACACATATACATTGCATATAAATTTTCCCTGCTCAGATTTCTAACACGTTTACCCAGCTTATATACAGGACCTCGTGTGTTGTGATCAAAACAATCCTTTTGTTGAACAAACACTAGCATATCTTTCAATAACATGATTGTTTGCTGCTGTTGGTAATATGTAAATGAGGACTTGTACAATGTTTGTGTTCTGATACAGTCTGCATGTGTGTTACCTGGAAACACTGGGACTATATTTATATTCCCACTTTCTGCTTTAACCCTGCTGCTGCTTATTGCACTGACTCCGATGATTTGTGCTTTCCATCCCCCGTCACTTTATAAATATTGTTTTACCGACCTTAATACTTCATTGCTTGTGTGAAAGGAAGCCTTTTCACTGTGTCATATCCTGGGAGGTATTGATTTATCCTGGCTCTAATTGCTTTGCAACTGCCAACTGCTTCAGCGCATGAGTTTTGCACTGGAAGATAAAAGGAGTGTGCCCCTTGATTTGGGTTTTCTGCCCCTAGGCTGTGAATGTGTTGACATTTTCTTCTCAGTTAACCAGATTTAAAAACTATTATATATTTTTTTCATGGTAATTCACCATCTCTCAGATCTGTGTGCCTTCTTTTATCGCAACCGTTACTCATTTACTACCTTTTTAAAATCATTATTTATAGTGAATTAATTACCATCAATCATGACATAAGTACTGCACAGAGTAAGGCACTATCATCTGAAAACTGTATGGCTTCACATGCAACGCTCTCTGAGCAGTTTCAGACACTCTGTGAAATGAAAAGCTAACTCCAAACAGTGATTTCCAAAAGTCGAATGTGAATTTTTGATCAACTACGATCCTCTGCTCACCGATTAATAGCTTTCAACAAAACCATTATGTGTTGTGGTGTGTGCATTGTAGACAATTTCGCTTTTATTCTATATTTGATGCTCACAATATGAAGTCAGTGCCCTCTTCTGGCAGATCTTCATGCAAATCGTTCCTAATCAGCTCATTTTAGCCGTTTCTCGTTGCATCCTCCTCTGCTTAATATTATAATCTCTGTCTTGTGTTTTGCGGGTAACTAATTGAATTGCTTTGATGTGTTTATGTATTTTTCAGATGGGAGAGAGGGAAGAGACCAGTAGTTATTGCTGGAGTGTTTTATTGTGGGACAGGACACTAATTGCTAACTAAGAGCCAGTTAGTGTTGGACGCTAATTGTGAAGAACAGCGCAGCTAACAGGGGAATAGAAAACTAGGTTAAATCACGGTATAAATTGGCTCAAGATAAATATGAGTTAGAAATGCACCGAGTGTGGTTGACTTGAATTCAGAAGCCCGAGATAACTGGGTACTAATTAGAAAACAGCATATGAAACACGGGGCAAAAGAGCTTGGTACCTGTTTGTTGTGATGTGAAGAGGCACTGTAGAGATCGTAATAAACAAAATAATTTACAGACTAGAACATATATTGATAGAAGCCCTAGGCCGTCCAACAACTCCGTTGTATAATGGGTTACTGTGTAGCTGCAACATTAAATAAGTCATGCAAAAATTCTACATAGACATACGTTATCTCTGCTTTGCAGGCTTAAAATCTAATTTCTCACTGACCTTAAAAGAATTCATTCATCTCATGAAAGCGACAGTGAACATGGACTTTCTTATGCGAGTGGTCCACGTTTGTTTGCTTTTCCAGGCACTTCCATAAATGTCAAGTCCAATATTTCACAGTTCTCAGAAATATCTGAATCTGAATTTCCATAATTTCCTGCAGCCACTACAGTTTGTTGTGTCACTGCTACAGGTTGCCGTTTGTCATATTGATTGTTAGTATATAAGAGGAGAGAGAGAAGCAGATTGGATTACTCTCCATCATCTCTGCTGATGCTGATAGACAGGAGAAGAATGTCGTGAATGATCAACGTTGACCTTCGGTGACCTACGGTTTAGCGTCTCTGATACCTTAATGTTGACCTAAGTGAACTGACACCAATGCTGAGCTCAGTGCTCACTTGGCAATGCAAGAGGGGATTGTGCCTGGTTCAGCTGCTGACCAGCTTTGTAGGTGACCAGCCAATGAACATGAATGAGACATGGCTTGAATGGGACTCATGATGAACAAAACATTTTACAGTCTCCAAAATGCAATTCCTGTGCAAATATGTTTTATAGGAAATATAATCACTTGATGGATTCAATTTATTTTGTGAATGAATGAAGCGCAACATTTTTTTAAAGGAAACAGAGTCACAACGGGGGCTGAGGAGGAGGTGAGTGTACAAGTGGGATATGTGAGACGGAGTTTGATGTTTACGCATCACGAGCACTTCAGTAAACCTCAGTATATGTTCTGATACATGATTGTTAATCTTTTCTCCATTAGGCCAGAGGACAACTTTCTTTTAACTGTAACCAGTGAGTGGTAGAAATGACCATAAAAACACGGCTCACTGTAAACTGCTAAATCAGATATTTTGGTGGGAAAGCTTTGACTTCACAGACTTTCACCCAGTTTCTCTAAGTCTTTTAGTCTAATATGTTTTAAGATGAATGGTTTTAAGTGTGTCAAAAAAATGTTTCCAGCTACAATCTCCTCCTAGATGATGTCACCTGGAGGGGTTTGTTGTTCAGACAATGTCATCTGGTTGCTCATGCTATTGAGACTCTAGTTTTGGTCGACGTACTCCTCCAGATAACATCATCTGAGCTGTGGTCATTTCCAGATGATGTCATGTGAACTGAGCTTTATAGCTGGACTATAAACGAAGACTGACCAGAATCGCAGGAACCTATTCATAGTCAATCGAGTCATTATGTTAAACATAAAAACATGATTCAGCGGCAATTACAAAATGTTTTTGTGTTTGTATAACATACAGATATTTTTTAGGGCAAACCGTTGACAAAAACCACTTTAAACTCAAACAGCACCGATCTACATCAGTCAGCAGGCAGCCAGGGCTATGTGGTTAGGCATAAATAAATAAGCTTTCCTGCTATCTGGAGCACATTGGTGACACAAACATGCATTATACATTACTTCTGTTTGGTGTTCTGCACCTATATGACTGATTATATGTAGAAGGCAACTGGCAATAATGCTGAATATCTTAATGCAGTATGTTACAGTTCAGGAGAACAGGAAGCAGGTCCAGTCCTCCGACCTTTAACCCTAGAAAGAAGAGGATGCATTCTTTGATGAAAGATGAAACCAAAATAGGAAACAGCTGCACGAGAAAACACATCATTATCCTCTGTCTCTCTTTCACTCCCTGCAGCGGAATTTTCATCCAAGTATTCTTCGGCAGGGAAAAAGGGGGCTTCCCAGTGTTTCTATCCCTTGGGCTTCTAGCTGTAATGCTAATTTGGTGTTGACATGCTAACTCAAGAATGCAGCCTTTTCTGCATCAACTCAAAAGCTTAGTGACTTTAAGCGGTTTGTTTTTCTTTGTTTTCCATGAATACACTGATGGAGCTCATTTAGATGAACCCCCCTCCCCGTGGACACCTTCACCTCACATAACTTACCGACTGACAAGGTTGTGCCTCGGCCTCTGTGGACTGGCGGTGCAAAGGTGCTTTTCCAGGTTGACGAAATATAATTAGCATTGATATTAGCAGCTGCCACCTCGCAGCCTCTGAACTGTAAAGACTGCTGGAGTTCAAAGACTCTGCCCCCATAAACAGATCCAGGGGAATGGATGGGGGGTGGTGGCAGATTGGGAGAGAATATTTTAGAGAAATTATGTGAAGGAGAAAAAGCGCAAAGTTGCAAAACTCAAATAGAAATCCCAGTAGTAGCGCAGGAGACTAGATGTGTTGCTTTAATGTCTGACATTCACTTACCCTTCGTTTCTTTTCCTCTGAAATATTATTGTTTTTTTTAATTTTACTATGCATATGAGTAACAAAAAACAGCAAAAATGTGAGAGATATAATTTATTATTCATTTATAATTACGCATATAACTGAATCAGGACGCAAATTTTAATATTCATAAAAATCTAAAAGCAAGCAAGCAAGCAAAGAAAACACAATGTTTCTCATATAGTTTTTTTCTGCTGTTGTAAAATATGCTTGTTGCATGTTAAAGAGAGGTGAGTGATACACGCCAGATTATGAGAGATGGAGAGTGGATTACAAGGTGGTACCTATTTAATCTATGTTGTGCACACTGTCCATACAATAACTCATTGTCTAATCTCACAGATTTTAAACTGAGATGATGCTAAACACACAATTTACTCACCCTGAACTAAATCGTGATCCATGCATCTCTATCTCCCTAGTTAGTGGTCATCTTTGCATCCACACTGATGTTGGGGTTAATGTAAGGTATTAACTGCCCCAAAATAATTTGCAGTTCCTTTTGTAAAGGTAGTCTGACATGCTGCAGCATATCTGGCTATGTTAACACTCTGTATTTCAGTTCCCATCAGGGTTCAACCGTGTTTGCCTTGGACAGTTCACCAGTCTATCACAGACTCGACAAAAACAGACTCACACTTACTGCACAGGCAATTTATAGTGAGCAACTATAACCTGACATGCATGTCTAGAAAATCTACATGAGCCCAGAAGAAAAATGGAAACCAAACCCAGGACCCAGTGACACTGTGCCAACCATACTTACTGTACTTGGTCCTTCTGTGTTTCCCTTTGTTAATTAACTAGGTGTTTCCATTTGTATGTGTTAGTTTCGGTGCTGGATGCACAAAGAAGAAACTAATATTGATTTTTTTTCTTTGTAAACCCAAATGAGCCCTGTCGTTGTCAGGGCTCATTTGAAGCACGTAGAAATTGCAGCCCATACGTGGCGTCATGTCATGTATCTGTACGAAGCCACAGCAGCTGTGAGAAGAAAGTGGGATTAACAAAGCTGATTTAAAAGGATTAGAGGGCCCAGCAGAAAACAAGAGGACCACCAGGACTCCCCGTGATGCACATGGGCTCATGCACACACACACACACACACAAATGTCAAGTATTCCATAATCCTTTTCAAGTGCATTGTTGCAAATTGTGTGTCCACACACTCATAGTGGTTCAATCCATAAAAGTGCAATGCAGTTGACAGATATGAAAGCAGAGGAGGTAGAGGACAACACACACGAGGAGAGTGTGAGGGATTATTGTGGAGAACGAAAATAAAAAAAATCAATGTGATTCGAAATGGTGCAAGATCATCAGAGGCAGAACGTGTGCTGCTAATATGGCTCATGACACTCAATCTGCTGTGTGTGGAACCAGTACCGTCCTCGGCTGTAGACACGGTCGCCCTGACGATGTTTTTCTAACAAGTCCTTTTACTTCCACTAATATTGAAACATATTTGCAACTTTTCATTTAAGTTAAATGTGAACATACATTTTAATCATGTTGCAGTTGTGCACCCCCCACCCCCTCAGAAATAAACAAAACAAAAATAGTATTTTGAGAAAACAAAGTTACACTCTCTGTCTTTCTCACAAATCATAGATGAGCTGCAACTGTGTTGTCAGAACACAGAAAGCTGCTGAACAACACACTTGCTGCCCTCGTTAATCCAAACACAACTCAGAGCTGAGCCTGTACATTTTTATTTTCAGCTGGCAATTTTTTTTTTCTGCATGGCAATAAACAAAATTATCTGAGGGCCCTGAACGACCTCTGGGCCCAACTGTACTTGTGCTGTTGTGCTGTCTTGTCATCTCTGTCCCTCGATATGCTTTTTCTTCCTCCAGTAAAGCTTCTCTGTCTCTGGGTTGTTATTTTGGTTTTGTTTCTCCCCTTAGGCCAAGCTTATCAGACAGACCCTGAAGTATTGATGCCAAAATCCCAGTCTAGTTTCTATGCGCTGCTCAGCAGGTGGCTACACACACACACACACACACACGCACAAACAGAATTCAATAGTGAACTCCTGAGGGAAAACTGTGCAGCAAAAATAAAAAAAATAATACTACTCCTGCCTTAGCTCATATGGAATTAAAGAGCTTTCCGTCTTCTGTTTCAGATTCTTCTTTAACCTCCAGCCATCCTTTCAACAAGACAGATTTTGTAGCCTGTGGTTCATCACAGCAGGCGCACGCAAGCACGCACACACACACTCACACACACGCACACACACACACACACACACACACAGATATCTAATAGATGAATCTTTGGCTACCAAACTCTACAGATGTCACTGCTGGGCTGAAAAAATGTTCCTTCTCTCAGCATATAACTCAAATATAATTTTGTTCACTGTAGTGATTTAGCCTGCTGTAAATTCTTAACACACAGCGGCTTCAAAGTAGGAAGACAACAGTGACTGTTCTGCAGTTCAGACTCTGACACTTCCAAAGGTCGGCAATGACAAAGTTAATAAGGGCTTGATGGATAAACTTGCTTCTACACACAAAAGGTGAAAGGTGTAAGATGTAGAGATGTATTAGCAGAAGTAGAATATAGCATCTGATAACTGTGTTTTCATAATTGTGTAAGATATTTATTGTGTAGTTCTATAACTAAGGATCATGACACACCAAGCTGACACAGAAGAACTAGAGACTGCGCCACATCACGTTGCCTGTGTCTGCTCCAAAACGTAGCACCAGAACATAACTGTGCACACTAGCAGGCGGTGATGGTCTGTGTTCATGAATCACAAGGAGAAAGCAGAAGAAGAGCTAAGACTAAAGATATACAAACTGTAAACAAAGCAGCTCTTGGCAGGATTTGCCTAATATTTTCACACCCCTCTCTCTCGCCACAGAAGGTTTATAGCTACTTCTGATTGTGAATATGTCTGATAAGAAGTTGTAAATAGCGCTGAGGTCCAATTCTCCACTCATGTTGAGATTAACTGAACCGAATGTAGTCAACACACTGAAGTGAGTGTCAAGCTGCTGATGGGGTTCTGACTAGTGCAGGAGACACAAGCAAGAACAAGGCTTATGGTGACGCCATCGATCCAACGGGGTCTAATGATCAACGTTTAGCTTAAGTGACTCCTGACTATATGTGTACAACCTAACTGGGTTATTTCCTGGTAGCTCAGTGGTTCAAGCAGAGGGCTGGGATGCAGAGATAGCAGGATCAATTCCCAGCTGTGGCACCCAGCCCATCCCCCATACCAGGTGTTTTCCCTGAGGGAGACACTCAGCGCTAGCTCCCCGGGCGCCGCCTGTGGCTGCTCACTGCTCCCCCCACGGGGGGGATGGGTCAAATGCAGAAGACAAATTTTGTTCTAACATGTGAAATGTATTCAATGACAATGAAGCAGATTCTTCTAATGACTCACTACTGATATGCAATGGATTGTGGGATACTGTCCTGTCTCTTTGACACAGGCCTGGTCGACATGTTCTGATGTATTTGATGAGGTGTGATGTGAGGTATGATGATATTTTATTTCACGACTAAGACATTTCACAGAAAGAAAGTAAAACAGCACCAACACTGTACACACAATGTACTTTGTTCCTGTACATGTGTTCATGTACATGATAAGGAAAAGCGGCAGATGGCTGTTTTATGTTTTCATTGTGTCTTCCTCAGAGCACGGAGACAAAATCCAAAAGACCTGTGGCAGATATTCAGGCAGAGATGTAAAAAATGCACGATGCCTACCTGTGGCATTTATTCAAATGAACGACAGATGGTGCAGAGCAGATAGAGGAGCAGCTGAGGGGAGAGATAAGGAACTACAGCACATCTCGAGTCTGTTTGGTGTCCTAATCGGAACGCATCAGTGTGTTGGTGGACAGTTCACAGGATGTGGGTTCAGTAGTGTTGCCCAGTGAGTGTGCTTTTATAAGATTAGCGTTTAAATACATAATACATTTACAGTAAAAGCTTAGGAAGTCTGAAGCATAGCTTGAAGGTAAAGATAAATGAACTTTACTGATTTTCATTAAAGCTAAGCCTTGATGGCACAAAGATAACCCACACAGCTCATTATTTTTAATTAGCCCCACCTTTTTGGTCTGGTTCACCACCACCGCTCTGAGCCAACAACCAATTAAGCTACCAGTAATGTTTGTTAGTGCGTTCACACTCAAAGTCTCGGTGCTTTGTTCTGCGTTACAGCTGAGGAGCTGTGAACAAACCTGCTGCCTCCAAACAAGGAGGTACTGAACCTAAATGTTAACTCCTCCGATGCAGTCCGTCAGTAGTCTGGAGAAGCCAGTGACACAACAACTTCATCTGTTGGAAATAAAAAACAGTACTGTTGCCTTTCAGTCCTCACATAAACTCTAAAAAGCACAGTGTTCAAATTAAGCACCTCCATGATAACTGTCTTTACACTGGACGTACAAAGTGCTTCATCAAAGCATCAGAGCCTCCCATTTTCTGGGAGATTCACTGTTTAATTTGCATTTTAAACAACTGTGTTTAGCTTGGACTGGATTGTCTGTAGCATCAAAATATATTCTCCATTCTATGTGCAGTCACAGATTTGTGTTTTAAATCTTGAATCTGTTTAGATTTTCTATTGTGAGAACTGTTCTTTGTCATTGATTGTGACGTAAAGTAGCCTGGTAGCTCAGTGAGGTCAGGCATGAGGCTGGGACGCAGAAAGTTGCAGGTTCGATTTCCAGCCGCAGCACCCAGCCCATCCCCCTCTATACCAGGTGTGTCCTTAAGTAAGACACTTGGCGCTAGCTCCCCCCATGGCGATTGGTTAAATGCAGAAGAACACATTTCACTGCATGTTGTAGACTGTGTAAATATGTTTGTGACAAATAGAATTGGAATTTATATGCATTGTTTAAACTAACCAGCCAAGTTAGCCTTTAAGCATTGAGCTGTCTGTTTGTGGTTTTCTTCCTTCCTCACTCCTTCCGTCTTTCTTGCTAAATGCAGAGACACTAAAAGGCTTTTACAAGTGTTTTTACTGCCAAGAGAAGCTCTAATGCCAGCACAACACTCACAAACTATGGAAGAAAAGGAGGACAGATGAGGGATGGGTGGATTGAAAGATGGAAAGATAGATTTAGATGGAGTACAGACAGGAGGTGAGGAGGCGGAAAACTGTTTGGGAACTTTCTGACTGCACAGCGGAGAGTTTCAGAGGGGCAAGTGGGCATGTGTGTTCACGTTGTGTCTATCCATGTGGGAAGCTCATATTTTGTGTGAGTGTGCGTGTGTGTGTGTGTGTGTGTGTGTGTGTTTGCATGTGTGGGCGGTTACAGTATGTGTGATAAGGTTTATGGTTCACAGAAGTTTGGAGAAAATCACTAGAAGCACAATCTTGAAAACTGTAGTTTATAGGAAATGAAACAAAAATGTAGGTGTTTTCACAACCACACACACACACACACACACACTCTCTCTGCTCTCAGCCTGGCTCCTGCTTCACATGACCTTCGTCAACGATGGAGGCAAAGTCTTCCAGTAACATGATGTCATCTCTGAATAAAACATGTTAGAGTAGAGCAGGAGTTATTTGTTGAGGGGATGATGTCACAGTTTTGCAGGAAAAATGAACAAAAAAGATTTAAATGCCGTTGTCATCACACCATATCACATCAGATCTAAAAATATACAGTGGCTTCATTTAAACGGATGGGTCTATGCACTCACACATGTGCACAGCAAATGACTCATCGCCCATCATCAAACCTTGAAGATACACTCCCTGATTGTGTCAGAAGTGGTGTTGTTCCATTAGTGAACGTCTATTGGGCTTTTCTATCTCGTTTCCATTGTTGATCTAGGCTAAGTTAACACGTTTTAGGTTCCAACTAAAAGAAAGCTAATATGTATTTCAAAAAAGAACTGTCTCTTTGAAGCAGGTTTCCAGCGTGGATTCCTCTGTTGGCTCACTCCTAAAGCCACATGAACTTTCGGTCACCCGGAGGAAGTTAACAGCAGAAGCAGAGAGGTAATATAGGGGATGCAAAGATTGATTTAGCTGTCAGACTAGAACCATGTGAATCAAGTCTCCCTTTAAGATTCTCCAGGTTGTGAGCTGCAATATAAAAGCTCGTAGGCTTTTGGTTGTACCCTTGAAAGTAACTAAGGATTATTGTTTGTGTATGTATATGCCAAACACACAAAGATGCACTTTCACAGAAATGCAATAATGACCATGGAAGAAGGGTGTGCAGCCTGCTTAGTCATTCATGTTTGGCACCACAATAGCACCATAAAATTATCCATGAGTGATGTGAAATCACACTCAGGGCCAAAAGGTGCAGGTGCAAAACGACAAAAGTGAAATGAAATTTAAAATGAAAACAAACAGAAGATAAAGTAGGTTAAACCAGTTAAAAACAAACAAAAAAAAGGCAGCGTTGATTATTTGAGTCAAGCAATCAAACTAATAGGAGCAAAGAGGAGAAATTGAACATGCAGTAATTACTGGAGAACATCACAACCTCCTGCTAACACACCCCGGGCACAGGAAGTGACACGTGAGAGCAGACAGTGGTTAATTACTATTGGCCCTCCACTGCTGTCCCACCGGGCGTCAGCCTCAGTCGTTCCTGATGCTAAAATAATTAATGCTGTTGCCGTCATCCCCTGTCCCTGTAGCCATGGTGATGAGAAGATTTTTCCATGCCCCCCCCACCCTTGGTTGTTAAGCAGTAATTAGCCAATGAGGAGAGACACTGTGTGTGTGTGTGTTTGCGTGGATACGCAGCTCAAAAATTATTGTGAATGATTTAAGGTATGAGACTCAAGAATTTGATCATTTCAGATGTTATTTGCCAAGGTTCCACCTCACAATCTGCCAGACTTTTACAAACACAGACTTTTGACTTTGTCCTTCTGGATTTTTCTTTTGTGTTCATATTAACACATTTAGGACTTGATTGAGTTAAACATGAAAGCAAGCTACAACAACGTGTAGTGTGTAGAGTGTTCTGCCACATGCTGAAACTTTAAAACTGGTCCTTTACATGTTCATGTATTCACAGTAGTAAGGCGAAACAAGGTTGATAAAAGTTTGGCTACATTCTGCAAATGGCAATTTAAATGTTTATTTATGCACAACACTTTGATTTTGAGAATTTGATGAAACCCTGTTCCCCTAAAAATGTTTTATATTACTTGCACTGTGTGCACTACATTGCACACGTATGCACACTCATGCACAGGATAACGTACATTGTACTACATTGCTGGGCAAGCTCGCACAGCTACACACACCCCAGACCTAACCCTATCTCTACCCCTAACCCTAATCCTGACCTCATGGACATTGTCCAATAACTTGCTGACTTTATGTACATTATGGATCACACACTATGGCACCTACATGGACATCCACGCTGCACACCTCCCGGACGTTCACTAATTCGTTCCACCATATCACAACAGCATCAGCTGTTCTCTGCGTCACTTTTTTATTGTATTCTGTATTCTACTTATTGTATTTCCTGTAATTTTATTGTTCTTTTGTATTGTTTTGTGTTCTTTTGTCATTGTTGGTCGTCTAAGCATTTCACTGCATATCGTACTGTGTATGTGACAAATGCAGGCTCATCTCAAACGATGCGAGGCGAGGTCCAAGAGCTGCAAGAAGCCCAACTACATTATTGGTTACAATACTGCCATCAGGCTATTCAAGGACAAATGGGACAACAAGAATCTAAGAACCCGGTTGGTTGAGATAAGAAAAATCAATGAAAAAAGTATTCAGTGAGATTAATGTTGCACAACCACACATTGAACAGCTGAAGGCGTTTCAATGCTGTTTTTGTTCAGCAATTGAATACCTATAACATCCACGAATGTGCTTATGCACCCTCATCACCTCAAGTGCCACTCAGCAAAAACCCGCTGTGTGTGTGTCTTTCTTTTCTAACGATTGGAGTCACTGTGAAGGTCCTGAAGCAGCTATTTTGTCCCTGTTAAAAGCACCAGAGGAAACTAGGGCTTTAGTTTCAAGATATAACAGCGTCACACATAACAGAAGTCATTTCTTTCTACCTAGTGATTGATCAGTAGTAATTATCAAATCACATATAATGAAAGCCCCGTGTGAGTTTTTGTTTCCCTGAATCAGATGAAATGATACGTTTAATTTGTGCATTGAATAGACAGATGGCTCCTCGCTGTGTTTTGTTTACTCTACACGTGAAAGGAACGTTTTACGCTGCAGTCCCCAGACTTCTGTTTCAACAGTCAGCAAGGATCTCAACAGAAGTTAGTTATGAGATAATTGTGTGAAACAATCATAATAATCAAGCCGCTGATGGGGGTCTGACTAGTGCAGGAGACACAACCAAGAACAAGGTGCTCGCCATAGATCCAACAGGGGCTAATGATCGACATTTAGCTTAAGTGACTCCTGACTATATGTGTACAACCTTGGGTTATCTCCTGGTAGCTCAGTGGTTAAGGCAGAGGGCTGGAATGCAGAGATAGCAGGATCGATTCCCATCTGCGGCACCCAGCCCATCCCCCACACCAGGCGTGTCCCTGAGCAAGACAATCAGCGCTAGCTCCCCGAGCGCCGCCTGTGGCTGCTCCCTGCTGATGTTTCAGATGCATAGGACAAATTTTATTGTAACATGTATTTAATAACAATAATGTAGATTCTTCTTCTTCTTAACTTTATTTAAAATACAGATTTATCTGCTCCAACATGGACTCGCTGATCAAAGGTAAAAGTCCATCTGTGTCTATTGCGGGGAGAATTTTATGATTTCTGATGATAGTCTGTAGTCATTAAAGTCATTACTGCAGAAAGATAGGGGAGTCGTAGGTCCAACAGAACTGTGAATCTTTGTCAGCCTGGCTACAGTGCTGAAAACATGGCCAACAATACTAACAATACGATATTGTACTGCACAGGCACAGGTTCACCTGTAAAGATGCTGTGTGTGCGTAACCATGAGCATTAAGCTGCTGCTGTTACAGCCTCCAGTCTGTTTGCTTTCCATCATATTTTAAACCTGGCTGTAGGGATTTGCTTCCAAACTTTTGTCTGGTGTCCAAGCTTTTTGCAGGTTCTTCCACAGTAAACTGCAAGTAAATATTACAATAAGCTTAAAAGTGAATGAATCAATAAAATGTAATTATGAATCCTGCTGTGGTCTACTGCCATTGATTGTTAATGGTTATTAAACATTTTTATGGTTGTTTTAGACACAAAAAGCACATTAGGATTAGGTTAAGATTAGAGTAATACTATGGTCTGCCTTAACAGAGGGAAAAAACCACTTCATACATTGTGTGTGTGACTAAAACAAATCCACTATCTTTTTCTAACCTTAACCAACTTGCTTTGGCACCTAACCCGAACAGCACATACCCACCACCCAGGTCTTTATGACTCAAAAAAGCAAACTTGATTCAACCGTAACACCCACAGAGCTAGTGTAAGAAGTGTATGTTCATGGCTCACGGCACGGGATTCAGATGCAAATAGGTTCACTTACTACATGTCCAGGACTTGTCCAGAAGCTAACTGATTACTACGTAGAGGCTTCTGTGTTGCACACACCCAGCAACATACACCAGCAGTTACCCAGCAGGCAGGAATTTCCCTCTTTTGTGCAGGGTCCTGTCTTGGCGTTTTCATGAAAATAACAAAAGCAGCTATTTCCTTGTATAAAAGTGAAACTGAATAAAAATGTAACTCACTAGATGTAGTGGCCGACACTGTTCCATGCTGTGTGTGAATGAATGTGTGTGTGCATGTGCGGAGGGGGGGAAGAAGGTTAGTTGAAATGGGGATTTAAAAGAGATTTTTTTTTCCACAGCTTTAAAAAAGGTGCAGCAGAGCCACAACACTGAAACTGGGTCAAGGAAATGGGTGAAGGTGAATGTGCCTACACCACCATCAAAACACTCACACACAGGGAAGGTCCAAAGAAGCCCACAGAAGCCCAAGGAGCGATAGAGGGATCAACCTGAAAATTGAAGTTGCTTTTTTATTCCCAGACAGTCACAATTGGTTCTTGGAAAATCCTGAAATAACTGATACTTCAACCAGTAGCCGCTCGGTTGGTGGACTGGCAGAATGAAGGTTTTTGTTGGAACAAAGACCAAACGAGGTTAGGTGGATGTTTTTTGTAGGGTAGCTCAGTCTAAAAGCTATTAACCCTGTCTATTCTATTTTCCTCCGTAATGTACAAAACAATGATGTAATAAACAACCTTCCCTGTTGCTGGCCAACAGTATCCATGGATGCAGTTACAAATGTCTAGGAGGCTTGTTTGCATGTTTGATTTGTGATATCAGAAAGAGAAGCAAGCCCGTGTTGACACTAGCAGGAAACAAATAATGTTTACCCATCTACTGTAGTAAATGTTCCTTTTTGTTCATGGAGAGGCAGAGCAGGGCTGAAAGGAAACAGAAGACCAGAGGCAGCGAGGAGCCGGAGAAAGGTTTGATCGAGACCTCCAGAAGATACAATTTCTCTCTTTTACTGTTACTTTCTGACCTGTTTGGTTTCTGCTCTGGTTTTCTGACAGTAAAGAGAAACCTGTTTTAGTAAAACACAGGGTAGGTTATTACAGAGAGAATGAGGGGACAGGGCAGAGAGCTTTATCCATTTTTGGATTTAAGGTAATGTTACAGTACAGACGGTGACTCCTGACTATACAGACAACTTTTAGTGGGTCTTTGTATGTGTCAGATCAAACTTTCTTCCCAAACCAGACTGGCCTCAGACATTTACTGGACAAACACAGTTTTACATTAGTGATGTTTCTAAATCCAATTTTATTGACACTCTGCTACAGACGACAGGCGAAATGGAGAGTGGGATCAATTGTTATAGATACCAGTAAACATTTTGTGGTTATGCTTAAATGTTGCAGATGAAGAGGTAGGAGAGGGATCATGTTGTCCTGGGCTCAGCCAGGACAGTTTTGTTGCAGCCTTGTGTTGGGCAGTGGTAAGCTGTGGTAGTTAATTCCCCTTCTGTCCATATCTCATATCTAATGAACAATTATACAGTCTGAAAAAAGGTAGCCAACCTGTAAGGTTAGAAATGCCCTTCAACAAACCATTACCCATATTCACCAAGAAGTTCACCAAAACCACAACTGGGCTCCTAAAAACAAAAAACAAAACCAACAATTATTAGTTTTTGTGTGTTTGTGCATGGTTCCTGCATGAATCGTTGTGAAGTTGTGCTATTTTCTGTGTTTGTGTGTGTGCAGCATTATGCACTTTACATTGTGTGTGTGTGTGTTTCAGTGTGACAGTGACAAATGCAGGCAGTCTCCAGATCATAAGTGATGTGGCTGCTGCTTTGTGTGGCTGATAATACCTAACAATAATTGCTATGAGGCTTAAAATGACTTGTAATTACATCGCGCATTTCATAACCAGGTCCTGAGCTTATTACACTGTGAGATTTCTTTTTAAGTCACGGTAACATCATCACTTCTGTGGCACTGACAAATGACAGAGTTGGCAGAATCCTCGGCATGAGCAGCATCAGCACAGGGTCTAATTCAATTTTGTCCAAATTTGTTCTAGCGAGCTGCTCATTAAGTTGGAGGTTTGTTTGTCTTCAGAAAACATTAGCTGAGAGTAGATCTATACGCTGTAATTGAACTCCTGTGTAAACTAGACAAACACAAACTCATCATTCGGTGTAATGACTTTCATTCATTTCACTGATAGTAATAGATAAGACAAACAGGAGGGGACACGGACGTATGAAGATAATTAATGTGCCCCCAGAAATAAGTTTAATAGTCAAAAATGCCTGCTGAACTATACTGTGTGCGTCAGCGCAGCTCGGAGCCGCAGACCTCCTGCAAACTTCGGTCTGTTCCTTAAGCAAATTAAATCAGGCCATTAGCAAGCTATTAAAAAAGCAATCGGGGAGCTTCCTGTTTTTTTACTGATGAATTACATGACGAAAACAAGTTTGGGTCTCTAGAAGTTCAGCTGTATTGTAAAGTTTACACGACTTCAACATCTAAACAACATTAGACAGGAAGTACAGTAAGACTGGCTTTAACAGTTATTGAACATGTTTCCAAAGTTACCCAAGTCTTAAATGAAGATAGGCAATAAAAGTGCACAACAATGACATTTTGCAGTTAAAGTTTATACTTCACGTATATGTTCTCAAGGATGCTTTACCTGGTGAATATGTTTGTGTAACGTTCCAGTATACTTGCAACTATACTTTTAATACTTCTTGTGACACTTGTTGTATATAAACGTATACTTACTGGGTATTTCCTTGTACTTGTTAGTATACTTCAAGTACAAGTATAAGCTTATACCCTCTTATATCTTATAGTTATACAGGTACTTCACAGTTCATGCACCAGGCTGCATAGATTTAATTCCACAAATATGGACACACGCACTTCACATTAGAAGCACATTCTGGACTGGAGTGGTAGGCTAATGGTTTTTCTCTCTCTCTCTCTCTCTCTCCACATTTCCTGTCTGCCTCTCAACGGTACTGCACCAGCCCCTCAAATCAAAAAGGACCTCGAAACCGTCCCAAGACCCGCAGTTAATAGTTAACTTCATATTGCACACATCTGTAAATGTATGTCTGTTTCTATATGTCAGCTCTGTGATAGACTGGTGACCGGTCCGGGATGTACCCTGCCGCTCACCCAGTGACAGCTGGGACGTGCAATCTTTACGAGGACGAGCAGTCGGATAACGGTTTCGTGGATAACTTAAGCTGCTGCCAGAATGAAAGCCAACAGAAATACAGAGAGCTGCTATGTATGTAGTTGTGATGTGGTTGGATCAGCAGTGCTGAGAGTGCTAATTAGTTTGCATTATCTGACTAGCTGATGCTCAGCCATCGCTTGTTAGCTTGCAGACACCGTAGTCTGCATTCACAGGCAGAAGAAAAGATTCACAAACAAATCTGACAATCTGCAGGTGCTGCCTAGTGGTTCTCTAAGAAAAAGCATTAACGTGTTTGATGTGGCTCACAGAGGTCCATCGGACTCCCTGTATTTCCAAAGTAGGAGCAACAGTGAATATCTCATGGCTGATTTGTTCTGATTGAGTCCATGCTAGAATGAACAGCGGCCGGTCAGTCATTCTCCTCCATCTGCCCTAACCCCAGCATCACACAGCAGTGTCTGTCATGTATTATTAAAGAAGTCACCCTTTAAAACACTGGAACGACTAGGAATGGTTTTGCCTTCTTCAGGCTGTTATTGAAGAACCCACGCACCCTTGAAGTTAATACACATAAATGTGCACAGACACACAGACATTTTCATGCCTAATTTCCTACCCAATGCAATACAAACAGAAGCCACCAGTGGGGTCCATTAATGTGTTCTACCCGTCCCACACAGCCCCACCCCCCAGGCAGCCGTGTCTGGTTGTATTGATCTCTGCTGCTCTGTGTCCATTAGTGGCCCAGGAGGCAGACTCTCTGTCTGTCTGAAGTGTGTGCGCGGGTCTGTGTGAAGGTTTATCAGATACTCATCAAACACTGCTGAATTCCCCACAGCAGAAGCCTCATATTGAAAATGTCACAATTATGGCTGACTTTTTGTGAGGTGATATAAAGCAACCTGAGTTATGGTCGATATTTGTGCGAGTCGTAACTCTAAATGTCGGTGGAAACTGAAACCGATCGGCTACACTAGAGCTGAAACAATCACTCAATGAGTCAAACGATCAGCGATAAAAAGGGGAGGGGCAACAGTTAAGTCAACATTTTACAAACAGGCCAATGGAAATGAGCGTAATCTTATTGTAGATGTTTGTGTTGTTAGTTTTAGTTAAAGCAGAGTTGTGCAGACTGGTTTATATGAAATCATCATCTTCAGGTTGCAGCGAAAGTCTCTTACCTGGCAGTGTGACAGATCACCGTTATTGTGAAAAAGAAAGAGCTGTCTGCACACTGTGTACCGCAGAGCAAGAGCGACTCCTAAAAACGGCCAGTTTAACTTAAATAGACAGAAAAACAGAGTAATGACTCAACAATCAGCCCATAAAAGTCCACGACAGTTCAGGCTCGTGTGTCTAATGAAGCAGTGAGTAAAACCTGTTGACTTTGCCAATGTTGATAAAAGATCCTGGATTTTATCCTTTTATGGCCTGAGTGTGCAAGCGCTGCTAGAAATAAATTAATAAATTATTCAAAAAAAGTTAACTTTAATTAATTAGTTGTGGCTCAAAGGTATTTCTGTAGGTAAACGTGTCTTACAAGTGGCTCGCAGCCAGAAACAATCTGCCCTTTTTAAGTGGACATGATGTTTTCCCTTGACCTAGTATCACCTGTATCGACTGTCTATGTGTTTGAATGCTCCAGAGGGTATATTTGTGTGTGTGTGTCTGTGTGTGTGTGTGTGTGTGAGGGGAGTGAGAGTTAGATGCAGCACTTAAAACACAGAGAATATGCAGAGCAGCTACAAGAGGCTCATTAAATTTTGATGCTCTCCTCTCTATGCAGCTCTTATCTGAGGTAATGGAGGCTAATTACTGCTCACACATACATAGCATCATTAATGGAGAGTAACAGGGTTAGTCCCATCGATTCAGATAACTCTCAGAGCCTCCTGGACCAGAGGAAAAGACTTCCTCTAAGGAAATGCAGTGGTCAGACACAGGACGTGTGGATGTTTTCTGCACGTTACCCGCATTTAAACATGTTCAGAAACTTTTCCACATAACTATTTTGGCCACTGAGGAATTTTACTTGGATGTAGTTTGAGGTTTCTTCCCTGAATCTCGTCCAGCCTGGTTGAAGATCATCACTGAGGAACAAAGTGCGATAATAATAATATTATTATTATTATTATTATTATTTCAAAGAACCTAAGGCTGCAAAGAAAATTGGTTAAATTACCTAATATTTTTTAGTAAAGACTAATGAGTTTCCATGTCAGCACAAACTTACCTGTTTAGTTTTAGCATTTGTAAAAATTCCAGTAGTAAAAAAACTACTCTGGGATTTCAGGGTACTTGATTTGTTTTTCTCTGCGTGAGTGAGAAGGTCTCATTGCATGATTTGATAAAAGTGTTCAGACAGCAGTTTCACCATCTTTCATGTCTGCTCAGAGGAACCAGACCTGAAATGTCCCGGTCAGGAAAACAGAAATCACTTCAGATCTTCTTTGACAACTTCTCAGCCACGCTGGACATATCTTTTCTCTCCAACTTTTTTCCTTTCTTTTCTGTGCTCCTCACATCCTTCACTATTATTTTCAGGTTTTTGCCGGCTGAGTTGTGGGAACAGCTCAGCCTTTCTCTCTCACAGCCTGCTATTTCATTCTCATTACCTGAATTACTGTCATTTTCTTTTCCAGCTTTCACAACACAATGATTGCATGTAGGGCTGGGAGACAAAGAAGCAGAAGAGCTCATCTCTCTGTTTTCACCCACAGCTACATGAATTCAATTCTTATTTTCTGTTCTGTATTGTATATTTCTTAAAAAACTGAACAAATGCACATGTGAAGTGAAACTTGTGACATTTTCTTGTGGCGTTTAGGCTCACTACATTCTTTCTTGACGCTCCTTCTTTATTTATGTTTAGTATAGTTTGCTTTTGTAAGCAGTGAAGTGAAAATTTAATCTTGAAGGGAGAATGAGGATCAGACAGTTTCATCACAAGATGCCATCACGACTCGTAACTGAAATCAATGAGTGGTGACATATTCTGCCTGAGCCAACCTTTACTTTTATATAGCCAATAACTTAAAATGAATTTACACAGAAGAGTTAATTACACTTTTTTTATTCCTCTTATTAGACTTTTTTAATACACTTTGTATTTGTGACATACTCCTCAAATTTCAATGTAATTGAAGCATGTAATGTAATGTGATGACAGTAATAGGACACATATCTTCTTAGATGTTTTCCAGAAGTCAGACATCCATTAACTAAATACACTCCCAAACAAAAAAGTGAGATGTCTGAAAACAAGCTCCCCGTTGGATCCTGACACAAATATTTCCCAACAAGACATGCTGGTCAAGTTCATAGTCGAGATGCGCTGTGACAGGCAGGACTGTGACAAACACTGAAATAAACTTTCTCACTACACGGCTGTTCACCTTTCTTTTTATCAGAGTCCTCTACCCCCCTCCAGCTCTTCATTCTTGCTTTTCCTTTTCTCTAATTCCCTAAATTTGACCTGGTTATGTTTTGCGCCTAAGCAGGTTGAACGGGTTTAGCTCGCTCTAAATTAGCTTCACTAATCCACAACCTCATCTGCTGGAGATGAGGTTGTGACAAACAATTACAATCTATTGAAGTTTTTATCAGTTAAAAAACATATGTTGTTTTTTTATTTAATTATTGGATGTGTTTTTAGTTACTTGATTAGCTTAACAATAAATAATAACTGTAACCACTGTCGGAAAAGCAGATTTATGATTACCATCCGTCCAATATCTTCTACTTATCCACAGTCAGGTCGCGGTTCATTTTAACATAAAATTTGTAAATGTAGAACTTTTTGAAAGTTTCACCGTATGATACTGTTTTTCACAAAAGTTAAATTAGGTAAGGTGTCATTTCTGCTATTGTGGGACAGGTATGTCATATTTTTGGACTGTGCAGATGTTGTCGAGAGGCTGCTAGTGCTAACGCTAATATGACTAGTGCTGAATGTAATCATAGCAAGCAGCCTAAACATGTTTAGAACTAAAACTAAAAAAACTTTCTTCTGTTTGTTTCTTTTAATTCCTTTTGGGACCAGCAAAATTGACCCAAAAGAGTCACAGACGAAGTCCATTTACCAAGATGAATGGCACGCCATTGCACTGCAGGAGCTTGACTATCTTTTCCTCTTTCTCAGGGGCTTATTGTGCTTTAGAGTTTCCTCCACATTGAAACGGGATGTGTACTGGAATGCTTTTATGTTGTCCGGCAGTCTTACTCTCAGCTCATTAGAATGGCAGAAGGTGAAAGCCAGACGCCGCTTTCAGACAGTGTTTTCATCCTCAGGCTCAAGGTGGAGCTCAGCTGCCTTTGACTCACAAAGCTAACCACGGTACAGTTTCACACTGAGGTATCCATCTATGGGCCCTCTGAGTACATCCACGTTCGCCAGTGGATTCAGCACCCTGCTGCTCATAGACTTGATCAGGGTAACCGAGCTGTCAAGTAGCGTAAGACGATCTACCTACTCTCCCTCAAAAGCCTTGAACGGTACCTCACCCAGCACTGACTTCAAAAACATCACGTGCTCTGACGATCACAGTGCATTGAGTATAAAACCTTAGACGTGTAGCAGTGTTTACTGGGCTTAACTTTACTGGACGTAACGGGTTCAACGAAGAGCATATGTGTGAAAAACATCTTGATCATGTGCATCTCCCCATAGTGGATGTTCTCATCCATGGCCGTGTACGCCATCTTCCTATGTTTTGTTGACACTGATCTGCAGAGAGTGGAACACAGCAAATGAGAACCAAATTTCGAGGCCCTACTCATCCTCCAGCACTTTATGGACCCCATTGTAAATCCTTTTCATAACAAAGACATTGTCAGTCCCTATGCCAAAGAGTTTCTTCTCATGAAAAGCCACAACAACAACACGAGCTATAGATCTGCTCCCTGACTCAAGAAGATAAGATAAGATAAGATAAGACTTTATTATTGAAATTGGTGTCTTACCACAGCTCCAGACAGTACAAGGATACAACAACACAGTATTAAAAGGAAGTCAATTAAATGAAACAGAGATGAAACGAGATGAAATATAAGGGTGAAGGGTGTAAGTCATACTACCTCTTTCAAACTCTGATTCTGTTAATAAGTGTAGTATAGTCTATCCAAAAGTTCAGATCAGATGTGACGCAGCCAGTTCCTACCAAACTAATTTATGGATGCACTTTAGTTGCATGGGAACAGTTTGCTTAGCCTGGATCCTAAAAGTTTTGTCCAAGGGTGCAGCGTTTTAGAGCTCCTGTACATCATGTCCACTACCCAGTGACCTTCACGTTGATGGATTTATCATGTTCGTAGCCAAATAAAAAGCACAAGCTGTGCACAGGGACTAAGTGACTCCTGTCCCACACTATTTACATGACACATTCCCTCACTGAAAAGTTCAAATATATCTTCAATGAGTTTGTGTTTGAGATCAGGCGAGTATCTGCCTGAGCTGTCGTCAAACACATTGTTTCTGTATTCATCATGTGAAAACAACTATTTGAATGTTTGCACCACTTTAATAAAATAAATCCCACTCCTACTGCTTGTGCAGTACGGACACACAGGCTTCTGTTCTTACAACATACACGGGCAAATTCCACACACACATGGATTAAATAATGCAATGTGTGTGGACCTCAACAGTTATCTGACCACCACGTGATTACAAAAGACAATAAAAAGTACAGAGTCTGCTCAGACTCCCGCAGACACGACATAACCCTGAAGTCGCAGGCAGCCATGAAAAGCTTGACGCTCATTCACTGTAAATTTAGCACGATTTAGATTCTCAGCCCCTGTAGACCTATGAAAGGCCAAAGCTGTAACAGTTTCTCTGCTAGCATGCTGCTCATACAGGTAGCCTTGTGGCTTAATGGGAAAGAGCATCAGGCATAAGGTGGCAGGATCAAACCCTCATCCCTGTACCCTACTGCTCTACCCAAGGGTAACGGGTTACAGTCAACATCTGCAGTGAAGAATCAGTTTTATAGAAACAATCTTTACATGTTACAATGACATTGGGCTGTCTCAGCACACCTTATTGTAAATTAAAACATCAAGCAATAACACTTTTTAAGGTCTTTTATATATCAAAACATACCATCTTGTAGTCTGGAAGGATTTTGAGTTTGCAGGTGTTCACTGTACTACATAAGATAACGAAGCCATCGAGGGCACATAACACAGAGACAGGGGGAGTTATATTTACTTCATTTTCACTGCCCATTCAGTTTTTGTTTTG
Organism: Microctenopoma stevenorrisi; assembly: GCA_032270685.1. Taxonomy (NCBI): domain Eukaryota; kingdom Metazoa; phylum Chordata; class Actinopteri; order Anabantiformes; family Anabantidae; genus Microctenopoma; species Microctenopoma stevenorrisi. The sequence continues at coordinate 4,140,174 of JAUMTR010000013.1, read as the reverse complement.
TTGTTTGTCCCCTTCCCCCCTTCCTGCTTTCTTGTCCCGTCCCCTCTCCTCCTCCTCCTCTTCCTCTTCCTCTTTATTTTCATCTGTCTCGCTCGCTCTCTCTTCCTTCAGCAGCCTCTAACATGATTCAAGGTGACAAGTTCATGTCGTCTTCTAGGGAGCCCTTCTCCTCTGACTTATTTTTACTGGCTACTACACTGCAGCGCACTTACAAAAGTGAGACATAGAGACATACACACAAGCTGAGACACCAAATAATTGTATCCATAACATCCATGCTCAGAAACTCACACACACAAACACTATTGCTTTCTTTCACACAGCAGCACAAAAACTTTGACACACTTTGATGCAATAAGATGCAGGTATGGGGCACTAATAAAACATAATTTCATTATCTGCTTGCTTCAGGTTGTGCGTAATGTTGTTTTATTTCCAACTTGCAGTCTGTGAATACAATTTGCATGTCTATTAACGCTGCATGTGTTGCATTCAGTACATAAAATTAGACATGCAAATTGAGCCTATGCAGATATGAAGTTGCAAGCAAGCAAAATCCATTCATAATCATGCCGGAGTTGAGCATGCAGGAGTTTATATATTAAAAATGATGTTGTTTTTATTTTCCATTTAACCTTTTACCACCCACTGTTCTGCCTGAGGGAAACTAGCACTATGCAGAAGTTTCATGGACTGTACTATGAGAGCTACACAAATATTAACATGACATAAAATATACCTATTTGGGCATTGTCTTCAGTCATCCAATCACCACAACATCCTAAAATACACAGGTGCAACTACCACTGCGTGATTTAATGTGATAAAGTGTGTGTGGGGATAGAAAACTGTCAATATCATTATGCTAAATTGTGTTGCAAATCATACCTCTTATTTTCACCACTTGCCTGCTGCTCTGTGTTACAGAACATTACACAGATGCTGGAAGATAATACCAAACAGCACAAGGACACGCGCCAGTCAGGCCAAAAAAGCTTTTACCCAAGAAGAGGCTACCTCTGTCACATGGATGTGCTTTGGCTTTGAACAGTTTGGAAATTATTCGGAACAATTTGGAAATTATACATCACAACAGACAGAAACGCCACAAACCAATAAAGAATTTGACATTTCTTTGTCATCTCTATGTGTGTATTGAACATCAAAACAAAAATGCTGTTTCTCCAGGTGCTAGAGAACATGGCTGTAAATATAATACAAAAAAGATGAAAAAATGCAAACGATATGTTCACTCTGAAGATAAATAAATGTGTGATAAACATGACAGTTATAAGAAGGACTCACTGCAACAGAGGAATTAGTCTGACCCACACTAAGATGAGCAGCAAATGTATCCTTCCCTCCAAAACACAACACCCCTCAGCATTTATTTGTTCCAGCAGGGAAATGCCTCTACAGATCGGGGCTCGGTGCCCGAGGGATGGCCAGGGCAGAAAAAGCATTTGGCGCTTGCTGGTTGGCAACAGCAGTGGCAGAGACATAGCGCTGCCACTCTGCAGCAGCCAGGCCAAACCAGGCTAAACCCTGCTGGCACTGGGATGTGTAGTGAGAAGCACTGACCTGGAATCTGAGATGTTAGACTAACACTGCTAAATGATTCATTGGCAACAATGTCGATTAGGGCGACACTTTCATCTTTATTTGATATCACGGTGAACGAGAGTGGAGCGACAGTGGGAGGAGGAAGGAAGAAAGGAAAAACAAGAACAAAGGGTTTGGAAAGACACAAAAGCCTAAACTGCCAAACAACATGTGGGTGCTGGAAGTGAAGGAGTAAGTCAGCCCGAGCGACGCAGGTGACCTAAAATGTTCTGGCTTCTCCGCGACAGACCACATTACAGGGCTGTGGTTGAACAGAGACGCTGCGCCCGCTAACAGTAATGGGTTGTGGTTTTAGCAACAAGTCATCCAGCCTAAATGACAATACTAGGCATTTATGTCCATCTTTTAATTAGACCCACAGAACCATTCCAGCAGCAGACATACAGGCTCCTAGTCGCCATGGAAACATCAGAGTTTAGGCACAAAAATAATAATTTCATTAAATGTAGGTACTAAACATTGTGATATTGTTATTTACTTAAGGTGTCACAGTTACAATAAATAAGTGATAATGGACGCCGAACATGAATAAGTGGACCCAGAACCTGCTGGCAACCAGCTGTGAAGTGTGCATGTTACCGCCATGCCTGGGTGGGTTTTCCTCTGCACACGCCAGTTTTCTCTCCCAGTCAGAACAAATGCAGGTTAAATTAATCGGTGACTATAATTGCTTGTAGGTGTTAATTGACGTCGACCTTGTGACAGACTGCACTGGATATGAAGATGCATCTCTGCATGTCTGCACCTGGACACAGGAAAAAGCAGTGCAGACGATAGATTTCCCACAGAGCAGGACAGGCAACCAGATATGGATCTGGGGTGTTAATTATGCTAATGGTCAAAGCTGAGAAGTGCTCACTTCCTTATGAACAGGGCTTGTTTATCAGCCTGAAATGAGCGATTTCTGACAAGTTGTAGCAAGAGAAAGTAAGATAGATGAACGAATAACACCTTATTTAGGACAATAATACAAAAATGTTCTTGCATGAGGCCCATTGTGTCCTGAAGTGCAGTGAGCACGATCCATCCGAATTAAAAAAACATTTCTGCTCCAGCACACGATGCATTATTCACAGAGCGTTTTCTGCTTTCTTGTCTTGATCAAGGTGTTGATCCCTGATGTGATGTTTTAATTTTGACGGACTTACACAGAGTGGAGTCAGCTTTGAGAAAGAGCTCAAATCTTCACTCAAGGTGAAAGTGAGTGAGTCTGAATCTGCCCATGTACACGTTTGTCTTCCCACAAACTGAACAAATACCGGGCTGATGGTAAGACGGAGCTGCAGCTGATATTCAGAGACATTAGCGGCGCTTAATTCTTGACCCACTGGTGTGGGTCGCAGCTGTAAACAAGCCTTATTGGCTGCAAGACCCCTGGCAACCAGAAACACCAGCTGGCGATCCAAAATCAGCATCCAAACATGCTCATACAAGTCCCAATAAAACTGCGTGTTGGCACATGTGTGTAACTTCACGCTCACAGTTTCTATTGTGTGCCTGTCATGTATTTACCCAGGATGCTGAAAGCTATGTGTGACTGCATGCCAGAACTGTGTGTAGACACTGAATATGAGTGTGGGTGGGTGTGGGTGGGTGTGTGTGTGCAGCTCTGAAAGACAGAGAAACAGACACAGAGACTGAGGGGTGAAGGAAGGGTCAGATGAGAAGAAATAAGTGGAAACTGCCTTCTCTCTTTGCTATCTGTCTCCAGGGAGATTTCAGCACTTCACTGTCTGACTTCCTCAGTCTTGTCATTCTGCCTCTAAGGCTATGTCCACGCTAATGTGGATAAATTTGATACTGCATCTTTTTCTCCTCCCATTTTGGCCTTTCATCCGCACTAATGGGTGCTAAAAAATCCTCCTAAGACAATCATTCATGGCAGTTCTTCTCTCAAACTTGTGAAAAGTTCTGTGTAACGGGAACATTACATCAGATTGAATAAACCAAATACACAGGTATGATGTTAAAAGACTGCTCACATGGTGCAAATGAGAATCTTTGCCATTGCTATCATCTATCGTCTGTGACGTGGACGTGATAGAACTGCAGATACACTATAATGGGAACATCTGCACGGCCACCGTAATCAGCACCTCTAGTGTTTCTCCAGCGCTCTGGTCTCAGAGTGACTACACACACACACACACACACACACACACACACACACACACACACACACACACACACACAGGCCCACTAAAAAAGAAAACTCTTATCTTGAACCCATGACGATGCTTATTACAGGAGATTTGATTTGAAACGGTGGAGCCACAGATTGGACAAACAAACAGGTTTGCTCAGCTCATATCTGCTGATAATACAGCTGCATCCACTGAGCAGCTCATGATACTTCAGTGGACACACACACACACGCATCTACAGGGACACACAGAGAGTAGAGAGAGACACCTGTACACACACTGGCATATTCACAGGGGCTGACTGTGAGAACACATGGGTCTGCTGGTTGGGAAATGTTAAAACAAGTGCAAAACATAGAAGCAATAGTATAGTGTGGTATTTTGAAAGGTGACTGCTTTGCTCACTGTTGAACTGATCCAAAACCCTAAGAAGCAGACATATTGAATGACACACCACTGGATCTATTCTTCTTACCATGACACACATGAAGTTAAAAAAAAAAACTTCAGCATATACTTGTACATCCTGTTGTGAGTGGACCTATCATTTCTTTCGTTGGGCAAATTCTGCTTTAAGAAAGCAACTGTGCACAGTGCTAGCAGCCTGTCAACACTAACTCTGGTTGTCTGGGTGTGAGGTGTTCAGGGACAGTACGGAGGGCAGGTCACGTTTGTGTAAAGGATGCAGGGAAAAGACAAAATCACCAGGTTGAGTATAAGTCACTGCTATTGGCTGAATTTGTCTTAATTCATTAATGTGCGTCTGTCAGTGTCATGTGTTCTCCAGCCCTCATGTGTCTTTTGTTCCTCCCTCACCTTGATCACTCCCCTCTCTCTCTT
>JAUMTR010000013.1:4095871-4135467 GCA_032270685.1 Microctenopoma stevenorrisi | reverse complement strand
CACACTCACACACTCACACACTCACACACTCACACACTCACACACTCACACACTCACACACTCACACACTCACACACACACTCACACACACACACACACACACACACACGATGGATTTTCTGGATGGGTTTGTGAGAGAGATTTGTCAGAGTTGCTGCATTCACACCTCCGATCAACACAACAAATTTCTGTGATGAAAGTGACTCTGACTCCTGACGCCCACCTCCTCCTCGCCTCCCTTTCAACACTTCCTCCTTCTACACTTCTTCACTTTATCCCTCATTTGTCCTTCACCCACCCTCCCTTATTTTCCTTGCACTCCTCTCTCTCCTCCCCCACTGCTCCCTCCTCATTCTCCTTCACTCCCCTTGTCTCTTTTATTCCCTCACCCTTCTCCTCTTTTAGGTCATCTCCCCTTCTCACCTCTCTCTTGTTCTTCCCTCCTAGACTTCATCACCTCTTTCACACTCCTCCACAGACTCTTCCTCCTCATCTTCTCCACTGCACATCTCATCTATTGTCTGGTTCTTACCTTTGCTCCTCAACCACTCTCTCCCTTTTTGTCTGGACGCTGACCTTCATCCTTTCTTCTAATCTCTCGCCCCTCTCTTCCTCTTCATCTCCTCCATTTCCAGGTCCCTTTTTCACAATTTCTCACCTATTGCTTCACTCTTGATATTTTTCCCTCTCTACTTGCTAACGTGCTCCTCCTCGCTTCTTTTCCTCCTCCCTCTTCAAACGACTACTCCTCTCGCACCATCAGTTTCCTCTGCTGCCTGTCTCCTCATCTTTCTCCCCACTTCCTCTTCCCTTTTTTCCTTTCCTTAGCTTCTGTTCTCGCTCTTTTATCTCATCCTTCACTTGATCGATTGTTTCGGCCTTGCTCTCCTTTTGTAATTGTTATACGTTCTTGTTACTGCATGTTCCTCATCCCATCCTCTTCCTCACCCTATCCTGCTCCTGCTTTTCTCCTGTGTTTTATTCTCTGCACCTACTTTACCCCACCTTTGGCATCCTTATGCAATTCATCATCAACCTCTTCTCAATTTACCCTTTTCCTTCCTCCCAGTCCTGAGTTGAATCTCTCCCCACCTTTACTCCTCCCTACTTCCTCCCCTTTCTCTTCCTTCCTGAAAAACAAGCATGAGCCACAGCAACACAGAAGTTACATAATGCATGAACTTGCTTCCTCCTCCTCTTCCTCCTTCTCACCTAATCAAACACAGAGCGGAAACTGTCGAACACGCTACACTGTTAGTTTTAGAGGCTGTACACTGGTTTGGTTACATATTACATGAAAGTGCCTCCTCCTAAAAAAATCCCTGAATATGGAAACAACTGCTTTGTGTTGTCTTTAGTGTAATGAGCTCCCGGTGCGCAACCACCACATCTGGGCCATTAATAAAGAATGGGGGAGGGGAAGCAGGGGAGGAAGGGGGATAGAGGACGCATTAAACACAGAGCGATACAGCCGACAGCGATGCCATGCTTTGAAGCATCTCCCACTGTGTGTGTGTGTGTGTGTGTGTGTGTGTGTGCTCGTGTGTTTGTGTCCCCCGGTGTGCGAGTGTCGATAAGCTAAGGTAGAGCAACAACACATTCACATGCACGGCACCCACAAATGCAGGATAAACAACAGTTTGTCACTGTCAGCTGCTAAATTCACACAGGCCACTGGCTCGCTGTGTTGAAGATTTCCCAAAAAAGATCACACACACACACACACACTCACAAAAACTCTTGACTGCTTTGAACTCCTTCTTTCGCTAACTCTCGTGTCCTAATGCAATGCTCCAACACTTTGAGGAAGGTGCTTTCTTCCGACAGCCAAAAGAACTTGTCCAAACTGTGGTCTGACTCATGTTGAATGATGTGTCAAAGTCTCACTCAGAATCAGCTTTCATTTCCAAAACTAAGTGGCAGATAGATCACTGCAAGATCACCAAATTTAGCTCTCTGTGCCTTTCCAAACTCAATCAGTCGGTCGATGCAGAAGGTTGCAGGTTCGAAACCCTGTCTGACTCCTGATCCATCCCCTACTAGGTGTGTCCCTGAGCCAGACACCCAGCGCTAGCTCCCTGTAAGTCGCTTTGGAAGTAAGCGTCTGCAAAGTAAAGTAATGTATCACAGAAAATGTAATGCATGTTGTCACCTGTGAAGCGTTTTCTTTTGTCTACGCTGAAGCTCTATCTGTACCATCTCGCAGGGTTTGCAGAGCTACTCTTCTCCAGCGACCAACCTTTCAGTGTGAGATGCCAGGTCCGAGTGCATGTATGCGGTTGGTGTGTGTGTGTGTGTGTGTGTGTGTGTGTGGTCCTTCGCAGCATGTACAGTATCCAATTAAGGGCCCGAACTCAATTTACATTCTGCCGTGGCCAGGTGGCTGAGGCGAACGGCATGAGGGAGAGAAGGGCTGAGAGGGAGATAAAGTTCCTACCTTTAATTAAAAGTGAAACATGGCTTCAGTCTGGAGGTGCAGCACAATTTTTCTCCGAGGCTTTATCTAGGTCAGCATGGTTGTAAAGTGACATACAGGAATAACCCAGTTGGTGTGTATGGGAGGTTTAGATCACCACATAAAATCAGCATCAGTCTCATGCTGTGATTAGTTAGCTTACCTACACAGCTAAATTGTTGCTTATAGAGTATAAGTATTTAAAGTACTGGTAAATACAGACTCAGAAATGATGCACTCATCAGCCCTATAAATCATCTCACAACTTTCTAACTGAAGCTTCTTGCAGTCCGGAACAGAAACAGCTGGTGGGCATGCTGGAAGTTTTCTTTGCCATCAAGTGGGTGGAGGGTGTTTTTTTACATTAATCACTAATGCCTGCCTGTCACTTAAAATGTTACATGCACTTAGAAAATCATATTCATCAGATCTGATTTCTTCTCTCGCCCGGGCCGATGGAGGCATGGGTTGACGATTTAAACAGTATCGAGTCAGAAAAGACATTTTTTTGTTTGTGTGTGATGACTGTCAGCTCTGCGAGAGACACACTGAATGTCACAACGCTCCTTTTCACAGCACAAACAGTGGAAAGTGACTTATCCACATGTTTACAGGGCACTTTGTGTTGGTTTTTTACTAAGATTTAGATTGGAGTAAAGTACAAGTACCTCAAAATTGTAGCATAGTACCTAAGTGCACATGTTTAGTTACCTACTACCTCTGCCGTAGAATAAGTCATGCTACGTTAACACCCTTTACAGTCTTCAGCACCATGGACAGCAACACGTCACAGCTCGAACAGTCAAGCCTCTGCACTCGTTCTCAAGTTTAGAAATTTAATTAAGAATTTACTCAGTGGACTCTAACTTGGTGATGAAACTTCCCCAGGGGATTCTGATCTTGTCAACTTACGTGACACGTGTCAACATGCGATGGGGTCTTCTATCAGAAAACCTGCTGTGAGCGAGCGCTCTGCTTTCTAGTGAGCTTCACGTGTCACCGCTGTTTTAACATAATCCACAAATATCTGTCAGGATCGCAGCTGGTTTTTGCCCTGTGATCAAGCCTGTTTTCCCCTCAGTGGATGTGTGTCTAAATGGCTGTGTACTCCATTTAAAAAGCCCTTGTGCTGTATTATTTATCAGCCTGGGGAGAGGTGCTGTTCACATCTCATCCGTCGCTCCTCGTGTGTTCTGATCGTCTCTGCTAATTTCTGCTCGTTTTGGCAGGTGCGAAGCTCTGATTTGCATGTTCAAAGAAAGATGGAGGAGGTAGTTCACTGTTTGTGAATTGTGTTCCTGTAGGTTGCGCGTCTCTACTCGTCTACTTTCCTTTTTGTCAGTATAGATTCCTTGTCTGTGTTGTATTATGAATTGCTCTCCCACAGGACTCTTATTTGCTCTTACAGTCTAGTTCAGTATGTCTTCGCCTTCAATTTGCGTCTCATACAATATGAGTTACATTGTGATTGCTGTGCATTGTTAACAGTGAGGAAAATGTAAAGTCACTAACCGCCTTGTTCTCATTATTACTACACAAAACTGGTTCCACAGATGATACAATAGTTTAAAGTGAAAATATGATTCAGTTAATACATAGATTTTTTTATTAGCTGTAATATAAATGTATAGACACCAACATGAAAAACCTTATACCATATAACCAACACTCTAAAAAAACGTGGCTTGTCTTTGCTTTAATCATGTTGCCTACAAGCTGTAGAGCAACACAGAACCCATGTAAGCTTAATTGTCTAATCATGATGCTGAATGTGTGGCCTGACAAACGTTACAATTTAATGGACTTAATGTTTGCAGAGGAGATACCTGGTTTGTCTACGTGGTGTGTGTGTGTGTGTGTGTGTGTGTGTGTGTGTGTAGATTGACAAACTAACAAATCAATTTTGATTTCTCAAGACACACTTGCCACTTTGCTAAAAAGAAATTCAGGTGCTGAAACACGTGTTTCTATCAGGTTCTGTTCCCACTTTTTCTCTCTTCTGCCTGTTCCATGATCACACCGCTATGAACCCAAGTACACGCAGACACCCGTGTGCACACAGACACACCTCAGCCTTGGTCAAAGACCCAGATGGCCATAAATCTCTTTTATGAGCTGGACTTGATGAAAGCGTTACCCGGGACAATCTAGCGCTTTTCTTTTCTTGCTTCTGCCAGGCTGTTGGTGGATTTCTCCTCACGCCACTGCCTTTGAGTCCCATCTCTATCATTCTTCTCTGACAGGGCAGATACAACTTGCAGTCCTTGGCGAATTCTCCTCAAAGCAGGTGAATTTAAAATTTTGATTATTCCTATAAAAAAAAAGTGATTTAAAAAATAAGCCAACAGTTAGCATCAAGCTTTTTAAATCTAAGATTTAATTAACTTTATTAGTTAAATAATAATATACAGGGGGGCAGGGGGGAGCGGATTGCCTTGCCCAGCTGCCCCCCCCCAACTTTTATGTCCTTAAAAAATACCTATTCAACCTACCAAATTTATTAAAAATCAATCAATCAACATGGAAACTCCGGTCATTCTAGGTGCGATGTGACAGTGCTTAAGTAAAATCACCTAAAAACAAAAAATATCTGGGAAATCAATAATTAATTAATCATTCATTGCTTAAACATAGAAGTTTGCTCAAATTGAAGCTCTGGGAATTGGTGTGTCTAAGTACCTGTTCCTCCTTCCCTGCACCTCCCTAACAGCTACAAAAGAGCTCAGAAAGTGTGAAGGAATGGAAATGAAGCTAACTCTGTATACACCCACGCAATCCTTGGAAGAGTCTCCTCAGGTAAGTGTGAACACACAGTAACTGTACCATCACTGTGCGGGGCTTTTAATCTAGCTGTGAATGTGGAATAAATGTTGCAACAAAAATATGAAACATCATTTTTATTTACTAAAAAATCTTCCAGTTTAGATTGATCTTTTGATCAACGCTTCACGAAGCGTTTGATGTAGCGGCTCTGCAATGGATCCTGGTATTTCCTTTATCTGGTTGCCTTACGCTTGTGCCATTTGTAACTAGTGTGACATTTTTTTGGTCGCAACATGTGATGCTGCGCTCTCTGTGCTGGTTTGACAACTCTGAGAGGAAAGACGGGAAAGATGAGAATGCAGCAGGGAAGAGGCTGATGGAGACAGAGAGGTCTGCAGTCCCCGGAGAATGAGCCATACTTCAGACAAGCTTTCAGAGTGGAGACAGAGATAAAGAGGAGAGAGAAACCTCAAGATGGAGGCTGATAAATTGAGAGTTTGAGGGTATGGAAGAAGGAGTTGATTAAAAGAGATAAAAAAAGAAAACGGGAACAATGTGGAAGAGATAAATTTGAAAAGAAAAAGAAAAGTGCCCCTAAAACATTTTTAGGACTTATCTTTTTTTTTCTTTAATTTGCCAGCAGCTCTCTCTGACATTGACCCAGGGGTGTAAAATAATGGTGCTTGGTCTCTTTCATTCTATTTCTCTCCTTCCTCTGCTGCACTCTAATGGAGCTCAAAACATACTGTGTTAGATAGCCGACCCTAAAGATAAAGATAGATAGATAGAGGAAAAATCTATTCTATCCCTCATGATTATGCATCGTCACCTATCATCTCATCGTGCCACAAAGCACATTCCAGTAAAATATTACATCATCAAAACCAAGGAAAGATGACCACACCGAGGGGTAACATCCATCCTTTGTCCTAACCGGGTTTGTGGTCAGAGCACTGAGAGGTAACAGATATATAATGACATGCAAATAATTTTTTAGCTTTTATTTAAAGTCGTTTAGTCAATGTTCCTTTTGATGTGCTGTCACTGTTCAAATAAACCTACCATTAAAATGATACTGAGACTTTCATTTCTTACAAACTTAACAAACAATTATTTCCTCCACTGTATTTATATTCAGAGTGGCGCTAAAATCTTCTGTTCTAGACATTTCTCATAGTGTTTTTACTGTTCGGTGTCTCCATACGGCACCACGTAGCGTTTGCACCTGTGTGCGTGTTCAAGAAGGCATCCACAATGGAACAGAGCAATTTGTTTTTTATGATGCGGGACCTGTCACAATATGTGGTGAGCAAAAAAGCCGTGGGCTAAATTCGAAATCCAGCCCTTTTTATTCTGTTCTCACAATGCCTTCAGTCTCTAATTTCCACATAATTATTCTGTGATGCTTATAAATCTCTCTATCGCTATGTAATAGCTTTGTGGTGGAGTCACATGCTGGCTGGAGGCCCGGAGGGGGAGACTTGGTTCCCACTGTGCCCTCCAGCTTCTATTATTTACATCCTGCTGTGGCTTTTTCATTGGCCCTGTTCAAGTGATGTGTTTACTTGTGGCTGATAGCCCAAGCGAACACAAATACCTGCAAAATGCAACATGCTCACGTTGTAAAGTAGAGAGTGAGCAGAAGTAGTCAATGGCATTTTAGGATTTGACAATGTGGACCGACTAGATCCAACATTAACCTGGTGGTTTGATTTTTGTGGTGGATGGGGGTCAGCATGGGCTCCCTGAGCAGCATGTGACTTACACCGCCCCATGCTGCCAGCTGTGGTGCCAGCTTAACAACAACCACTGGCTGGTGTAAATGAGAAGAGCACTTTAGCACTTGCAGTCCCCTCTTTTCAAAGTTGTTGAATTTTTTTTTGGTGTTTTTTGTTGCATGCCTAAAATTTAGTCACGAGAATTTTCTGATACCTCATAACATCTGTCACATCTTGCCATACGTGACTGTAATATGCTACAAGACTTGCATTATCAAATTTATCAGGATTTTCGGTTGCGTCTCTTTTTTTTGTGAGTATAATGTTATGTGGTGCTTCTGTCTGCATGGGGGGAAAAGTAGTAACTGCAGACAGTCAATGCTTACCTGATGAGGCAGCTGTCAATACTAACCAGTTCAAAAGCGGCATGTCTGATACGCGCCTTTATTGACCAGTGAAAATGTATTTGCTTTGGACAGCTGTTCACATACTAGTGTATCCACTCTTGTGTCTCTTCCCAACATGTCAATTTGCAACACACATCTCTCTCCATTTTTGTCCTTGTTGGTGCAGACTTGACGATGGGTAAACAAATTCTATACAGCAAGGAAACTATTCCTCTGAGTATCTTTCTGCCTGTCTCTTTGTTTTAGTAAAGGCTAATTGGGCCTCTCATTAACAGTATAGCAACCCTCAGCTGGTAATGATGTGGAACTTTTTGATTTGGCTACAGGCTGAACAGCGAAGCTGGAAAGTTTGTCTGAGATGTCAGGATCAAATTAGGGATGCCTGGACACAGTACGGAGGGGGAAGTGGCATTTCCCTCCTCATTTGTTGTGTTTGCTGTTCGCTGCCATTAAACCACCCCCAGGGGAACTGCATACAGATGCATTGTTTACCAGATTCTACTTCCTGCACTGGTCGAATGAAGGTTAAAATAGATAAAATAGAAGAAAATGCTTCAGAAATCACATTTTTTTTATATTAACGTATTTGTTGAATTTTACGTGTGCGTTTTGTTATGAACAAAAGAAGGAGTTTATGGTTTAATCTGTCATGGCTAAGTTTGTGTGTCTGTGTGTGTGTCCACTGGGCTTAAAGGGACATTTCTCGCTTATGGAGCTGATTCCAGGAATAACAGCCAAACACCCAAAATGTTGGACAATGTCCAGCTGTATTTTTTAACACCTCTATTTTGTCATTTCTGGTAGATTTGTTCCAGTTTCTTTATAAGGAGAACTGATTTCGGGTGCTGATCATTTACATTTGTTTATCCATTTCTTCTTTTCTTATGATGGTTTATGACGGGACATTAGATTCCTGACTTCCTGTCCATCATCCTCTTCTGTAGCCAAACTTCCACCATTCGTTTTCTGTCTTCTATCGTCCATGTCTTCAGTTCATTACAGTTCACTCTCACCGATGAACTGCTTTTAAGGTCACCTATGTGTCAGTAGACGCCTCAATCATATGTGTGCTTCTCAGCTTTCCTGGGACAGTATAACGTCTATGAAACTACTGAATGCCCATTGTCTCACTCAAAGAGAATTCACTAATCACAGAGTTTGATAAAAACTAATTTTCTTCAGTCTTACCTCATTATCTGAAACCTGCAGAACAAGTCTGCTGTGTTGTAGCAGTCAGCTGATGGTGAAGTGAAGTCTGTTAACAGCCATCACACACTTCAGAGTGAGCACCCTTCAGTAAATGACGGGCTGCCCTTCTGCCCACTCAGACTGTCAGCTGTAGTGACATTTAGCCATCCAGCTGAATGGAGCTGTGTGAGCCTGTCTGCACAAAGGTTTGTGTGTGTGTGTAGCATCGGTTTGTAGATGCAGTCGCTTTATTTTTCAATATTTGTCACATGTAAGTCTATTCTGACATCTGAGGATGTATGTTAAGTGTTACCTTTCATGTTAAATGTTACCTTTCATGCTGGTCCTTTTTTATTGTGTGAGACATATTTTATCTTCCTTGTATTGTTAGTTGACATTTGGCTGTGTGACTCTTAAGAGGTCAGGTCATAAGTGACTCCTGTGTTCACTGAAAAGATTTCTATTATTATCCATTTCTATTCAACTCCTTTTTTTTCCTCTATCGAAACCCTGACACAATCTTGCCAGAAATACATACATACATACATATATATATGCAGTGCTGTGTAGTCCTGCCACATCTCTTTTAGTGTTTAAGAAGCTGCAAGATGGAAATAACGACGCTGTCATTAAACCATTTAATTTCTACTGATGAGAAATGCCAAATGTGTTGCTTATTGTTCTGTGAACTAACTAGAAATGTTGTATTAAAGCATTTGCCTAACATTCACATATAGAATTCTTTTTAATGGTAACTATAGAGAAGGGGTAAAGTAGTGTTGTAGTCAAGACCGCCCAAACCGAGACCAAGACAGAGCCAAGACCGAAGGGTTGGTTTCAGTGTGCAAGCCAGCACCTGTCAGATAGCACCAGCTATCAAATGTTCACTGACTCTCTTAAATACATTTTCTTCGTCAAATACACAATATTCTTTGTCAGATTTAGGAGTTTTTCCTCATAGTTTGATGACAAGAAATGCAGAGCTAGTAGTTAGTTTTCTAACCTTTCATGGTGCTTTCTCTCCAGATGCCAGGTGAATGTAGACGTCCCAGTCTCTGTTAAGGTGGTTCGACAAAATCTTCTTTGCAAATATAGTCCTTGTGCTTTTTAAACCCAAAATGTATTCCTGCCGACTTTGCGGACATTTTGGGAAATCTCTTTGCCAACTTCGCTATGATGCGATGTGTATGAAGTGTGTGATCTGTCACGTGCAGTGTCCGTCGAGGAAATGTTTACAATGTAACGTTTTTTAAAATAGAGGCATCTGACTGGTTGCATATGAATTGAGGCGCGAAGAAATAATAATTTGTTTTGTGAGGACGCGGTGTTTTCTTTTTTTTCCCCATCCCATCGAGACCCCTATGTCCGAGTCCAAGACAAGACCGAGACCAAAAAGACTTGAGACCAAGACAAGACCGAGACCAAAAAGACTTGAGACAACCTAAAACTACCCTAGAACTACAGCACTAGGGTAAAGTACAAGATTAAGGGAATGGGAACGATCACCATTTGATTAAATGCTTTGATTAAAGTCAAAGGTAACAAATTACAAATGACATGCTGACTTTTCTCAGTTGTAACCAGAACACCATACAGTCGCGATTACGTTTCCTTTGAAGCATGTAATAATTGACCTAACATTCATGTTTGTCCACCCTCTGAGCCAACACTAGTTCTCAAGGAGTCATGTTCACGATGAAGGTTGTTGTAATGGTTTTAGACGACCACCTGCAGTGCGGAGGATTCTTTTATAACGCCATTAACATAATGCTTGTGATTAATATGGAAGATTGCAAGACGAATGTAACAAGCAATAAATCAAACGAGGACCTTGAGAGTTGAGCTCTGTTGGAGTTGGTTACCTGTGGCTTCGGTACGTTTGTAGATTTCATACAGTTGCGACACTTCTACATCAAAACGTGCCCTTTTGAGAATTCCTTTTCCTACTACTACTCTTACATGAATATCCCTCGGATGAGGCTTCATTTTTAGTTTGGCGGGGCTTTTGATTATTTGTTAAGTGACTTGCAAAAGATTTAAATTCTTTGATTAAAAACCAAGTTTGTAGCTGTTCTGTGATCTTTAACACACAGTACCTGAGGATCAGGTGGGAACCAATTATTTTACCTTCTGTCTTATTCACTCGATGCACTGTGTGACTTTGAAAAACTTTATCTATAATCTTAATATACAAGTGACCAAACCTTACAAAAGAGTCTAAACTACCACAAAACCAAAACAGTTGAAGGAGATATTGGAGCTTTGGCAGTGGGAAACTTTTCCAAATTCAGTGATTTACTGTTCCTCTTCCACGGCCATTTGCAGTTTCTCGTCCCCTATAGATTTTTAACATTTTGCCCCTGACCTTTACAAAATGACCAGCAAATGTGAGGCGTATTCATTTCCCTTTTTTCATTGTTGCTTCTTCCTCCGAATTATCATTTGACCTTCACTGCTGTCCGACAGCAGACGACTCACACAAACTTAAAAAGACTGGACTCTAGGTATAAAAACAAAAAGTCTGAACAAATACAAAGATTTGAAAAAGACTTTAAAAATATGAAAATAGTTTTTGAGAATAAATGCATTTGTATGCAGATTTAATGCACAACACCACAGTATTTCAGTCACTTATTATGTTATGTTGCAGTCATAGGAGGGCATGCAATGCAGTGTTCATATCCAATTTGCACCTGGATTCTCTTCCTTCATAATCTTTTCTCAGCACTGGGACTGTGATATTTTAATAGATCTAAAATGTCTTATGTACAGTTACTGTAATAACTGTCTAGACTGTTGTATTGCAGTGAAACACGTTTTCACAATTGCAGTTGCATCTGAGTCCGCTTGTGGCTCCGCATTGCTCTGGTTCTGTTCTGTACAGGGTGTGGACAGAGTAAGCATCAACGAACAGGCAGAACAGGCGAGATTATCATCCTGGGTGTGGTTAGTCTTCAAATCCAAAATGAACCCCCAACAAACAGAAATGACAACGCCCAGCTTGCACACTGACAACGCAGCAGCGCAAAACATACTGTACTGGACACGCTGTCTCACATCCTCATGAAGATAAAACACCAGTTCTTTGTTGTTGTTCTAAGCTGCAGCAGTGGTCGTGACTAAAACTTACACTAAAACCCCAATTTATTATTTTTTCCACTTGTTATTATTGTACAAATATATATATATACTCTCAATCTAGTGACACACCATGACGTCAAACACAGAGTTTTCAGCTCATTGGAATTAAACTAAAACTTTAGTAAGACTGGTGAAAACACTACACTGACTTTGCCAACGTCAAAGCTCTTGTGAGAAACTGATCCTCTTTAAAGTTTGTCCTGTTTAAACAGAAATTACAGAAGTTCCAACAAAAATATAAATGTATTTCCATGTTTTGGCCACATTCGTCAGTTCTGTCCAAGGTGCCTTTAAAAAGCTGATTTTGTTATTGAGTTTGACTATGAAGGCAGTTTAGGGTAGCAGCTGTCTGGTATAAACTAAGGTCTCTTTAACAATAAACAGTAGCTGTTCTGAGTGAACCTTTTGAATGTGCAGGTGTGAATGCTTCATTTACTTTGCTTTGCTTGGCAGATGCTTTTATCCAAAGTGACTTACAAGGAGCTAGTGCTGATTGTCTTGCTCAAGGACACACCTGGAGTGGGCTAGAAGTCTGGGCTGGATTTCCATCCTGCAACCTTCTGCATTCCAGTCTGACTCGTATCCCATTCAGCAACCAGGCCGCCTTTACCTCGGTGACTGCACGCAGGATACTTAGCGTTATTTTTTCCATTAAAACTACCTTTTACATGCTGAAAAAATGACCCCAACCTTACACAGCCTCCAACAAAAAGAGGTGACTCCTTATTCCACTATACCAGTGGCTAACATCTGCTACATCAGCCAGTCAAGAGCCTCTTTGCACAGCCTAAACAGCCTTTCCTGCACCTTCGCCGTACCCCTGACCACTCTACTCACTGCCCACACTGCCCAAGTGACATCGACTTTTTAATAGGTTCCCGGTGAGAGAGAACAAGCCACTTCCTCAAATGTAAAACTAAGCAAATTTGTAATTGTAATGCAATTACTGAACTTTAATTTTGATAGCTAATGTTACGCATAACAGAAAAACCTCACTTGCAGGAGTGCCAATGCACTGCTGCCCAACATTGACACCTCTGGCATTATTACATTCCTCTGTGGATACATATGCTACAAGCACCCACAATGCATGCATGCAACATGCACACATCTCCACGGCAACTGTCTAGTGCTTCTCTCTTGTTCTGCCTCCTCTAATAGATCTTTTCAGGCTGTTGTGTCTGCACCCACAGGAATCATGTAATAACAGCTTGTCAAGGCTTTTTGTGCCAGGAAACATTTGCATATTCAAATGTGCTGAGGAGCGAAGCTTGCCATGGCTGATTCTCTAATGTGCATAATCACATAGTGGGTGTGTGTATATGTTCTGCTCAGCTAATAGACGCATCAGGCTCATTGTTTCATGCCTTTTTTCAATTCACAATAACATAAAACAGAGAGCGTTCCTGCATTCTTTTTCCTCACCTGTGTATCTACGCTCATGTTTGTGCATGTTTGAATCCCCTCATACTCATGCACAAACACATTTCTGATTTACAGCCCGTTTATTCGCTGCCAAGAGACACTATCAGCCTAGAAATAAAAGATAATGGAGGCCAAGTAAACACAGAGTGCACCACAGCCATTCCAACTCTGCAGCTTTATCACATCCACACACACAGATGTAGAGATTTCCTTTAACGGGCTCTCAAATCACACCAAAGACACAAATTCCCCGCACATTTTCCTAGCAGTGTGCAGTGAGGCAGTTTTATTTGCAGTTTTTATATAACCGTCCACTTCCCCAATACAATGGAGCTAAATGGAGCTTCATTTTCTTTTTTTTCATTCAAATCAATCACAATGACATTTAAAAACTGCATCTATTACATTTATTATTGTTTCTATTCAGAAACGGCAATAATCTGCAGATCGTGCTGCAGAGGTTTAGCAGGTTAAATGACACCTTACTTCTGGACTACAGTTGAGGACTGGTGCCGTGAAAGAGCAGACAAGATACAAACCACAGTTTCCTGAAAAAAAACTGCTCAACATAACCAGCATGTACCTATTTCGTCTGCTATAATTACTTTGTTGTCCAGCATGTTCAACTGTTTAGGGTGAAAATAAGCTACACCACGGGCTATTTTGGTGGGTTGTAGGAAACGGTTGGGACATTACGTTATGGTTGGAGGACTTACAGTTTACAGTCCATGCTTATCCACCACAAATAGCCAGCATGCAAACACAAAGCATGGTTTGGGCATGTTTGCATGAATTCGACGCCAGAATTTAGCAGGAAACTCAGGAGTTCTCCTTTGTCATGTTATGCAGCACGGATGGAAGTGGAAGAAACAACAGGTCTGGCAACATTTATCCAACTGCAAAACTGCCTCTGTTTGTATGCAATCACATCGGCTCTTCAATGTGGCTGAAAACACCATCACGGCGCAAGTCCTAGTTTTGTTGAATTGTGTATTATTGTGAATTGAATTGTGTAATAAGACACCGTCATCTAGGAAAGTGACATATACATACAGCGTAAACACTTTGAATCACATATGTATGTAATGCTGCTTTTACATACTACTAATTTTGACCATGTAGTGCATCAGACACATATATCTATATATTTGATTTAGTAATGTGTTGTGTCCGTTGTGTCGGTGTAAGCCTGTGGGCCAGCTGCTTCAGAGAATCAGTTCTGGACTGTCAGGGCTTCAGAAAGCTGTTTTAAATAGACACATAAACATTTATATATTGTGCTTAAGGTTGAAATATTGAGAGCAATGAGCCTTTCACAAGTCCAATTGCTCTTTGAGTGTTGAGTCATCACAAACATTAATGACATATTCAATACATTCATCAGCACACACACAAACAAACACACAATACAGGCAGGGATGACAGTTGAAATATTTCTATCCTAATTTTAATGGGTGACGTGACTCGTGGCGTTTTAGAGCTATTGACTGGAGCTAAAGACACACTGTTTGTTTAAGTCATCATTAACACAGCCTTCAATAAGGGCCACTGGCAGCAAGTGTACCGCTGATTAGTGTTTGAGCATGTGTGTGGAGCGTGCTTGAGCGAGAGACCAAATGAGAGAGAGTGCCACTTAAGGCGCACACACACACACACACACACACACACACCGGTTTGTCTCACTATGAAATGGCAAGACAGATCTATTCAGGGGATGTTGGACAGAAATGTCAACCGTCTGTATAACAGTACAACCCAGTTATGTCAGGGTAGAACTTTATATGTATGTATGAAGCATATACTGCATTCAGAACAGGATAATGCCAGGTGAGATGTGATAGAGGGGATGCAGTGTATGTGATTACATATGAAAGCTACAACTAATCAATACTTACTGGAAGACCTCGAGCTGAATTGACCCAGTGTTGTTTTTATCAGGTTCTACTCACAATGCATTCGTATCGTATCATCGTAAAACATTCATTCAAAAGCATCGCCAACGCTGTATCGTCCGTCTGTGTAGCCTGCACTTATTTGGAGATCCTTTCCGAACTGGCTCACAACTACTAGTCCCTGCAGGTGAACTGTGGATGTTCTGTTTGGGAATCACCACAAACATGGAACTCCTTTAGCCGTCCACACAGGTCTGGAGACGCCAGCTGCCTTCGGGCCCTGCAGCCACTGTCATGCTAAAAAAGCCACTGTTCACTGGACAAATTCAAAAGTGTCTTAATTTGGTAACTGGAAACAAAACAGGATGTTCGTTTCACCCAGTTGTTAGTGCATGTCAAAGATCAAACAGAACTTGATCTCAGGACTTCCCTCCATTCACAGACGTGTATCTTTGACTGTGTCTGAGAGACCTCTTTGTAAATGTTCAGTTCTGATGACTCAGCTAAGTCTTGGAAGTGCTCCAATTCCCAGTCAAGTGGTCTTGTCTATATGGAAAATGAAATCCTACAGTAGATCCCTGGTTGCCTGGAATAACTCCTGCTCCCTTCCCTCCATAGCATAGGTTACATCATCTAAAAGCCTCTCAATCTCTGCTGTGTCCTCGCTCTGCCTGTGCCGTTTTCTGCCCAATGAACTCCACCACACTGATCATTCTTTCAGCCACTCTGCCTCCTCCATCATTATTCTCTCTCTCTCCATGTCCCAGTTCTCTCTCCATAGCTCTGCTCTCCGTTCCCTTCCTCCTTCTGTCGCCTCAGGAAGAATTCAGCACTAACTGACAGTCTGATTTAGTTCCAATACCAACCTCCAATCTCTCTGTCTCTCTCTTTCTCCCTCTATCTCTCTCTATTTCTATCTAGATAGGGCGTCGCACATACATCTCTGCTGTAGCCATCTATTACCTTCTACATTCGCGCCCTGACCTAATTCCTCACCGACTCCAATGTGTCAGTAGGTCCCGGATATAATGGCCCCAGTGTAGTCCATCTCACATCTCCAATCCAGACTCAGTCTCCTCAGTGTTTTATGGTTAATAATTTCACTTGCACTACCTCACATTACCTCACATCACTAATGTAAGAAGATAAATTGACCACGTTTTATTTCCCTAATCGGCGTCTTTACCAAATCAGCAGCAGCGTAGGAACATTATGGACGCGACAACTTCAGCAAATTGCGAGAGTTCATTATCATTCCTCGAGAGAGGAGGATTTATTAGACTTTATCATCTGCCTTTGGCTCTAAAGGAAATGGTAAGAATCTGTTTGTCTGCACTACCTTAGAGCATCAAGCTGAGACGGGAACGTTGTTAGAACTACCGCGCCCGTCAAAACTCAGCTGGTCCCCAACAGAGTGCAGTGCAGGAGTTGGCTCCATGGTTGGGTCTGAGCCTTTTCTTGCTTATTTGACCCCCGTGCATAGACGCGCTGATGAAGCCGAGCTGATAATAGCCGCGTTCCTTTGTGATGACTTTTATTGTACTTCGGAGACTGCATGCAGAGTCTACTACAATTCTAGTTAATTAGACCATTCGTTTTAATTAACAGGTAATCATCAGTAAATCACAATGTGTGATGGTTCAGTGGTTAAAACTGTCCCATCTGATAGGAAGACACTAGAAGTCTCAAACTGAGTGATGTGGCACTGAGGGTTTTTTTAGACACATCGTGTTTTACTTAAAGGAAAATGTTGATTTTAACTCTTTCTGTCCCTGACACACAGAAACATGGAATAATCTACAGGAAGAAATTAAATCTGGATTATTATTTAATAATAATAATAATTCTTATTACTGCATATGTTTTAACTGATTCTTTCTTTTAGGCAATGTTGTCCATTGATTTGTTGTATGTGCAGCAAGTTTCTTAATGAAATCCTCTACCATGTGATTCAGCTGAAACATTTCTTTGTGCATTTGGCCTCAGGTTGAAGTGTTTGAACATACAACACTCTGAGGCTGCACACAATGACACAGTGATGGTGTCATAGCATTGTTGGGTCCATAGATTCTTGTCTGTTAATGTTCACAGACACTGGAAAAGGTTTTGTTGCAAGAATATTTCTCTGAATGTACGTGGATGGACATGTTTATTTAGCCTGTTGATTCAGCAGAGGAGAAAAGCTCCTCATTTATCATCTCAGACGCTCCCCTTTCAGATGCTTATTTATTTCTAAAGCGTCCTTAAAAAACTATTCCATCACAGGAAAAAAAACTGAATAGGACTGTAAAGAGAAATCAAACAATTGGTCTTAGCTGGACCTGGCAATAAAATGCTGGTGTCAAAGTGAAACATACTGACAGTTTACAGTAAATCCTCCTTGTTCACTGATAGACATGCATCAACAAACACTGTATACTGCTGGGACGTCTTCACCGTATTCAGGATCCATTTAATGATATTTTAAAAAGCTTTTCTTTCAAAAACAAGGCAAACCTTTGAATGGATTTGTATTTTTGCACCTAAACTTTGTGTAATTTTGTCACAAAAGAGCAACTATTCGCGAAAGCCTAGAAACAAGCAGCGTTTTCTTGGTCAGAGGTTGGAGGGTTGTTGGTCCTCTGAGATAACTGAAAGGTGGAGCAGGACCCTACTAACCCACATTTATGCTCCCAGTGACACACTGATAACAGCTATTTAATGTGGCGTTCAGGTGAAGCAGGAGAAGCAGGTCGCACGAGGAAGACCGCGTTCCTATTTTTGTATGTGCATATATATTATCACTCATTCCGGCTTTTACCATCAGCTGTGTGCTATGTTATTCATGCCTAAACCGATACCACCCGTAAACATGGATTCAAACGTGGATGAGACATATTAACACATCTGCCTCTGATGTGACTCTTCGGGTGTGAATTTCAGGTAACGGTAATATTAGTGGTGACAGGTGATATTTCAGAAGGTGGGGCAGAACAAAGGGTATCTCCGGACTTTGGAGGAAAGTGCAGAGGTGGTTTGAAGGTTGTCGTATTAGAGGAGAACGAAATGGGTTGATGGAGACAGAAGGTTAGGTGGATGGGGGAGAGGGAAAAGATTTGGGTGAGAGGAGCCGCCGGTGTAACCGAGGGGAGTCGCGAGAAGGGGATTTGAGGTGAAATGAGAAAAAGAGGAATGAGAATTCAGAACCCAGCGAGGAAAGTAATGAAGAGGACAAAAAAAGCTGAGCTGTAACTTTTGTTTCTTTATTTGTTCCTGTGTGTGTGTGTGTGTGTGCTCCTATTATTTTCTTTAGAAAAATGAATACAGCTACACTTCCCCTACTCATTCCTCCTCTTTTCTTCTCCTCCCCTTGATTCCTCCAACTCTCTGCCTTTCCTTGAAGTGTTTATTCTCCTCTCAGTTCCTTCCTTCTCTCTTCTCGCACCCTTTCCCTCTATCCTCTCCTCTAATCTAGTCTTCTCTTATTTCCCATCCTCTCTCGGCCTATATCAGCATTTTGTGTTACCTTTCTTCTAAGTCTTCTTTGCCATTCCCTTACTTCTTTTCCATTATCCCACTCCTCTTTTTTGCTTCCTTTTCCCTCTTCATGTTTTTCCCAGTTCCTCTCCTCTAGTTGATTTCTTTCTCCCGTCTCTGGTTCATGTTTATTTATTTGTTCACTCCTTTCCTTACCTCCTCTTGCACCTGCCTCCTGCGTTCTCTTCTTGTTTTCTCACATTGTTTTTTAATTGTTTTCCCTACATTTTTCTTAATATTTCTTCCTCAATCCACTTCTTCACCATTCCCTCTTGTATTTTCCTCTCTCTCTCTTTTCCATTTGTTTCTCCATTTAGTGTTGTTTTCTGTTGTTTTCTCACCTTTATTTCCTCCTTCTTTTCTCCTCTGTCTTTTTTTGCCTCTGCTTTCAGCAGAGTTATTGATGGCCTCCTATTCTCTGTGGTCGAGCAAACAGGAAACAGAGACCCCTGCAAAGAGCGAAACAACATGACAACCCCTGAGGCAGGTGACCAGGTGAGTGACTGTGTGTGTGTGTGTGTGTGTGTGTGTGTGTGTGTGTGTGTGTGTGTGTGTGTGTGTGTGTGTGTGTGTGTGTGTGTGCATGTGTGCATGTGTGTGGGAGAGAGAGAGAGGTGGGTTTCGCGCCCCTGTTGGAGTTATAGTAGTTACGCTGACAGAGGCAAAAAGAGGAGAAAAAGAATTCATTTTCTCCAGTAGGATGAGAGGGTCTGTGTGTGTGTGTGTGTGTGTGTGTGTGTGTGTGTGTGTGTGTGTGTGTGTGTAGAATAACAGTGGACTCCTGCTACCTCCAGCCCTGCAGGCCTCTCAGAATAAATGGATTTTCTTTTTCTATTCTGGGACGCACTGGACCTTATTTCCTTCTCATTCTCCTCTCTCTTTCAATCTCTGTCTCCATCTCTGTTCTCCCCGAGCTACAAGAACATACTCACAGATGTTTCAATCTTCACTCTCAGCTATATTATCTCATATGGCACCATTAATAGACTTTAATTGAATATAATACCACTTCATTACAGAGGACTATAAAAAGAAGCTGTAACAGTGTCTCAGTAAGTCTAACCCTAGAATTTAAAATATGTACACAGATGAATGTAAGAGAGAGGTCTTCCTCTTTTCCTCCTGCCTGGCAGCTCCATGCTCAACTTCCATTGTCCAATGATCACTAACCATCCTCTGCCCAAATCATCTCAACCTTGCTTCTCTATAAAAGAAATGTTCATCTGAATGAATGACTGGCGGTATATATACCAATATGTTTATATATAGGATTGGCATAGCAGATATTAGTAAGAGACACTAGAAGACGTGTATTAGGCTGCACAGCAGTGAGTTTCCCCCACAGGCACAAGAATCAGCTGTGCTCTCCGCAGGCTAACAAGCTAACAGCATAACAGCACCGCAACTGTCTGACTGCATGTGGCACATGTGCAAAATTGGGTGAGTCCCAAAGCGTGGACCTGTTCACCGTTCTTCTGTGCGCCACAGTACAAGACGTGCAGAGAGCAGCTAGTCTGTGCGAGAGGTGGTAGCAGCAGCTGCGGAGCATCCACCCTGTACCTTGTTTCAGTACTAATGTGGCCTACTGCACGTTGTCACCAGAAGCACACAGAGCAGAGCCATAAGCCCAGAGGATAAATTATGTCAGTCAGACTCCCACTGCACTTCCTAAAGCCATACTTTGTCACACAGCACTGAAGTGGGTTTATATGATATTTTAACAGCTTTAATTTTAGACAGGTGAAGGTTTTGGTTATGGTTCGACTATTAACTGTGGCATACGGCTCACTATGACCTCTAACCATAGTTTCTTTAATGAGAAGAACTATTGTCATAGATTGTTATCTAACTCTAACCTATTATGTTCATTCAAAACTGCCACTGTTATTTTAAAACCAAAAAAATCAAACATTTAAGAGCCCGTTAATGCAAGTGTTAAAGGTCAACCCACCAACATTTTTCAACATAGTTTTTTGTTCTGTCTTTGTTTTTATTGTAGGAATAATGTCTTCACACACACTGTCAGTTTGATTTCTTTGTAATGGTTAAATATTGTGGCTTTATGGTACAACACTGTTTTAATACTGTTCCTCTATTAAAAACTTTACTGCTGTTGCTGAGCCGTGTTGCTTCACACTATTTCTTTTGAGGCTACTGCAACATAATTCTGCCTTTAAATCTGACTTCTGAGTTTCCAGTGTAGGCGTTTAGGAGGTGTCCATCTGCGTATGTTTTAAACAGCTCTCAACTCTGAAATCAGATCTACAGTGAGAGGCTGAGACTCTGACATTGTCCAGAGAGGGTCAATCTCCATGGTGATAACGGCATCATTTTACAGCTTACAGCAGAGAGGAAAGCTGTGGAGACAGGACAGAGGCGGAGGAAGAAATTCCGTTTCATCCCAAGACATGAGATGCAAGTAACGGTAAAAAGGAGCAGATCTCTCCTGAATATTAATTACAGACAATATTAATAATGCATATTATAACTAGAAAAAACAACTGTAAAACATTCATCCACACAACATTCATCAAAGATTTTCACTTATTAAAGCACACGCGAGATTGAACATCTGTATTCTAGCTTTATACACACCACAAACTACTTAAAAAGGTTCACACGTGCAGCTGGCTTCATGTTGCCACTGTGGTTGCATTCAGACTGAACCCTAAGCAATAGACTGCTTGATTTATTTAAGCTTATGTTACAGCTCTGACAGCAGGTGTTTTTTAGCTGCTGTATGAGTCTATTGTCTGAACCAAGTGTTCAGACATTTGCTGCAGCTGCTAGCAGGCTAACAATATGTTGCAGAGGAGCTACAAGCAGAATGCAGGAAAACGTTCGGTGAAGGTGACACACATGATTAATTCCACCCTCTCCAGGTGAAGCTTATCAATCAACAACACTTTGTGACTCATAGTTTCTTAGGTTTCTTAAACTTTGTGCACGGAGTAGCAGATGGACAGGGATAACTGATCTCAGGATAGAGTGCGTAAAATGTCACGCTGCCTTGGGAGAATTCAGGCAGTTCATGAAAAGTAACAGACATGATCGGAGTAAGTGTGAGCAGTGCAGTCAGTGATGTTAAATCATCCAATCGAACGTGATTATATGTATACGTTTGATTTGTTGAGTTGCGAATTTCAGAGTTTTGATGACAAAAAAACTCTTTCAATACTTTTCATGTAAACCAAGTTGTGTCCTTTTTCTAGCTCTATTTAAAAGAGTAAAAGTGTAGAAAAGAAGTCTAATTCTAAAGTGTTTCTCCTGCAGGAAAGCTGGTTGTTTGAAGGAGAAGAGAAATAAAGCACAACAAGAAGTAAGTGGGACATTCGACATCCTGTAAATCTGACTGGTTGCTTACTCATGCTGGTTTGAGAGTCCCAGCAGTGAGGCAACGCTGGAGCAGTGTGTTCACCAGGACACACGTACACTACACAGATATCTGGTGTATCTTTGGTTCAGCTTGAATCTGAAAAGATTTCCACTCCGTCACCTCAGAACCAGACAGACTAAAGCCTCATTCAGACATGACAGAGGTCCTGATGGTAATTTTGCATATGCTCATCAGTGTCTTTAATTTCTGTCCTCACCGCATTTTTTCACTTGGTTCCTGTGGACTGTGGCAGCTCTCTAAAACGAATAATGCATATGCTGTAGAGTTAACACCATAGCTAATAGCATGCTGCTTTGCACAAGGCTGTTGAGATGTTAATGAAATGTTTTCCATGTATTTTTTGGACACTGGTTTAAATGGATTCCCCCAAAAAACAAACAAAAAGCACATTTTACTGGTTTAACAAATCAAATTGACATAATCTTTTGCTGATGCCCCAATAAAAAGTCAGAACTGCATAAGCCTGACACAATAATGCAGCATTAATGAAAACTAATGCAGATGTGATGTTCACTGTAACACTGGTAGATAGTAACAGAGTACGTACAGGATATTCACCAATTTACTGGGGTGATATTTAAGATATTTCTACTTTACATATTTAACATTGATTTAATTGACTACCAAGGAAACTATTTGTAAGATGCACACAAACCATAACAATGCACTTTTTTAAATAGATAGGATTATAGAACACTTGCATTTGAATGTTTTTAAGGGTCTAAATAATCTGATAAACTGTCTAATAAATAAATCTTACAGACCCATCCCATGAAGCAGAGAAGCAGAAAGGATTAAGCTTTTCTTGTATTATCTGTATTACATGTGTGTATAATTGATCAATACTGTTATGATCTTACATTAAGCAAATTGACATTAAGGCTGCCTCCTTAAACAAAAATGTTCATAAACATGGCCTTAACCTGCAGCAGGTCAACAACCACAAGGTCTTGGTGTATCTGCTTATCTGATAGAGTTGTTAGGTGCTCGTTAAAGGCATATTTGTGTAAGAATTAATGAGAATGTGTTGAAATGAGCGTGAAGCAGGAGCGCAGCCATATGGTTTGTAATTACTGTAAATGCTGCGGCTGCCACGACCCACTAACAACATGCACAAACACACAGCTGCAGGCCGAGGGGTCAGGGGTAATGGTGTCACCTCTGTCCGCTGTGTATCTGTGTGTGTGTGTCCATTTGAGGTAGTAAAGTGTGTGTTGGGGGAACCTGCTGTCACCTCATTACAGGACACCGCCGGCCACAACTCACACTGACATCCAGGGGACATATTCACAGAGCATTTTATTTTACCACCAGGAGTCCCTCTAAATGGCACCAAAAAGTTCTGAGCTAAGAGTTTTTCCTCTTAAGACCCATTCATAAAGCTGCAGGGAGCAATTTAACTGAAGAGTGGAGAGGACGGTTAAAGGAACTGCAATAAAAACTCCTTTTGTATGTTCTTTTGCTCCCAGTATCACAAAAACGGCAGAAGGCATGTGTGTGTGTGTGTGTGTGTGTGTGTGTGTGTGTGTGTGTTTAAATAACAAAGTGTATACGCAGTACATAATTCATTGCTTAATCAAAGGTGATTATTATTTGAGAAATAGGTTTACAGTCCCAAGAACAGTGATTCTGGTTGTATCACGTCAGCAGTATATTAGTGATATCACTATGGTTGTAAAAAGTGAGACCCATCACAGATCAGATTAAAACCGATCTCTTTTCTGCCGGGGGATATCAAACTACACCCCCCCCCCACACACACACACCCCCACACACACACACACACACACACACACTCTCTATTAGGGACAGGTAAATTGACAATAATGCATGTTGCTGCATGTCGGGTTTCAGATGACTGAAAGTGATTTCTCTGCAAAATAAGTGACGCTGGTGGGTTGTAAAACACAATATGATAGCGACTTCCATTCCACACTGTCCACTCACTTCACCATCTGAAGTAGATCCCCTAATGATGATGGTGCACTAATTGATTTTAGCAAACACATATTCCTGTTATGAATGCTACTGGGTTGGAATTTGTTCATTTCTTGCTTCTGCACCATGTCCCGATTCAACAACATACAGTAGATGAGTAAGTTGCAGCTGGAGGCAAAAACCAAAACAGCTGCAGTTCTCGGGAGACTGGATCAGTTATACCTCCTTTTGAGAGATCAGATCAAATGAGACATCATTTGATTCATGGTTTGTAAAACACAAATTCCGACTTGTGCAGCTTTAAGTGTTACAAATTCTCATAAAATCCTGCTGGGATTCTCTGGCACACTGACAACGACTGTGCATCTTATGTGTGCTGTTGAATGCACGTTCAGATGTGCAAACATGTGCACATGTGTGACCGAAAGTGTAGGTTAGCATGTTAATGAAACAGAGGCTTGTGTTACTAGGCAGGATACACGGTGATTCCATTATCATTGATTAGGGGACAGAGCGTGTGTGTGTGTGCCGGTGTGACCCAGGCTGCAAAAGGATTAGAAATATGGAAGCCAAGAAGTGTGTGTGTAGTGACTGAACATTACTTATAGTGCTTGTTGAATCAGACGCTGTATTACAGACCTCAATGTGGAGGTCAATGAAACGATGAGTCTGTGCTTGAGTGGCTCGCCGTCACCTTATCCACTAGCAGTAAGCATCTACGTATAATATCATCGCTGGCTGTAAACATGTGGATGTCTAGTGGCAGAAAGAGGGAACTGCAACAACATTTACACTGAATTCTGAACTGAAATTTTGAAATGAGAGAAATGTGATTGTTGCTGCTCACTAAGTAAATGAACACCTGGAGCTGCATATGATAATAGCACTCATGACTTATTGAGTGCATATTCTCCCCTAAACCAAGAGGTGCCCAGTCTGTGGGAAGACGCTGGTTATATCACGTCAGAGGTAAGGGGGAAATAAGAGGAAACACAAAATGTAGTACTATATGAATGCACATTAAATAAAATAGGAAATTACAGATTGTTCAAATTGTTTTTATTTTATTTGTCTTATAAATACATTTGAGGTTCCATGGCATTCGTGAACTGTTGAATAAAATGATAAAACTTACCGCTGAGCCTGGTACATGAACACAGATACAGACGCATCCATTTCCTCACTGCTGATGGGCTTTGCAGTGGTCAGCTCAGCATCTGCCCACTGCTAACTGTTAGCCAGCTACCTCATGCTGAGAGCGCGCACACACACACACACACACACACTCCAGCCATTAGGTACAAAGACAGCTACAGCAGCCAAATACCTCTGGACATTAAGCTGAAGCCACAGTGCCCCCTGCTGGTTGATAAACACATTTTGATCTCAGAGCCAAACAAGTATTTGGATGCTTTTCTCAAATATGTAGCAGCTCTACTTAGTCCTGGGCTACGTGAATATGACTCTGAATATCTGAGCTCATCAAAACTTGCTCAGTCTTTATCTCTAATCTTATCTCGTTTAGCTCATCTTCTATGGAATAACCTGTAGTTGACTTAAAGGTGCAACAGCCTATCAGTGTTGACTCAGTGGACAGAGCTTAAATAGATGTTACTGTTATTTTCGGTTGGTTGGCTCTTTTTGGAGATTATCTTATGGAGAGCAGCAGATTCCACTGAGTACATCAGTTAACTGCGCTCTGGTCTTCACATCTTGATCTGTGGGAGGAATCACTAATGTGGAAAGTCTCTCACTTTGACTTCTGCCTCCACCAAGCTGTGCAGAAAATAAACATTTCTTCTTCCTCTTTACTCTATACATTTGTGTTCATACATTAATCAGTCAGGATCAGGCCTTTTCCTACCTCTCGCCACATGTTGACGTTACACTTTTCTATATGATTGCATGCGTCAGCATTACATGTACATGGAGGACGATAGAGACAGACAGAGGCGGGAAAAGGAAGAAGAGGCCAAGCATAGTCAGGATGGCTGAGTCACACTCAGCCTCCAACTAGACTGCTATTGATTATTAATTCTGATAATCAATCAGCCGTTGGCTTTCTCAGCTAAAGTGCCTGTTAATATTGAAAAGTATGTAACTAATAATTACGGGTGCCCTGCAGAAATAAATCCTCAGAAAACAGTGGTGATCTGGTGCTTAGTGTCACACACATGGTGACGCTGGAGGGAGAAATAGAGATCGGGTCAGGATGCATCCTCTATGAAGATTTTTCAGTAGCACCTGGACTTGTTCAGTTCCTCGACCAAACAAGTGGTTGCAATTGAAAAACCTTTTTTTGAGATAACTTTGCGTCTCGTTTCGTGAGAGTGCTCCAGTGGCTCAGGGAGTCCCCAGGCCTCCGTTAAGGAATAATTCATGTAAAGCTTAATAAAGATAATGTGGCTCTGTAGCTCATCTGTAACTGAGTGAAGATTCATTTGGGATGAGAGAGAGAGAGAGAGATCGAGCGACTGTTTTAGTTTCAGAGGCAGGAAGAAAACACGTCTGTGAGTCTGACTTTTGGAGATAGAGCGTGTATTGTTGGCCCCAGAGGGTAAAATGGAAATGACTTGTCTTTGACAGAAAAGTACTGTTGAAGTTCCTGAGGCTTCTTCCCTTTCCTGCCGGTCTCTCGGCTGCTCCGCTCTGCTCCACTCATCTCCTGTTTCTGTTCTGTGATGCTACACGTCACAGAAGAGTAAGGAAGCAATGTGATTAAGGAAAATGTAAAAACAAAAAACGACTGATGGTGTCAAAACATTTACCTCGGTTAAATATAAATGAAAAGACGGTTTTTATTCGGGCGACTATATTTCAATGTGAAGTAAGATTTATCCACAAGTTGAACATCTTCAAAGACTGATTTGTTAAATTCCTGCATAATTTAAACAGCAAAGGTTTCTGTCACAGCTGAGACTGAAACGTTGCATTTTTTGTGGTAAACATATTGTATGAGAATACATATTCTTATTTTTATCACTTTTTATCCACCGGTTGGCAAAATGTGCCTTGGACGTGACTCAATTGAAAATCTAGGTCCCTGTCAATTGTCAAATTGAATCGTTTCTTATGGTTTATTTAACATTATCATAACATGAGCACGTGAACCTTTCATCACTGAGTAAAATAAAATTTAAAACCAACTGAGGACGTCAGGGAAACATCATGTGATTAAAGATCTGCTCCGTCTCTTCCCCCAAACTCTCTCTCAGTATCTCCCACTAATTACCACAACCTGTCAGCCTCGCCCGGTTGCTGTGGCGACCAGCCGTCGTCATGGCAACCCCAGTGGCCTGTCTGGCTCAGCGAGGGGGAGGAGGGGGGAGGGGAGTTATCAGGCAGGAAGGTGAGATAAGAGAGTTAATTTCTCTCCGAGAAGATAAAAAGAGTAGCTGGTCTCCGTCAGCGAAACATCACATCACAGAGAAACAGTGGAACTCGCAGGCCGAGACTTTGGGTGTCACACACGGCGCGTGTGCGGTTATCGTTCGCTGTGGAGAATATCTAGATCCATATCAAAGATTAAGCCACTGATTCTTACATTTAGACAATGAGCCATAAAAACTGAGGTGAGAAGCAAGACTCCGTGCTCTGCTGTAAATGTATTCTGTTCAAGATCTGTTCCTCTACACATTATGTGTACTTTCACACGCTGTCAGATTTGTCCATTAACAATTCCAACACCCTCCTGTTTGACCAATAATCAATGTGCTCACGTCCCTTGAGACAGTCAATCACTGGAGGCATTATTGCAATATCAATATCATTGAAATTCTGACCGTCTCCCTCTGACATACTACTTCACGATCCACCTCCTCCAAGTCATCACCGTTTATTCCACGGTGTTCAGGGACACCGTCCGTAGCTTTTCATCAACTATCCGCTGCTAACTCCGTAAATCTCATTCACTCTTATTTGATCTCTATCATTTTATCCTAAAAATAATGGAGATAGATGAGAATGAGTCAATCAAAGAATCATCAGCAGGACAAGGATATATATCTGATCTCGGTCAAATTAAGCTGCACCCCACTCGAAGAGAGAGAGAATTACCTCAACAAGAAGGATTTGATGATGACTGCAGCGAAGAATGGTAACGATTCAAAGCATCTGGCGATGTTCACGCATGACCGTTCTGGATATATGTCCGTACCTGTCCAATTATTTTTGAAATTCTAAACTAAATTCTAAACTCTTCAAAACTATTCAGATTAAAGATGAGACTTGGTACTTCAGACATTCTGCAATAACAAAAACCCTAAACTAAGAAAAAAAGACCCTAAAAAAGAAAGAGGTTAGAGCATTAAGCACAACGACACAGAAGTCAAGATGTCCACTCTCTCCTAAAAAGAATATTTCAGGGATATCATTTATGATTTGAGGATGTCAGGGAGCTGAGGAACATGTGGCAGACTTCAGGAATGTCTGAGACATGTGGGACGCCTGGTACATTACTTACTGCTTTTAATAAGTAGAGCATAGAGAGGCTGCAAGTGAGAAGAACATAAAATGCACAATTGACAGAATGTGTATAAGAATATTGTGTTTTATTACTATTGGCTTTAATTAAAACAAATCTCCCTGAGAATAAACCAATACAAATCTTTAAAATGACTATGACTACAAGAAGAACCAGTGATCAATCAGAAACATCCTAAGTTTTCATCGACAACCACACTGGTCCACTACCATGTCCTGATAATGTCGAAGCACCACGTTGTCGTTGTTGTCGTAGTAGAGCATGGAGATTGGCGAGAGGCGTATGGGGACACAGCAGGGTTGAGGCGTGCCATGCGGGTCCAGGGAGTGAACCAGGGTCTGCAAGATTGCATGGTTGGTGCCGTTCAGGCTCTCGCTGAGCGGGAATGGACACTCTCCGTGGCAGTAATTGGCCATGTAGCCCTGTGGGGCGATGATCCAGTCCTGCCAGCCCACGTCCTTGAAGTCAATGTAGAGGCTCCGGGCCTTGCAAACATTGCTGGGGGTCACAGAGACGTGGATGGCACTTCTCTTCTGTCTGGAGCGACACTGGTGGGGGTTAAGGGACACAGCCACCAGCGAGGCTTGGATGAGAGGCTGGGAGAAGGCAGATTCCAAGGCGAGAGAGTTTCCAGGGTAGAAAGAAAGAAGCTCTTCCGGATCTGTGGCGGGAGGCAGCAGCTCCAAAACCAAACCATAGTTGCGTCCAGGTTTCCGCCAGTTCTCTGCCAGTGAGGTGAGGTCCAAGGTGATGGAGGTGGACTCAGGCTGCAGCTGGACAGACTGGGACACCAGGAGTCTGCGGTTTGCCTGAGGATCGGCCCCCCTCAGCGTGGGTCTAATCACCTGGTACAGAGACATGCTGCAGGGCTGCGGGTGCTGCAGCAGATCTGCAGGTCTGAAGGGCTTCCAGTAGAACTTGACTTCCAGCTGAGCCAGAGACAGCAGCTCCACAGGCTGCAGAACAGACATGTTGAAGAAAAGCTGCTTCTCCAGACAGACCTGACAGCTGCTCCAGCCAGACCCCATCCTGACTGCAAAACACCAGCAGGGAGATAAGATTTCACACACTTGATAAGCTGTTTTCTTGTCTTACAGTGGAGACGGGAGACGCACCGAGCTTCAGACTAGAACATCACAGACGCACATCACCCATCAAAAGCCAACTGTACTTTTTATCATGTAAAACTGAATAAGTATTCAAACATAGGTGATTTTTACAGCAATGTGTGTCCTACCCAGCGAGTTGCTCTGCCTACTTTACCCTGACTTCAATCATAATTGAATGATATGAAGAAGATTAGGAAAAGAAATGTTCTTGTAAATAAATTCCACCACAGCACGTTCTGGTGTTTCTCTGCTTTTCAGAAGTTTTGTTTAGTTAAACATGACATTTATTATTAGCTGAAATATGTTTGATGATTTGTGGAAATTAACTTAAATAATCTTCCTTTATAAAACCTGTCTAAGAATAATGGGCCCTGAAACAACTGGACTCAAGATGTTCTGCCAACCTTGGTCTTGCACGTATCGGATGATGTTGCCGCGGACTCCGTACTCAGACACCGTGCAAAGGTCGGTCTCCTGGGCCTGGATCGTCTCTGACCTCCGGAACATCCTCCAGAGTGTGGAGGGGACGTGGCGCCGAGGATAGAGTCCCCCGGGGGTCTGGGGCCGCGCGGAGAGGCCGAGGGAACTGAGGAAGAGGCGCTCCCGGCTCTTCAGCTCCTCCACGTGGGAGACAGCGCACACACCGGATAAAAACGCCGCTAGCAGCACCAGAGGAGTCATGTTCGGGCTCATGCTCATTTAAGCTTTTCACCTGTCAACCTGTCGCTTAAATAAGGCAAGCCACTCCCATCAAAATTACGTCACGTTCGGTCGCGAAAATCCGGAAAAGGTCCGTTTTTTTTGCAGCGTAAATTCCGGTCGCGACGCCTTTCGGAACCCCGTCCAAACGACAAAACATGTCCAGCTATTGGATAAAACCTTTTTGAGCACAATCACCTGGATGACTGAGAATATTTACATATAGTCAAAGAGGTAATTTTGGTGAAAAGCCATCTTTAAACCGAGAAGGGGGCCTAAAGTTTGCTATCTGTTGCCATTTTACAATGCCGTGATTACAGGATTGTAATCCAACCCTCTATGAATGGTTCACACATCCGCTAATCAATGGACAACTTGCATATTACTGATCACATGGCCCATTGTTAGTCAATAGTACTAGTTTCTGTGAATATGCAAAGGTCCTGTCTATAAGGTTGGGGAAAGTTCAGATTGAGGAAAACACTTGGATAAGTCTCAAAAAATGTATCCTACTTAAAAACTTGGTCCAGATTAATATAATCATATTTCTAGGATTAAATGAAAAACCTCTATTAAAAGATGCTTATTTAAAAGCATGCACACTTACTTTACTTTACTTTACTTCACTTTGCTTGGCAGACGCTTTTATCCAAAGCGACTTACAAGAAGAAGACACCAGCAATTTCCATTCAGTTCTCGCAAAAGCTGAAATACTACAACAAAGCACCCTGATAAGGCCTAACTCGTCAAGACAAAAACATGCATACGATTTGTATGCACTTAAGGGGTGACAGATAGGATAACTGACAAAGTTTGGGGTGTTTTTATTGTGAATAAGCCAGGCGTGCTCTGCAGCAAATTAATTTTGATCAACACCAGCCTGACAAATGATTTGAAAACTCGAGGTGTTGCAAATCAGCAACCAAGCAAGCATGCTCAGAATAAATCCGGGGGCAGCTGCAGTTCGAGCCCTGTTGCGAAGATCCTTGTTGAAAGTCCTCCAGAGCTTTTCTGGTACCCCTGCAACATAGGGAAAGCAGGGGCCTAATGACATGTGTAAACAACCAATAGGGGTGGTGGCCTCAGGCACCATCTATCACCTACTTACAATTCCATTATCTCAACTATACCCAGGAAGTTTCACAGTAGTTCACACTCTGGCTCAGGCGGTTACATTAACATATGTAAAAACCAGAGGTGAGGACAACCCACAGGTGACCACCAATCACCAACCTGAGGCTTCATAAACCTGCTACTCACACCAGTCACTCAGACTTGAGAAATCCCTCTGGAATAAAAGGGTGAAGCGTCGTCAAGAAACCAATCAAGTCCAGTTGCTTTGGATAAAACCTTTTTGAGATAACATGACCTGGATGACTGAGAACCTTCACAGATACACAATATAATATACTGAATGCTCACATTGATTGTTTAGATCCCTAGCAACTCAGACAAAGCTCAATTGTTTACTATGTTTCTTAAATACATTCAAAGTTAAAATTATAGGGAAATTGGGTGGGTCAAATGCAGAAAATAAATTTTGTTGTAACATGCAGAAATGTATCAATGAAAATAAAGTGGATTCTTCTTCTCCTTCTTAAATGTAGTGGACATGACTTCAGGTTAATTTATGGTGGTATTATGTGAAAAGTCAGGGACATTCATTCTTCCCTATTTTAGTGCCAGTCAATTATCAGTCTTTCAGATAAACTGCACCGCAGCAACACGATTCAGCATCGTCTCTGCTGAAGCAGTGCGTGAAATGTGCAGCTGTTACTTTCTTTGCTTCTGCGGTGAGTCGATTCCACCATCTAGTGCCCATTTGAGGAAATTCATTGCTCTTAATTCAGCAAAAACACTAAATGAGGGTCCAGCGTTTTACATGCATTTTTTTCATAGGTTGTAATTAAAACATTTTAACTGCGAGCTCCAAAAACATTTTTATGCAATAACTGATATAGAAACGCAAATTCAAGCCTTCCACAACCCATTGCCCTTTCTTAATCATCTATGGTGGGTCGATTAGCTCTTAATGCTCACCAATCTGTGGAAAGCTGTATTTACAAATGGTCAATTTTAAAATAACTCTCAACACACAACTGCAAAAACTTTGAATGTATCATCTAAAATATTATCTTTTGATAATACAGTTTTTTTGGATTTTTTATATTTTAGTGTCTTACTCAGATCCATTTCTCAGTTTTGCGTGAAGCGACCTGATGTCAGCTGGATTTCACTTCTGACTGAAAGGAAATCAAAGACTAAAGACCCACGGAAAGGTTGAGGCTTTTGTAGTTTTCATTACCGTTAATATGATGCGTCCAGTCAGTTCCAATGACTTTTAATAGAGTTGGCAATCAAAGATGATTTTGTTTTCAATCATTATTTACAGATCAGTATGTACACCAGTCAAACAAGAGGAGGGGGAGGCTGTAGTGACACTGTGTGTGCAGGCAGCGGGGACAAAGACGGGCCAGAAGTAGACATTCATCATTTTCAAACAAATTAATTCATAAATTCAATAACGACTTATTTCATTCATCTATTGAACATCTAAGGGTATGTGTGCATAGCTCAGACACTAATTTGGCGAAGCACATACCCCGCCAACACACGCGCACACACACACACACACAGAATAAATATACACACGCTATATATGAACTCAGGTAATACAATAGATTGACGATGATGTGCACTGGCTGATTCTTAGTTTAAGTCTCACCTGATCGCACACACATACACAAACCCATCACACATAGATAAACAGCTGAACAGATGTGCCCAACACACCCTGCTAGACTCCGTGTCTCTCATGTCATCAATATTTTTATATTTGGGAGTTAATGTCAACTGAGACTCAAAAGACGTTTCTGCCTTGGTACAAAAAGAAGCAATAAAGTGTTCTGATAAATCTGTATTTGTCACAATAATCACCAAAGACTCTTCTATCTTTACTCATAGGAAGGTATACACGAACATCTAGAAAGGTTTAGAAGTGAGATTCATTTCTGTCCTAATAATCAACTTAAAAATCACCAATCTTGGTAAAAACTGAGCTGTGAAAATATTTTATGCAGTTCTACTGTAGGACATCACACCAGGATTAAACCCAGGTAGATTTCTCCTAGAGAACAGATTTATCTTCCACATTTCTAATTGGGTTTTACAGGCTCAAAGAGGACATGCACACAATACAGGTCTGTAGGTAGAGAGGAGAGAGAAGTGAAGGGCCCAGTTGAAAAGATGGAGTCTCACTAAACCTGAAAATAACTTGAAGTGCCTGTAGACGTTTTTGTGCTGTGAAACGAAACTTCCTGAGTCTGTCAGGTATAGGAGGAATCCGATTACAATAAGTCTTGTTACTAAAGTGCGTGCACACACAGACACTGTGTGGATTCTTAACCGGGAAAGGAATCCCACCCTGCTGTCCAACACAGCTTGAGCGACAGCGGGACAGAAGAGTCTGTGAGGATTATGAATGAGTCTCTGTAATTTTTTTTCTGTCTTTATTTTTCATCATATTTGATGATAAAAAGCATCTAATTTCAACTACGTGAATGTAATTTAATCAAGGCAAAAAAGTCTCAAATACAAATGATGACAGCCTGAGAGTCACAGGAGCAGCACCTACAGCTGGACACACTCAGTCATAGTTACAGTACTTGAGAAGCTGATTGAGGCGCACACACACATCCAGGGCTTTGGTGCATCATGGGGCAATCAAGAGTGTTTAGAGAGTGTTGACTCCCGTCAGGTCAGAGAAGTTCGACGGGCGTCGATCTGATTGATCAGTCCATATATATATATATATATATATATATTTATATATTTATACCTATAAATCCATCCAGTGAGCTATGTACAAAGTATGGCAAAGAAAACCTTTATTTAAATTTATCAGCAGATATCATTGGCTCTTCACTGAGTCTAGTTCAAAATGTGTCCGTTGGTGTGAACGTTTCATGCTTAACTGGAATTCTGCAGCAGTGTTCAATCAACATGGACTCAAAGACTTGGTCTGCCCCAGAGCAAAAGCTCAGCACAGTCCTTCCTGGGGCTGGATTCAGTTCTGTTAGAAGCGGGTGGATGGTTCTGCCACCAGTGTCATGTAGCAGTGACTTCCATGATGTGGTCGTCGGTGGTAGGCAGCACCAGGACCTGCCGTGCGTGGCTGTTGTTAAACACCTGTCCAGGGCTGAAGGGCTCGAGTCGCGGCATGGCCACACCCTTCTGCTGCTGGTCTCCGCTGCCCACAGAGTGGACGCTGCCGCGGCTGCGGATGCTCGCGGTGTCTGCCTGGTCATCGAGTGTCTTGTCCAGCAGGGACAGACTGTCGTTCTCGACGCAGCTGTCTACGGATGGCAGGATATACAAGCTAGTTAGTGAGAATCAGCAGAAATAAGGAAAAAGTCAGCACTTGTCTGTTTACTATAATTAATATAATGTTTACATCTGGAGTTACATCTGGAGTTCTCCAAAGATCCATTTTAACTTCCAACTCTCATCACTAATCAGCTCATTCAAACTACCTGCAGCTGAGTGTCACTGGCTGTGAGATTCAGTGTTGTCTCTGCTGCTTGTGGGTCAGCTAATTCAAAAGTAGGTCTTCTGCTATTTTCCAGAAAGTCTTGATTCAAGTGCTTCATTCAGAAGAAACATTTCTATTTCTCTGTGGTTTTAAAGTCTTACCTGGGTCTGGCTGAATGGCCGCTGCTGCCGTGTGTGGCAGGTACTTTAGCACTTTGATCTTGGGGAAGGGCAGGTGTCCTGCGAACAGAGGCATCACTTCGATCTGCAACTTATGGGTGGCCTTGGACCTCATTGGCATTGAAACCATCCCTGAACTTTTCCCACACACCGCCCAGTTACTGCTGCTGTCAGCCACTGTGGTCACACGCGCACACACAGAGACACACGTGCAGAAGCTGAAGTCACAAAATGCTGATGTTTTGTCTGTACAATGCAAAACCACTGATCAGCCTTAGCTGTGCTTACGGCAAACAGCTGATATAAGGAGTTTTTCTTATTTATTTGTCTTCTACTAATGGTCATTTTAATTAATGTTAATTATAATAATATCTTGCAGCTAAAGCTAAAATTAAAGACCTAATTAACTGGCTAATCGCATAGAAAATGCTTCAAGTAAACACATAGGAGAAGAAAATGTATTAAATCACATAATCATTAATTAAAACATATAATGGTACATTAAACTTCAAATCATAGAATGGATTAGTGCACATTACAAATTAGCAGGGACTAAAAGGTTTTTGGTAACTAGAAATATTTTTTATTTATTAAAAGGTTAATAATTTCTCAGAAATGAACTGTCAAATGATAAGCTGTTAGCAGACCTTCAGACCATACCTTCATACATGAGTTTGGTGGTTTTGAGGCCGTCAGTATCGGTCTCCTCTGCAATCTCTCCGTCCGTGGGCTCGGTCAGCCGTGTTACACACACTTCCAGACCACACAGGAAACCAGAGCGACAGTGCAGCTCACCAGCAGGAGGCAGGATCTCAGCTCTCACACTGTACAACGTCTGACAACATCACATTGGTGGTCATTTGTCTGTGGGCGCATGTCTGGTTGTGGCAACAACTTGTAGCTTCGCAACCCAAACTCAAAATATACATGTGAGCTGCTGACAATCAGAGCTTATGGTACAAGACAATGTTTAGGTGGACTTACATTGACTCTCTCAAGCTGGAACTGGTAGTGAAAGGGTTTGAAGGCAGATATCTTTTGGTTGAGTGGAGAGAAGTTGGCAGAGAAAACACACTGGAGACAGGAGGGCAGGTCATCTTTCCACCTCACCTCCCACAGGCAGAACACACTGTGCTTGCTGCACAAAAGCTACACAAAAGAACACACAGGAAGTTTACCATTTGTCTTTAACTGCACATTCCTCTACAAAAACCCCTAATTTCTAATCGACATGATAAAAAAAACAAACACCGATCCATCCCGTTGTCCCTTTTCTCTGCTCACCTGTTGCGTTTTAGTGTTGAGGGACTGTAGCTCCAGTGCTGTGTGCTGCTTCTCTGTCAGCTTCACTTCTGCCAGCATGAAGTTCACATCTGACACATTCTGCACACACACCTGGATGTACTTCCTATGGGGTCAGGTTAAAGGTCACATGTCAGACATGTGTGTGTATGTTTATAAGAATGCTATTCTAATATCACATTGGTCAATCTAACTTCTTGTGTAAGTATGATGTCTATCTGTAGGCATTTCTTTGAGAATGGAGGCTCACCTGTTACCAGCAGAAAGTAGTGAGTGTTTGGTCTTGAAGGGGATGTAAAAAGTGAGGGCAAGCAGCGTGGAGTAGATTGACCAAGGACAGTCGATAGACATCTGTGGACAGGCAGACAGTAAATATGTGTCTAATGATAGCTGTGCCTCAAAGTGTCATTGTGGCAAACACTTTAAATACAGTTTCATCTGCACTTTGTTCATACAACACTGCAAAATACGAAATTGCACTCGTTTTGTTAACGAGTATAAAAAAAATTCCTTTTAGTTCAAAATGAGCATCAAATGTTTGTCATAATTGTCAACACACTTGCTTGGCTATGACTTAAATCGGGCTTAATCATATATCAAAATAGTTGGTGATTTACCAATCAATACAGCTCTACAAAATTCACATTTCGATCCGCCGTATATATACATACTGTGATGTACAGTATCTATATACAGTTGAAATATGAGCCTAATCTTAAAATCACCTTTATACAGATTGAATTGCACCAACAAAAACACTGTATGAATCATCATTTGTCTCACCCTCTGGTCAATAGCAGTCATGGGCGTTTCAGGATGACTGTAGCTGCGTGGTCGATGGCGAACCTCCCCGTTGGTCAGCCTCTCATTGGCGGGCCGTTCAGAACCAGATGGGATAATGCACAGAACCTCCAGCTGGAACTCCAGGGTATGGTAGGGAGGGGTGGGTGGCAGGCTGATGCTGGTCACCTTCTCAGACGACTGGATGGAGAGGAGGCTTTCACCAACCAACTCTGAACACAGAAAGGGAAGTGAAAAGGAATAGACTTTAAAGCGGTCTATGTGTGGTTTCCTGCAGGATCCTGGTTTTACAGCCATTATTCAGATGTAATCAGGTAATTAAATGGGTACTGACCTGCAGCAGGGTTGCTGATGCGGGCGGTGCAGCTGGTGGAGGGCAGGATAGGCATAGTGTCTGTATTGCTGAGCTGCAGAGCAACACCTTTCTTCACAGTGTAGTGACCCGTCAACAGAGTGAACTTCACCATCTGAGGTAGACCAGCTAACAGAGGCTCTAAATACAGAAAAACAAACCACAGTGACACCCTGGACAAACACATTACCACGATTTGTCAAACATACACTCACAAAAATCCACATAAGCTCATTGGTTTTTAAATGTATGTACTATTAATTATATGTACTAGTAAATAGCTGGAGTAGAGACTTATATTCTTACATTATCCTCACACAATAAAATACATAAATACATTGACCAATCACCATCACTCATCAATCATCCACACCTGAGAGAGGCTCCACGGTGAGCTGGGGCTCCTGAGAATACACTTCATACTGGACTGATGGGTAAATATGAGGCAGCACAAACTGCACCTGACCCACTGTGGCACAGAGCTGACGCAACGTGTAAGTACCTGGTTGTTCACTCTACAGAGGGAGGACAGAAAAGAAAGGATGTAGTCGCAAATGTTGACAGGGAGCTGAAGAGAAAAAATGGTTAATTACTTCACAATGTCTCTTTTGTAATGTAGCAGGAACGCGTGTCTTACTGGTGCTGTAAATGTGATGCTGTTAATCCCAGGCTCCAATGTTACATCCTGCACTTTCAGCATCTGTGCTCCTTCCTTCATTGCAACAGCAGGACTGACACAGTTGGGTGTGTCCGGCGGAGAGTTGCTGTCATGACGACGCAGGAGCAGGTGGGTGTTTTTACACGCCACTCCTGCAACGTTGAGAGAATTGTCCGAAGGACTCCTGTCGTAAATCTCATCTAGTTCTAAAGAAGGGCCTGCGAATGAGGAAGATGGGGGGCCTGCTGACGAGTTATCCTGGTTAAACTCTATTGTCCCTGGGCTTGTTTGCTTGTTAGCTCCCTTACACCTTCCATGAGTCCCTCCATGATCCACGTCAAAGTGAATGCTAGCTGCTACTTGCTGTATGCGCACAGACATGGGCATTAAACACTGCAAAGTTAGCTCCACCCGCAGATCCGCTCCAGAGTGCACCGAGGCTGTTGCTGGATGGAACTGTAGCCGCGTGAGCTGGACAAAAACGCCCATGCTCAGAGTCACTTTGTGAGCTGTGCAGGAAAATAATAAAATATGGGGTTAAGTAAGGTTGTTACATGCACCTGAAAGTTTAGGCTAAATGACCAATGACAGGTTACAGCAATAGTTGGATATTTCTTACACACAAATCAGTGGTTAAATCGTTTAATGGAAGTGTTCAGAAAGTACAATATGACTTCTATAAAGTAATGTCATACATGACATATATTGTAAACATACAGTAAAAAAGAAAAAAGAACAGGATTACTTACAAGGCTCTCCTGATTTGGCAGCAAAGGTCAGAATTTCCTGACAAAAGTGCTTCCTCTCCTCTGTGGTCAGATTCACATCACCAGCCAACAAGGCACTGGTCTGCAGGTAACTGTGGTGGGCTGTAAAGGAAACCAAACACTGTGGTGCACCAGTGAAAGCGCTAAGAACCAGTCGCTTCTTCCGTAAGGTAAACAAGTGGCTCACCGCAGGGCCACACATCAATCCTACATGCTGAATGAAGCCCGTGGCTTCTCACACGTCATGTGTGCACAATTAGAGAGCTCACATGTTTATAAGCTACAGTTAACTAGTGTGAGACTTGTCGGTGTAGCTTCCGTGAAGGATACTCTTCAGTTCTGCCCAGCAGTTTCTGACACGCTGCAATCTGTTTCCTTGTGTGAGTGACAGGGAGGCTCCACCCCTCTGATACGTATGACTTTATACCTTCTTGTAGTAAGACTTTAGCCTTCTCTGGGTCCCCCTTCCTCCTAATAAAGACACACAAAAATTCATAAAATTAGTTCCAATGTTCATTTATATATTTTGACACTGAACACATCAGTGTTGTGCAGCACGATTTAAGGCCTTGGTAGGCGAAGATACCCAAAGTGAACATGCAGCTTCAGTCTTTCTTACATGTAGAACTCAGCCAGGCTTTTTCCCACTAGTCTGGCCGACCTCATCCGCCCAATGGCCCTGTACATCTCCATAGCAGCATGAGAAAGTTCCTGGTGCATGGAGTGGTCAACAAGGTGGTGATGGAGGTGTGA
The DNA here is from genome assembly GCA_032270685.1 of Microctenopoma stevenorrisi. NCBI lineage: Eukaryota > Metazoa > Chordata > Actinopteri > Anabantiformes > Anabantidae > Microctenopoma > Microctenopoma stevenorrisi. Next base: position 4,095,993 of record JAUMTR010000013.1, on the reverse strand, counting down.
GAGAAAGGGGAGAGGAAGAAAAAAAGCAAGAATTAATTAGGTGCTGAAACACAGACACTTACGCAGACAGACACAGAGAGACACACAAACTTTGTCTTTGTCCATCTTTGTCTCTTGTCAAC